>JAEIGQ010000001.1:6000000-6662500 GCA_018904275.1 Lordiphosa clarofinis
AAACTTGTTTGGCGCACGTTGTGCAGCTTTCAGCTTACAGTTACGACGAGTTGCGAGCGTATCTGTAACGCGGCTAACCGCAACAACAAACTGGCTCAATTGCATCGGGTTCTAGATTTGCAATTGCTGCTCAATGGGATATTAAATAACCAAAAATAATAACCATAAAACCAAACGATTTCGTAATAGGAAATCAGAAATCTCTGATTCCTCTGGATTTCACAGCTAAATGCGTTGTAGGAATTCTGATTGATCAAGTGAGCCAAAGATCACGATCATTTTGGTAATTTGGCATTGAGGCGTGCGCCCCATTCCCCTGACTTTGGTTCTGTTTGAATGCATATTTCATGGTGAATAGGAAGCCGTCTCTAATGAGCCACTTTATAGAATTGACACATTACTGTCAGGCAACACTGAGCATTCAGCGGTATCTTCTTTCAATTCCTTTTGTTGTTCTTCAAGTGGTGCAATTTTTTTCACCTGCTTGAGTTTTTTTACACATCAGTGGAAAAGTAGTTTGTTTGAATGTGTTTACAAAGCAAGGTTTCTGAACCGAACCGCTTAGAACCGGGATCACAGAAGATCAAACCAGATTTGAAAAAGGAACGAAAAGAGAATTAATTCTTCGATGAAAAAATAAGCTAGGGTTTTTTCGGGCTTCGGGTTTATCTACACACTATTTATTACCATGTGTCGAAAATGGATCGGATTTCCGTCCGTCTGTCTGTCTACTGTCCACTGCGTTCTACTCTCAGTCTCTTCATTATGCATTATCTATACAGTGTGACCATCATTCGATTTCTTACCAATACCTTCACACTAAATTATCAATATATTAACATCTCTCTGGTTATTTTCAAACAATTTCAAAAACTATAACATCCTCTTTTTTTACAGACCTGCCGAAATCACATAAAACCCACCTTGCCCGAAAATCATTATAAAGCCGTTTGTCGAGCCTTGGTGACCGAAAACATAGAATTACGCGTATTTCTGCAACAAGTCCTTAACAATGGTAAGCCTTTCTGAACCCATCAATCAATCATCTAATCATTTCTTAAACCACAACAGGTGCCGAAAAGCTACTTAAGGCATCAGAATCATCTCAAGCCACACAACAAGAATTGGCGAAGCTGGGCTTCAATGATTGGGTAAGTCACTCCAACTATTATATAAGCCAACCGCTAATGGAATTTAAAGTGGCCCGGCGCACCTCTTCGAACATCATCATCATTATCATTAACAAGATCACGCGCCATATTTTTGGTTTTCCTCAAGTGAACCCATTTCATGCTTTTTGCCAAATTAAATTCACTCTTTTTTTTCATTTCAATAATTGGCCTGCGGCAGACATTCCTAATGAGTTTGACCCATATGCGAATACCTTTTAATAATGGTCTCCAAAAATTTATTTGTATTTCGAATGACCTTTTGTTTGAAGAAAATGTCAGGGCCGGGGTACTCACACACACACAAGAGACAGAGCAGGAATTCAATCATCACCTCCATAAAAATTTCATGAAAGCAATCACGCAAATTGGCCAAACACGCAAGCCACCAAACGGAAATATGAGCAAATATTTAGATCAGAGTTAGTTTTAGCCAGTTTTAAGCTAATTTCTATGGTTTGGATATAATTACAATCAAAAATGTTAAGTCTTTAGTATATTTATGGAAAATAAATTGTAAGTTTACGCTTTTGATAAAGGGACTTTCGCGAAAATAAACTTAAAATTGTTTTCATTTTTCAACAATTGAAAATATTTATTCTAACTTTCCCCTTAGATTAAGACAAATTTTTGATGTGAAACATCTTTAATTTCGGTACGAAGGATTTTAGTAGAAGTAAAATTTAATTTCAGCGTCACGTGATGCTATTTTATTATATACTATTATACATATTTTGTGTTGTTATAGCAGAACGTAACAATTGGAGAGAGGGGAAAGAGGAGGGAAAGTGGTGGAAAGAGGCAGAAAGTGGGGGTAACTAAACAGAGAACAATGACTTGAAATTGACTAAACAGTGACTTAACGTGACTTAACAGTGACTTGAGTTTGACGAAAAGTGACTTTACGGTGCTTCAACAGTGACTGGACAGTGAATAGACGGTGTCTTAACAGTGAGTTGATAGTGACTAAACATTAACTTAAAAGTAACTGAACTGAATGACTTAACAGTGATTTTACAGTGACTAAAAAGTGACTTGACTTTGACTAACACTTGACGTGACTAAACAGTGATTTGAGATTGACTGGACAGTGACTAAATAGTAAACTGACAGTGAATATGACTGTGACTTAACTCTGGCTTGACAGTGACCTAACAGTGACTTGACAATGACTAAACTGTGACTGGACAGTGACTAAACTGTGACTGCACAGTGACTAAATAGTAAACTGACAGTGAATATGACTGTGACTTAATTCTGGCTAGACAGTGACTTAACAGTGACTTGACAGTGACTAAACTGTGACTGCACAGTGACCAAATAATAAACTGACAGTAAATATGACTGTGACTTAACTCTGGCTTGACAGTGACTTAGCAGTGACTAAACTGTGACTGGACAGTGACTAAATATTAAACTGACAGTGACTTAACTCTGGCTTGACAGTGACTTAACAGTGACTTGACAATGACTAAAGAGTGACTTAACAGTGATTTAATAGTGAATTGACTGTGACTTAGTGGTGACTTGTCAGTGACTAAAAGTTACTAAACAGTGACTTGACAGTGCCTTAACAGCATTACAGAAAAGAAGAAGAAAACAGCAACCAGTGAACTTGTTCCCAGCAAGCATTTTATGAATTCTCTGCTCACATCCGAGTCTTTTATCAATTCCTCAGTCTGATTAAAATAATCGCTATAAATGCGTTCGTTTTCTGTTCGTAAATAAAACTTTTGTCGGAAGAAATGGTATTTTAGTTGCGACTCTTTATCAAGAGTCGTTTATACTCTTTTTTCAGATCAGTTAAGACTTATTTTTGAGTTATTTGGGAGTATTTTTCGATTCGTTTTTCAATCAATCACTGTTTGAGCAAAATGCATGAGCCATTTCGGCGTCTTCCTTAAATTACTTATCTCACTTTAATCATTAAAAGATCTTGAATATGACTCGCTTAAATTATTCTTGTTCAAATGATCTTCCAAAAGCTAGCTCTTTGATTTCTTTTTTTAAGAGATTGTCATTGCTGATTAAATTACCTTTGAGAGAGCTTGTGCTTTTAAAACTCGGGTTCTCTGTTGGACTACGCTAGATATTCTGTGGCTCGTTCAAAGTTTATGATACATAATACCGAATGCTATAACAAGTATTTGCTCAGCTGCAAGATAAGCTTTCAGCATGACCCCAAAAGGTTCTATAACTTCGTCAACTCCAAACGCAAATCTTCTCAGTTTCCTCCTTCGCTTTCCCTCGATAATGTGGCTGCTAATAATGATGCTGACATCGCAAATCTATTCGCAAAATTTTTTCAGCGTTGCTACTCTGCATCATCGACTAGTTTCGGTACCTACAACCCGTATCCTTATTCTGTTTCCCCCTCTAATAGCATTCATCCACCTGTTTTGGACTTAGAGTGTCTGCTCTCGGGTATTCGTTCCATTAAAACGTCATATACTCCCGGGCCTGACAATGTACCAAGCTGTGTGCTTAAAAATTGTGCTACTTCTTTATGCTTTCCGCTTTTAAAGCTGTTTAACTTATCCCTTGAATTAGGAGAGTTTCCCAACGAATGGAAGGAATCTTTTGTCATTCCTATTCATAAAAAGGGATCTAAATCGTCAGTATCAAATTACAGGTGTATCTCTAAACTTTCCGACATTCCTAAACTATTTGAAATGCTTATTACTTCTCAAATACAGCACTTCTGTTGCTCAATTATTTCACAATCTCAGCACGGCTTTATGAAAAAACGTTCGGTTTCTACAAACTTGCTAGAGTTTACTTCCATTGTGAATTCGGGTTTCATTAATAAACTGCAAACGGATGTAATTTATACAGATTTCAGCAAGGCTTTCAACTCTGTCAATCATGATCTCCTTCTTCACAAATTGTATTTACTTGGATTTCCTCCAAGTCTTCTTAACTGGATAAAGGCTTATTTGACAGACCGTTCCCAACGTGTCCGTTTCAATTCGGCGCTTTCTGAGTCCATCAGTGTACTCTCCGGAGTTCCTCAGGGAAGTCATCTTGAACCTTTACTGTTTAATCTTTTCATTAACGACATCCCTAATGTCTTGCTTCACTCACATTCCTTGATGTATGCCGATGACCTAAAACTCTGCTTGTCTTATAACGAACCGATGTCTCCTCTCCTTCTTCAGTTGGACTTAATCTCTCTGCATACATGGTGTTCGGTTAATTGTCTCCCACTAAACGCTGAAAAGTGTAAATGTATGACTTTTCATCGCACACTGCCGTATTTTTTCGACTATACGATTGATGACAAACCCCTCGAACGCATTTACGTGCTTGACGACTTGGGCATACGCTTTGTCCCTAAACTAAGCTTCAATAATCATATTTCTATCATCTCTAACAAAGCTATGGGAGTTCTTGGGTTTATCAAAAGATGGACCAAGGAATTTAACGATCCGTATCTGACTAAACATTTATTCGTGTCACTGGTACGACCAGTACTAGAATATGTGTCGTGTGTTTGGTCACCGCATTACCAAAAATATCAAGACCAGCTTAAATCAGTTCAAAAACAGTTTTTAATTTTTGCCCTCCGCGGCCTCAACTGGGATCCCCCCCAACCATCTTCCACCATACGAGCATAGATTACTCTTAATTGATCTTCCATCTCTTAAGAACCGTTGGACGTGCCATTGTGTGCTTTTTATTCACAAACTTTTATCAGGTGATATTGACTCTTGTGCTCTGTTATGCCAAATAAATCTTGCGGTTCCTTCGCGCCTAACTAGAAATTTCTCTCCGATCTACCTACAGCCTTGCCTAACAAATTTTGCTCACTATGAACCTTTCCGAAATTTGTGTATTAAATATAATTTGCATTACCATCTTTTCTCTGCTCACTCTTCTGTGTTAGATGTAAGAAACAATATACTGTCTTTTTTGAATTGTACCCATTAATGTTGACAGAACTTTGTCAAACCTAAATAAATAAAAAAAAAAAAAAAAAAAAAAAAAAAATGAGCTCTTAAATTTAGCACCATGTTTCACATCAAAGCCTTATGAGTGTTATCGACACTGACACTTTTTTTTGATATCCTTTTCCTTCCCAGAAAATGAAAGACCATTTTAATAGAAAAAGAATAAAACTTACGGAGAGTAGAAATACCAATAACGAGATCACTTCTTTTTTTTCTAAATCTTGTTTATTTTAGAATTTAGAGGGGCTACTAACACCTAAGACCACCCCATTCCGTTTACAACAAAGAGTGTGCAACCCCATTTGAGTATTAATATTTAGATCGAATAGTTCGATTGGCCTTTAGAACCAATAAACTCATTTGTGAATTTAAAGGGGTAAGTTTTCCCCAGCTTTCTAGTATCAGGAGAGGTAAAACTTGGGGAGTGCAGAGGTTTTAGTAAAGCCAGAAAATAATGGTGAATAGTTGATAATCCATTTAAAGCAATTATTACATATAGATTTTTACTATTAAGTCACTGTTACTGTTTAGTCACTGTCAAGTCACTGTCTCGCCATTGTCAAGTCACTGTCAAGTCACTATCAAGTCACTATCAAGTCACTATCAAGTCACTGTTTAGTCGCTGTAAAGTCACTGGGTTGTCACTGTTTGGTCTCGGTCAAGTCACTGTTAAGTCACTCTCAAGTCACTGTTTGGCCATTATTAAATCACTGTTTAGACACTGGTCAGATCACCGTTGAGTCACTGTCAAGTCACTATCGTGACTGTCTAGTCCCTTGTGGTTAAGCCATACACTCAGAGAAAAAATAGAGAATTTCACCCTTGACTCAAGAGCATTCGTTCTCAAAAGTAGGGTAAGAGTGAAAATTCTTGATCCAGGAGCAATATTCTTGATCCAAGAGTGAATTTTTGATCCCGACATTCTTGACTCAAGAGTTTCAGTACTTGATCCAAGTACGAATAATTCTCAAAATAAAAGACTAAAAATAATAATTGAAGGGGGTGGGGTGGGGGTTTGGGTGTGAGAGACATATTGACCGAGACCCCGGGACAACCCGTCCCGACCGACGTGTTGTTTGTCCCGCGCTGCTTGCCACTCACCATCAGCCACACCCCACCCACTTTTTCCTAAGATGTGATTGATTTTGAGTTAGTCACATAACAGATAAAAATTTTTTATTTTACTTACTTTACTGGGACTTGAACTCGGTACCTCGAAGACTGAAACATACACAGTTGGACGAGCAGCTTAACCGACTCGACTATTCTCGATAAACTACAAGCAGCGGCGAAAGCATATTTATAAGCCAGCGCGGTTGGTATTTGGCCAGCCGCAACAGCTCGACCGTGGATCAAGTCCCCGTAGCAGCAATTATTTTTTTTTTTTTTTTCTTTTTTTTTATTTTTATTTCATTTTATTTTTTAATGTGGTGTTTTAAACATTTTTATTATATTATACAGACGTTTAATCACTTACTTTTGCCCAATCTTAATGTTCAACTTTAACATAATTATCTGCGCGCCACGGTCAAATGACAATGACAAACTGCGCATGCGCTGTCTCTCTTTGAAAGAGCGCGGCCAACGTTATTCTCTCAAAGTTAGCGTTTCCTCACTCCCCTTGCCTATAGAACCACATTGAGAATGAATTTAATTTCGATTCCAAGAGCGAAATTCTTGAAAACTCAAGTGCGACTAGATTTTTTTTTTCAAGAGCGTTCGTACTCAAATTATTCGTTCTAGATTTTTATGAGTGTAGTCACTGTTTAGTTACTGTTTAATTTATTTTTTATAATTTTAATAATTTTTTAAATTTATACATGCTTCTTACAAGTGAAACATAATCCCATTGGATTTTGAAATGCAAAAAAAAATTTCTTCGATTGCGTTTAAAACTTTCTGGTCTGGGCCGACTTTAACCTACGCTCTTGATTTTTTTTTTAATTTTTATGATTAATTGATTCAGTCTCAATACCAAAAACATTTTTCTAAACTATTCACAGTGCTTTAATCAATTTTATTATTTCTTATTTCTTGGTGCAATAAACTTGCTTCAGCTTGAGAACATCTTTCTGACTTAGACCTTTGCGTTGTCCCATATTTCCAGCGCTATGCAATGCTTTAATGGTGGGTTTTCTATTCTTTGAGAAGGCTATTGGTCCATAATGCATTACACTGTTGTAATCATAGCCCAAACCAAAATCGCCCACATCCTTTGCCTGGTATTTTTCAAAATTATAAGCCGCTCCTTTCCTAATGTTTTCATAAGCAATTTTTACAAACTGATCCCTATTGGGATCACTATGCATGTGCACAAAGCCCAAGGCATGGAGCAACTCATGCTGTATGGTGCCACGAGACATGCATCCAATGCCCAGATTGAGAGGTTGACTCAGCCAACCCAAGTAACCCACATAGGACCAACAACCAGAGCCTTTTCTCTGTATGATGACTTTCGGTGTCTGTGGATTGCTGGAAAGTCGAAACTTAATGCAGGTTTGACTTGCTATACTTGTCATGGCCTGCCTTACTTGAGTCTGGTCCGAGGCGGCTATGAACAGGAGAATTATCATTTACATTAAGGTTAGGTTTAGTACACTTACACAAACCCTCTCCAAAATTGTAGACAAGTTCGCCTTGCTTCCAATAGAATTTTGACCAGAGCCATGCATTAATCGCAGAGCTTGTGCCACTTAAGTACTCTTCCTGCTCGGGGGTAAGAATCATTTCCTTTTCCAAAGGGAAACTTTCTACTAAAGTTCCCATGATTAGGAGGAATGTTAAGCTGAGCCAAAACATTTTCTAATTGTGGTGTGAATGAAAAATCCATTAGGGTTTTTATACAATTGAGAAATGCCCAAATTTACTAAGTGCCAACGGCTAATGACCACACGTGTGTTGCTATCGTGTTTGCGATTTACTTAAGTTGCGATTTACTTAAGTTGACAAATTAGTTGCACGAGCTAATTGCACTTTACATTCGTTCACCTCAACAATTGAACTAGATCCATCGATAATAAAAATTTATTTTTTAAAACTAATGATGAGGAAAGGTTCGTTTCATCTTCTAACTAAAATACAAAGCTTACAAAATGAAAAAATATTGATTTTTGGCGAAGTTATGTTCGAAAAACAAAACTATGATCATATAAATGCACAAAGTTTGGCAAGGAAGATAGAGGAGTTCAGGTTCTTATTTGTAAATTCGAATGTTGACGTGATATGTGTTTCGGAAACGTGGTTTTCGTTAGATGTCTGTGATAATTTAGTTAAGTGTGAAGGGTATGATTTGTTTCGTTCAGACCGTGTAGGTCATACTGGGGGTGTGGCAATCTACGCAAGTAAGAGATTACATGCAAAAGTAGTGCTTAAACAACCACCTGATGGTGCTATTGAGTACCTTTTCCTGGAAGTTGCTAGTACTACTGCTGCCTCTAAAATACTCATTGGATGCATGTATAGACCGAATCGCAATATTAACTATACCGAAGCATTGAACGTATTGACCTCCATTTCCTTACAGTATACGGACATAATTTTAACAGGAGACTTAAACAGCGACATCTTAACTGAAAATCATCTAACAGACAATATGGAAGCCCTCGACCTGATGCTCGTAAACAAAGCTCAGCCAACCCACTTCACTAATACAAGAGACACATTACTTGATGTATTCTTCGTAAACAATCCTAATAAAGTCCTTTTATATGACCAACTCTCTGCCCCCGCTTTCTCGAAACATGATCTCATCTTCTTATCATATGAAATAGGCTTACGACGCACTGTGGGCCAGAAATCTCATTTTTTGGCCAAAACTCTGGCATTTCTACACCAGGCTAGCTAGAAAGCTGCGATTTTCGGCAAAATGATCTTAAAAGATTGAACTTAAGTCACATAATTTAAAAAGTAACAAAAAAATTTTATATGATATTCATAATCCAAACCAAAGTCGGAAAATATTTCAACTTTTTCGTTAAATAATAATAGAAAAAAAAATTGTAATTGGATTTGACCCAATTCTTGCATAGAAGTATATATAAGTACCACATAACTAAAAAAAATTAATGTGTCTTGATATCTTTAATGATTTGTGAGATATTGACCCAAGAAGTTTTTGACTTTGACTGCCCACCCTGTCGAGGATTTTCAGTCAATATGACTACTGTAACCGTTTTTTCTATCTATTTTACCTCCTCTTTAAATTCAATACTTAAAACATCTAAATTAAAATAAAAATTTAATTAATTAAATTTAGTTAATATATTACACTTTACCTTGAGTACGTCTAAGAGTATGCTACACATTTTGACACATTCAAATTGGCTCCGTTTATGAGTGTTTTATTACAGAATTCATCTGTTATATTCCGAAGTTGAAAAAAAAAGCATACATCTAGGGTGGCTGTATAACAGAACAAGATTGATTTCAAATAGGAATATAATTTTAAATGCAATTTTATAAAAATTCAAAGCAAAACCGCGCAAAAGCGCATACCTACAGCTATAGTGCAATATTCAAAGAAAATATTTTGCCATGTTGCAAGAGAATCGCGAAGGGTACTAAGGGGTACTCTCAAATGAAAGTAGCCAAAAGTAAAAAACCCCAATATATTTAGGATTTTTTCCAGTTATTATGTTAACGTTTACGAATGAAATCTTCTGTATATTTTTTAATTGATATCTGGTCCGTAGTCGAAAATAAAAAATCAAACTGCTTCAGCTGTTGCATTCCATTTTTCCAATAATAATTAATTATTTTTTGCATCGATTTTAAGAAAAATTAACTTTGAACGGCTGTCTCGCAAAAACCATTTCGAGAAAAGGTTCCAAATTTTGCCATAAAATAGCTATATCTATTTAAAATCATTGCCGATCTTCGTTTTGTCCAATTTCCAAAAAAAAAAAATTGGGACTTTTGGCCAAAATCTCGGGCTGCTGGCCCAGTGTGCGACGTTTTGAATACTCCATAACTTACAGGGACTTTAAAAACATTGAATATTCACAGCTCTTATATGACTTTAACTCCTGTAACTGGGATATCATCCTTTCCTTAACAAGCGTGAACGACCAAATAGACCAAATGAACAAAAATATTCAATACTTGTACAACAAAGCTGTGCCACTTAAACACAAGTTAGTAAAATCGACTTCAAACCCTTGGTTCAATGACGACATAAAACGGTGTATTTTAAATCGTGATAGAGCCTACCATAAGTGGAAGCGGTACAAAACTGCATCTCTTCACAAAGACTATACAATCCTACGAAATAAAGTTACCCTTAAATGCAACTTAGCAAAACGCAATTATTATACTTCAAAATTTTCGTCTGCAATATCTGACAAAAAATTCTGGAGAGACATCCAAAATCTTGGTGCGGGAAAACCAAGGCCGGAAATGGCCAATAATATTGACGCAAATGGCCTTAATAACCGGACATACCAGAAACTCTCGAAAATACGTACCTGACCTCGTTAGCTTTTAATAATTGTGACTATTGCTTTAATTTTGTTTGTGTTAACCAATGTGATGTTCTAGATGCCATATTAAAAATCAAATCAAATGCTACAGGGCTAGACCAAATCGACCCCAAATTTATAAAAATCCTCTTACCAAGAATACTTCTGCATATTACGCACATATTTAATACTGCATTAATGACATCTACTTTCCCACATGTCTGGAAAGCAGCAAAAGTGTTACCGATTCCAAAAGGCAATAACGACTACCGACCCATATCAATCCTACCTTTCTTATCAAAAGCATTTGAACAAATCCTGGCATCACAAATAAATAGCTATATGGAGCAGAATTCACTATTAAATGAGAAGCAGTCGGGGTTCAGAAAAAAGCGAAGCTGCACCACTGTAGTAATGAAAACCTCAGAAGATATTCGTCGTAGCCTGGACAAAGGCCACGTGACACTCTTAACATTATTAGACTATAGTAAAGCATTTGATATGGTACGTCACAAAACACTGTGCGCAAAGCTAAACAAACTTTACAATTTTTCCGACACAGCAATAAAACTTATGATATCGTACCTAAGTGATAGACAACAAGCGGTAGTCACAAAATCCGAACTCTCTTCCTTTCTGACATGAAACTGTGGTGTCCCACATGGTTTCGTCCTCGGACCCTTGCTGTTTTCCATATATGTTAATGACCTGCCAATGTATGCAGATGACGTCCAAATGAATGTTAGTGCTCCGTTAACAAATATCAGTGAATGTGTCCATCATTGTAATAATGAGCTGGAGCTAGTTAGCAAATGGGCTAAGTGCAACGGTCTTAAAATAAACCCAAGAAAATCAAAATGCTTAGTTATTTATAAAAAGAAATATGAGACGAGCAATCTACAGCAGTTGAAGATTGACGGATCCACTATCAAGTATACTGAAAGTGCTTTAAATCTAGGTTTTACACTTAATGCAACGTTATCATGGGATGACCATATAAGTAAGGCGACTGGGAAAACATATGCTCTAATTAGGCGGTTAAGTCTGACGAAACAATACCTCCCCACACGTATAAGAGACCTTATTGCTAAAGTTCATATAATACCATCGCTGCTATATGGGGTGGAATTTAATGGCATTTAATAACATTGCCAGATATATATATGACAAAAAACGATCCGACCACATATCACAATTTGCAGAGAGAATATTTAATTTACCTCTAAATTTATGGATTAGCTTACGAGTGTTAGTTTTCCTGCATAAAATAATTAACTCCGGTGAACCTTCCTACCTGTTTCGAATGCTTAACTTTGCTTCTTCTCATAGGACAAAAAATTTAATCCTGACAAGAAATAAACTAGCCACATCTGACTTGCATTTCTTTCCTAATGCTATTCGCCTATGGAACCAGCTACCTAACGAATTCAAAACAATTAGAAGCGCGCCCGTCTTTAAAAATTCGATTAAAAATTACCTACAGCAATAATTTTAGTTTTTCTTTCATTTTCTGTATTCATCTGCATAATTTATACTTTATAATTTTATTTCATAATCAATGTTAAATATTAATATCACCTTATTAACTCCATCGACTATTGTTTTTAGTAAATGTCATAGTGATTAGTGCTTTCAAATAAGTCCTGTACTTTTAGCACTAAGAAGAAATCTCTCAAATAAATAAAAAAATAAACAACCCCCCTACGACTCGTACTTGAAATTTCCATACGAGGGTTAAGATCAAATAAAATAGTTTTAACTTGAATTTTGCTAGCAATACTTCTTCAAAAAAAAACCAAAATCAAAAGAAAATAGTGAGAGATTTTCGCGAGTTTCTTGTGAATCTAAGTAGGAAATTGCCACCACATTTCACTTTTCACTTTTATGCCCCGTTACGAATATTTTAATTTAATTTGCAATCATAATCATAATGTTGTCTATCCCGCTGTTTCACTTCATCATTTAAAGCCAATTGGTCTGCCGCTGCTTTGGCTCATTACCAGCAAGTCAGGTTAACTGTGCGTATGAGTAATATGTATGCAGCAGGCTGGCCAAAACCAGACAGGAAGCCAGCCTATTTAGCACACAATGAGATAGATAGAGAGGTGAGGAGAGCTGCTGGAGTTGTCTATTCACTTTCATGCTCATCTCCCCCTCCCCCTTTACTCAATTGGCAGCTATAAATTTTGAGACATCTCATTAAACATGCAAAATAGAGGAGGGCCAAGATACGCTTCAATTACTGCCACCAGGCAACTCCTCTGAGCGGCTTCCGTATGCTGTTTGTGGCATGAATTATTGCACATGTGTGTTGGTTTTTGTTTTTTTTTTTTTTTTTTGGGAACAGATATCAGCTCTTCATCAACAACATCATCAGCGTTTCATCAGGGCAAGCATCAAAGCGAGACATGGGCCATTCTTTTTTCAGCTGGTTGGGAAAAATGCAGTCCATGTTTTGGTTATGCTTGAAGAAATTACTTGAACAAAAGGTGAAATGGTAAAGCTAATAAAGGAAATGCTCTCTACAATTGAGTGGGAGCTAAATTGAGGCAAAGAGACCGTTTATAAGGTACTAGATATCCCAGCGTGCGTAGCTACGTTTCCTTAAAAAATGTAAACTTTAAATGAAGAAGTGAATTTTTTATGAAAATCTAAACTCAATTTAAAATTTAGCAAAATTGTCGATTTTATGAACCTTCAGCATTTATTATGGTGACACGTCTATAAAACACACAGTCATTTCACCCAACAACAGAATTCAACAATCCGTCAATTCAACTCAAACAAATTCAACACAAAACAATTTCAACACACGTCAATACAACACTAAGTCATTTCACCAAACGCAACAATTCAACACACGTTAATTAAACACAAAACAATTTCAACACAAAACAAAATAATTGATTTCTTATTAAATTTAAATTTTTGTGAAGACTGTTTTGTGTTGAATTGACGTGTGTTGAATTGACGTGTGTTGAAATGACGTGTTGAAATTGTTTTGTGTTAAATAGACGTGGAACCTAACGTTGAGTAACGGTGACTTTTATTAGAGATAGTAAATATAATGCAGGTGTGTAGTACCATCAGAGATAGAAGGAGAACACTGCCTTCAGTCAAAAATTTTTCCACAATCGCAAACCTCATCCCCCGCCGATTTAATTAACTAATTTCCGGTCAACACATATGAATTAAACACAAACAAATTCATCCTGGGAAAGAAGGGTGACACAAGCGGCAGGCAAAAATTTTACAATATTTACAACGTCTGCATTCGGATGAAATTTATTTAAGTTGTGAACAAAAGAATGTTATCTCTAATGCTTTCAAATATGCGTACACTTTCGGAGGATATTAAGGCTCTATGTCTACTCAACACAAAATAATTTCAACACTTCAATTCAACACACGTCAATTAAACACAAAACCAATTAAACACGAACAATATTTACAACGCCTCCATTCGGATGAAATTTATTTAAGTTTGTGAACACAACAACAACAAAATTCCCGCCAAACGTACAAGCACTTCTTGCAAAGGGTCCAAAGTTCGCGTTGCCTTTAGGCAAAACCCAATTTCCTCTCTTCAAATGCATAGCTGATGGAGAGGAATTGGTGCAGACAGTTAGGTGCAAGGAGAAACAAGAGTCCGCGAGAACAAAGTTGTCATTGCTCATCAAAGACTGCACAACAAAAAAAAAAAAAAAAAAAAAAAAAAACACGAAGAGCGCAATGGACCAAGCAATACTAGATACAGTGGGTCAGACCAGGAAATTTCTAAAAGAAAATAAAGACATAATTATTTTAAATGCGGATAAGGGAAATGTAACAGTCGCCATGGAAAGGAAAGATTATACGGACAAAATGAAAAGCATATTAGACGATCTATCGACATATAGGATTATAAGGAAAGACCCAACCTCAAAATTACAAACGAAAAACAACGAAATAGTAGACAAATTATTTAAACTGGATCTGATTTCAAGGAGCGAAAGAAACAGACTCATGACAAGCACGGCACTTCCACCTAGGATCTATGGATTACCAAAAATCCATAAAAAAGACACTCCTCTCCGACCAATATGTTCTATGATTAACTCTCCTTCGTACCATCTATGTAAATATATGTCGGAAATTTTAAAAAACTTGACGATAGACTCCACATTCAACGTAAAAAACGCAACAGAATTTAAGACAAGGATAAATGACTCCCACATTTTTGACGATGAGAAACTTATTTCTTTCGACGTGATATCACTATTCCCTAGTATCCCCACAGACCTGGCAATTGAAGTAATTCGTGACAAATGGGAATTAATAAAAAACCACACGAATATGCCAAAAAAACTATTTCTGGAAGCGTTAACTTTTTGTATAAATGAGAACCGATATTTCAAGTTTGAAGACGAACTCTATGTTCAGTTGAAAGGTCTCCCCATGGGATCTCCAGCGTCACCAATTATAGCAGATATCGTCATGGAAGAAGTCCTTAAGAGGGTAAAAACTACCCGACTCTTAACCAAATATGTTGACGATCTCTTTGCGATAGTCAGAGAAGAGGACATCCAAACAACTCTACAGGTGCTAAATTCATATCACAAGGACATACAATTCACCATAGAATTAGAAGCTGACAACAAACTACCATTTTTAGACGCTGCAGTGCACAGGATTGACAACACTCTTAAGGTTAACTGGTATCAAAAACCTACAGCATCAGGACGGATAATAAATTACCTTTCAAAACATCCAAAAAACATGGTAATAAACACGGCAAAAAATCTTGCTAAGCGGATACTAGATACCAGCGATACAATTTTTCACACAGAGAATTTAGTCAAAATTAAAAATATACTGACCAAGAATGACTTTCCCCACAAGATCATTAAGTCGATAATTAAAGGTATTGGAAAAGAATCCACAACAACACGAGCTGAACAGACAAGAACATATAAATCAGTGACATATATTCCCCAGTACTCAGAAAGACTCGCCAAAGCTGACCTATACGACAGGGATCAAATAGCAATAGCCCACAAGCCAACATTCACCTTGGCTGCTCTGTTTAACAATATGAAGAGCAATGTTGCAATGTGGACAAAAATAATTTAATATATCAAATACCATGCGCTGGAGACGGGACTAACATATGTAACAAAATATATGTTGGCACGACAAAATCAAAGCTTAAGACGAGACTATCTGGACACAGGTCAGATATAAAAAGACGAAACGAGATCAACACACAAAAAACAGCACTTGCGGCCCACTGTGCGGAGAGCGGACATTCTCCTGATTTTGATGCCACAAGTATTCTACAACAAGAGCGTAACTATAATAAGAGATTTACTCTGGAAATGTTGCACATAATCAATACACCAACAAATATTAGGCTGAATTTTAAATCTGATACAGAGAACTGCGCACACATATATAGGCACTTACTTGACCAAAACACACATTAGGATTAATTAGTTTCACATCAAACTCCGTGGCGAGCACTTGTTTCTTGTCCCGTATCAATGTATGTATAGGTTCGAATGTTGTTTACTTTTTGTTAGCTAAAATCTTGTTAATTATATATGTTCAATGTTGTTTAATAGCCCCCTGAAGACGGACCCCGATGTGGGCTCGAAATATATTGGGAAATAAAAAAGAATCCACCGTTTTTCATTCCTTGGATGGGACGGATGACCTTGAGCCAGAATAACCAACCATTTGGATTTACACAGATCAGGTCGCTAAAACCAAGACGTTGTGAACAAAAGAATGTTATCTCTTATGCTTTCAAATATGCATACACTTTCGGAAGATATTAAAGTCAGGTTCGACTGATTGTTTGTTTTTCCAATGTTGAAATTGTACTGTGTGGAAATCGTACTATGTTAAAATTTGCCGATGTTCAATTGCATTGTGTTGAAATTGTTAAAAATATTGTGCTGTGTTGAATTGACGTGTGCTGAATTTACGTGTGTTGAATTGACGTGTTGAAATTGTTTTGTGTTGAATAGACGTGGAACCATTTATTATATAAAATTTTATATTTCTTAGAAGTTACGATCTTTACTTTTTTTAAAAATTAAAAGTCAATATAAAATTTGAAAATTTCGCAATGTACACCTCCTATTTACCCGTCTTCATGTCAATCTACCCGTCTGCACGGCATACAAATTTTAATTAACAATTTATAATAAACATAGTTTCATAGCTTGTCATATCGCGTGGTTCCGGTCTAAATTTGCTGCAAAAGAATTCATTGTGTGACATTCTGAAGGCTGTTTACTTCCAAGAAAACGCTAAAACCGCTGACTATAAACACTTCTCTCGCACACAAATAAAAGCAATGGCCAAAAGTTTAAATAAAGCGAATGGGCTGCATAAAGTGGAAATAATAGAAATCTTATCAAAAAAAAAAAAAGGGAACAGAACCAATTCTGTTATTGATAAGACAAAAGTTTTAATCAAAACTTTACATTTCGCAACAACAATATCAATAAGTAGTTTGGGGAAAAGTTGCTATCGGACCTATGGTTTGTGTACCTGTCTGGGCGTCAGTGGAATTAATTGGGCAATTGGGAGTGCAGCTGTCTTAATCCAAGGCTTTCAACAGACAATGCAAATTTAAATATGATAATAAAAAGAGATTTATTTATCGCACGCAAGGTCTTTTATGACAAATCATAGAAAAATTAAAAATGGAAAGTATACTTGCCTAAAATAATCATAAAAATTGTTCATAGCGTTAGTAATACTTACAAATTTTTGCATAAAACTTCAGTTCAGCTTAAGGCCGTATTTAGATATTCATTTTTACATCGAATTTCTTACACTTAAAAAAAATTTGCTGAGGAGAAAGCAAGAAGAAAACCTTGCAAAATTAAAATTTGCTAACAAAAATTTGTATGATTTTAGTTTGAATTAAAGCGCATTTGTTACATACACTCATCGAAATTTATTCAAGTCACCTTTATTTTGTTCAGTAAAAAATGTTTAAAAAATGTTCTAAATTCTTATACCCGTTACTCGTGGAGTAAAAAGGGTATACTAAAGTCGTCCAAATGTATGTAACAGGCAGAAGGAATCATTTCCGACCATATAAAGTATATATATTCTTGATCAGCAGCAACAGCCGAGTCGATATAGCCATGTCCGAGTTGGTTACCCCACATGTTTTTAGTTGGATTCATGTCCGTCATGTTAGACTTACGTAAATTATTTTGAAACCCATGTGTGATACAATTTGTGAATTAAAAAAAGTTTAGTTGTATTGGTGACTTTCGGTATCGAAATCAGGGTGCTTTCGAAAAAAATACAGACAACACTGATCTTGTTTTTTATCGGTATTTAATTGAGCCCTTTTTGTTGGAAGTGTGGACCGCCAACAAAGAGAGCTCAAAAGGGTTTTGGCGCAAACTAATTTTGTGAGTTTTTATACTGTGTACCAAAGGTACATAGAGTATATTAAGTTTGTGCAAAAGTATTTAACAGGGAGAAGGAATCATTTCCGACCATATAAAGTATATAAATTCTTGATCAGCATCAACAGCCGAGTCGATATAGCCATGTCCGTCTGTACGTCTGTCCGTCCGATAGACGATTCGTACCTTCTAGAGGTAGTTAGTAATTCCCAAAATTGATCGATTTGAAAGAAAGAAATGATAAAGATCGGATAAGTGGTTCTCAAGTTATGCAAAAAAATGTAAATCACCCTCCCCCACCCCCTCCCGCCATTTCACAACTAAGACCGCACAATCTTAGAGAGAGAAAGAAGAGAGAGAGAAAAAGAGAATGAGGAAGATAGAGAGAGAGGGAGAGATGAGTGCAGCACCAGCATTATATTCAGCTTCTACTCCAGGTACAGAGTATGTTATAGTCGGGCTTGACCGACTTTCTCACTTGTTTTATATGAAGTTTTTTGTTTTGGCAAGACTTTGGTGCAAGTCTTTACTAAACCTTAAGGTTATTTCGTTCTTAAGCTCGCAATTGCAAAAATCTGTAATTTTAGATAATTTTAGTTTTAAGGTAAAAACGAGCTCTTACTTTAAGAACAAATCACTCTTAGCTAACATAAATAAGTCTAAGTCATGCCTATTTGGACTCAGAAAAAAAATCCAAACCAGATGAAATATCAGCCCTATCTTTATCAATATAGCGTAAGTTAAAGTCGGCTCTAACCGACTTCGATATACCCGTTACTCATGAAAAAACATGTTCAACAGTGTTCCTGCGTTCCTTAGGGGGACCATCCGAAAAGTATGCAACATTTTTTTATGGTGGGAGGGGGCGTAGCGGGGGGGCTTGTATCACTTTTTTGCTCATAACTTGAGAACCGTTCATCCGATCTTGATCGTTTCTTCGGCAAATCGATTCATTTTGCTAATTACTAACTATCTTTAGAAGGTACAAATCGTCTATCTTCAAAACTGTAGGAGATATAACGTTTTTTTTTTAATTGCGGGGGCGGGAGGGGGCGTGGCCAAAATTTGAAATAAACTTGATCTGCGTGCAGATAAAAAAAGCATTTGTCCCATACATGTCAAACCTCTATCTCTTATTATCTCTGAGATCTAGGTGTTCATACAGACGGACGGACAGACGGGCATGGCTATATCGACTCGGCTGTTGATGCTGATCAAGAATATATATACTTTATATGGTCGGAGATGATTCCTTCTGCCTGTTACATACATTTGCACGACTTTAGTATACCCTTTTTACTCTACGAGTAACGGGTATAAATATAAATTTTCATATCAAAGTGATACTATTTTTACCAAAACATATGGAATCTATAATTTCATCTTGATATTTTTTTCAGATGAAGGCCGATTTGATACTCAAAATACCCGTATGATACTATATATCCTGATCTTGTTTATCTGTGGAGCTTTAAAAGTTCTTTAAAAATATTTCGAAATCAAGAATTTAGGGACTTTTGGAAACGATCTTGAATCAAAAAATTCCATACTTAAATTTAGAATTATCTATATTATTGAAGTTTTAAAACAAAAATTTCTTGATTTTTCTCTCAGTGAGTGATTCAATTGTTTCGCTATGGATCGATGGAAAAACATTTTCTACTGTGCAATAGCGCTTTGACGTCACAGAACGGACCACTTATCTCACTCAGTTATTGGCACGCCTAGGCGTCACTTACCATGACTTCTGCAGAAGTGCTGCATACATAGAAGAGAAAAATTGATACACTGAGAAATAAAATAATAGTTTTTGATGATACTCAGGATAATTTGGATATTTTCGAAGTCGGTTTATTTTTGCTTAAAAAGGATATATAAGAAACAAAATATTTCATTGATCTTTATTCTTCATCCAAAGGAGCTGAAAAATGTGAAAAGGATATTTAAAAAAAAATTTATCTTAAAGTGGATATTTGAATATCCATTCTACGGGAATCTTTATTTTTCTCTGTGTAGGCCAAAGTGTTGCTCTCTGGGATTGCCTTTACCTTAATCAAATCCAATATTTGTTCAGAAATTTACCTGAATTCAAAAAACCTTAAGTTATTAATTTTTATCAACACGTCTAACTCAAATTTTTCTTTTATTTTTCCCCTTTCTAATTGCAGGCACGCTTTTGGGTGCAGGTAATCGATGAGCTGCGCCGTGGTGTACGTCTGAAGAAGAGCAACTATGAACGCACGCCCATCGAATATGAGTTAACGCCCTATGAAATTCTTATGGGCGATATACGAGCCAAGTGAGTTGTCTGCAACCCAACAAATTTACAAATTTCTCTCATTTTCCCCATTTTCTGTTTTCTTTCTACAGAAAGTATCAATTGCGCAAGGTGATGGTGAATGGTGATATACCGCCGCGTGTCAAAAAAGATGCCCAGGCCATGATCTTGGAGTTCATCAGGTCACGGCCGCCATTGAAGAAGGTGGGTAGATAGTAAACCCCCCCTCCCTCCCATCAAAACCACAACCAAATTTCCTCAAAATTCAATTGGTTTTTTTTTTGTGTACATTTTTTATGTATATATTTTATAATTTAGAAATAATAATAATTGTATATTATAATTGTTTGTTGTTGTCATTTTGTGCGGCAGGCCTCGGAACGTCAGTTGAAGCCACGTGTGAAATGTACACCCTCACCGCGAGAACAACTAATGGAGTCCATACGCCAGGGCAAGGAGCTGAAGCAGATTACACCACCCGCAACGACTTCATTAAGAACGGGATGTGAGTACAATAATAATATGAAGAGGCGAAACTTTTCACTTTGGCGGGCGTAGATCAAAAACGACCACATTTTCCAAACCCAATCCCCAATCCCGCACACTGAAGGAAGCGTGCAAAATTGTGACACACAAAGATAGCGACAACGTCGAAGACATGCCAAGCCATGAGGCACGACAACAACCTCACCTAAGACGATGTTTGTTTGTTGGTTGGTTTATTTTTTGGTTTGTGTGGCTGCTTTTTTATTTATTTTTGTGGGAATCTTGTTATTAAGGCTGTTGCAGCGGTTGGCGAACAAAAAATTGATTTTTAACGAAATTTTTTGAAAGTTACTTAAAGAAAACTAACTAGAATACGAAAAATTTTAAGGATAACGCGTTTTTGTGCTCTTTGATTTCATTAAGTCTTAAGTCTACATGGCACGTCATTTGAATTAGGACTGCAATCCGGTAGGAGACTCTAGTATGTTTGGGAAGTCCCAACCAAACCCAAACCGAAGCCAAAAAAGTCAAAAATGGGTTCGGTTCAAAGTTTTACAAATTTTTCTAGATGCTGAAATTTTTAACTTTGCCATAATCAATATATCTATCTAATATCTTTCCAATGTGCCATGAATATAAGGAAATCGAGTGTTTTTTAAATTTTAAAAATAAAAAACGAAAATAAAACTTTTCTAAAATCAAAAATATGAAGTATATTTCTGATAGTTAGGTCGAATTTTTCTAGCAACTTTCTGAAAATTAGTTCAAAATTTAAATTCTATTGTTAAGTAAATTTTTCCTTAAAATAACTGTTATTAAGCTTGAATATTAATTAAAAAATATTTAACCAGACTTAGGGCCGTTTTCTCATGTTCCTGTTTTTGCTCAAATCGAAATCCACCTAGACTTTGCAACTAGGTGGATTTTGTGCAATCGGTTGTTTCATGAAGATTGATTATGAATTTGGGCATTTGCGTCACGGTCACACACGGTAAAATTAAGTTAGCAGCCCCTCTGCACTTGCTAGTTTGTTGATATGTCTTTTGCGGGCCAATTTTAAAAAAGAAAGCAATTTTTTTCGGAAACATGTTACTGTGATTTGAGATTAAGTAAACAAATTTTAATACATATTCGGCTATGTAGGCCAAATAAAGGTACTTTTCTGCCTTAGTTGATTAAATTAATTGCGTATGATACCTTAGTTGAAGTTTTAACAACAGTAAAATTATAAATGAAGGCTATTTTAATTACAATTTAGCCAAATTAGTTAACTGTGTGAACTCGGTTTAAGCAATGACCTAGGGCAATTAGTATGCGCATCTGTCTCTTCAGCAATAAAATATTTCCATTTTTTGGTTTACTTATTAACTTAACAATTCCCATTTAACTGTTTTTAGCAGCAGTCAACAACAGCTGATCTGGTAGCTGTTGCAACTTAGGATTCATTTTTAACCAAACGTTGACTAAGAACGATCCCATTACTGCTGCTGTCGGAAAAATGTACACATTTCTCTACCAAAAACTTCATACAATCTGAATTAAGACTATTGATTGCTAGAACCTACTTGACTTCTAACTGTAAGGCAAGAAGCCATTACAAACTCAAAGCAGCGTTTAATAATTTTGCAAGATACATTTTTGATCGTAACCGCTTTAATAGAATATCTGACGTTGCAGTAAAAATCTTCAATTTTTCTTTACAATCCTGGACAACCCTTCGAGCTTTGATAATGCTACAAAAAATAATTTTAATAATCTCCCCTCACTTGCCTGTGTGAACTAAGCTTAAGCAATCATCTAAGGGAATTAGCATACGCGTCTGTCTCTTCGGCAATGTCTGCAGGCACATCCAATATTTTCAATTTTTGGTTTACCCACAGTTTAGTCAGATTTCGCTGTTTTCAGCAGCAGTTGTTATTTCAAATATTTTTAAGTGTGACCATATGCACGCACTCATAAAAATATTTATTCGGGGGTGCCACAGAAATCTCTAGAGATTTTGCCGACGGTTGGTTTGTAAATCTCTCGAAACATTCGTTGGTGCCACAGAACTTCTAGAGATTTCATCCAGTTAGAGCATTAGATGATCCAATTAATGTTCCATCTCTAAAAACAGGGCTGAATCTCTCGCCAAAAAATTTCCCTTTTTTTTAGTTATGGGCTAATTTGATGTTTAATATTTTATATTGCATTTTTAAAATATAATTTAAATTTAATTCATATTCTTTATAATTATAAAGCAAACTTTAAAAATTTGTTAGCGCCAAACATCAGGTATAAATTGCAGCCCTTAATCCGCTGTTTGTCAAGTAGATGGCGCTGAACATTGATAGATTGTTGGCATTGTCTTTTGTGGCATATTTATTCTCCATGTATTTTTTGTTAGAGATGGGCAACTATTCCGATAGGCAATGTTTGCAGGTGTTAGTGTAGTCCAAATCTTTATTATTGTGTATGTATGTAGGAACTAAAACAAGAGGGAAATTCGGATAAGGAGGGGAACTAGAACAAAAGGGAAATTCCGGATAAAAGAGACCTTTTGCAAGGGGGAGCATATTGCTGTCTTCCTCGTAGAGATCGTGGACTATATCGGGAGTCGGGGAGGCGGCAATTACGAAAATAGGCGTCCTTCTCCCACCTGCTGGCATAAGGGCTTAGGCTTTGGCCTTGAATGCGGGCGATGAACCCGGAATATGGGATTGGAATCTGCAGCGGGAATTAGTTCAGGGTAAACGAGTCTATATAGGGAACTAAAAAAGGCAGAGTACGACTAGTCAGAAAATCTGAGGCATTGGAGGCAGCACGCCAGTCCAGAGGGGTAAATCGCCTACCCATACAGTTATATATGGGTGATTCCATGAAAAATCGCCCACTGGGATTTTTTTTGGATCGAAATAATTTTTTTCGTATTCCTTGTAGTAAAATAGTATATACGTATTTTCAGCATTTTGGCGAAATACACTTAATTCGCGGGTAAAGTCGACTTGAAAATTGACATATTTGAAAAATTTAATTATTTTCAATTGCTTGCTATCCAAAGCCATTGGAAATAAAAATTTTTAAAAAATCTGAAAATTAACATTTGAATCCAAGCTTTCAAATAACTCACACTAAATAATTTTTAAATTTTTCTTTGGTCTTCATATCGCGAAAATAAGTAAACAAAAATTAATTGCCGCTAACGGGATTTTTTTTTTGTCTTCATTTTTTTCTCAAAATTTGGTCTTGTATGCAGTAATTTACTGTATTAAGCTGTAAATGGGCAATCCAATAGTTCCGGAGTTATGGCCATTTTTCATTTATTTAAATTAATTTTCTGTAACAATATCAGATTTAGTATGTTTAATTTTTAGAGGGTAATATTTTTGTGGTCGAATATAGTGAAGTATATCATCATAAAAATTATTTTAACATCGGCGGAGTGGCATTTCCATGCAACAGCCCAAAGGGCCTTGCGATGGAGCTGGATATACACTAAAAAGAAGGGCTAGAAGGGCTAGAAGGGCAAGCATTCAAATGATTACCGATAAACAGATTACCCCTGCCCTGGTACTCTATGAATGGGTCAACTAATTTTTACCAAACATCACAGTAAGATACAGAAACACAAATTACTAAAGTAGGGCCACAGAATTATTAAAATTACGATTTAGGAAATGCCAAACTATACAAGGGACACTCTATTCAACCACAAAATAATTATCTTCTTAAAACCAAAACATTTTCACATTCTGAAACATCTGATATTGTTAGTTCCTAAAAAAAGTGAATTTTAATAAATGAAAAATGGCCATAACTCTGGAACTATTGGATTGCCCATTTACAGCTTAATACAGTAAATTACTGCATACAAGACCAAATTTTGAGAAAAAAATGAAGACAAAAAAAAAATCCCGTTAGCGGCAATTAATTTTTGTTTACTTATTTTCGCGATTTGAAGACCAAAGAAAAATTTAAAAATTATTTAGTGTGAGTTATTTGAAAGCTTGGATTTAAATGTTAATTTTCAGATTTTTTAAAAATTTTTATTACCAATGGCTTTGGATAGCAAGCAATTGAAAATAATTAAATTTTTCAAATATGTCAATTTTCAAGTCGACTTTACCCGCGAATTAAGTGTATTTCGCCAAAATGCTGAAAATACGTATATACTATTTTACTACAAGGAATACGAAAAAAATTATTTCGATCCAAAAAAAATCCCAGTGGGCGATTTTTCATGGAATCGCCCATATATATTTAAAAATTTTAACTAAAAGTAAAAAGGCAGAAAGTGAAATTAAAATATTATTAAAAACCAGCAGAAAAGTAAGTTAAAATAAAGGAAAAAAAAGGGTGCAAGACAGAGTTTAAAATTTTAAAATTTCGATTCTAGCGTGGCCAGGTAAAAATACCGGCCACGAGATTTTTCTTGGATTGATCTGGAACCAATAGTGGATCATCAGCCCTTTTTTTTTTGAAGTCATCGAATAAAGCTACGTTCCAACCGTCGACTCATCCAAAAATTTTGACCCGGCGGAAACCCCAAATCTCAGTTGCTGGAGAAGAAAAATTTTACAAAATATCAAGTGAGTCCGTTCTTTGTGCCGAGGGAGTCCAAGACGAACGTCTGGCCACTACCCTCACCCAAAAGTATTATTGTTTTGCCGTGGCGTCACGCCAAATTGATTGACACCATGCTGGTGAAGCTGCCATTTTTTCCTGACAATTAAATCGTGTGGAGAACAACCGTCTAAGAAGATAGCAGATATCATCCACATAAGCCAAGAAGGCGAAATAAAATTGAAAGATTTACCTATATTCTTATACATATATATATATTTATTATTTATTTATTTAAATTTTTTTTTGAGGCACCTTTAATAATTTTTTCTTTGCCTCAATTTATATATATTTATTATTCATATATTTAATTAATTTCAAATTGCTTACACACATAATCCTTACACACTGTAACTATATCAGTGTCCATCGTCCTTGGCGTCCAGGATAGCTTTATTCTGACGACACAAGGGGAAGTGTAGCTCAAACGAATACCATGCTTTCAAGATTTCCCCTTTAAAATAACCGCAGTGCCCCCTTAAACTGTCCCTTTGGAGCTCCGACAGGATAGGCAGGAGTGATATAGCTGGAAGTAAAATATACGAATTTATACAAATACGAATTTAATTTGCAAAAAACGTTCGGAAACACTTACCCCGAAGTTTGAAGATTCATCGTCGAAAAAGCTTCCTTGACTCGTAGTGCGAAGTTCGCTGCAAAAAAAAAGGATAAGAAGAGTTAATTTTTTGTTTGGTTCTTCTTCTTTCTTCAATATCAATAGAAAATAGTTAGTATGTGTTAGTATTAATTTTGTCTTCATATGTTACATATTAGCAATATAGGAAATAAACCTTGTACATTACATTAATCAACACGAAATGAGGTGCTAAAATCGCTTTGCACGGGGAGGGAGGATGACTTCTAGCCTGGATTAGGCCAATTTTCTGGCCGTTTGCTTTGGGTGGTGTTCCACAGACGCCAAGGTAGGAGCATCACAGGATGGGAGGGAGCGTAGTGACAAGTCCATCCAAGTCACCAACTCTGGGATTCTTTGTTTGGTGTAGTGTTCGTGTCCGTCTGTTTTGATTTGCCGTTCTTGCTTTTTTTTTGTAGTTGTTGATAGTTGTGAGAATTGGTTGATTCGAGAATTGTGTGGACTGCGGGCAGGGAAAAAACCCCCCCCTTAGAGATGGACTGAGCCAGCCGGATTGCCCATCAAAAACCACATGCAGATCCATAACAAGATTGATAGGTGGAGCCACTTAAAAAGCGATTTCACAAATCTTTTTTTTTTTTGTATAGGGGAAAGCATTAAAAGCCAAAGTGTGGGACTCGGGATTCCTCATCCACTAAAACCGCCCCTACTCTCCGTTTCACTCTTGCGGAACTACCGCTAAGTATTACTTCACAAGGGGGAGATGGCACGAAGGCCTCCACTAGATTCCTATCTAGGGGTTGAAGGGAGGTTTTGAAACCAACCAAATGAAATTTCTGTGGCACCTAAGAATTGGAATTGGGTTGGAATTTGGTTGGAAGAGGTTTCTGTGGCACCCCCGAATATGTATTGTCATGTACATTGTTTTCAAATCAATGAGGATAAAGTACATTGCTACGAAATCCATGAGCAATCGAAATGCAGCAAATCCACCTAGATTTGCAAAAATAGCAACATGAGAAAACGGCCCTTAGAACTTATAAAATTGAATTAAATGTATTAACATAGGGGAGAGTGGGGGTTTGTGATCATAGTTTTGTTTTTCGAACAGAACTTCGCCAAAATTTTGTATTTCATCACTAGTTTTAAAAATTAAATTTTTGGGTTTTTTTTTTTTATTTCATAATGGAAAAAAAGTGAGTTTGTGAAATTTCAAAAATTTGTGGGTGGTTGTGAGCCACCTATCTAAAAGTTCAAAATTTGTGTTTTTAAGCAAATATTCTTTATTAAATGAAAAAAAAAAAAAAATTTCTTATATTCTAAATTAAGAAATATCGATGAAGAGTGAAAATTGATTGACGGCAACAGGCTTGTTTTCCTTTATATACGAGCACTTTTTGCTGCTATTTGGCAGCAAAATTCAAAAATTATTCTGTTTTTATTTTTGGCCTATGGGACCGTCCACTGTGAAATGGGAATTTTTTTTGCTAAGTCCATTTCATTCGTTAAAGTGCGAATTAACTATTCGGCCTGTATAAATTTTAAAACAGATTTAAAAACAAAAAACCTGTTTGCTCGGAACATTTAAAACCCAAGTCTTCGTTTTCAATTTTGTTTACGACTTTTAAACCTATTCAAGTGAAGTGCAATGTAATATCAAAAGCTCGGCTTTGAGCAACATTTATTTTTCCTGCCAGCCAAAAAGCAGGCAACAAAATTTTGTAGTCTTATAATTCAAGTGTGGAAAAGCCAAATCAAAAGATTAACAAAAAAATTTAATAAATTTCACTTACTTAATTAAAAATCGAAACAAAAGTCATAATATTAAAAAACATTTTTTGTAAGGTTTTTGTAGTCCTTTAAAGTCTTTTTAAAGTATGCTATCAAACTCTAGACTCATGTAAACAACCACCCTTCGACGACGTCATCATTGACCATGTGACGTCATTCAGCTAGACAAAACAAAAACATTAAACGCAGCTTTTTCTCAGCTCTCATTTGCTGCTCTCTGTGGCGCATGAGCGGAACGTGTGAGATGGGAAACAGCTTTTGGGGCATGTTGAAGCCACTGATTGTTCAGTTGACAGTTTCGTGTGGAGCCTCAAAGCTGGCAATTCGTCTCGCGTGTGTGTGTGTGTGTGTGTGTACATTTGCCATTTGTTTAGTACCAAAACAAACAAAAAATTAATGCTTAAATAACTCAAATAAGTATAAGACGTTGGCCTAGTTGATGGAAAATCAGCTGTCATATTCCACCCTGCGGTGTGATACAAACAAACCCCAATAGTCCACCCCGTGGGGTTGGTTCTCATTTCCATTTCCATTTTTATGGATCGATAGCCTCAATGCAACCGTGTAGAACGGAAAACAATGGAAAAAAGTGAAAAGTGAAGTGGCACAACAACCAACAGGCAGGCGGGCAGACAGGCAGACATGTGGAATCTTTAAGTTTATCATAGAAAAAAAATGGATACCAAATTGCCAATGCACAGTGCCAAGCGCTCCACGGCTGCCTCAGTGTTCAAATCGCATCACATGGTGCGCGATGTGGATGTGGTGGATATGGCCAGTGATGCCTCACTCTATTGTGGCAACGATGGCGAATCGGCCGCACCACAACCCACACCGCGACCAGCTCCACGTGTGTCAACAAATCCGCCAACACCCAAACCGCGTCAGGCCATCAAATCATCCAAAGGTAACACCCAGAAAATGGTTTTTGCTTTTGACCTGGTTTCAATTTAATGCTAAAGCAGGGGGTGGAGGGGTCACCCGCCCCAGGCAACTTATGTGCTTAAGGAGTTACTTGTCGCAATGCTTCATTATGATGATGACTTTGACTCGACTCTCGCTTAACTGCAGTCTCTGCAGTGGATGTGGTAATTGCTGCATGATATGTCTTGGGGACAAACTGCTCAAGTCATTAAAGTCATGAAGAAATAGGAAAGGGAAAGGAAATGATAAACAAGACGAATAGATACACTAACCAAAGTTGAAGAAAGAATTTTACACTCACTCTTGATTTTATCCTGTTTTGGTCTAGCATTTGATAAGAACGATTCGCTCTTGAAAATTCTTACTTTGAGTGTGAATCGTTCCCAAATTCAAAATAGACTGTTAAAAACTCTAAAATATATATAAAAATTCTTATTTCAAGATAAAAAAGTTTTTATTTAATATAATTTTCTTCTTGAGGTAAAAACAAGGTCTTACTTTAAATACAAATCGCTCTTAGCTAACATGCTTATTTTGAGCTCTAGAAGTTCTTAAAAAAATCTCGAATCGAAATCAAGAATTTAGGGATTTAAAATAAATTACTTAAATCGAGAAATTTTTGGATTGAAATTTTGAAACTGAAAACTTTTGATTTAAGTACGAAAATTCTTGAATTTTCTCTCAGTGTACCAGCCAAATAGTTTAAAAAACCAAATATTTTGTACTCGAATCAAGTACAAACGGTGTCAATATTAAGATAAGTACGAAAATTATTGATTTAAGTACAAGACTCTTATTTTAAGAACTAATTATTAAATCCCAAAATACTTGTTTTAAGACTTTTTCGGGACTCGTACTATTATTATATCTTATTGGTCTTACTAATAGTTTGGTATGATCTTAAGTACAACCGGATTTACTCTCAAATTTAGTGCAAAATGTCCTAAAGTCTACTTAACTTAAGATTCAACCCCAAAAAATTAAAAAAAAATAGGTGTGAGTGTCGTTAACACTCACGAGGTTTTGTTGTGAAACATGATACTTGGTTTAAGAGCTTTTTTTCAAATCACAAGCTAACTCAATGCTAAATAAAACAGCAAGGTCACTCTTTTGAAAGAAGAACTAACAGGGGGTAGATATACCAGTGTTCTTTCATTTTTTTCAGGAAGTCTTGTTTATTGTGCTGATCCATAGATAAATGATGTTCAACCCACCCAGATCCCTACCAGATCCCACCCAGACTTCACGCAGATCCCACCCAGACTCCACGTAGATTCCATACAGATTATACTTAGATCCCTCCCAGAACCCACCCAGATCCCACTCAGAACCTACCCAGATCCAACTTAGGTAGATCCCAATCAGATCCCACACAGATTCGCCCTGATTTCACTTAGATCCCGGCCAGATCATACCCAGATCCCACTTAGATCCCGCCCAGATACTACACAGATTTCACCCTATTTCACCATATTCTGCACAGATCCCATCAAGATAACTCTCCTAGATCCCAACCAGATCCCATTTAACTCCTACCTAATTACATCCCACTTAGATCCCAAGCAGATCCCGTTCAGAAATTACCGAGATCCCACCCGAATACCGCCCATACCTCCCCCATTTCCATTTAGATTCCAACCAAATCGCATCCAGATTTTACCCAGATCCCACTTAGGACCCGCCCAGATAACACCCAAAACTCGCCCAGATCCCAATAGCTAGATCCCACCCTGATCCTAACTAGATCACAGGCAAATCGCTCCCAAACACCACCAGATCTCACCAAGATCCGACCCAGATCGAAACAAACAACACAAAATACGAATGACGTCAGCGTCACGTGACGCTGAAATCAAATTTTACTTCTACTAAAATCGTCCGTACCGAAATTCAAGATGTTTCACATCAAAAAAAAATACATACATACTTTTCTTGGTTTAAGCCTATAAATCTTTAAAGCTTTCCCAATTTGTTCTTAAAACCTGGGTCTCTGTATGATGTCAAACTCCAGATAAAATAAATGAATAAACCTAAGACCAAGATGTTTATACTGTTGGTCAGAAATCTACCCTTAATTCATAACCAAAGTGTTAGAACCAGGAGGGAAATTAGCGAACAGACTAAACTTAAAATAATTCTGTTTATATTCTAAAATATTTTGGACCTTATTTAAGTAGATCCTGAAATTTTACGTACAAGACGGTATCAATTCTACCCCGATCTATCTATAACTCAGTCGTTCGTTTTCAGAAAATAAGTTGCCTTCAACTTTAAATAAAAACCAGATGGTGTCAATATTCTTAAGAACAAATGATTCAAATGTTCCTGGAATAAGTAAAGTTGTACTCAATCGGATAATATTTGCTTTGAACAATAACCAAACCTGTTTTCCACAAAGTGATATACCAGTGACAGAGAGCGAGTCAATCTGCAAAAGTGTACAACGGCTGAATGTGCTGGTGCGTCGTTCCATAGGTTGAGTGCATAAGGCCCCGGGTTCAATTCCCAGTCATTCCCAGAAATCCAAAATATTTTATACTTGAATGAAGTTTTTTCGGCTTACTGTTATTTACTTGCAGTTTGTAAGTTCGAAAAGTTATCGTTTTAAGAACGTTTTTCCTCATTTGATTAACATTAACCCTTGGTTTTTGTTACTAGATTGTTTTGTACTTAGTTGAAATACGTTCAAAAACAATCCATGCTCCGAATACTCCGAATGTGCATTTGTCGGTATCGGAATCCCAAAAAATTTTAAAACGATAGCTCTCAAACAATAAGCCAAAAGCTATGCCTTCGAGATGGTCAGGTTTGATTACTCAAACGCGTTGCACAAGCTAAACACCAGTTTCAGTGTGGATTTCCGTAAGTAGAAGCATCAAATGCGTCAGGTTTTAACGGTTTAGTTTAATGGCGTTGACAACGACAGCAACAACAGCAAACAATTTCCCACTTTTGAGAACCCGCAGTCTTCTCCTCTAATGGCGCAATGAGTGGCCAGAAATCAGGTTTCGCCTTAAGACATTCTCCCATAGTCACCAAGTAACACCATTTACTTTACATAATCTAATCAAAGGCGGTTGCTTACACACACTTACACACAATGCCCTGATTTTCCCACAGTACTTACATGACTTTCGCTTGATTATTTTTTTTTTTTTGCAGTGCTTCCAAATTCAAACTCTACGCTGTCACGATCCGGACAGCGACTCATCACTGTGGATTTCTCAAAGTTGCAGGTAAGTCTAAATAGATTTTCATTAAAATCTCATATTTTATTTCATCAACTTCATCATCAGGACGACGAGCATATCTTCGATGAATCTAGCCTAAGCAGCTCTACAAACTCCAAAAATTACCATCAGCATTTAACCGAACTGCATCGTTGCTCACAGCCCAAAATGCCACCATATCCCATTGGTGGCTATATGATGACCAATCAAGCGAGACAAGATCAAGCGACGACGGCATCAATGATGCGACCCAGACGCACAAGTGAGTAGGCGTTACACATAAATACTTTTATGGATGAGGTATCACACTTTAACAACTGAATGCACAAAGTGGGAAATTCAATCAACGATGCAATAGAAAATTTATATGGCGGAAATTGATAATGGGTTCAGAAATGATATCATATCGATATCAAAGCGGGTGAAAACTGATTAAGTAAACATGGCACTTAAAGTGTGGCCATCTTTTTAATCCTAACTACTTCGTCTTCGAGTTCTGTAGAAATGTTGGGAAAACTGATATAGAGAATTGTATTTCTGATACAATTTCAATTAATTCTTATAAGTCGAATGACAAACATTACATTTTTAATGCATATCTTTAGTTCGAGGGGTAATAATTATATGTCTGGAACTGGTAACACTAAAATCTATAGTTAAAATCTGGTTATACCAACATAAAGTTTGACATTTTTTAGCACAAACGGTGTCACAATGTTTCGATGTTCAATATTTTCGAACCTTTTTTTGAGTGATTGTCAAACACACTTTTCTTGAGATAATCCACGACGAAAGTTGTAAAAATAATACAACGACAAAGGTATCTTGAAATTTCTATTCGACGATCTTGTTTTATATACCTTTAACAGTATAATACAAATATCAGAATCAGTTTAAAGTCAAACAAGAGAGTCGAATTTAATTTGATTTTTCCGACCTGGGGATTGGAATGTTTTTGCTTTTATTCGGGACAAATAGATTACAAACGGAATTTTACATAGATCGGCCAGAAAGCAACGATTGAACTTGAACACACCTCCGCCCTTGGAATTTACCGAAACCCCGTCTATGTGCTCCAAATTTCAGCCATCTTTCTCTTACCGTTTGGGCTGTGCGTAGATTTCCAATCAGTGAATCAGTCTGTCAGGATAAATTTTTTTATATATGGTATTTAGGGTTGTCGAATATTTCAAAAATATCTATATCGATATTTTCGCCGATATTGAAAAAGTATCATTTCGATATAAATATTTTGGTATCAAAAACATCGATATTTTCGATATTTTTCAATAAAAGCGCGGATCTTAACAAAAGATCCTTTGAGGTAATTGGGGAGTCATTTGACGCGTAATACGAACCACAATCTGACTGCGCTTAAAAAATATACTCTTAATATATATTTATTAAATTAGCAAAAGATATTAATTTTTTATTCAATTTTTAACATTCGATCACGGATAAACAACGTCTAGTTAAAATACAGCTCCAATAATTTATTCCCCTGTTCTGGTGATTGTTGAGTATGCCAGCATACTCCCACACTCTTCATCACAACCAGTAATGTTTCGTCTAAAAAAACTCGAAGATTTCTAATATAATTATAACTGATTTAGTCCAAGCCTGCTTATGCCCTATTTATAGACTTACAATCATATGTCACGTACATAAATACGTGCATTATGATATAAATATCCACAATATAAAAAAAAATGCATAAATAGCCCTTAATTTGACACAAAGAACACAAGTTCCCAGAAATAAGAATCAGTGATGAGCTGCATTTTAGCCAAGCATCTCCATGCTTTGCTTTTAAGTACGCTTTTATATTTTTTGAGTTTCCACTGGTCCTTAAAACTTTATTACACAGTTTTCACTGCGATTTCTGTGCATCAACTTTAATAAAATAAATTTTAAGCATTTTGCTTTACATGTCCAATGGACTGGCCCTTAAAAATAGATTTCAAAATACCGGCCGGAAAATTAATCGTTTTAGTCCCAATAGATATGAAAAAATGTTTGGCAGCGATCGGACTTCATTTAGTGGAGGCGCGCTCGCCCTCAAAATCGAAAATTTGAAATATATGGGAAATGAGGGGGATGAGATTCGAATTTAATCTGTAAAAATTCAAAAAAAAATTTTATGTGTTAATTCTTTTTACATCCTTTTAGGGAAACATCATAGCAACATTTTAAATATAAATGTGTCTTACTTCGAGCGTCAACCTGGCCAGAATCATATCAAAAGGGCCAATTTTTCCAAATTTGTTTTGGTATTTTTTTCGAAAAATTTTTTTAATATATAAAATTCTGATTTTTGCTTTTGCCCGGGCGACAAAACTATCGTTTTGGTCCTAATAGATATAAAAAAAAGTTTGGCTGCGATCGGACTACATTTAGTGGACGCGCTCTCGCCCCAAAAACCAAAAATTTGTAATATACTGCCAATATATGGGATGAGACACGGATTAAATCTGCAAAATTAAAAAAAAAAATGTTTTTAATGATTTTGCTCTTTAAAGCCTTTAAGGGGAATACCATAGCAACATTTTACATATTTTTGCTGGATATTTCAGAATCATATCAAATCGGCCAAGTTCTCAAACAAAATTTGTTTTTCTGAGATTAATTTCGGATCGAAAAATATTCGATTTCCGATATATCGCAACGGAAAAATATGCGATAATGATATTCGTAATTTTGGGCAAATGTATCGATATTTCGATATATCGATAATGTTTTCGACAACCCTAATGATATAAAATTATACGAAAATGATTTTAGAAAAATTAGCCCTGTTTACCAAAAAAATCTCTCCTCTTCTTCTTATTTTAGGAAAAAAATTTTTAATATACATATTTTTATGTCATATTTTTCGAAGTTAAGATATTTAAAAACGAGAAGGCCAAGCTAACTTCGTCTTTGCCGAAGTTTTTATACCCTTGCAAATGTTTTAATACATCAGAGTTTACGAACGTCAGCATTAAAACAAACCATTTTTCTAATAAAGCCCACTTTTCGACCGATAGTTCCTATGGCAGCTATAAGATATAGTAATCCGATTTTGACAAAACCTTCCAAATCTGTGTAAAAACGTAAAAAATTAATAAATGGTGAAGCGGAAGGCGTTTACATTAAAAACAAAAAAGTTTTCTCACAAAAACCCACTTTTCGACCGATAGTTCCTATGGCAGCTATAAGATATAGTAATCCGATTTTGACCAAAACTTCCAAATCTGTGTAAAAGCTTATAAAACTAATAAATGTGGAAGCGGAAGCCGTTTACATTAAAAACAAAAAAGTTTTCTCACAAAAACCCACTTTCCACCGATAGTTCCTATGGCAGCTATAAGATATAGTAATCCGATTTTGACCAAAACTTCCAAATCTGTGTAAAAACGTAAAAAACTAATAATTGTCGAAGCGGAAGGCGTTTACATTAAAAACAAAAAAGTTTTCTAACAAAAACCCACTTTTCGACCGATAGTTCCTATGGCAGCTATAAGATATAGTCATCCGATTTTGACCAAAACTTCCAAATCTGTGTAAAAGCGTATAAAACTAATAATTGTGGAAGCGGAAGGCGTTTACATTAAAAACAAAAAAGTTTTCTCACAAAAACCCACTTTTCGACCGATAGTTCCTATGGCAGCTATAAGATATAGTCATCCGATCCGGTCGGTTCCGACATATTAGCAGTGTGCAGTAAAAAGAAGACTCTGTGCAAAGTTTCAGCTCGATAGCTTTAAAACTGAGAGACTAGTTTGCGTAGAAACAGACATACGGACGGACAAAGCTCAATCGACTCAGCTCGTCGCCCTGATCAAGAATATATATAGTTTATGGGGTCGGAAATGAATATTTCTATGCGTTGCAAACTTCTGGGCAAAATTATAATACTCTTTGCAAGGGTATAAAAAGTTATTGAATTCTGGGCTTAATCCAGTTTGGTTCAAAACTGTAAGCAACCCAGCTTTTGAGTACAATTATTTTCAGAATGGTTGGATTAGCAAACTTCATAACTTTTGGGCCTTTTCATTAATGGACGACGTTAATGAAATTTTTATTGTATCGAGCCAACTCTTTGAATTTCGCATTTTGTGCTTAAATTGATATGTTAAACATTTTAAATTAAGCGGTTTATGTTTTATTTTATTTATTTATTTAATATTTTTATTTCTTACCTTCTTTACACTTACTTTTTGCAAAAGGTATTTGATTGTTTGTTTTTTTTTTTACTTATAAAACGCACAAAGAACAAAACAACTAAATTAATTACGCAAATCTTGGTTTTGGAAGCACAAAACACAACACAATACAAAAATCTCGAAATACTTGTAAAAAAAATAATAAAATAAGAATACTAACTTTTTGGTTGTTGTGCTTTAAAAATAATATACTTTCAATTACGCTTAAAAATTTTCTAAAAAAAAAAAAAAACAACAAAAAATTATAATGCTGAAACAAACAAAAAATTGAAGCCAAAGTGGAACAGCCGCAGCAGCAGCAACAGCAAGCTGAGCAATCCTGTACACAGGACGAATATCACAGATTCTGCGATAATGCCTTGGAATGTAAATATTTATTTGCGAATTGAGACAATCATCATTCATTTAAAGACAAATCTCCGCTGATGCTGACACATTTTTGCCACATTTCTCACATTTTTTTGACTTTTGAGTTTCATTAAACTAACATTTCTGTTCTCTCTCTGTTTTCTCTTAGCCTACGATTTGGCCACACAATGTGAATCCAGACGGGCTTCCCTGCGTCGTCATACCATAGTGGGCTGTCAGAGCAATTTTGATGAGACGACGCAATCCATGCCACCCACACGTCCCGAGTCGCGTCAATCGGATGACGTCAGTGGTCCCAGAGAGGTGAGTAAAAAGCACAATAAAAATCATTTCAATATCATTTATCATCTCTTTCTTGCCAGGCTCCCCCCAAAAGTCCCCTGGCTAACCATCAATCTCAGCAGCTCCATCATAACTTGGATCAACAGACGTCGTCCAATTCAACATCCTCCCTGGGCCCATGGAATAAATCCTTTATGGATAAACAAACCTGGATGGAACGTGGTGATGATCGTCTGTCTGTTACTCTGGCAGAGATTGTTCACATACGTTCGGTCATGACTAAAGCCGAACTGGAGGGTTTACCCATGGATGTGCGTGTCAAGGAGGATGTTGAAAAGCGTCGCGTCTGCTTTCTCTGTCTGCGTACACGTTTCTCCTTCTTTGGACCCTGGGGTATACAGTGTAAACTGTGCCAGCGTACTGTGTGCGCCAAATGCTATACCAAGGTGAGTTTATCATCATCCTCCTCAAGATTCATTACAATATTTGTGTCCCGTAGATGCGCATTCCCTCGGAGCATTTCCGTAATGTGCCGCTAGTGCTGATCTCACCTTCACTGCTGTCCAGTCCGGCCAGTTCAAGCACACCCTCACCCTCACATCATGCCCAGCAGGCCCACTCCTCATCGACAGGGAACATAATGGATGATCAGTTTCCCAAGTCGCTGATTGAGCGTCTCTTGCGTTCCGAGTCAGAGAGAAAGGTACGAGCTAGTACCTCTTGATTTAACATTTCACAAATTAAGCCACATTTCTTTAACTCATCACAGACTCGCAACACAGTGGGCAGTGCACCATCGTCACCTAAAAACCAAAGATCAAACATGAGCACACCTGGTATTAGCCTTGGCCCAGGAGCAGCTGCATCATCATCATCCTCAACTACCACTGGCCAAGCAGTGGAAGCCTTACACGATCAAGCAGCCATGTCGGCCTCCTATTCGGGAGCCATGCGACCCACAGTAATGCAAAAGCAACACTACAACAATGCCATGTCCAGAAGCATGGAGGGACCGCGTAGCTTACCCGTGCACAGTCCAGCGCATCGACCGTTGTCGAATAATAGTACCCTGGAAAGAAAGTAAGTACAGCAGATGGTATCTGTACAGCCAGAGTTTTACGTTTTCAACATTAAGATTTGAAGATGGTTTCCAACAACCGTTAACGTAGCCAAAAAATACAGCGTTTGATAAGAAGATTGTAAATTTGTCTTTTTTATTTCTAGCTTTTTAAACATGTACCTATCAGAGAACTGCAAAAATCACTTTTTTCTTGATTGTGTCATGCACAAAAATTCTTACTCACATTTATCATCTCACAAAACTCTAAACTCAACTCAACTCAAACCGCAATCGCATCGAGCGGTTGTGGCAGAGTTTTTTGATCCAACATTTTTGTTCATATTTATTAATCGAACACTTCCAATATCTTCAATCGAACAAACTCAACTCATACCGCAATCGCATCGAACGGTTGAGCTAGAATTTTTTGACGCGACACTTGTGTGTTCAATCGAACAAAACTCAGCCAACTCAGGCCAACGCATTGCGAGAGACATAGGAGAGAGAGAAGAGAGACACATATGATGTTGTTGTTGCATGTCAGAGCGCTACATATGCGTCTTTGCATGAGAATAATTGTCGTCGAGCTGAGCGATCAAATCACCCGAGCTGAGTGGAATGAAGCGAGCTTGATCATACTCAGAATGCCAACAATTGAGTTGAATTAAACTCAAGAGCGAGCATGTTGCGTATGCAAGTTCGATGCATTGATCGCAAAGCCAGTTTATTCGTGTATGGATAAATGTGTGAGCCATTTGCAATCGAATGAAGCCGTTCTCCGGTAGGCCCCCCGCACACAGAGAGCGGAGCGGAGATTAGCCTATCCGCTTTTAAAATTAAACACACTGAGTTCATAGAGCACACCAAAAGCTTAGCAATGCGGAGCGGAGAGAGGCTTATTCGCTGTAAACAAGAATGCTTGGTTATTTCCGCTCTTCCTCTGACAATTTATTAGTAAAAATAATGTTCTCTGCCGGATTGTGGAACAATCAAAATAAATATTATACGCAGAGGAAGCCAATGATAAAATTATTTTTTAAACATGATAATTTTCAAAAAAAAATATTAGCTTTCTGGTCAATAACAATGTCATATATGAGTTAAAATGAAAGCAACAATTAAATTGAATCATTTTAATCCATAGTAAACAATTCAAATTCTTAAACAAAGACTTATCTGTCAATCAACTTTACTGACTTAATAACCATTTAATAATGGTTTTATATTGATACTAAAAATTTAATGAAATGTTTAAAATTACCGCTATGGCATTTTTGAATATATCAAATATATAGAAATTCTTTCTTCGAATAATAATTTAATTTTAACAAAATATTGTAGGGAATATTGGCTTTGGAAATGCCAAACCTTTAATTTTGCAGCTCAAATTATCTCTAATGGCTTTTACAGGTTTTTTTGTACCTTCATAAAGTCTTTCAATAAATATAATCAATGTTCCAGACTTCCTGTATTTACTCGTCTATTAAGTCTTCAAAACGATCTTTGGTCATATGAAAAATTAGCTAATTTTTCGATTCCTTGAGACGTTCCATCTACACCTTCTATTTACCCGTCTATATGGCCATCCATTGAATCTACATAATAATCTTAGGTCATACGAAAAATATGCAAATTTTGGACTATTCAATCTACGCCTCTTATTTGTTAACGCCTGCTACAAATTTCGAGGCTTTTGGACTTTTGGAAGACGCGTATACGTCATTAATTGCTCTCTATCCAATCTTTATGATTATCTAAGTTCCTTTGATTTCCTGGACCGGTTTGATCTACTCCTCCTTTTTACTTGAAAAGGGCATAGCAGAATAAGCATACAAAAACTGCCCCCACTCCGATCAGCACCAAAATTAAATATGTTGTTACCATCAATGAGAAACTCACTCTCCTAAATTTGTAGTCTTCTAATCGCTATTGGAATAGAGTTATGAGGGCGGAAAGGTAAAACAAAAAACTCGTTTATCTTAAGAACCGCTTAACCTATTTGAATGCGTTAAAAATATGTTATGAGTGTATACCGTAGAATTCAGAAAATTATTCTTGCACATTTTGATTACCAACTCTTAGGCACAAAAAATATTATCAAAATTTTCAAATAATTTTTTCGCGGTGTAAATCGATTTCAACTCTTATCGGTTTTTGCTGGTTTATTCAATAAGAAGTCCTCAACAATGTAAAATTTTTTGCTGTGACATCGGAAATCATCTTCATAGTGAATACCAATAAAACATGTGAATAGATTTAGAAATATATTTTATAATATTGAGCACACTGTAACTACTCACACAGAATTGACAGAAAATTTCCCCTTTTTCCCCTTTTACGTTGATTTACAGTGTGCCTAATATGTAAAAAATATTAATGAAAAATACTAATTTAACGTTTAATTATATTTCGCCATGAGATACATTTGGGATGTTTTTGCAAAAATTATATGTTGTTAGGGACCTCTTGATGAAAAAACCACCAAAAAACTGTCGGTGTCGCAAAAGGCTAACACCGTAAAATAATTTTTTGAAAATTTCAATAATTTTTTTTGGGCCAAAGAATTGGCCATTAAAATTTGCAAAAATTGTTTTTGGAATTGTGCTGTGGACACTTACAACATATATTAAACCCATCCAAATCGGTTAAGCGGTTCCTAAGATAAACGTCTTTTTTGATTTATCTTTCCGCCCTCATAACTCTACTCCAATAGCGATTAGAAGACTACAAATTTAGGAGAGCGAGTTTCTCATTGATGGTAACAACATATTTAATTTTGGTGCTGATCGGAGTGGGGGCAGTTTTTGTATGCTTATTCTGCTATGCCCTTTCCCAATATTTTACAAAGTTCACTGTACACCTTGCATTCGACAACGCCTGCGTTTTTTAAAATACTCAAATTAAATTTTTTCCGTATTTTTCGGTATTGGACCATTATAAGCTAGTATAAAAAATGTTCAACTTTAGAGACTTTTTGTTCGTTCTATTTAATCTATATTGCTCATCTATTTATTTTTTATAGTAATTTTTGCACATTTTACATATTTTGCATATTTATACACTTGAAAAGTGTATTATAATTTTGCCCAGAAGTTTGCAACGCATAGAAGGAATCATCTCCGACCACATAAAGTATATATATTCTTGATCAGCGTGACGAGCTAAGTCGATTAAGCTTTGTCCGTCCGTCTGTCCGTCTGTCCGTCTGTCTGTTTCTACGCGAACTAGTCCCTCAGTTTTGAAGCTAGCGAGCTGAAATTTTGCACAGAGTCTTCTTTTGTCTGCACGCAGCTAATATGTCGGAACCGACCGGATCGGATAGCTACTTCTTGTAGCTGCCATACAAATGATCGGTCGAAAAATGGATTTTAATGAGAAAAACTGGTTTTTTCTCAATATTACCGCTCTCAATCACGGTCATGGGCAATATTAAATGTTTTTAAGCTGATCTGCGAAGTTTGGTCGAAGTCGCTAACCGTTGAGACAAGCGATTTCAAGTGTATAAAAACTTCGGCACGGACGAAGTTAGCCTTGCCTTTCTCGTTTTCAAAATAATTTGGAAATAGATTTCGATTTAGATTATTAAAAGAAAAAATTTAATAAGAAAAGGTTAAAATTTTTAATGGCTTAGAGTCATCGGAAATAAAAATTCAAAGTGGGAATTGTGTGGTAGCACTTTTTAAAATGAAAAAAATAAGATTATAAATATAATAAAACTAACAAATGTGGTATAAATCCAAAAAAAAACACATACAAATAGGAAGAATTTGGAAATCAGCTCTCCGTTTGCTTCCGCTCTCTGTGTGCGGTATATACCAAGCGGAGCTCAGATGATACGCTTCAAGCAGATAGGCTGTGCTCCGCTCCGCTTAGTCTTATCATGGGCACTGCTAACAGATATAGAAAGAGAGTGAGCAATTCTGTGGTATTGCTCTCGATGCGCTGACCAGTCAACGCTAAGTTTTTTGTGATCGAGCACACAATGCGTTTGCTGGTATGACTTTGATTATATTCAACACTGAGTTTAGTTCGATAAATAAATATGAACAAAAACGTTCGATCTAAAACGCTGACTCAACCGCTCGAAGCGACGCGATTGCGTAATTAATTATGAGCTGAATGTATTCAAAGCTGAGTTTTGTTAATTGATGAAATGTGGGCCATTTTAAACTCAGAAATCGATTTCAAAATTTTTTCATTTCTCCGTTTTTGAAATATTAATTTTTTAAATTTTTTTGATAGGTGTTCCTACATTTTAAAACATATCTCACTTAATGATTTTCAGATAGAGTCATCTAAGATATAAATCGAAATGGCGCAGAGCATTGTATTTAAATCGGTTTAGTAGTTTGGATTTATCGACCAAGAATATTGGAAAAAAATGCAAGAAATTTCATTTCATAACGCCTGGAAGGAAAATAGTGTCACATGTATTGTAGATGGATCAAATTGACAATCAAATTTTAGTAAATATAATATTTAGTGTGCTTACAAAAAATATATTTGTATTTTCTTCGCAGCCATGAAAAAATGTTTGAATTCGATTTTGGGGACCACCATTTTAAATAAGACTAAAAAAATGTTCAGTACAAATTGGTCTTTTTTGGCTGAAAACTAGTTAAGTTAAATTTTGTAATATTCACTGAATAATCGTAATCACAAGGTAAAATTACGATTTTCATAAAAATAATTATGAGGAATTGTTGTGGGAAGTATACAGCTCTGGATAATGTAGATAGAGCCAAGAACCAAGAATATTATCTATTCTTACTTTTTCTACTGCCTAAGTCTTTTTAATCCCACCGGTTTAGAGACTCTCCTTAAACTAATATGTGAAATATATCTTTTACCAGTACAAAACGTTCTTGAATCGAATATTTTGAGGCCTCCTTAACATAAGAACTTTCCTACAGAGATTAAAGCTTTTCGTTCCATTGATTTTGGGTGTATACTAAACGCTGTCTTATTTATTTGTATTTCCAGATCCCGTTTCTCGCGAGGCTTTGCCCTATTCTCATCGGGCAGTCATCTGGCCCAGACGCAGGAGCAAAAGGAGAATCTACGCGGCGAACAGGTCACCGTCTGCAATGACTGTCAGGGTCTGGTGAATGAGATAACCAGTTCGGTGAAACAGAAACGCAGCTCGGCGCGAAATCGCACCATACAGAATCTCACCTTAGACTTAACGCCCGTTTGGAAATAGAAGGCAAAAAACAAAAAAGAAAACACATACTACTAAATGTTAGAATGAATGTATAAAATGTATAAATACTGCTAAATAATGTGCAAACAAGAGATTTGTTGTCGCTTAAGCGCACCGCCTCCCCCACCATATATAAGTTAATACCATATGCTAATACACGATACACACAATTATCCTAAGCTATTGATGTATATTAATGCTATATCCAAGCCGTTGTAATTGTTTGATTTATGTTTAGTATTTAAATGTTGAATTACGTCTTCTCGTCTCCATATATGTATATGTATTTATGACAAACGATGCACACAGAACCGAACAATGTATATTTATCACAATTTAGACATAAACTTAAGATACTCGATTCTAGGTGGTTATGTCCTCGATTTAACCAGATTTGTGAATTTTGTGCTTGCACAGTTCGTTTCCTATTTAATTTTCTGTTTATGTTTTTCAACTTTTCGAAATTATCTCAATTATAGCTAAATTTAGGTTTAATTTTTAAGTGACCTGCAAATGGATTAACTGATTGATTGATTGATTGATTGATTGATATATAAGTATAAAAACTGTGCACATTTTTTATGTCTCTCCTAATTTTGCTGATTTTTGTAAATTTACAAGGAATTATATTAACTTTTTTATGGTTTTTAAGTGAAGTTTTGTAAACATTCAATATTCTTTTTTTTTGCTATGATTTAACCACAAAACACATACACACACACACAAAGAAAATAGCAATAATTTAAATATGAAAAGTAAAAAAAAAAAAACAAAAACAAATTCAAAATAAAAACTACTAAAAAATATAATTTGGTGATTTTTATAACGATTAGCTATTTAAAATGGTTGAAAAGGCTACCAGAAAATTTGTGTAAGTGTTTGTAGGGCTCGTCTCACTATGGCTAAGGTATGAAGTCCTTTCGTGAGCGTCGAGCGTCATTCGTCGAAAATAACACAATGTTCAAAAGCGTATAGAATCGCGAAAAGTTAACCGATTTGGATTCTGCAAAATGGATTCTACTCTTGAAAATAAGTACAATTTGAACGTATTTCTCAAAGTTATTATTAACAATGCATGAAATAGTGAATCTTTAATACAAGTAGAGGTTTTTTTCTTTGGTCACATTCTGAAAAGTCGTGTTAGCAGATCCCACTCTCAAACAAAATAAAAATTGTTGTTTAGACAATTCTTCAGAACATAGCCAAAAATTAGCTGCGGATACCTGCAGATTCAGTCTCGGTGATGATTTTTGTGCGACAATTGTCGCGACATAATATACACTGATCGACAACACTCTCCCCCAATTCACCAAATCAACTTTTCTAAAGTATTTTGGCTTGCTGAGCACGAAATTCGTCATGAAAACAAAATCTGTCGAACTGTCATCGAGATATTATCGATAAACGGGTTTTTCGATGTTTTAACCAAAGAAATTGTCCGCCGTATTGGATCCACCACTTTGTTTTTCCAAATTGTGACTTCGGATTCGTGATCAGCGACCCCGAAAACCCCCGAATACATACTTTCAGCCAATTTAAATGCGTTTTTGAAGAAATTGTCCATCATATTGGATCCGCCATTTTCTTTTTCTAATTTTTGAAGTCGGATTCGTGATTAGTGTCCCCGAAAACCCAGAGTACAAACTTTCAGACAAATCAAAAACTTTTTTTACTTTTGGCCGTTTTTTTGGGATTTGGGACCACAGTGCGACGTTGTGTGAAATGAACACTAAAAACACTGTGTCACATTTTTGAACTCAAAAAAGTTGCTACGGTCGAGGACCAAAAATTCTGAAAGGGTGTGATGGCAGTATGAAAATCCTGCCTGGGTTTGGTCAAATTAGCTGCCGATTTCTTATTTTTGACCTTTGAACTTTTCAGCTTCAGAGTAAGATTAACGATACCATATCTCGTAAACCATTTTTAATTTTGTCTGTTATGTCTTTAGCAAAGTTGTTGCTCTTGGCCCACAAAACATTTCTTTGTAGCAAATCAAAAAAATTACATCTTCCTACTTTAAATTACAAAAGATGTCCAAAATATCAAGTTTTCACAACTTTTTTGCAGATTTTCAACTGGACCAGTAATCTAGGTAAAAGTTGTTGCTTAAACCAAAATAAACAAACTGTTAGTACGAACCAACTTTATTTAAGTACTCTATCATATAGTTAAAATATGTAATAAATATTTTTTTCCAATTTTATTCATTTAATATAAAACAATCGAAATTTCAAATAGTTTACAAGATATGGAGTCACAAGTTCTATACATAGCACACTGGTCGAAATGTCAAAAATTTTGGCAGAAATTAGAAAAATGTAGTTACAGATCTGAAACTTGGTACACTTTATGGTTATAGCATATTTGAAGTCTGAGAAAAAATTTAGACCGATCGGACCACGCCCTCTCGGCCGCCCCATATATGCCAATTTCTTTAAATACAGTAAATTCTAAAATACCTTCCATAAATCTTAAATGTATAGGTATATAATTTTTTTTAATAAACAATCTGGTAAATCACCCGAACCACCTCAGCCCCCTCCACACCCACCTGACCGCCTAAACACATTTACCTTCTTTTTTTAATGCGCCTTTGTTTCAGCCACTGTTGCTACATGGATAAGAAGATTTTCATTTTTACCATGATCTGCTGAAACCGTGGCAGCTAATCTACGCTTCAAGCGAGAGCTCCCTTCATAGCATAATCGTGGGCATCCTGCATTTTCAAAGAATTCACCTGGTTAAGAGATTTATTTCCAATCGAGATGCAAGTCAAGTTTGGTACTGCATATTAAATCTTCAGACCATCCGATAGCATTAGCTTTAATAAACATTAACATAGTCAAAAAAATGTTTATTTTCTTTTTTTTCGACCCCTCCTTGTTTTTTGTGTGCTTCCTGCTACTTTTCTGCAGCGCAAAAAAAGTTAAGTTTTGGTTGGGCGACCATTTGCAAGCCAAAACTTCGCCTTAACTCAAATAAATGTTGTCTGAACAAAGTCGATTTTTCGCAAAAGGGGCAATAAGGGGCAAAAACGATTAATATCCCCGTATTAGGTACACATTGAAGAATAATATAGCGTTTAAAGTTCCGTCAATCCACGTCAATCCAACATACTTTTATTCCACGGAACACAACGAGTTTAAAGTTAGAATTGCTAAAAACATCATTTTACAAAAACACATACAGTAAGTCAAGAAAGTGTTTTGACACAGGAAAAAAATTCACATTTTGCACTTTTATTGCAAAAAAGGGGCTTTCTATAGATAGTAAAATGTTGTTCTTATTTTATTCAGATTCTGTACCGTCCCTAGAGCAAGTATGCAAAAAGAAGTAGCCAAATCCATCTAGTTTTAACATTAAGAAAAATAAAAAACAAATAAAAGCTAAATTTTGAAGTGTCAAGAAAGTGTTTTGACAAAAGTCAAAACAGTTATATCTTCAGTATCGAAGCTCAAATGGAAATATAAATTAATGATTCTGGACAAGTTTCACATACTGAATCCGAATCTGGTTATATAAACTCCATATCTTCCATGGATTAGCAGCAAACTTATATTAAAATGCAGAAAACGGCTAATTTAACCCCTTTTTAGTACATTCGAATCTCGTAAAAATCAGCTGATTTTGAAATTTTCGATCTTAACATTCAGTAGTACGTACCAATAGGTATACAATATAATAAACACTTTAATCATTTCATAGGTTATAAGTTCATGATCAATCCGCAAAAAATGGCTGATTGATATGCAATTTTGTATATAAGTGAGAAAATTCAGCAGAATCGGTTGGATTATTAAGAAAAATGCCTTATAATCCAAAACTCAGATGAAACTAAATATATTTTTTTCAAATTTGAGGGCGTGTCCCGCCTTTTTTCATATTTTTCATTAGTTAAGCTTTACAACTACACTATTATTAAATCGAAAAACTCCTTATATTGTGGCCGATGAAACAGATTTTGTTTATTCCTTGTGTACTCTAGATTTGATGCTTAACTATCAAGAAAAAATCATTTTCAAAATAGTCCGATTTCTACTAGAATCAAATGTACCAAAAAGGGGTAAAATTATGAATTTTCTGCATTTTAATTAAAATTTAGAGCTAATCCACTAAAGATTTTGAGTTTATATAACCAGATTCGGATTCAGAGTGTCAAACTTGTCCAGAATCATTAATTTATATTTCCATTTGAGCTCCGATACTGAAGATATAAGTGTTTTGACATTTGTAAAAACACTTTCTTGACACTTCAAAATTTAGCATTTATTTGTTTTTTATTTTTCTTAATGTTAAAACTAGATGGATTTGGCTACTTCTTTTTGCATACTTGCTCTAGGGACGGTACAGAATCTGAATAAAATAAGAACAACATTTTACTATCTATAGAAAGCCCCTTTTTTGCAATAAAAGTGCAAAATGTGAATTTTTGTCCTGTGTCAAAACACTTTCTTGACTTACTGTATTAACAAAGACAAATCACGTAAAACAGGGAATGCGTGATAACACTTATAATATACATACCTGAAACTTTTTTTTTTCATTTTGGCTTACTTCAATATTCGACGTAGATTTTGTTATATACTGATTTGAAATATGCTCTTATGTGCAAGGCAAAAAATGTCAAAGTTTGTGTAAACGAACAGCTGACTTCCAGGGCTGCCTAAATTCGCAGTGCTTCAAATTCAATTGTTCTAATATGATTTTTAACTGCCCTGGATAATATTTTATTGAAAAAAAATATTGTTTTTTTCCTAAATCTTAAAACAAAAATTGAATTTCTGCCAAAATTTTTGGCATTTGGACCAGTGTGCATAGGCTTAAAACTTCAAAGTGCTGTAAAAAGAAATCGGAAGCTAAACAGACCAAATCCAGCGATGGATTTTGTACTATCATCATACATACCATAGAGAAGCTTGGCTTGGCCCCGTTGTAGGAGCTGTTTAGCCAACATTTTACATTTACATTTACATCATAACCTTTTAGAATTTATTAGTCTCAACCGTATCAACTTTTTAGTGTTGCACAATGTTATCAGCATAGATATAATTCTAGTGTGACCCTCAAAAAAAATGTTTGTAATATTTTGTCTAAATATCGGTTATTGAAAAATTAAAATTCGATTTTGTGATTTAGTTGAAAAAAAATAATAAAAAAAAACTAGTAAAATTATGATTAAAGGTCAGACCAGGTCTACGTCAATTTCATGTTGAATCATCAAAATCGGTTTAGTGTAACTGGAGATATCTGTGGCAATAAGGAAAAACAGCACAAGTGTGTTTTTTCTACTTTTCAGGAGAGCAATTCTTAATTTTAAATGATTCTGTGAAAAAAGTGGTTGGTCGAAAAGGAAAATATTTATGCAGATTGGAAGCGTTATGGCTTTAATTATATAAATATTTTTGAAAAAGCAAGTTTTTGTTTTTATAATTGGACTTACAGGCCAAAAATGCTTTAGTGCTGTTTTTCCAAATTTAATTTCAGGATACATACGAGCACATCAATGGTTGTGTTGTTTTTCCATGTCAGTGTACTCAAAATTGTCTAACACATCTCAACTTGTGTTGTTTTTCCATGTTCGTATCAGAAGAATTTTGTTAATTTTTTTTATACTGAATTTATAACCTTCACATTGTAATGTATAATATTTATAATTTAAACAATATGCAGCTATCTAGAATCATAAGATCAAAATGAATTTTTTCTTTAATGATTTTGAATGTATTTTGTATTTTTGGCTGTTATTTTTACTGATAGTAACAGAAAACTCTAAAAATATTGCTCAAGACCACTGCTTGCCATGCACAAATCTGGATCGAAGTTGGGAATGTCATCGATGTTCAAACTTTCGTAAAAATTATTAAATCATGGATGAATTATGCGTAGAATGCATAGGAGATCGCGTTTTTTTTTTTCTTTGGAAATGAGTGACTCCGTAGCCCCTATTTTATCGTCACTTGGGGTAAGTGAACTCATTCCTTTCTTCACGACGTTTAAGACTTCGAATAAAGCTTTTCTTATTGATGTTCAGAAGCGGGATCGAACCCACAACCTCCTGCCCATCAGTCCAGCACACTAACCACTAGGCCACAGACGACCACGCTAGCATTTACCTTTCGGAAAAGAAGCTTCGTTTTCCGGAAGGATCCAAAATCGAAAAAATCAGCAGTTTGCATTTCAGTAACTAGAAAGTGCTTTTTGTACGAACGGTCTGAACGAATTGGTACCAGTCATGTGGATGGTGGATTTGAACGCACGATTTCTTTTTCTTCCTTTCTATTACCACATATGGATATGGTCAGGCACCAAAATTTGCGGATGACTTTGCAGGTAATATGGAAACATGGAGCTTACAAAGGAGTTTTTGTTTTGTCCGGCGCAGGAATCACTGTAGAAAAAAAGCGAGTCTATGCTTTCGTTAATAACCTTCGAGTTTAAGAGCTTAAGTAAGCATGATAATATTTAATTTGAATTTAATTACCTTTGAAATTACAGCATAATTCAAGTTATGTATTAAAATTTTTAGCAAACTGATTTTGGAACAATGACACAATTATAGATGTGTATCTGAAAGTTTAAGAAGTATTTTGGAAAAAAGGCACATTTAGAGTTATGATCCTTAAGATAAAAACATTTAATATGGAATATAAGCTTAAGTCCAGATATGCCATCAAGTACACCAAAATATCAATATGGAATATAAGCATAAGTCACAGTGTGTATTTTGGAATAAAAGCACATCATATTTGTTTTGACTGGAAAATAAAATAGCAATTCTGTCATAATGTAGATCCCGATTGACGTGAAATTTTGACACAACATGGAAAAGAACCCGAGGAAGCCACACAGAAAAAAATAATATCAAATATCAAGTTGGTATTTCAATATAATTTCAAAAATATCAATATTTTCATACCAAGTTGAAACTATTTAAAATCAATGTGAACCTGTAGTATTAGGTTGATACTATCAACGTTGAATTGGAATGTGAAATGATCAAAGTGAAATTCATAATTCCCTAGTGATATGATTTAAGATCAAAGTAGACATCGAAATTCGAAAGCAGAGAGAGACACATAGAGTTTCTCGAATCAAAGAGAGACAGCTATAGTCTCTCTCGAAAAAAAGCAATAACAATATCTTCTGCTCTGCCGCAGCAAGTGGCGACGAGTGCCGGGAGTTTTTCTTCGTGAACATTTCGAAGTCAACCTCGGGTCAGCAGCAAATTTCTAGCTTCTTCTTGTAAATTTCGTCAGTCGATCCGTGCTATTGCGTGAGAAAGGTAAGTAAGTGCGGTGTCTAGTGAAGTGCATGTGTATGTTTTTTTGTATTTGAAAACTAACAAATTGTAAAATTCCACTGAAGAGTAATAGTGTGTAAGATAATATTACACACACACATACATACATATATAATGTGCGTGCTTTTTCACCTTAATGCATCTACATACATAGTTGTGAAGTAATGTCAAATTTTCAAAAATGTCACGTCTCCCTACTCTTCTAACTTATTTGAACACTTTTGCAATACTTCTTATTATTTCACAACTTCGTATGAGGCTGTACCATTGCTGAGTGTTGAACAACTGCGTGCTTTAATTTGTGTGTATACATATTTTGTGCCCGCGTCCAAATATGTTTGTATGCGTGCAATATTTGCACATGTATGGATATGTGTGTTTGTGTGCTGACCGAAGACCAGAAAAAAGCATCGCAAAAAAAATGTGGCCGTGTTTGAAGCAAAATGAGAAAACAACAGTTATCGTGTGCTTGCTTTGCCTTTGCTTTCGACGGACTTCGCACAGATGCACAAAAAACTTATGCGAATTTAAAAGTATAATATTATTACTTATTAATTTTTTCACAGTTAAAAATGGAAGGTATAAAACTCTTTGAGCTGGTACAAAAACTTGACATTGAAAATTGTGTGGACTAAAAATTAATTGGTAAGTTTTGCATTAAAATTATTTATTTTTCTTAATAAATTAATTGCACAATTTACGTTTTTCTAGAGCGAGGACTTGATATGGACCGCCTAAATTTATTTCTTCCAGCCACATGAAGCAGATTTTTCCGGAAAGAGATTTGTAACATGTATAATAAAAATAAAGCTTCAATTTTATAAAAACAAATAAGCAAATTAGTACTTCAATTTATAATACCCATTTGATATTTTATAAATATATCTTTGAAACTAATATGGTCCCACAGGTATTTTGAAAATATAGCTTTGATACTTTAAAAATACATCCTTGATATTAGCAAATATCAAATTGTTGATCTGAAAAAATATCACTCTCATATGTTCGAAATGCAAAAGTGATATATTCGAACATATCATCTGGGTATTTTTCAGATGAAGGCCGATTTGATACTAAAAATATCAACTTGATGCTAAATATCGTGATCTTTTTTTTCTGTGCATTGGTATTAATATCTCAATTTTGACATAACTCGAGATATGCTGTTATTCCTTATTGCCACAGAATATTATGGCTGCCATTTCAAAAAACGTGGTTTCGAGACAAATGCGTTTAAAGTAATTTGGAAATGACTTGTTTTATCGAAGATATTGGTCGACAAAAAAAATGAATATCTTCTAAAGTATTTTTCAAAATTTCAAAAAATCCTTTTGGGGCGATATTCTCAAATTACCAATCTATGTTGGACTTGGAAACTTGGTTTACAAAATAAAGTATGTTTTAGGGAGAATTTATTGGAAACCCAAAATCAAATACTTTAAGGGCTGATTTCGCATCTTCTACATAAAGCTAACAGCCACTTTGACTAACAAATAATTGTCTGAAATCTAGCAGCTTCCTTGAAAATGAGAAGATAAGATATAAACTTACGAGTCAAGGAGCGCACGTGTGACCTTACTTTTTCCCACGGCAAACACTCTGTATCATACTCTTTATCAGTCTAAGCTCATTTCTAAGTTTTTCTCTCACTTTCCTTCTATGTCAGTACCGCGCAGCGTCGCAGAGCTCAAGGTGTTCTGTAGAAAATGTAATGCAATACAATCGCTGCTTTTCGAATTAGTCCAAATCACTCCCAATTAAGACATCATATGGCTTAACTTTAAAAACTGAGTTTTTATTTTATAGTTTTGTTATTTAAGTAAAGAAAAATGTGGAAATTCTTTCGTTTTGTAGTTTTTTGTTTCTATACAAAAAAAAAGAGTGAGTGTCGTTAACACTCATGAGACTTTGATGTGAAACATGATGATAAATTTAAGAGTTCCAAGATCCCACTCATATCCCTCCCAGATCCCACCCCGAATGCTACCCAGATCCCTTCCAGATCCCACCCAGATCCCACACAGATCCCGCCCAGCTCCCTTCCAGATTCCATCCAGATCACGCCAAGATCCCATCCAGATCCCTTCAAGATCCCACCCTAATCCCTTCCAGACTCCATTCAGATCACGCCCAGATCCCACCTAGATCCCATCCAGACACCGCCCAGATCCCTTTCACATTAAATCCAGATCCCGCCCAGATACCTTCCAGATCCCACCCAGATCCCTTCCAGATACCGCCGAGATCCCTTCCAGATTCCATCCAGATCCCGCCCAGATCCCTTCCAGATCCGATCCAGATCCCATCCAGATCTCACCCAGATCCCTTCCAGATCCCACCCAGATCCTTTCCAGATTCCATTCAGAACCCGCCCAGATCCCGCCAAGATCCTACCCAAATCCCTTCTAGATCCATTCCAAGATCCTACCCAGAACTCATCCAGATCTCGTCCAGCTCCCACCCAGATCCTTATCCAGATTCCACACAGATCCCACCCTTATCCCATATAGATCCCTCCCAGATCCCACCCAGAACTCTGCCAGATCTCGGCCAGCTCCCACCCAGATCCTCATCTAAATCCCACACAGATCCCACCCATATCGCTCCTAAATTCCATCCAGATCCCGCCCAGATAAGATTCCACCTAAATCCCTTTCACATACCACCAAATCCCACCAAGATCACACCCAGAACCCACCCAGTTGCTCCTCTTCAGCATCTTTCCTACCTCTTCGCTTCCCTTCTCTGCCCATCCTCTTGTGTGTGTGTTTGCCGAGAAACTACGCAAATCAAAACTACACAAAATATGAATGACGTCAGCGTCACGTGACACTGAAATCAAATTTTACTCCTACTAAAATCGTCCGTACCGAAATTAAAGATGTTTCACATCAATAAATTAAAAGTTTCTCTCATTCGCTTTGATATACATATGGATTTTATGTACGATTTAACATAACTTTTCGAAGAGATTTTTTACTCTTGATTGAACTTTTTTCACTGACTTCCTACATGAAATGTGGCTTAAAGCTAAATTGAAATTAGAACTAGCAGACGCAACTCTTACTCCGCATGGCCCTTTTTGTTGCCATGCTTGTGATCTCCGCCGCCGCCGCCATGTCGTTTGCGACCAAATCGTTTGTTTTTGTTGCGCGAGAAATCGCGACGTTTCTTCATGAAGTCAACGGCCTTGTCCAGAAATTCTTTCTCCTCGGCCTCGGTGGCTTTGCGCAGGATCAAAGTGACTTCGTCGTTGAATTTAAGCTAAGAGAAAGGGAAATAAGAAATAGTATTTTAGTTTTTTTTAAGTTCAGCAAATGGGAAAGCTTTTCATACCTTGTTATCTTCCACCTTTTCCAAAAACTTTTCGGCTGCATCCGCCTCGGTCAAACGCACTGAGCCCTGGGTGTCCCCCTTATTGAACTCAATGTAGGCAATGTCAAAGTCCTTGACTTTTTCAAATGCCTCGCGTATCTGCTCGCGCGTGGAGGTCTCTGGGGCACCCTCGAACACCACTATGGCATTTTTGGGCAACTCAATGCCTGGCTCTGGCTTGGATTCCTTTTTGTTCTTACGCTTCTCATTCTTCTTTTGATATTCCTCCTGTTTTTCTTTCAGATAGTCCACCTGCCACTTAAGCAAAAGTTCACGTTCCTTGTATACAATCTTCTCCTTTTCAAGGAATGATTGAGCCTGCTGTTTGGTTTCAAATGTAATGAAAATGCTGCCCTTGAACTTGTAGGATTTGGTGGGCTTGTCATAATGCTTGCGCATGGTCAGATTAAGCACCTTCTCGTAAGGAGCCACAAAGTCCAGCAAATCACTCATCTGGGAGTCCAGGGGGAAACCCTTGGCATAGGCTGTACGCTCCTGTATCTCCTTGCGGCGCTCTTCATTATGCTCGGGTATGGGACGCTCGGGATGGCGACGCAAACTTTGCTTGTCCTCACTGACCTGCAGCAGACCCTCATCGGATTTGTTTAAAGCGTCAATGATTTTGGCAAAATCCGTTTCAAGCGAAGCCAAACGCTTGAAGGTGATCAAAACGGAGAGCGGAACCCAACCGTCCTCGTTTTTGGCAATCTGCTCACGCAGAAACTTGTCGCGATTGAGATTGGCATCTCCGAAATAGTACTCCAATTGGCGAATGATGGCGCGCTCTGCTTTGCTGACATTAGACTCGGGCTCGGCAATCTCAGTCTCCTCAGTTACGGGCTTTGGCTGTTCCTCCTCCTTTTTGGGAGAGTCATCACCATTTTTGACCGGCGCCTCCAATTCTTCAGCTACTTCAGCCTTGGCCTTCTTAGCGGGAGGGGAATCACCATTATTGACCTCCTTCTCCTTCTCCTGGATGGAAGCGGTAACCGTTTCTGCAACATCGGCCATGGCTAATCAAAATCAATGTATTTCACAAAATTGAAGCAAAGCCGAAACACGTGTGCGGCGCTCAAAACGTTTTGCCAATGTGAGCTATCGATAAGCCGATAACGATGACAACACATTGAATTTACAGTGTGGCCGGCGGCTAAGACTATCGTTTAAAAATACTAAAAACTAATTAAACAAATATTTAAATAAAATTTAAAAACATAACTTTTAATTCCAACAATTTCAAAAACTAACAAAAACACCAACTTGGTTCACAAAAATAAATGTCTTAAATCTTCGTAGCAGACACAAGCCCTGCATATTGGACAAACTGGGAGTTGTTCGATTGCAGTGTAAATGCAATTCTTGCAAAAAACATGTCCACATATTGTGGCCATGGGCTCACGACTGCGTACACCTTCCAAACACACGGGACATTCGTATTCCTTGGATTCGGATTTTTTGGCACGGTTGAAGGAATATGGCTCCAAACTTGAGGTCAGGTCAATTGTTTCCACGGGATAAAAATTGTCGCCTGCACGGCGCGAGCTTCGCTGTGACATGTTTATTTAATACGAATAAAATGTAAACAATTTTTGAACAAAATTTTAAGTTGCTTAACATGTGAAAAATATCAGAATGACACATTTCGACATGCACTGTGACACTCTGTGACGAAATGTAAACCCTGCATTACAATACCAAACCTAGTAGAGTTGCCGCGTGATTGATCACGCTCATATCGATATGCCTCATATCGATTACCGATATATCCTAATGTTTGCTTGCTAGAATGCAGCCTTAGAAGTTTTTCTATTTTTATTTTACTAAACCATAACTAAACCATAGCGATTGATTAAATTTTTTTGTATACCAAAACTAGTCGAAAATGGTCTTACTAATGCTTTAGTGACAAACCCAAAATCTTGTGTCGCTAGCGCTGGCAGTTAATCGTGAGCGATACTCATAGAGAATTGACTATCGCTGCCCTAGAGTAGCGTGTAAAGTGATAAAAAATTAAGTGAAAAGTGCAATTTAAACAGGGCTAAGGCCCCTGTAAATAGAAAAGTAAAAAAAATAAGGCAATATTTGTGTTTATGTGTATATAAGAAAGCATTACAAGTGTTTAGTTTATGTAACATAACAAATTACACATATATTCAACGACATAAACAACCAGCAGCAGCAGCTACAACTACACAAACAACAACGAAGAAAAACAAGCAAAAGCAACAAATGTTTGTTACAACAAAACAAAGTTGAAGGTGAGTTCAGTGTCTTACGAGAGAAAAATGACTCAGAATTTGCCTAGGCAAACCAACCCAACACCAACAAAAGCATTGGATGCGTCAGCAACAACAACCCCAACTAAAAATCTCTAGGCGATGTCTCACAGTTCCTTCAACACATTTCCCTCTGCCTCTGCCCTGCCCTTCCCTTGGTGTTGCACAAGTGTAATTTACGGCCGGCTCAGGTTCGAAGTGGAAGTGTCTGCCACTGCATAATCCATTGGGTCAATATCAAAAGCAATCAAACGGCATTGGAAGTGCTCCTCCTCTTCACAAAGGCCCCATTTCCTTCTCACCCCATATTTTGGTTGAACTCTTGCCAAGAAAAATACAAATTTTTGTCAGAGACATAAACACAAAAACTAAAAATACAAATTCACTTTTACATTTTGTACGCTTAAGCGTTGAGATCAATTTTAAAAAATTACCTGGAATTTTCATTTATTTTTATAAATTTTTTTTAACACATTTAATAAAAGTAATTGTGCCTTTTGAAACAAATATAAACACTTTTTAATGCGTTTAAAAATGATTTCAATTGTCTGCCTTCCGTTTTTAAATTACGTTTGCATACGCCAAAGGGTATTATAAGGTATGCTCGAAGAATAAGTCACTCTTTGGTCCTTCGTATTTTCTATATTAAAATCATATAAAATTAATAAAAAGAAAGAGGGAAACTAACTTGGGACCCTTCAAGTTGGTAATACGGCAGTTACACGATATACTCATCCGGATTGTTTCGAAACAGAAAATATTCTTAACTAGAAAGTATAAGGACGCTACCATTGACAAAAAAAATGTTGTTCTCATTATATCTACTTTTTCGACCGATTATTCCTAGGGCAGCTATATGCTATAGTCATCCGATTTGGATCAAACATGACGGAAAAATGTGATATCATATAATATTGAATACTAACAAGTTTGGGAGCGATAGCATTGGAAACAAAAAGGGTTTTCTTACAACTTTTTTCAGACCTAACTTTTGTATGGCATCTATATAGTAGTCAGATTTTCAAAAAATTTTGTGGAACTATGTAAAAGCATGGAAAATTCATAAATACGAGGTTTGGACACGTTTGAAACGGCCCTCTTCGATGCAAATGATTGTAGCCCAAGAACAGCAAAATTTGTCAATTGATGACCCAATTGAAGAATATTAGAAGAAACTAAGTTTGATAATTTTTTGGCGTAAATTGTAGCAGCAATTGATTGCGAAACTTCGGAAGGTTGAACAGTTTTCTGTTTTTCTTTTTGATGCAGATGTATAGAACTGCCAAATGGTAAAAAATACGGGTCATGGCATCCCGTGTTTTTGTTCGAACATGATATCGACCCATAATTTTATCCATGACCCGCCTTTATAGTAAGCAAACGGCTAAATTGTCCTTGCATAATGCATTTGCTATATCGACGCCATATGGCGAACCGACATACTCAGTCAAAAAACACCTCGGCTGTTTCCTGATCATAATGTCATCCGGTAGCTTGCAATTTGGAATGCAATGAACACGCACTGTGCCAAGGCTATATATCCCTTTAGCACGCAGATAAACCATCAAAGGCAAGATCACGGTGCCACTTATGAGGCTTTTAGGGCATATACTGCCGAAGGTGGTGCTGCTAGTAAAAGTTTGCGAGGAGTCCCAAGAGTGCCTCTAGGCCAGAGGCGTCCAAATGGAGAGGAAAAAAAAGTGAGCTTGTGTTAGTAAACAAGAGAGCTCTCTCCAGACCACACGCATTTTACTTGCTAGGCAGTGCTCACCGATTCACACAACCATAACTTCGGCTCGCGTTTGCTTAAAAATACGACAGACTTCGGCTCGTGCGAGCCTTAGGTGGACGGGTCTGCTCTAGGCATGATTCTTATAACAACACAAAAAATGTTCCGTTTTAAAGCTTCGCAGAGCATTGAAATCTTTTACTCATAAAATCACATGTTTATTTTTAGATAATTCAAATTATATAATAAGTGCCTTGAGGCACTCTTGGGTATTAGAGGGTTAAGTATTTTCCAAAGATTGAACAGTCCAAAACAGATATCGGCAAGTCCGTATCTTCTGTGTTTACAACACTATTCTGCGGCAGCGACGTCAGTGTACAAGCTTATTCTGCTCTCTTTGCAATAACACTATGTCACAAAATTTGAAAAGTTTTTGTATCCCGCACTTTTAGCAATTGATTCTAATGTAAAATTTCACGCTGAATTCAAATCTGCTCTCAGATATGTCAAAAGTAGAACGGTTTTTGAGATATCGCGAAATTTTCAATTTTAGTGTTTTGAAAAAAGGTAGGTCTACTAAAATGCCATTTTCTCTGATTTAAGTCCACCGATATGTATAAACTGTAACAAAAATTAAAGATAATAAAATTATTTCTTAAAAAAACGACAGTTGTTGTAAATCCAACCATAAATGACGAAGTTATGGCACTTCAAAGTTGGATTTTTGAAAAATTTTTGATAATTTTTAATTTTTTGCTGACTTTTATTGAGTTTTTTTCAATCTTACCATTAAAGTTGCTCAGGTCTCAGATATTGACAGGATTGGGTAATCTTTAACGAGCATTTTTTGCCCTTGGTCATCAAAATCGGATGAAAAATAAACGCTATATTCACAATTAAGTAAACATACCACTGTTTGAGAGTATTTTTTTGCTAGTTTTTTCAGTATAAAAATCACAATCAGCCAAATAAGAATAAACGTTGATCATTAGGAGTTTGTATTGCAGTTCACCGGTGGAAAAACTGTGCCGATCTGAAAGTTGAGCAATGGTAACAGGCTTGCAACAAGGATGGACAAAGCATTGCTGTTTTTGTGCAGATGGGACAGCCGAGATCGCAGCCAACATTACTTGGGTAAAGACTGGGATGTCAGGGCCAATTTTGTAGTCGGAGAAGATAACGTAAAATTTCCGCCCCTAGTTCAAGAGGACAAAATTATTCTCCCTCCGTTGCATATTAAGCTTGGTCTCTTCAAAAACTTCGTTAAAGCTCTCCATAAAAATGAAAATTTTGCGGCATTTGAATTTTTAAAACGACGATTCGCACAACTTTCTGACGTCAAAATTAAAGAAGGCGTATTTGTGGGTCCGCAAATCAAAAAGCTAATGAGCGACAGAGAATTTTACTCGGCACTATCAGCAGACGAGGCAAAAGCATGGGAATCATTTTGCGCAGTAGTGTCTAGTTTTCTGGGAAGAAAAAGAAGTGAGGACTATAAAGAAATTGTTGATGATTTATTGGAAAACTACAAAAAAATTGGTATAATCTCAGTCTGTTTTTCATCGAGTTTTTATATTTACCAATTTTATTTTTTTTATTTTTAAAGGTGTAAATATGTCCTTAAAAATTCACTTTTTGCACTCCCATTTGGATTTTTCCCGGACAACCTAGGCGACGAAAGCGACGAGCATGGCGAACGCTTCCATCAGCAAATGCAGCAGATGGAGTTTCGCTACCAAGGCAAGTGGGATCCGGCAATGATGGGAGACTATTGCTGGTTCTTGTTGCGAGAAACACACAGTCTGCACAAAAAACAAAAGCGGTCTATATCATTTGAGTACTTTTATCCAACCTTGAACTGCAATACAAACTCCTAATGATCAACGTTTATTCTTATTTGGCTTGCTAAGATGTGATTTTTATACTGAAAAAACTAGCAAAAAAATACTCTCAAACAGAGGTATGTTTACTTAATTGTGAATATAGCGTTTATTTTTCATCCGATTTTGATGACCAAGGGCAAAAAATGCTCGTTAAAGATTACCCAATCCTGTCAATATCTGAGACCTGAGCAACTTTAATGGTAAGATTGAAAAAAACTCAATAAAAGTCAGCAAAAAATTAAAAATTATCAAAAATTTTTCAAAAATCCAACTTTGAAGTGCCATAACTTCGTCATTTATGGTTGGATTTACAACAACTGTCGTTTTTTTAAGAAATAATTTTATTATCTTTAATTTTTGTTACAGTTTATACATATCGGTGGACTTAAATCAGAGAAAATGGCATTTTAGTAGACCTACCTTTTTTCAAAACACTAAAATTGAAAATTTCGCGATATCTCAAAAACCGTTCTACTTTTGACATATCTGAGAGCAGATTTGAATTCAGCGTGAAATTTTACATAAGGATCAACTATTTAGAAGCCGGGTTCAAAAAATTGTTGCATAGTGTAATCAAATAGGGCTAAATGAGAGTGGCTACACACACACACGCAACGCCAAAATGAGCATGTGTGTTTTGACGGCCTCTGGTCCCAAATATAGCAAAGTATGGAATCGAAAAGTGTAGACTAAACAATTAAAAATATATATATATAATATATGACATAAAATTATTATGAATATTTTATAGATTGCAATAGTAGAATAAGAAGAAATATATGTAGTGTTTACCGAACTAAATATAAAAAAATTCGCGAAATATACAAAATTTGTAAAATGAGTTCAGCTTATCACAAAGATTTGATAGGTCAGTCAATCGGTTTAAAAACATTGGAAATTTGCAAAAATTCTTATATGAGTTAATGAGAGGTATTAATCAAACGGACGAGAAATCGCAAAATTTTATAATGATTTTAGATTATCATATAGACTGATAAAGACTGAATATTAAGATCGAAATGTCTACAACTCGCGAAATTTGCTAAATGCAGATTAGATATCCCGGAACCGCTTGGGTCTTTCTAGTTGTGTTGATATATATATTTTATAGACAAGCATACTCGGCAATTCACACCGCGTGGTTGCTGAAGTCTTGCAGCACTGAGTGTTAGAGAAAGAGACACAGTTATATTTTTGCGCTCGCTTCTTCGGGAACCTTGCACTAAATACTACTGCCAATTTACTGTCTTTTCTGCGCTCACCAACTCATACAATCATGAGTTGGACTCGCGTCCTATTGACTTCAACCACCGATAGTTATGGGCTGACCGTCCCTGGCTTTGAGGCCTTCAAAAAACATACAAATATTTTTCCTATTTTTACGTATTTATAAATTTACTATAACTTTTATACTTATAAATATTTATCAGCTGCGAAAAATAAATGTTCAAGTAAATTTTTACCTTGTCTTGACTTTTAACAGTTTTGTATGGAAATTGTACGTTACTTCTGGTTACTTCCCAACTGCATAAAAGTCTGTACGGAGAATTCATTGACGTAAATTTCAATGAGTTGTACTTGTCGTAGACGTAATATTTGTGGAAAGTTTGAAGCCTTTCTGCAGCAGAAGTTTAAACCAAGGATGCAAACCACTAAAATTTTGCAGAAGGTTCGATCCGGGGGTTCGAACCCGTTGTAAAGACAAAGGTTCGGTTCGCGGACCGGTTCCTGAAACCCCTGAACCCAAGGTTCTGGTTCGAACCTCGGTTCGGTTCGCTAGAACATAAAAGATAACAAATCATATTTTTATTTCGATTGTATAAAATTATGTCAGCTTAAGAATTTAATAACTAAAATAGTAATTGAGTTCTTAATCTGTCATTTAGAACTTTTGAGAGCTGCTTAGCTTAAGTTAATTAGTATTACAACTTTTAAGCGCTGTTCATTTATATATTCTTTTTCGTTCAACTGTTACCTAAGCAGCACAACAAGTATAAGTAGTTAAGGCTATAATTTTAAAGTCCTCGGTTTTTGGAACATTTTGAAATCTCGGGTCTAAGAACACTGAGAATTTCAATATCCCTCATTTAGCTCCCGTAATGCTCCTAAGGGTTTTCACCTGGACCACTTTAATCTTGTCAGGTGAGACTTCGCCGCGATATCATAAATTTGGCTATATCACCATATCGGAGCTAGAATTGCCGTGAAGTTAGGACTTTATTCCTGAGCTTTTTCTTGGAGTTCCGGAGCCATCCCATGCGCCGTACTTTAGCAGCCACTGCCTGAGCTATTGCCTTGATATGGTGTCCAAAAGTCAGTCTTCCGTCGAGTGTCACGCCAAGGTATTTATGGGCTGCTTTATGCTCTATAAGCTGACCATGCAAGAATAATCCCGGGCATGTCCGTGCTTATGGCAGTGTTCCATCTAGCCGCCCAGTTGCCAAACATATTCTAGTAATTTTGAAGGGCATCTGTGGCTGAGTATATGCATTTAGGAACACGAAAAACACAATGTAATAAACAATGTTTTGTGAAAGATTTTAAAATAATTACTCGACATGAAAAGCAAGCGATAATAAAGTCACCTGATTGTAAATCGTTCAGCTTTAAAGAAGTTTTATAAATTGGCTACAGCAAGTTATATATATTTTGAATTACTTTCCAAAAAAATATGTTTTTAAGTGAAGTCTTTTCTAAGGAACTCTAAATGCAAAAATCTTTAAGATTTAGTTAGCATTTGCACATTTTGTGGATTAAGTTCACCGCGTCACACAGTCTAGCACTAGTTTTTTAGACTTTTCTATATGCAATAGATTTCGTATTGTGTGAGTAGAGAGTTTTCTACAAAGTGTGCGACCTCTAGAGTGTGTATAGCATATAAATAGTGATCGTATAAATCTGACATAGGATTGAAGAACTTCTTGAATGATACCAGATAGATTACAAAAAATCTCTGTTTGTCTCTGCATGTGTCGTTAAGAAAAACCACTTTATTTTGTGAATCGAACCTAATTTTTCGAAAAAGTGGTCCGGTTCGGGTTCAGGTTCGAGGGGGCAAAATTATGGGGGGTTCGGTTCATTGTCCGGTTCGTTGAAAGTGCCCAAAAGTACCCCTTGCAATTCTATGGCAACATGGCTTTTTATTTTCTTTGATTATGGCATTATAGGTGTAGGTGAGCGCTTTGAATTATTTCTCAGAAACTCTTATTTATTGTTCAGCCTAAAAGAAAAAAGTACGAATTACATATGTTCGTTGTAAAAAATTTTAAATTCCTAGCTGATGTTCAAATGCCAGAGTTTTTACCAAAAAATGAGACAGGTCGCAAGGCGGCGACTGATAAGCTGTTTGCTCTCTTGGCACAAGCCTCGGCATGCCCTGCTGCTTTAGACCACACTATTTTAAGACAAGACAGATCGTTAAAACAAGTAACAAGTGGGATAATAATTATTTGGTCGCTCCCCCTTCAGCCACAACCCTGAAATCGCTTAAAGTCCATGGCCAACAATCATAAAATTTCCGTAGGTGGTGACTATGTTGCATTTCAGCGCATTTCATCAACGAAATGAGGCAACCAGAGGTCAGAGGAGCCCACATAGACAGAAACCACAGCAAAAATGTTTTTAATTAATTCATTAAATTTGCACATGGCGCCAATGTTGAATGTGGACAGAGCAAACAGATGGAAGAGGCCACCGCTTCTCATGTGTCTCTCTCTCTCTCTCTCTCTCTCTCTAGCGGATATTAACGATCTGTTGTCCTATGCCTTCCGGAAGTGCGCAATTTGAATGAAGAAAACTCACTCAATTTTCAAAATGAAAATGTTTATTTTTGTTTGCTCTGGCGACAAAAACAGAAACCAAAAGAAAGGCAAGAAATAAAATGTAAACAAAACTGCAATTTGTTTGCAAAGACAAAACCAAATTGATGCAGTTCGTTAGCCGGCAAGATCTAGTAGTTCCCCAATCTCATCCCCAGTCCCTGCTTTCTCTCTCCGGGTTGTCGATTTCGAGATTTACTGGCGCAAAAGCCACTTGAGTTGCATTTAAAAGATTTATGGCCATAATTTAATTTAATTACTTTGGGCTAAATTTAGAGTTGGAGCTAGAAGTGGGTGTGCAGCTATTTGTTTGGGTGTGTGTGTGGGAAGTTCATAATTTGATTTGATTGGATCTGATGGGAGCTTTGAAGTCTTGAAGAATATCCAATTGCCAACAACAAAAATTTTCTTTTGAAAATGAGGTCAACAACAACAAATATGAAGAAATGTTTTTCTAGATGAAATTCTGGCGCATGACTTGAAAAAAAATGAAAACATTTTTGGGCAAATAAAAATTATACAAATATTTTTAAGCGGAAATAAAAATAAGACTAAATTATACCCTGGAAATGAGATACTGATAAACTTCAACAATTATTCAACAATTTTAACCCGTTCGCACCCAATAAAGAAAAAAAATGATCTAAACTATTTTTAGCTGGCTCGAGGTCATGTTATGTTTGCACAAAAAGTTACACCACTCCACCAAAGAGGCTGGTAGACTGTACAGCTGTTTCAAGAAACTCCAGGTCCCATCATCAGCAGTCTTTGTCTATTTACGGCAAGTTAGCAGCTGCCTCCTCATGTCAGCTCTGCTACGAACCAACAGAATCGCATTCAAATTGTTGCATATATGAAACTATTAATGTTTAGCTTCAATCCACTGCGTTTCGGACGGTGTTTCGCAATAGATTTTCCTCTTTTATATGATATTTCTACGTAGAAGTGCGGTTTCTAAGTAGAATATATAAAAATGGATTTCCAGTCCAGTTGGAAAAGACAAAATCCTTAAATGTCTTTATTAGTTGAGGTCGATTTATCGTAGGCCTATGGTTTCTTGCTGACATTTTATTTATTTATTTATTTATTTATTTATTCGCCAATTGAACAATGCTCTTTACTGGCTACCCTAAAATATCTTAAATTATATTACTTAACTTAATGCCTAAGAGTGGAAAAGTATTCTGCTAATAAAGTTTTTAAAGCTGTTTTATTGGAATCGAAATCAAATCGCATGCTAGCGGATAAGGAGTTGAAATTTTTAAGGGCCCTAGATATGGGTTCGTTAAGGGAATAATTGGTTCGAGAAAATTGGATGGAGAAGGGCTGAAAGTTTCGAAGATTTCTGCTTGGTACATTGAAATTTATCATGCCTAACAAGGTGGGACAGTCAATGCACCCTAAAACAAGGTCATTCAGAAATAGCAATGACGCAATAGTACGTCTATCTTCAAGAGTCGAGAGATGCAGCAGTGCACATCTACCAAAATATGGCGGCAAGGGATCAGAAAAATTAAGCGGGAGGAGCGCAAATTTAAGAAATTTTTTCTGTACCCTTTCAAGCCTTTTAATATGAATTGCGCTAGAAGGATTCCAAATAAATGATGCATACTCCAACTTGGAACGCACAAAAGCTGAGTAAAGGCTCAAACGAGTATAAGGGTCCCTAAATTGGCTGGCATGGCGCTTGACCAATCCAAACATAGAATAGGCCCTTGGCAAAATATAATTTATATGCTCATTGAACAGAAATTTTTGGTCAAATTTCACTCCCAAATCAATGGCCTCAACCCGACTCGATAAAGTCTGGTTAGATATAGAGTAAGTGGCCGTAATATTGTAGAAGCATTTGCTATATCTAACAATAAAGCATTTGTTGAGATTTAAAGGGAGTAAATTGAGAGCACACCATGAACTGACCCTATCTAAATCAGATTGCAGCAGTCGACTATCACTGATGTATTTAATAGATCGAAAAATTTTAAGATCATCAGCATAAAGCAGAAACTCTGAATTAAGAAAATGCACGCAAATGTCATTAATAAAAATGATGAAAAGTAAAGGACCGAGGGCACTTCCCTGTGGAAGTCCCGAAGTAGCCACATATGGAATAGAAAGCGAGTTGTTTATTCTAACTCTGTAGGTCCGGCGGTCCAAGTAAGATTGAATCCAGGACAAAAAGGAGGAATGAAAACCTAGCCTAAAAAGCTTGGCGATTAGAGCATTATGACAAACTTTATCAAATGCCTTGGAAAAGTCTGTATAAATGACGTCAACTTGACAGCGTTTGTCAAAGGAGTTGATGCAATAATTACAGAAGACAGCTAGATTAGAAGTAGTGGAGCGGCCTGGCATAAAACCATGTTGGTTTGGGTTAATGTACAACTTTACCAGAAAATACATCTGTTTGGCTACAATTCGTTCAAAGAGCTTAGATATATTGCTAAGCTTAGCAATGGGTCGGTAGTTAGGTACCTCCCTCTTGATACCAGACTTGAACACAGGTGTGACTGTTGCAATTTTCCATTTTTCAATAAACCGACCAGTTGTGAGTGACATTGAGAATATGGTTATGAGTGGCTCACATAACTCACCAATGCAATGCTTCAGAAAAAACGAAGAAATTCCATCACAATCTGGGTAATTAGAGTCATCGCAGCTCATTACAGCTTGGAAGATGTCATCCTCGGAAATGGATAAAGTGGCAATGTTAAGCAAATGGGGAATTGAGTTCAAACTATTCAGATCATTCCAAGAAGCAGAGGGTTCAAAGCTAGAATTGAAAAATTTTGCGAACAAATTAGAAATACCAAGGTCTGACGTTGCAACTAAGTCATCTAGTGACATAGATGAGGGTATTTGAGCATTTGCCTTTTTGGAGTTAACAAATCGCCAAAACAATCTAGGGTTAAGTTTCAAACCATTCTCAACATCCGCAATATATTGATTATAAAGAAATTTGTTTAGAAATTCAAACTCACGCTTATGTTGCCTATATCTCTCCCAATCAGCAGAATCTTGCGTCTTTGTAAAACGTTTATAGAATTTGTTGCGCAAATTTTTATATTTTTACATTTTCTTTACATATAACTTATTTTCTTGCCAGAAGTATGATTTCTAAGTAGAATATATAAAAATTGTTTTTTTCAGTCCTGTTCGAAATAAAATCTTTAATATTTGAGATCAATTTGCGCCGGCTAGGAATTCAATTTAGACAAACTTTTAGATTTCTTAAGCTATAGCCAATAACGAATTAGCGATATATCGATGATTTTTGGACCCGATATATCCAATATCGATATTGAAAATTTTGAGTTGTGATATCGATATTGATACAGTCTAACAGCGTCCTTTGTGAAGCCTCCTCGAGCCTGCTAAAAACTGGTAGTTTGATTATCATAAAGGTCGTTTAGTACAGCGGCAGCGCTGTTTTTAGCTTCTACTCTGGGTACAGGGTATGTTATAGTCGGGTTTGATCGACTTTCTCACTTGTTTTAGATAAGGAAGCTGCAGACGTTTCTGAAAGTCTCTGTATTAAAACGGATGCTGCAAACATACCTAAGAGCTACAGTCCATCTCAAATACAGCTGCTCGGCTGAGGCCGAGATCATCCAAAGTCCGTATGGCCCATTGCGATGCCTAATTTATGGATTAAAAAGGGAAATGGGAAAAGAGAAGAAAGTTTGGTGGGTTACAACTTCAGTGAAATGTATCCAATTTAATTTTCAAATAATTACTTTCATACATAATTAAGTAAAAGAAATCAAATTATTTATTAAGTACCTTTTTAATTTCTTACACAACAAAGGGATATCTTTTTATACTCCTTAACAAAATTACATAGATTATACTCTTACTAAGTATGTAAGAACGAGAAGGAAGCATCACTGATTCTGTAAAGTAGATATATATCCTCGCAGTTTGGGAATGATCAGATGGAAAATTCTTTATTTATAAACAACTCATTATAAATAGGTTATACGCAACAACGGCCGCAACCGTGATGCTCAGCTCTTTAATTTACTTACTGTTATGCCTCACTTAAAGGGTATGCTAATAGTCTCCAAAATGTATACTCGCAAACGTATTGCGCTGTTTGGACTGGGTGCGAGCTTTCTGAGAAGTTTGAAACAATTCACGGAGTAAAGCAAGGATGCTGATTGCGCTGTACTTAGATGATCTGCACGAACACTTAGGGGGTGGCCTGTATATCGACAACACAAACATTAGGGTATTAATGTACGCAGATGACATTGTGATGGTAGCAGACAATCCCTTAACCCTCCAGCGAATGATCCATAACCTCGAGACATACTGCATATTGTGGGTCAATAAAGCAAAATCCAAGATTATGGTGTTTAGAAAGGGCGGCAGACTGGCAGCATCGGAGAACTGGACGAGTACAAATACCTTGGGGTTATCCTGACACCTACAATGAGCTTTGGCAGCCAGGACAAAAGAACAAAGGCGAGTATAAACTCGGTGTGGGCGAACTTCATCAACAAAGGTACAGTGAACCTAGCATCTAAATGGAGAATCTTTAACTCAGTGAGCAGAACAATACAGTGCTATGGAGCACAAGTCTGGGGTGGAGAAATAAAGCAAGAAGCAGACCAACTGCAGCGATATTTTATAAATACTCATATAAATACTCAAGCTACCAGAAAGCACACCGAACTACATATTGGGAATTGACGCAGGACTAGAAGATGGACACATCTACAGTCTAAGACGACATTTACACGATGCAGCAAACTTCATGAAGTTATCTTAGTAGGCGAGACATACACATGTGTTTCCATACATTTTGATTAACAAATTTAGTAAAATCCCTTTGATTTTCAAGCCTACTAAGAAAACTTCATGAAGTTTGCTTCATCGTGTAAATCCCGACTAACACTTCATCTCAAGTACCTGTCAAGAATATTATTTGAGTATAAAGATTCTAGACTCCCGCATATCCTCGCTGAGAAAATTATGCGAAATAATTCGGGGTGGTTTCCGAGGCTTAGAGAAATGTTCGCGTATCATGGCATATCACTCGGAGACAACCACTCGCACCCAGATTGGATTGACCACAATGTTCGGTTCCTAAACGCATCAAATGCAGATAACCACATGCAGCACATAAACAAGGCGTTAGTAAGTGCAACAAGGATATATAAAGACCTTAATTATGCAAAGGAGATCTCTTATGGTTAAACAGCTGCCCAAGAAGAATTGTAAATTGAGGTATTTGCTCACTTTGCAATATGAATGAGCAGGAGGATATGCATCACTTTGTGGGCCGATGTCCAATACTAAGGGAATTTCCTTGGCGATATTTCAAAACTTGTACGTTTACTGAAGAAGAGGTGCTTATGACCCTGAATGGGGGGATGGGATGGATTAACCTGGCAAGATACATACAGATGGCTTCATATTATAGAAGAAATGTTATAAACGAAAATTTTTACATATTTATGAAAAAAAAAAAAGGTGTGAGTGTCGCTAGCACTCACGAGTCTGTGATGTGAAACATGATGCGAAGTTAAAGAGCTTATTTTCGAATCACAAGCTCTCTCAATGGTATATGAACGAGCAAGGGCACTCCTTTGAAAGAAGAAAATTAACGGGAAGTAGAAATATCAGAAACAAGAACACTTGCTGCATTGTATCAGGAAGTTTATTCTGCTAAGATACCACCAAGATCTCACTCATATCCCTTCCAGATCCCTTGCAGATCTCTCCCGGATACTACCCAAATACCACACCAATCCCAGCTAGATCTCACACAGATTCCACCGAGGTCCGAATCAGATCCATCCCAGAACCCATCTAGATCAAAGGTCATATCCAGATATAACCAAGTTCCCATCCAGATCTCACCCAAATCCCACACAAATCCCTTCCAAATCCCACCCAGATCCCATCCAGAACATGACCAGATCCCGACCAGATCCCGCCCAGATCCCACCCAGATCCCTTCCCGTTTTCCTCCAGATCCCACCCAAATCCCGTCCAGATCCCACCCAAATCCGTTCCAGATCCCACCCTGATCCCTTCCAGATCCCTCCCAGATCACACCCAAATCCCTTCCAGATCTCTTCCAGATCCCACTCAGATCCCTTCCAGATCGCTCCCAGATCCCACCCAAATCCCTTCCAGATCCCTCCCAGATCACACCCAAATCCCTTCCAGATCACTTCCAGATCCCACCCAGATCCCATACAGAACATGACCAGATCCCACCCAGATGTCTTCCAGATCCCACCCAGATCACACCCAAATCCGTTCCAGATCCCATCTTTCCTATCTCTTCACTTCCCCCCTCTGTCCGTCCTTTAGTTTGTATGTGTTTGCCGCGAAACTCCACTAAACAACAACACAAAATATGAATGACGTCAGCGTCACGTGACGCTAAAATTAAATTTTACTCCTACTAAAATCGTCCGTACCGAAACTAAAGATGTTTCACATCAAAAATAGGCTTAAATATGTAAATGTTTTTTATGTAATTCAAAAGAAGTAAGGCTGACGGTTTTGAACCAAAATTTAAATCTTTGTTTATTATTAGTTAATCAATGTAAAGCTGTAAGCTATGAAAATAAAATAGTCTCCAAGGATTCGGCAAAAACTGGCTGTCATCTGGAAATTAACAGCGTAGAAAAGTAGAAATTGTGCAGAAATATGCGTGGTATCCTGGTATCATATCAAGTAGAAACCAAGTTCAAACCAAGTCTTTAAAAATTAAAATTTAGTCTTTGAATTTCGGTCAAGGGAAACTCTATTCAAGTACATTTTTAAACTGAATTTGTATTTTTATAAAAATGTATATATTCCTTTCTAGACGATTCTTTTGATCTCCTGCGTTTCTCATCTATAAACTCTACACATTATACACAAACCATTGTTAAAACTGAGCGGAACAGGTGAAATTCCACATACTTTTCATATATATTAGGCGTATATGTAGGGCCGATTACCAAAGTCATAAACATAGAATGTTTCACAAAATATTTTTATGAGTTTTTTCAAAACACACAAATGACAACATTTTGTCAATGAAAGAAAGCAGCCACACCCCCCTTTCCCTTTTGGAAAATTAAATGGGAGCATTCCCAGTTTTTTACTTTTTTTTTGTCATGAAAATAGGCGATGTATCCGGCTAAAGATTCACACATCTAAGTATATATTGTTATATATATGCTCGATCATCTCTCAGAGAGACAGAGAAAGAGAGAGAGTGAATATTCTGTCTGCCATTTGTCGCCATATTCTTCTGTATATTTTGTATTCTGTCGCCTGGTCCGCAGTTTCGTTGAAGCAATGAACGCGTGCGGTGCAACGTTTAAAACTAAAATTAGCGAATACGGCGAATTTTCGTACAACAATTTATTGTTGAAAAAGTATATAATATATTCTATATATTTTAAAGTGGCCCAAAGGCATTCCTCTTGCCATCTCTGTGTGTGTGTGTGTGTGCGTGTGCAACAAAAAACGTGACCTTGTCTAGAGGGAAATATTCTCAAGGAATAACCACATAAAATGCCCAAAAGTCTATTATGGAACAACAATACTTTGTATTTCTTTTATTTTTGCAAAAACTATTCAAAATAGGTCTTTTGTATCTATACTAGACATTAGCCGATTTGACCATATGGAAGCAAGACGTCAAGATTTTGTATTTTCGTCGCTTTTTTCTGTATTTTTAGTACTTTTTGGCCAAAATAAAAACATGTTTTTCATATTTTTGTGGTTATTCATTCATTGCAAGAACGAATAAGAAATGTGATTAATCTATTTGTTGTATGTGTGTGTTTATATAGGATTGTTCGAGTGGGTCTTTAAGTGGAACTATATGGTTTTTTAAATTCCTTTATAAAAAGTTTTTAAATTATAGATCTCAACTGTTTAGACAGACATTCTAACCGTTTTGATTTTAATCCCTGATTAAAACCTGATACCTACGGAATGATAACTTTTTCGTTCGCTACCTTGAATAGGTTTACCTGCGCCCCCTTTAGAATGTTAAATACATAACGAAGAAATGAAGCATGCATTACAATTTTTTTCTATCAAATCTTCATGATAAGCTAATTTCAATTTGAAATTATGCAAATTTCTCGATGTTGAGGGCCTTCCGATCTTTACCATTTTTCAATCGTTATAGTCTTGACTCATACGAAAACTGATTAATTTGCGCCATTCTTTAGAACTTTTAATCTTTCCCGTACGCCTATTTATCCGTCTTTATTATAATCAAAACTCATTATAAAATTTTTTAAATAAAACAATTTTGTTGCTATTTATAGAATGCAGAACTTATTCTCTCCAAAGCCTGTCAGTTGAAGCTATCAGGATCCGAAGTCAGTCATGTTTTTATGCAATCGCGATCCGAACTCATAATTGTGTGAATCGATGAGCACTGAATAAACGACTGTAGTTCAGTGTTACCGATTTAGCATTTGGTCGGTACTGATTCTCCCTCTCTATACATGTATCGGCTCCTACGCCAGCACAACTATGAGTTTTTATCCCATGGGATAGGCTTTTGGCTTTTTGGGCACCACTGATCTGAACCCATAAAGGGTGATTTTTAGCAGCTTGGGATTTGATTAAAAAACATTAACATTAAACATAATTAATTAAGTTTTTAAGCTTCGTACTAAGAATGACAGCAAATTCTACACATTTTAACAGCACATGAGCATCAAAGCAAAGTCAAGGTGTTTCTAGTTAAATGAAATACTGTGACGAAAAGAATATTCAGTCATTCTGAGTATGCACTATAGAAAAAATAGCCAAATATTAGGCATGAACCCCTTTTCAAAAAGTGCTCAAAACTTAAATTTTTTGTCTCACTAGACCACAAATACATTAGTCTTCAATGTTACAATGTACATACCACGAATTTTGATTTACCAGAGCTCTGTTAGGTGAGCAGCTGATAAAGTCAGGTTATGCGAACGAATGACAGTTCAATGTTAAATGTGTGTTTTATGCTGCAATTTGCAATTGCCAAATATCAATAAAAACAAAAAGTTTTGTCGAATATTTTTGATGGAATCTACTTGTTGTGCCTTTGATCTGTAGAAATTAATCGTGGCGTCCCAGTAGTTTAGGGCAATCGTAATTCATCTCTCAAAAAAAAAAAATGGAAATGTTGTTTAGATTTGTTAGAGCTGTGACTTTATCCACCTTTTAGAGCTATCAATTCTGCTTCTGTTTCACATTTTCTCAACCGCAATTATGTACCTTTCTTTGCAAAATATCACTTTTAAAGACCCGTACGCACAACGACAGAATATTCCTTTCGTCACAGTATTTCACATAACTAGAAACATGGTCATTTTCGTTTGAGCGTATTAGAGGTCGTATGTGGCCCAGTGGTTAGTGTGCTGGACTGCTGGGCGGGAGGTCGTAAGTTCGATCCCGCCTCTGAACATCTAATAATAAAAGTTTTTTTCTTTCTTTAGAAAATAGCTTTTACACATACGGTCACCTTCACCAGCTATTGGCGCCAGCTGTGAAGTAACTAGCCATGAAAAAGCAAATTCTCAAACTTTGCCGTTCGGATCCGGCGTTAAACTGTAGGTCCCTTTCTCTTGTGCGAAAAATTTAAAGCACACACGCCAAGAGATCGTGAGAAGCTTGGCTTGGCCCCGTTGTAGGAGCTGTATAGCCAACATTTACATTACATTAGAGGTCGTAGGAATCAAGCTGCTGGAGATAACTTGGTAAAAGAAGCAAGCACAGCTGCTCGTAGCAAGTAAAAAACGACCAGCTGACCATGCAGCAGTTCTTAAGATAGTTTCTATAAGGCCTTAAAAGGCAAAAATGATCCGAAATTTAGTGTCACACCCCATCAAAAACCCTTTTGCAGTCTTCCGACGACGAGAGCAATATTGTGCACTTAGAAATGACAGTAAGAACCGAAAAAAAAAACGCAATAGATAAATGAGCCGCTTTTTTTTGCTGTGAAGAATATGATTCCTGTTTTCATTTTTATTATTGCCTGATTTTTGGAATTTTGGTATGGAGCATTAAAGATAATTTCTTGTAAATGTTGACCCCGAATGCGCCATAATATTTCATCAGCTAGATCCAATTCCAACATACTCTCTCCCACATATCAGCCAGTATGTGACGTATAAATACTTCAATATTGGCTTCCATTGCGTCAACTGTGGCGGGCTTGTCTCTATAGACATAATATAGCCCCACAAAAAATAGTCTAAAGGCGTTATATCGCACGATCTAGGCGGGCAATTGACGACCGGCCCCAAACTTGAAAAAAATGTTCACCGAACTTGCTTCTCAATTGGGCCTTTGTTTCGCGTGCTGTGTGACTTGTGGCACCGTCTTGTTGAAACCACATCTCAGCCAAGTTTAGATCGCACGGAATCGTTCTCCATTCACAGTAACGGTTCTGCTTTCGTCATCTTAAGTAAGTTAATATCCATAATCCACAACAAACTGTGAATTTTTCGGGATGCATTTGGAAGTTCTAAATAAGCTTCTTCGTCGCTGAGCACAATTTTCTGATAAAAAAGTTGATCCCCATTCAATTTTGCCAGCGCCCATTCACCAAAAAATTGCCGTTGTAGTACGCTGCTCTATTTTAAATGGTTTTATACCAAAATCCTTCTGCAAAATTTTTCCACATAGTTGTGTAACAGAGGCCCAATTGCCGCGAACGGCGTCGATTCCATAATTCACGGTCAATAAGAATCGCCGATGTTCTGTCCTCTGTTTAATATACAATAATGTTTTGGTGCGAAATTAAGTCACAAGATTATAAAAAGCCGGCTCATAACTTCGCCCGAGCTGGAAAAAGTACACAATGAACTTTTTTAAACGAGCATGAGTTTTTTTTAACAATCTGAAAGAATTCTTCGCTTGTAAGTCGAATCATGGTTAAATTACAGACCAAACTGAACATGTTTGACAGTAACATGTGACATGAAAACAGCTAAACTGCATACTGGTTTGGTTCCACTCACATTGCCGCAGAGATTGAATTACTGAATTCGTGTTAAGAACAGCGATTGTCACCGCAGGCCGAAGACATTTCGCTATTTACACATACGCAAGCCGAACGCCGAAGCTAAGAGGTATCAAGCGTACAGTTGCTGGCTAGCCTTCGTTGGCCAAGAATACACTCTGTCTGTTTTTGGCCTAGCTCTCGTTGACAATCGCTGGTTCAAAATGAACTCAGTTCAATTAATGAGTTCCATAGTTAAGTTCATAAAGGCCCAGAGCCAGCTTACGGCGGCGCAGTTACCAATACAAAATGAGGAGAATATTTCTGACAGAACAACACAACCATAAGGAATAGAATGAGACAACCGATAAACCTAATGCACACGAAATCATTCATCGCCTAAGGCGGCGCATACATATTCGTTGTTGCGTTTGATTTCGCAAGAGGCCTAGGAAAGAAAAAAAATAGACGAAATATTCGTAGTTGTATTCGCTAAAAGGCGAGAGTAGAAATGGGGTAGTGTTTATTTGGGTGGTGCAAGTGGAGTTAGTGTAAAAGGTTGTTATTTATTTAAAATCTTAGCTAATCGAAAGGTGTCCTCATGGTTTGTTTCACGTGCTCAGCAAGGAAGCGTGTTTGAGCACTACTGAAATCGTGTTTAGAACTATCTCAGTTAAATTATTTAGTTCCACTGTTTAGTTTATTGGATTTCAGAGGCAGCTTACGTCGGCGTAGTTACCAATACAAAATGAAGAGAATATTTTTGACACAACAACAACCATAAGAAATGGAAAACCGATTGTCTGTTTAATGCAAACAAAATCATTCATCGCCAACAACAAAATCTAAGCTGAATGCGATGCATACATATTTGTTGTTGCGTTCGATTTGGCAAGTGGCCTAGGAAACGAAGAAAAGGAGAGGGAATCATACAATATACTTTGCATTCATGCAATATACTTTGGTTTGTAATATGCATGAGCGAAACAGTAACGAATGCGTGGCGTGCGCATAGTCTTTACCCCTCTGAACCCACACTTTTTTTAGTTCTTTCTTATAATTTTAATCATTTTTCTATTAAATCTTTCTTATTCCTACTCCTAACCGCGCAATTTTCTAATTTCATAGAAGTTAATTTAAATCTTTTGCTGGAGACAACAATTTTATATTCTCAAATATGTGGATTTAATTTGTTTTAAAAGTTCTTTAAATCAAAATCTATTTGGCCACCTACAATTGCGTGCAATGTTGCTTCAAACACTTTCGCTCCATTCTCTGTTTTATTAGATAATATTCTTAGATATTCCTAGATAAATTAAATTTTACAATAAACATTTTGATAATTTGTTGATCTTCAGAAAAACTTATGTCAAAAAACAAAAGTGTTTTAAGGCCCTTTTGTGCTCGCTTAGAGTCCATCGCTGTCAGTTTTTCTTAGACATTTCATTGTATAAACATCTTGAATAACATCTGTTTTTTTACTGGCAGCAGTTTGTCGGACTTTTCGGTGGTATTTTTGTTAAATTAATTTTAGAATTGAGAAAGTAAATCTTAAGAATTTTTAAAAATATTTTGAACGGAACAAAGTTTGTCTTGAGACTTTTCTTTATTTTACTAAATATTCCCTCTGACTAAATCGCTTTTCTAACACATTCAGAATCGTAAAATTTTAACTATATAAAATGTGAAAAATAATGATTTTGTGTTCAATGTACAAACTCTTAAAGTAATGTCCGAACATCTTCATAAAAATTGGCTCGTAAATTTGTTTATGATTTTTATGTGAGAGAAAACACCTCCCCCTCCCCCCCTTTTATGATTTAATTTTTTTTTTTTTTGCCGTTTTCGAAATATTTTCCATTTTCCTAATGGCTTGTGTGTTTGTGTGTGTGACCTTGGCACAAGTTTTCCAGACACTTGCAATGGGCAATGTGATGTGAAAAAGATGTCAAGAAACTTGCGCACGCCTGAGTAACACATGTGTGTCGTCGTGGTCGTCGTCCACACATATATACAAAATTTCATTGAAGAATATTATTCTGCTGATTTTTTCAAGTTCAACAAATCATTTTGTCACTTTTATTTTTTTTTTTCAGTTGAAGCCATCTTGAACAACCTTTGGAACATCATGGAACAACCTTTGGTGGTGCAGGCCGAATACTCATTTATGGGTAGCAACAACGATGAGTTGTGCTTCAAGAAGGGCGACCTGATCACTGTGACCCAGCGTGAGGATGGCGGCTGGTGGGAGGGTACACTGAACGATAAGACTGGCTGGTTTCCCAGCAACTATGTGAATGAATGCAAGGCCACACAATTGCCACTGGCAGAGACCATTCGTCCACCGGAAGAGATTCAAGAGTATCGTTCGGTGGTGCTGAAAGATTTGCTGGACTCGGAAAGGGCACATGTGGCTGAGTTGCAGGGGCTATTGGAGAATTTCTTGGAACCCATGCAGCAAACGCAAATGTGAGTCAAAGAAAACTTAAACTTAAAACCCAACTGATGAGAGATTTAAACACAGCCTCAGCCAGGATGAGTATGCACAGTTGATGTGTAATTTTGTAGAAATTGTGCGCACACATGAAGAGCTGCTCATACAGATAGAAGAGTGCCAGGATCGTGTGGGTAAACTTTTTCTTACAAGTGCCCCATTAATGAAGCAGGTGCATCAGGCCTATTGTGCGGCGCATCCCAAGGCTATAGTCATATTGGATAAGTACAAGTAAGTACACCTTTTTAACAAAGAATTTTTGTTAAATATTTAGCAAAAGGTCTTTTATTTTTAAAATGCAATCTTAAAATTCCATTATAAAAGAATCCTGGGTGAGCGACAAATGTTATAAAAACAAACATTTGGACTACTTTTTAACAAGAAAAATATTTCTTAAAATTTTTCGTATAATATGGTAATGATTCCAGAAAAGTCATCCCAGTTGGGTTCGAATCGACCAAAAGCCAGCTAGATGAAAAAGTTTTATAAATATTTTTTGTGTTAATACCGTAACCAGATCGGTTCTCTGGTCCATATTTAATATTTGATAAGAACCGAAAACCACTGTCTAGTAGGGTAGTCGAATATCTATATCTATATCGAATCTATATCAATATTTTTGGCGATATCGATATTAACGGTTTTTTCGATATTTTGTACTAAAAACCCGGATCTTAACAATGAGAAGGTCTTTTAAGGTAATTGAGCCGTAATTTGACGAGCAATAAGAACTGACTTTGTTTAAAAAATATAGATTTAATGTATTTTTAATAAATTAACAAAAGATATAAATGTTTTATTTCATTTTTAACATATATGCAAACTTATTTATGAAATTTAATTCAGGGATGCAAACCGGTTCTGAACCGAACCGGTTTTAAACCGAACCGAACCGCTTTTTTCGCTCGTGAACCGAACCGTAAACCGAACCGGTGTGTTTTCAAAAATGCTGAACCGAACCAAAAACCGAAAATTAAAATGGTTCGGTTCGGTTCACTTTAGCTAGGTAGCTTTAAAATATTAGGAAAATACTTGGAAAATCAGAGTTGTTGTAAAAAAGCTAAGAACATCAAACTCATTAAATTTGCTAACCCATAATTGTAATAAGCCAATTCTTTATTCTATTATCCGTTGGGGGTCAACTTACTGAATACTCAAACGTTAACTTTTTATCTTTAATTGAGATTGGCTTGAAATAGAAAATTAGTATGTGTATTTCTATGGCTGGCAGGCATAAAAAATTAAGGTTGAAAAAAGAGAAAAATTGTCAACACTTTGGAAAAAAGAGCTCGAACTATTTTTGACTACGATTTCTTAGATTCCAGGAATCAACCCTGCTATCAGAAGAAAGAAAAAATGTAGCTAAATCTCGTTTAATGTTAATGTACAACAAAATTCAAAACGTTAATGAAAACATAGCGGATATTCATTCGATTGAGCAGGTCAAAAGAAAATGTTAATTATTTGACGATTTTGTCAAAGTTTCAACTCAACAACAACGTCACTTGATATGAGAAGTTTTAGAATTTCAAAACGAAATAAGATCCTTTATACGGAAATTGCCGTCGAAACTTTGAACATAGCAGTATAACTGAAAACCTCAGTCTATGTTAATGAATAATCTGAACACTTGTATCAAAAATATGTTTCTTTAGATAATTAAATGAATAAAGAGCGAACCGAACCGAACCGAACCGAAACCGCGGTTCAGTAAGCCCTAAAAACCATACAATGAACCGAACCGGCGGTTCAAAAACTGTGTGAACCACTGAACCGAACCAGTCCTTATTTCCGAGTGGTTTGCATCCCTGATTTAATTTAAGGAACGAAAGAAGTGTTTACTTTTCAAGTGTACTGTATACCTTGAGGTTTGGTTCCCAGAAAATAAGAAAAAGTACGCATACTTTGTTGATTTTAGGGCAGCAATTGACAGAGTCCCAAGACAGCTATTGATATTTAAGCTACTCTCAATCAGGGTACCAAGGCAAATCGTGAACTTGATTGAAAAAGTATACGCAGTATCCAGCAGCGCTGGATGGAATGATCTCCATGAAAACTTAGGTGGTGGCTTTAACATAGACGAACTAAATATCAGGCTCCTTTTATGTGCAGACGATATCGTCCTGCTAGCTGACACCCCAATCACATTGCAAAGTATGGTTAATCGTCTTGAGAGTTATTGTGGCTTATGGGGAATGGAAGTAAATATGATGAAATCGGAGATTATGGTTTTTCGCCAACGAGGAAGGCTTGCTGCAGGCGAAAAATGGACCTATCAAGGAAACCCAATAAAAGTAGTAAACGAATACAAGCACTTGGGAATTATATTTGCACTAAGCCTGACCTTCATCAAGCGAAAAAACCCGGTAGGCCAAACAAGAAATCAAAATGACATGGAATAGATTTTTTTACCAAGCCGAACATAAGCCTAAAAGGCAAATGGAAACTTTTTCAAGCTGTTACCCGTGTAGTGCAAACTTATGGCGCGCAAGTATGGGGCAACTCCTTATTGGATGAAGTAGAAGCGTTGCAGCGATATTTTATCAAGAAAATGATGAGGTTACCTGCGAATACCCCGAACTATGTGCTGAACCTTGAATTTGCACCTAAGATACATAACCAAGACTCTATTTGAATATGAACGCACCCAACTACCGCACATTCTGTCAAATGTAATCAGAAGAGAGAAAATTTATTGGTACAACGACCCAGCTATGCACTTTCAAGATTTTAATATCCAACTGCCTGATAAAGTAAATCATACGGTATGGCGTCAAATCATTTAATTGAAACTAGGATATATAGGTACCTCAAGGGACAAGGGATCTAAATTCTGCTGCGAAAACTTCCCACTCAAGAAAATATCTTATAAAGGCTCGCGGAGGCCTTCTATGTCAGTACCCAGTAAAGGTGGAACCTTAATGAAGATGAGACGATGCCACATTTCATCGGAAGATGCCCAGTGCTAAGTGAATTCTGATGAAGATACTTCAAAAAGACACATTTAACTAAGGTGGAGATTATAGATGTTTAAAATGGAAGTGATGATAAAAATCTGTCAAAACTTGCAAATTACACGGAGCAAGCAATAAGTTATAGAAAAAACATAATCGAAGAATTTTAGTTTTCTAGTTCGTCATTTAATGTTTATCTACATGTTTTTTGTATTTTAATTCAATTAATTTAGCAATATATGTAAAGGGCAATATGAATGTAATATTATATGTTAAGATAAGACTTATGATCTTTTGAACTTCTTTGTGCTGGAAACGATGCGGTATCTTGAGACGATCTTGGTAGCAGTGTGTAGTACTAAAATGTAGAGAAGAACAAAAGATGTGGCTGACGGTTTATAAACCAAGCCACAAAAGTTATATATGAAGTTGGCTTCATCATGTAAATCCAGTCTTAGTGGGCTTTTATATTTTTTGAGTTTCCACTGGTCCTTAAAACTTTATTGCACTGGGATTTCTGTGCATTATTTTTAATAAAATAACTTTTTAATATTTTACCTTACATGTCTAGAGCACAAGAAAAAGTTATTCGCAACAGTGTGACCGAACGCTAAAATAAAATATAATCGCCAAAAAAATACGATTTCCAAAATATCGCCTAGGAAAAAAAATGGGATAATGATATTCGTAATTTTTGGGAAAAATATCGATATTTCGATATATCGATATATTTTCGACAACCCTACTCTCTACAGTAAAGGAAACTAAAAATATCGGAACCAAAGCGAAATGGGTTCGAACCCTATTTTGAAAATATTATCGTTGTCTAATTTTGCTCCATTTCATTGCTATTCACAGAGATGAACTGGAAAAGTATATGGAGCGTCAGGGAGCCGCCACCCCTGGCCTACTGGTACTCACCACGGGCCTCTCTAAACCCTTTCGGCGCTTGGACAAATATTCCGCCATGCTGCAAGAGCTGGAACGTCATATGGAGAGCAGTCATCCCGATCGTGGTGATACCCAGCGCAGTGTGGCCGTTTACAAGGACATAGCGGCCACATGTTCAGCCACCAGACGTCAAAAGGAATTGGAACTGCAGGTGCTGACCGGGCCAGTGCGTGGCTGGCAGGGACAGGAGCTCAGCAGCTTGGGTGATATCATACATATGGGCAGTGTAGCGGTGGGTGCCGATCATCGGGATCGTTATTTTGTGCTCTTCCCACAAACTCTGCTCATTTTGAGTGTCAGCCAAAGGATGAGCGCCTTCATCTATGAGGTAAAATGAAAATGGAAGTGAAATGGATTGATATTGACCATTAGTGTTAATCTTTGCAGGGTAAACTACCGCTCACGGGGATTATAGTGAATCGGCTGGAAGATACGGATGTGATTAAAAATGCCTTTGAGATTAGCAGCTCGTTGATTGAACGCATTGTGGCCGTTTGTCAGGGACCCAATGAGGCCAATAAATGGGTAGAGCTGCTCACGGCTCACAATCCCAGTCTGCCTATGGGCATTAAGCGTCAATTGAGCAATCTGAGTAACTCTTCGCTGGGTCACCTAAATGCCGCACACGTAAGTCTAAAAATAACTTTACTATATATAAACTTTTTTGATTCCATTCTTAACTGAACAACAACAACTTCTAAAGTAGTATCCAAGATCAATTGGATGTTAATAACAGATCCCTGGGATATGTCATTAAGATCAAATGGATATAATCAGATCAATTAGATATTTAAAAAAGATCAAATGGTTAGTGAAAGATCCCTGGGATATGTCATTAATATCAAATGTATACGATCGGATCAATTGGATATTTAAAAAAGATCAAATGGATAGTAAAAGATCCCTGGGATATGTCATTAATATCAAATGGATATGATCAGATCAATTGGATATTTAAAAAAGATCAAATGGATAGTAAAAGATCCCTGGGATATGTCATTAATATCAAATGGATATGATCAGATCAATTGGATATTTAAAAAAGATCAAATGGATAGTGAAAGATCCCTGGGATATGTCATTAATATCAAATGTATATGATCGGATCAATTGGATATTTAAAAAAGATCAAATGGATAGTGAAAGATCCCTGGGATATGTCATTAATATCAAATGTATATGATCGGATCAATTGGATATTTAAAAAAGATCAAATAAATAGTGAAAGATCCCTGGGATATGTCATTAATATCAAATGGATATGATCAGATCAATTGGATATTTAAAAAAGATCAAATGGATAGTGAAAGATCTCTGGGATATGTCATTAATATCAAATCGATATGATCAGATCAATTGGATATTTAAAAAAGATCAAATGGATAGTTTTTCATACAAAACTCAACCTCCTTTTTGTGTGTCCTAAGCAGCTCAGTCAGCATTTGGATAAGCGTGGCTATTGTACACGCTTCTCGCTGTGTGCCTACTATGCCTCTGGCAGCACAAATCCCCACCAGCGTTTAACATTACCGCCCAGGAATTATCCACCCACAGCTCCATATGCCAATTTAAGTGCACACTTTGCACGCCTGGTGAAGGCGGGCAGGCTAAGGAGTGCCATAGTCAAGATGTTGCTGTATCCTCAGGCACGTCAGAGCATTGATCTCAAGAGGATTTGTTTAAGAAAGAAACGCTGTCACAAGGCAGCCACCAAACTGAAAGATCTCAATGATAATGTGGAGTCGGGACAGTCGGGACAGTCGGAGTTGGAAAGACAGGATGCCTTTGAGTTTCCCACCGATTCGGAGAGCTATGAAGATGAGGATTTGGAAATGGGAGACTGTGATTCAGATCCCTTTGAGTATGTGAGATTCTATGAAAACAAACGGGAGGACTCCACGGGCACCTTTGTGGATCATGGTCGCAGACATTTGTCTTCCATAAATCTCATCAAATTGGATTCTTTGGAGGCTGAAGAAATCCTTAAGCAAAATCAACTAAAAAAAGAGTCACTGGTGATAGGATCCCATGCCTTGAGAGCTCTGGCACGTAAATCCACCGCAAGCAACTCCAGTATACACACCTCCACGGCCACTTTGGAATTGGGTAAGGGTGGCAATAGCTTTACCAATTGTGTGGAAGAGGAAGAAGCAAGCCTACCTCACTCACTCACCCTAAAACAACAAAGTTCCGATGCCAGTTCCTTGTATGGTGCACGTCTAGGTGGAGCCTTTATGGCCTGTGAGAATCTTACCAGCATACACGATGAGTTGCCCCTTAAACTCGAGCCCATACAGGAGCCCCTGCCAGCCTCACCCACCGAACGACACAGTATGCCCAGCATTTTTGTGGGTAACCGCTTTAATCTCTCCAAGAATACCGAGGTGTATGTGCCCAACTGGCGGGATAGGCAGGAAATGTTGCAAAAACAAAGTGTCGAGGAAGATGTACACTCCAGTTCCTTGGACTTACCCGCCGAATGTCGCTTGGCTCCGGATAAACTGCAGGCAGAGTTACTCTACAACAAGGAGGAAGCTTTGGGCAACTCCTCCACTGAACTAAGCATAGAAACCGCCTCGAATCCTAAGCCAAATTCTAAATCAAGAGATTCCATACGTCGCTGCATTAGCTATCAGTATCTACAAATGACGCCTCCACCCGCCTCCACAGCACAACCATTAGCTCCTCCTCCACCAAGGCGAGATCGCGGCGATCTTCATTTGCATTGCAAATGTCGTTGCTGTGAAAGCTCCCAGTGTCCCAGTCCTCGTTCTAGTGACAGCGGCATGGCTGGTAGTTGCACCATAGCCTCTCCAGAATCCCACCAGCATCCTCAACTAAACAGCGAACATTTCGATGTGTGTGGCTTATTTAGAGAGAAATTTCTTACCCCAGAAGCCACCCAGGAGGAGCAAGAGGAGCTCGAAGAGGCTCCCCTACACCCACCAATCGTCCACACATAGTTGATGTGGTATTACCACCTCCCGCCCAATTCCAAGTCTATACCAAGAGTATTTTTCTACCCTCCAGCTCAAGTCTGGAGGAAACCAACCAAACGCTGAAACGTAGCCAGGATTTACACTTTACCACTTCCAGTTCGGCAGATCAATTGGACTCTAATCATCATCATAATCCCATCTTTCGCTCGGGCATGTATGCTCATTGGTGGAAAAAAGAAAGATTACCACCAGAAGTCGAGCGTGGCATAGCCCATGTCTATAATAAAAGTCTATCCTCGTGCCAGGATTCCAAAGATTCCGGTTCGGTGTGCTCCAGTTGTTTTTGCTCGGTGGATGTGGCCAGCGGCTATAGCGAAGGCGCCTTGTACTGTGCCATCTGTCAGAATTGTAGTGTCGGTGGCGAAAGTTGCACCACCAATACAGCCACCACCACTGCCTCCTCCTCATCGGGCTGTTGTCCGTTGTGCAGCGAGGATGATGATCGACTTTCCAACTCACTTGATTGCTCCATTTGTGCATCGCATGTAACGCCCGCGGCGACCGAAGAAGGCAAGCAAATCCGAATCATCTGACGGGCGTTTTTGTGCACGTGTTCCGTTCCGTTCCATTCCGTTTGATTGTTTTGTACATTCGTTTTGCTCTAAAAAAAGGCAATATCTCTCATTTTGGCCCAAAAACGCAGCACGACCAAAATTTCATTGCTTTAAATTCATTCATTTCATGGACATCAAAAGAAAACTCAAATCTTATGACTAACATTTAATCAAATGATTATTTAAAAGTGGAAAGTAGTTTATCATTTGTATAACAATTGCAGATAGTTTTTCTTTTGAGGGTTCTAAGCCAAACCGTATTGTTATTGAGTGTTCTTAAACCGGTATCGTTTCGGTTCATTTCGTAGAAGAGTTTATTGACTTGAAAAACGCAGGAATTTGACGCGCGTAGTAGTATCTGTTACTCGTAGAGTAAAAAGGTATACTAAAATCGTGCAATTGTATGTTACAGGCGGCAGGAATCATTTACTGACTGACTGATTATTAACTCACAGCCTACGCCTCATACCCTACCTAGAGATCTAAGATTAGTTATGCAGGGCGCTCACTATGAAAGACAATTTTTGAAAATTTAACGCAAAAGAAAAGTTGCTGTGGGGCACATAAATGAGCTATGGCGCTCAGACAACATTGTGGATTAAGCGCTTTTTCTAAAAGCTAACGAAAGAGAGTGAGTTTTATCTTAAGCCATTGAAAACTAAGTTAAAATTGTTGTTGTTGTGTGTAGCAAGCAGAGGTCCCCCGTTTGCCTGTGTCAGAAAACAACCGCTCTCGCGCGAGCACATTCAATAAAGGTTGTTAACCAACCATCAACTACGCTCTCTGCCTCTTTTTGGTTGTGAGAGGAGAGAAACATTCATTGTTTTTTTTTTCTGTCAGGTCTGTCTCGGGCCCTTTTGCCAAAATTCACGCATTCAAAAGGTCTTCTTCGTATGTATGCATCGGTGTGTATGCTTACTGTAGAGGCTCGACTAACATTGTGAATGTGTGTGAAAATCTGTATGCCTTCTCTCGTTCTCTCTCACGCTGACTCGCTCTCTGTTTATGCTTAAAATTGGCGCTCTCCTGAGTCTGCAACCTTTTGAACTGAGATTTTTAAAGTTCGGTCTTTGTGAAGACCGCATTTGATGAGCGATTGACTGACTTGGGCCCGGTATGGGGTTGCTCTCAGATCGATCAGTGCAGCCACCGAGCAGTGAGCGAGGTTGCTGCTTTAATTCGGTTAAGGGAAGATCGAGCCCGTTTTGTTTTTGTTTTTTTGGTCAGTGACGTGAGCAGAGCGAACTAAACATTGGGTTGAGAGTTATTTACCAGCTATGGTAGCAAGTACAAAAGTACCCAAAAAACGCAGAAGTCCCTTTTATCATAATTTAAGGGTCTTATGCTGGGGGTTTTTTTTTTAAAGTGTTGTACTAAATGTCGAAAATATCGGAAATATCGACAAACCTACTTCTCCCTGAAAAAGGCAGCAAAGGCTCGACGAAACGCGTTGGAAAACAACTGAGTTAGACGGACTAAAATAACCCCAGTGGAAGAATATATTATACAACAATTAAGGAAGTTTGAAAATATGTGTAGTCTTATTTCATTCAAATCTTAAAGTTATGCTATTAAGAAGATCAGACAGAACGGCCTCTTGCAAGGGTTATTAGCAGTCTTATGGTGAAAGAATTCAGTTATTTAAAGCTTTAGATATTGATAATTTGGATTTTGGTTTAGTAAGGTGCCTGCAACTTAAAATATGAATAAGATGTCAACGTTTTTGAGAAGGAATGCTTAAAATGTTTTTGAAATAAGTAAAGTTGTACTCAACTGAACCGGCACAAATAAGTCTAGCTTCTTAAGTGGATAATGGTGGAATGTGCTAGCGTGATATTCAATATGTTAAGTGCAAAAGGTCCAGGATTCGATTACCAGTCAAGCTCGAAAAACTCTTTCTGCGTTTTTCTGAATGACTTAAAAATTAACCAAGTCGGGTAGAAAAGTTTTTGATCGTTGAAGTTTGTTGTACAGTCATGTCTCTGATCTAGAGTCTGGCGTGTCCCTGCCTTCTGTGTATACAACACTGCTCTGCGGCAGCGACGTCGACACACCGACTAAATGAGCATGGTCGGCGCATATTCAGTGCTTTTATATAATAAACTCAGCGAAATTCAATTAAAGGCACATGGATATTTTATGTTTTATGCGAAATTAGATGAGAAATGAATCAAATATTTATTAAATAATAAAGTGAATAACGATATTAGTTCAACAAATGTCTTAATACTACAAATCAACAGGTGTTAGATTAACAAACAAATTATTTTGAAAAAAATTCATTTTTATACAGCGAAATTCAATTAAAGGCATGTATTAAAATTATATGGCAAAAAAACAATATAAATATTATTGTCGATGAAAATGTTGATTAATAGTGAGTCCAGCTTCCAGATTTCGAAATCACTTCAAAAATTCGTTTTGGCATTGAGTCTATGACCTTTTGAAACTCTGAAATAGGAATTTTGGCCCATTCATTGACTACAGCAATTCTGAGCTCTTCCACCGATTCGAATTTGCGATGACCAGCATATACACGTCGTGCCAAGTTACCCCACATGTTCTCTATAGGATTTAGATCTGGGGAACGTGCTGGCCACTTCATAACATCGATCTGCTTCTCCTGAAACCAATTAACACTGAGTCGTGATACATGTATGGCAGCGTTATCCTGCTAAAAAAAGCTGTCTGAAGTAGGTTGCTGATCCAAAAAGTTTATTAATACTTCATCCAACATGGTTATATAATTTTCCGAGTTCATACGCCCATTCACTTTACATATGGGAGTCCTTCCATAGTAACTAAAACCAGCCCATATCATTAACGAACCTCCTCCAAAGTTCCGCTTGGTAGAAAAGGATTCGGGCTTCTTCAAATCGTGCCAGTAATAATTAAAACCATCTGGACCGTCAAGGTTGAATTTTTTCTCGTCTGAAAATATTACCTTTTTCCATTGATCGGTCCATGACATGTGTTTTTCGGCAAACTCCAATCTTGCAAATTTATGCGATTCCTTTAAAGCTGGTTTAGACTTCATTTTCTTCCAAACTAGACGATTACTTCTAGATAAAATTTGTTGTACACGACGCTTAGTAACGGGTAATTGTAAGTCAGCTCTTATTTGCGATGCAGTTGCATTTTTTTGTAAGCCAGCCCGAATTATAGCGGATTTTACACGAGAAGAAATCTTTTGATTATTATTATTTGATCGATTTGTATTATATTTCTGCTTTAAATTGACTACATTATCCACTGCAGATGGAGATCTTTTCAATTTAATGGCAATTTGCCTATTAGACATGCCAGTATCCTTGTTTTTCCCTTTCCCATATCAATATTGAGGGAAACTTTGAATAGGATATAATTTGTATCTGTTTAAATTAAACAAGTATACATAAACAAACTATTAAACAAAGAAAATTTTGCACCTTCTTCTTTATTGAGGACTTAAAACACACTGCCTTTAATAGAATTTCGCTTCAAAGCGTTCACAAACTCTGAATAACGGGCCAGCTTTAGCCTAAACTAACTGTTAATGCTCTCTTTGAGCTAAAAATAGAAATAGAGAGACCAATGTAAATGGGAGAATAGGATGCCTTCTGGTTCCAATACATTTTAAGGTGACTAAACGGACCTGCCTTTAATTGAATTTCTCTGAGCGTAGTGCCTCCCCTCATTTCCAATCCAAAGAGGGTATGGCCCGATCCTCCGAAGGCCCAAAATGTAAGGAACCGCTTATAACCTTATCCAAAATCAATCAAATTTTTCCAGTTTATTCCAAAATGTTCTTGATAATGAAACAATATCAAACTCCAATCATTTCTTTGCATTCTGAGGTGAAACCATTGTACTACAAATGAGATAAATCGTTTATGTTTTTGGTGACGTTTGTGCTCGTCTTGAGGCCAATGTTCTCGGTTTTTTCCCTCTGGACAAAATATTGATAATTTAAAAATTTGTCCCAACAACAAATAATAAGCGTGTGAGGAAACTTTCTTTTGTTCTTTGGTTTAGTCACCGATTCTTTGGTAGTTCAGTAGATAATTCAAACCATTGTATCGTGACTTAAGAATCATAAAAACTCTCCTTCAAAAGAGTAATCATGCAGCTCTCTTTCCACACTTAGGTTTAGAATTCAGATGAGAAATATTGTTTCTATAGATCCGTGAAACTCCAGTTTTTAGTCGGTATAACCAAGAAATTAACCAAGAAAATATTCTTGGAATTTATTTTGCAGAGAATTAAAATTGAGTTAAATTTGTTTTCATATCCAAACTCATTCTGATTCACAGCTTAATCTCATTAATTTTTGTAAGGCCTGTTTCAAACTTATTCAACTTGACTTTTCGTTAGATAATCTCTCGGTTGTATAAGTCTAGTATTGAAAACCTAATCCAAGCTTGATGAAACTTGGTTACTAACTCGTCCAGTGGCATCGTCAATGTTTTAGAATTTTGTAGAAGATTTCAAAATCTACATAAAAGAGCAAAGATATTAAAGGGCTCAGTATCATATGGACTGAATCGTATAATATCTTTAAAGATTTTAAATAATATCAATTTAATGTTAAATTGATCTTAGATTTTCATCCAATGGATGTAGAAATTATCCAAAGGATATGGATCTTATTGTTTGGCTTTAGAGAAGGCTTTTAAGAAAATAGATTGATGATGGAATGAATTTCTTTGAAAATGTTAATTATTTATATTCAAATTGTTGAAAGCAAGCGAATTACAAAACATTTGTCTAACTCTCAGCCATGCACACAGAAACACTCACGCACACACACCATCTGATCCATGATTCGATTTGCTTGCTGCGCTTTGCTCGCTCGCAGTTAAAGGACTGACTGCCTGTTGTTGTTGTTGTTGTTGCTGCCAAAATCAAAACCAACTTTTCGTTTACCCAACACAAATAAATAATTAAATTTCGCTCTCTTACGCATTTCCAGATGTCACCGCCAACAAGCCACAGCTTTTTAATGCCACCAACTGGAGGCAACAGCAGCAGCAACCGGCAACAGCCGCCGCCACCCATTCCGCCGTCGAGCAACAGCGTCTGCGGATCGATCAGTCAGCAGCAGCAACAGGCCAACTCGATGTCACAACACAAACGGAGCCTCTCGTTCAATCATCACCTCAGCTACAATCAATACACGCACACTCAGCCTCCACCACATCTTCTGCATCCACCACAACCACCAAGTCTACCAAGTCATCTGGGGGCAATAGGCCACAAATCAAGTTTAGTCCAGACACCAAACAGCAAGACAGCAGCAGCAGCAACCACGGAAACATTAGCGGCGGCGCAAGCGGAAGTGGGGGCAGCGGGGGCGCCAAGCGCAAGGAAAGGAAGCACAAAGGGTAAGTTTTGGGTAGAATCTTTTTGGTATAATATTTGAACTCGAATTTGTTTTTTAGCTAACTGGACCATCAGCTGTTTGCGTCCAACGCCGCCTTTGCGGCCCAGTTTGTTAAATAATGGCTCAAGCGGAGGAGGTGGCGCCAGTGGCAGCGGTGGAGGCGGTAGCAGTTCTAACAATGCCTTGGCCAGCTATTGCAGTGGTCGCAAAAATCAACCCACCTATGAGGAGGATGCATTGGTGTTGCGTGTCTTTGAGGCGTATTGTGCTGCCTATCAGAATAATGCTAGGAATACCATTCACTCGGGTAAGTGGCTTAGAACGAATATGTGCTTCATTTAAATCTCAAAAGGGGATTTCTATGTTTTTTTATTTGCTGAGAACACACACACACACACACACACAACTGTACAATCCTCACACACACACACACACACACACTCACTTAAATGTTAAACAAAAAAAACTGCTAAAGCAAAAGAAAATGCTAATTTATTTAATTCGGAAATATTTATTTTGTGTTTTGGTTTGGTTGGTTTTTCTTCTCCCACAATTTAATATTCATAAAATAATGTTGTTTTCCAAATTTAACCGCAAAATTGTATTAATTTTAAGCCTAAAACTGTAAAACCAAAAAAAAAAACAAAACCTATTGGCAACTTGCTTTAAGATTCATCCAAACTGTCTAATTGGTGTGCTAAGCAGAAGATCAAATCAAAGAATAATTTGTATTGTATTTGTATTATTTATGATTTAGTTTCATACAATAAACTTTTGTGTTTATCAAATTAGTTTAATTGATTTTAGAAATTTCCACTTGGCTGCACTTCACCTGAACATTCTTCTCATTAGTCCTAAGAAACTCGCACCACTTGAGTTTAATTCTAATTTCTCTCTCTTTTTTGGTAACCCAGCTTTTTCATACTTGTTGTTGTTTTCCCTATTTGGTTGTGGTCCTCTTTTTTTATTGTTACTTTGCCATCCAACTGGTCTGCTCTACTCATCACCTCACCCATTAACACCCCAAATACACACTCATGTTTTTTGTTCTTCCAGTTTGATACAAGCGGTTCAGCTGTAAAACCTTATAAGGGACATTTCACTTTTATGAAAATGTTTTTTTTTTTATTAGGAAAAATTAAAGTACTTTGATAGAGGTTAGTAAAGATAGATCATGTGAAAGTTTCTGATTCAAAACTAAACTAAACTGGTTTAAATAAAAAATCCTTACATTACATTTGAATTTAATAATAGAATAGCTATTATATTATTCTGTTATGTAGCGATTGTTTATTTTATGTTAAATTTGCTTATAGCTAAATATTTTATGTATTATTTACAAACAGCGATTTACCTTTTTTTCTTGAGTTTCGGCGGTTTCTTCCTCCAGTTCAATCATCTAAAAATGTTTAGCACAAAGTAAAGAAAAAACAATGTGTTGAATCATTAAAGTCAAAACAGAATTAAAGTAGTTATATTTACAGAGTATTTACAGAGCATTGTAATGAAACAAACTTTGAAGATCCTCTCTTATATTAGTATGCTCTCAGCAACATTTGTATATGGGTATAAGCAAAGCCTAGACTGCTGGAGCAGTCAGTGGAATAAATGATTTAAACGAAAGGAGTTGTCGATGTCGTATTTTTTGGCTAAAGCTCTCTACTGTCGCGGTCGGTAATGTTATTAAATTTTTAAATCCACTAAAAATACTTATTGGAATTTTCATTGGCGCCCGAGCAGGGAGCCAGCACGCACACGACCGAAGGCAAGCCAGCTAGCTTAGGCGATTTTTCAAAGTGCAAAAATGCAATTTGCGACACAATAATTTCCACGAAAACTACTATCAATGTGCCTGCTCGGGCGCCAATAAAAATTCCAATAAAAATACTTATTGGAATTTTCACAATGTTTAGTGAAAATTGAAGAAAATTTGTATTAATTATAAAAAATATTTAGCTATAAGCAACTTTAACATAAAATAAACAATCGCAATATCTTTATTTTTTTCTGAAAAAGCTATTAAAAGCCGTGGATAACTGCGGGTGTAGCTTGACAAGAAAACTAAAATGTTTGGAGACTATGAATAAAAATAGTTGCCCACTTCAGAACTAATTACCCATCATCAAGCATTGATTTCCAAAATTCCATTCTATTTATTTCCAATTCCATTTACGGAAGTCAGATGGCTGAGTCGTGGCACAATTTTTATTTTTTTTTTTATACAAACCAAGCTACATACTCTGTCTATCATTAAAAAAAAAAATTGCGTTGCGGAGATATCCCCTTAAACACAAATCTTTTTCTACAAATTTATAGTATAGATTTCTTGATAGCAGTCGCCTGCTAACTTATGAAATGAAACCGAGACGAGATTTAATGATATTCAGTAAATAGACTGGCTCATTTCTCTGTAATAGAACCCTCTCGATATTCCTGATGACGTACAGGCAGCTATCGCCAAAATAAAATATGACATAATGAAAAGAGCTGCCTCCTAAAAAATATCCCATTACCAAAAAACAGTTTCATCAATGACCAGCACCTAGAAGACTTACTAAGAATAAAATCCTACCAAAAAGAAATTGATAAAGATGAAGTCTATAAACAAATCAACGATTGAAACAAAAGGGAAATAAAATCAGCGTATGAAAAATTTCCCCCATGCAGTGAAAAAGTTTCCTTATCGCTGGTCTATAAAAGAAATAGGAGAAAATATTTCCAGTGGCGTTCCGAGGGGGGCGGGTGGGGCGGCCCGCCCCGGGCGGCAAATTTTTAGGGGCGGCAATTTTTGAGGGCTGTGAGTTTCAGGAGCGGGAAGTTTGTGGGCCGGCAAATTTTAGGGGCAGCAAATTTCAGGGGCGGTAAATAATTACAAAATGTATATTGATTATTCTCTTAAATTATAAAATAGTGGTATTTCTGAAAGTGATTTAGACTTTGCTGTCATTTCAATATGGAGAACGTTGCAAGATTCTGCACTTCAAGATCTATTAATAAAAGAAATATTCATTGAATGCATTTTTGAAAGCTTACGAATCAGTATAAAGGGATTAAAGAGCAGAGGTCTACCATAAAAGACATAAAGACAGAGTCAAACATGCTGCTATATTGATTATGTTCTCAAGGGAGTATGCAGGAGGGTGCAGATTTGTAGTATGCCTTCTTATGAAACATAAGTTGTGTCAACTGAACAATAACACTAGTTTACAGCCAAAAAGACCCATTTCTACTGAAATTTTTTTTTAGTGTAGTTTGGAATGGTGATCTCAAAAATCAATTTTAAAAATTTTTTCATGGCTCCGTTTTTGAAATATAATTTTTTTTTATTTTTTGGTAGGGGCACTTACATTTTAAGCCATATCTCACTTTATAATTGTCAGATAAAGTCAAGCAAGATAAGAATCGAAAGGTTATTTCGCTGCCAGTAATCGAGTAGAACATTGTTTTTAAATCGGTTCATTAGTTTGACAACAATATCCAATAATATTTCGAAAAAATCGATTTTTTGCTCGAAAATTTATTTTTGTTCGCCTGGAAAAAATATATAAAAATCCAAAAAAATTATTTTTATTTTTTCTACATAAGAACCGCACTTCTACGAAGAAAAACAGATATCGATGTTCAAAATCTGTGAACAAACACAGGAGCTGTAAGCAATTTAGTGCAAAAAAATGTGATATTTTCCTGAATATTTTAAAATAAATTTTCGTTTGCTTCGACTTTTGTTCCGTTTTTAATTTTTATTTTTGTTCTGGCTTTTCGTTCACTTCATAATTTGACCAAAAAACGAAGAAAAGTACAATGTTAATTTTTGAAAACACACAATATACTCAAATTTGACTGTTAGTTCCTCTACTCAATTTGATCCATCTATGGTACGTGTTACACGATTTTCCTCACCAATACCTTATTTTCTTCGTAAAAGTGCGATTCTTCAGTAGAAAAAATAAAAATAATTTTTTTGTATTTTTTTATATTTTTGCTAGTCGTTTAAAAATGAAATTTCTTGGATTTTCGAGCAAAAAATCGATTTTTTTGAAATATTCTTGGTTGTTGAATTCAAACTACTGAACCGATTTCAAAACAATGCTCCACGCAATTATTGGCAGCTCCATAACCTTTCGATTTATTTCTTACTTGACTCTATCTGACAATTATGAACTGAGATATGGCTTAAAATGTAAGAGTACCTACCAAAAAAATTTAAAAAATTAATATTTAAAAAACGGAGCCATGAAAAAATTTTTGAAATCGATTTTTTAGATCACCATTCCAAACTATACTAAGAAAATTTTTCAGCTGAAATGGGTCATTTTTTTTTTTTTTGTAAACTAGTGTAATTAAAAAAATTTTTTTTATCAAAAAAAATAACCACAATTTCCATATTAAAGTCCAAAAATTTCATTCCAATGAGCAAAATCAGAAAGTTGTTTTCAAATATACTTTGTAATCAATTCAGAATGAGTTCTTTAATAGTTTGTTACATATTTTCACATTAATTCATCTATTTCGCGATATTTTCCGAATTTTTGGAGCTTACAATTCTATACTGCCATTGAGTTATGTTTCCAAAAAACGTAGTCCAACTCGTCCAATTATATCAGCCTCCAGTAAAAACCTCTGCAGGCCACTACAAGGAACGTTTTTTTGGAGTAAAAAACTAATTTCGAAACGCATTTGCCATCAAACTAGAAAACCATGTTCGACCTCAAAACAATTTTTTTTCGGCTCATCGAAGTCAATTTGTATTTAAATTTTGGTTAAGAAGATATGTAAAATACGTTTCCGCGGATTTTCCGAAAAAAATTTTCGCGCACCTATATTATACATCCCCAAGCATTTTTCCCAATAATTATAGCAACTTTTGCAAAATAATACTCCCCTCACAATTAAGGCCTTCGTCATTCCTAATCAAAATCCAGCGTACGTCCCTTTATGTTACAGATAAGTTTTTGATGGAAAGAATTAGAAAAACTTAATTGTAATCAGGGCTGCAAACCACTCTAAAAACGGTGGAGGTTCACTCCGGGGTTCGAACCCTTGAGATTTTTTGGGTTCGGGTTCACGGAGCGGGTTCAGTAGGTCGGTGAACCTAGGTTCAGGTTCGAACCGAGGTTCAGAAAAAATTTTGTTTTTGCTGGCTTAAGAAACAGTAATGTAAAAAGTAACAACATTTGCCAACTATTGATATTTTTCAAATAATATTCGAACTATGCTTAAGTTAATAATGGATAAAACAAAATTAACTGACTGAAGAAAAATTTGCCTGATACTTGTGTTTAAGGAACAGCTAATGCAACATATTTTTTTTATTTACAATGATAGTTTATCCAAACCATTAACACATTAGAATCTTTAGGCAATCTTGGAATTCCTTCAAATGAAGCTACTATGTCGTTCTCTATTATGTATTTGTCACTAATTCTTTATATTCTAGCTCTTTAGCTAAGAATTACATTTTATGATCATAAGAAAATTCAGTAATGCTTTTATTAATGAGTTCTTTTAAAGATTCATACAATTCAATTTGTCTCTTTCCAAGCTGTTTTTGTTTCAAGGTCAACAAATTAAGTTTCTTGGATTCAAAAAAAAAAATAAATTGTATTATGCTGCTGATGTCGGATTTTGCTACAAGCCTGCCTTTGGGATTCCCAAGCGGTCATAGCACTTCTTTCTGCCAACACACTAAGGACAGACGAAGACAGCAGAAGATTGAATTGGTATTCATGAAATAGCTATACTGTCAACCAGCCTCCTTTGTGGAGTTGTGCGTGTCTTGTTTTAGACAAGTTATGGACAAAATCCTAACCTAAATGACCTGCTTAAAAAAGTTCTATGATTTTATTTGAGATTGAATGTAAAAAGTAAAAACATTTTTCTAAGAACTTAAGTATTTACGAACATTCAAACCCTAAAGCACCAATACATAAGTCAGCCCGAAAAAAGTAATATGAATTTTTTTCTGAACCGAACCACTTTTAACTTTTTTTTTTGCTCCGGTTCGGGTTCAGGTTCAGCCGCGAAATTTTTTTTCGCTCCGGTTCAGGTTCGGTTCGGCATTCTCGAAAATCTAGGAGTCTCCGACTCCGGAGCGGTTCAGCTCCGGACCGGTTTGCAGCCCTGATTGTAATTATAGAAAAAAGGGGGCGGCAAAGTCGACTTCCGCCCCGGGCGGCATAACTACACGGTACGCCACTGAATATTTCTCACAAAAAGAAACATAAAAAACTCAAGCACACATACAATTCATTGGTACACAGCGGAACCAGGAATGCAAAGGTTTGAAGCAATGGGAGAATGTGCCTTCTCCCGTTGTGCAGACCTTAATTTGGAAAAGAACTACCATAATTGAGAAGTAGCTATTCTTTCAGATGGCCTATCAGCGGTCAATGCGCTTAGGAGCAACAAGTCCAACTCTAAGCTAGTCCTAGGGACGAAGAACAAATTGGTCCAACTAGGCAGCAGGAAAGACCTGTCCCTACTATGGATACCGGGACATAATAATATTTCCGGAAACGATTTGACCGACGTATTGCAACGCAAAGGTCGCAGCCACTGCAATGGAAGGTCCAGAACCCTACTGCGGCATAGGCCAACACTTCAGATAAAGCCTCCTTAGAAAGGCAGAGACTACGCTTAGAACAGGGGTGCCCAGAACAAGCTTACCAGCGCGTCAAAACCAATACACTTGCACCAAATATATTTCAAGCAATAACAACAAAATGAGATAGAGAGAGAGAACCGATTATTGATACTCGATAGCGCGACAAGCGTTCAGCCGTAAGCATAAGCAATTTGTAGTTGTGTTCGAGTTTGCGAGAGACATAGGAGAGAGAGAGAAGAGAGACACATATGATGTTGTTGTAGCAGTTCAGAGCGCGACAACAACAAAACACAGAGCAGGCATATGATTTGTTTTTGTTTTTTGCTGGCTTATGGCGTGCGCAATATGTGTACGCGCAGCCTATTCCTTTGCGTAGAACAACAACACATGCGTGTCTTGCGCAATGGGCATGGGCGCCCCTGGCTTAGAACAACCTCTTGGGTAAACACCAGGGAGATGAGACCAGCTAAGGAATTAATAAAGAAACTCAAAAAGTTTCATAAGTAATTCAACTAGGAAAGAATGCTCTCAGGACACTGCATGTTCTAAGCACAGAGTGGAACTTTAAATAGAAGGGATAAAATATGAGGGATGAAAACCGGTTCTTGCTTCATTCATCAACTCGTTAAAACAGGGGTGCCCAAGCCCATTCCGCCAGCCATGCATTCGTTGTTGTTTGACGTAATAGAATAGCTGGCGCTTATAAGCCCACATAAAGCAACTACAAATTCAAATGCGTTCTCCCTCTCTTTCTTTTCCTACATGTATGTCTCTGAAAAGCAACAACAATGTTACTTACGCGTAGTCAGCGCTCGCTTTTCGCTATTCATTACGGTACAAACACAAATCGGAAGTCTTCTTCTATTTCTTGTGGTGGTTTTTTTGCTTAAGAAATATTTTGTGCATTTGTTTTTGTTTTCACGCGGCCTTAAGCTCATTCTGGGCACCCCTGCGTTAAAGTAATATATTTTTGAAACAAAAATTGAAGTCTGAAGAGAATCACAAACCTCGTATCCTTGTGGTCATTGGTAGCTATAGCAACTTGGATTTTGGGTAATACTCATAGACTGAAAGATATAGTAGACAAATTAACAAATTTCAGATGTTCGTTTTACAGCTGAATCCTGACTCAATCACCCTATTCCTTGTACATATATTTGATGTCTCCCATTTTGGCGTTGTTTACTTTGTAGTTTTATTTTGGTGGTGTTCGTCCCCTTACTGTATGTCCTTGTTGTTTCCGTTTTCTTCTTCTTCAACACAAAAACTCTTCATTTTTCTTTCTCTCTCCAAAAAAAAAAAAAAAAAAAAAAACTGTACCACAAATTATAGCACTGCAACCCTGGACACCCTGTCTGCCCATACGCGGTGGCAAACTGAAAACGAGCAAAACCTTCTCAACTTCCAATCCGCAGTTGCCTTTTATAGCCAATACTGGCACCTCGTACCTGAACCAGGTGCAGCAGCAGCAACAACAACAACAACAATCCCAGCACCAGGCTCGTCAACATTCGGCGGGCAGCCTCAATTCTTCCTTCATTTGGCGCGAGGCCAGTCCAAATAATTTCAATTTGTACTCCAGCTCAGTTACAGGGACTCAGCGATACTCCCTGACCGGATCGGGTTCACCAGGTGGTGGCAACATTAAGGACTATCAGCGTGCCATGTCGGAAGAGCGTGCCACACGCAAATCCTTGAATCGCCTCAAAAGTGGCTTCGGTTCGGGCTACGACAATGTTTGCACTTCCCCCCTGTTGCCCAGAAAAAACAAGCCTTCTCCTAAAATTGGATACCAAAGATCTGGCACCACCACCATAGTCAAGCCGGCTGTTGCTCATCCTGGACTCTATGATCGGCGGTTGAATCGTTCGTTTGAGACCAGCTCATCCACTTCGCATCGCTATGCCGGCTATGGAGCTGGTTATTTAATGAACTGCGGCGGAGCCTTACGTACCAGCACCCTGCAAAGGAGTACCCCCCAGTTAGCCGGTGGCGAAGACAGATCCGATGACAGTGATGTGGAACATGGCGGAGCGTCACTGTTGCGCAATGGCCGAGCACTGGAACTCAATCCGGATGGCTCCAAACGGCAATCGGGCAGCTGGTGTTGCGGTAATTTTGTGATGAAACAATGGCGCAAGATCAACAATCTTTGAGTCTTGACAGGGGCAAGAGGGGCCCGGGGGCTTACTATCGTACTCATCAGCATCATCTCATCCGATCTGATCCGACAGCTACTGCTGCTGCTGCTGCTGCTTCTGTGCTGTTTGCTCCAGCTTTGCTTTGCGTGTGTGTTTGAAATACTGTGAACATTTTTCAGTTTCTTGGCTGCTGCTGCTGCTGTTGCTACTTCCGCGCTTAGCCTTAGAACATTTATGTGTGCATCATATTTGAACTCAGAACAAACAAGCAAAGAATCTGTACAAAATTGAATTTTAAACCCTCCGTGTGAAACGATTCAGGAGAAAGTTAAAATTAAGGCTTTTTCAAACCATCTAATACCAAAGACCAATATAATCTCTAAGATGCCGAACGGCCATATATTGGTTTTCTCGCTCTCGCTGGCCATCGCTGCTGTAGAGTGCTTTCTCCCTCTGGCTTTTGAAGAGAGCGAAAAGCCAGCTGAAAAGCCAGGACCAAAAAATCGTATGGCGTTACTCATCCTCATATTCTAATGCCTTTGCCTAATACCCTAAACTCTGGCGCAATACTATAGCCGCACCTTGTTTTTTCAGAGTACGCATAGAAAGCGTAGAGATAGAAAAACTTTGCGATTACCGTTTGAAAGAGCATTAAAAATAAGAGAAAAAAATGACAAACATCAACACTCTCAGTGCAAAAATGAACCGTTATGTTTTATTTTCCTTTTTTGTGTGGTGCACTATTATAGCCGCACCATTTAATTTCTTAGTCTGTGTTTGCTGGTTGGTTTTGCTGGTGTTTGCACTTGGTTGAGTTACTTTTTGTAATAAATTTGTAAATATGCCAAGTGGGCCAGTGCTGTCAGATGTTGAAAAGGGCCAATTTCTACCACTCAAAAGTGAAAATTGCTCATTTTGTGAAATTGTCGGAAAAATTGGTAGCTCCGACAAAGTGAAAGCGAAATTTTTGTAAAAACCGAAATGAATATGGAAAATAAGACACGGAGGACGTACGCCGAAGATAAATTAGCGTGACCAGCACCGATTAGTGAGCGCTGCAAGTAATTCATTTAAGAACGCTAATGAATTAGCAACTCAATGTGGCCTAAAAGTGTATCGCTGGACCATTGCACGGACTTTAAAGGAATCTGAAAACATAGTGCGACAAAAATTGAAGGTGACTGAAAGGTTGCCAGACCGCCAAAAAAAACATCGGATGAAATTAAGTCAGGATACCCGGTACTTTTCTAAGACAAATTTTGGAGGAGGATCATCAATGATTTGGGCTGCGTTCTGCGAGTGTAGATGCTTGAAGCTGGCATTTCCAAGCACTTATATGAACTCCAGAGAGTACATGGACGTTCTGCCATTGAATTAATTTGCTCTTCTTCGCGGTTGAAGGCGTTAAAAGTTCATTTTCCAACAGGACAACGCATCAATGCACGCAACACAAGGCAATAATGTTCGGTTTTTGAAGTGGCCCGCGAGCTTCCCGGACATGAATCCAATGGAAAACCTGTGGGCGTTGCTAGTCCGAAGTATTTATGCTCAAAACCCCGAGTACCATAGTACTAAGGGGTTCAAATTGTCAATTACACTAGTTTACAGCCAAAAAGACCCATTTCTACTGAAAATTTTTTTTAGTGTAATTTGGAATGGTGATCTCAAAAATCAATTTCAAAAATTTTTTCATGGCTCCGTTTTTGAAATATAATTTTTTTTTATTTTTTGGTAGGGGCATTTACATTTTAAGCCATATCTCACTTTATAATTGTCAGATAGAGTCAAGCAAGATAAGAATCGAAAGGTTATTTCGCTGCCGGTAATCGAGTAAAACATTGTTTTTAAATCGGTTCATTAGTTTGACTACAATATCCAAAAAATATTTCGAAAAAAATCGATTTTTTGCTCGAAAATTCATTTTTGGTCGCCTGGAAAAAAATATAAAAAAATCCAAAAAAATTATTTTTATTTTTTCTACGTAAGAACCGCACTTCTACGAAGAAAAACAGATATCGATGATCAAAATCTGAGCTGTAAGCAACTTAGTGCAAAAAAATGTGATATTTTCCTGAATATTTTAAAATAAATTTTCGTTTGCTTCGACTTTTGTTCCGTTTTTAATTTTTATTTTTGTTCTGGCTTTTCGTTCACGTCATAATTTGACCAAAAAACGAAGAAAAGTACAATGTTAATTTTTGGAAACACACAATATACTCAAATTTGACTGTTAGTTCCTCTACTAAATTTGATCCATCTATGGTACGTGTTACACGATTTTCCTCACAAATACCTTATTTTCTTCGTAAAAGTGCGATTTTTAAGTAGAAAAAATAAAAATAATTTTTTTGTATTTTTTGGTATTTTTTCTAGTCGTTTAAAAATGAAATTTCTTGGATTTTCGAGCAAAAAATCAATTTTTTTGAAATATTATTGGTTGTTGAATTCAAACTACTGAACCGATTTAAAAACAATGCTCCATGCAATTATTGGCAGCTCCATTACCTTTCGATTTATTTCTTACTTGACTCTATCTGACAATTATGAACTGAGATATGGCTTAAAATGTAAGAGTACCTACCAAAAAAATTTAAAAAATTAATATTTCAAAAACGGAGCCATGAAAAAATTTTTGAAATCGATTTTTTAGATCACCATTCCAAACTATACTAAGAAAAATTTTCAGCTGAAATGGGTCATTTTTTTTTTTTATTTTTGTAAACTAGTGTTATTAAGGCATGGAAAGAACTGTCCCTTAGTGATTTAAAAACCTCGTAAACAGTAAACCGAACAGGATCTATGAGGTAATTAGTACTAAAGGAGGTTACACTCATTATTAAAGTGAATAAAAATATATTAGTTTGTTAACATTTTTCAATAAATTATTTAATTTAGTGAAGTGCGGCTATAATAGTGCACCCCTCAAAAAACGAAAATGAAACATAACCGTTCATTTTTGCACTGAGAGTGTTGATGTTTGTCATTTCTTTTCTCTTATTTTTAACGCTCTTTCAAACGGTAATCGCAAAGTTTTTCTACCTCTACTCTTTCTATGCGTACTCTGAAAAAACCAGGCGCGGCTATAGTATTGCTCCAGAGTTTAATACCCTATTTCCACTGACTTAGTTTCTTATCATTTTCATTTCTAAAAATTTTGAAGTTTCCATTGACAAATTGACATCTTTTTAACATCCACGACGATACGTTGTCAAAAACAGCTGAAAATTTTGATTTTGATAAACTCTTTTGATAAACTCTTTAAAACTCTCGTGGACTTATTGGAATATTTAGCCATAAACTGGGATACACCCGACCTTTATAGCTCGACCTTTATGACCTTTATAAATTTATAAAAGAGGAATTTCTTAGACGAATATATTACATTCACATGGTAAAACCTTACCCTTCTTATTTAATAGCAATCTCCAATCTCCTCTGCTCCATAGCGACCAAATTCAGAACGTCTTCAGCGCTGACCTTAATGTCACGATGAATATATAAAAGGGCCAGTCCATTCAATTGGGTTTCCTCTATCGAATTCTTTAAATATGTCTTTATAATCTCCAAAGAAGAAAAAGACCTTTCGGCAGCGGATTTTGTAATTGGCAATGACAGAATATAAACATTTGGGAAAACTACTGCATTCCTTTTTTCAAGGGTTTTGGATGCAAGGCGTTGGCCATGTGTCGTCTCCAAAGATTTATTTCAGCGATTCCCTCAGCAGTTGAGCAGGTAACAAATGAAGCATAGCGTTCCAAAATTGATATTGCATTGCTGTCATCCTCCGTGCTCCAATTTTGATTATATTTTTGAATGCAACTAAAGCTAAGGAACACTTATTTATGGTTAGATAGCCTGTGTTCGATCTGTGATAATATAAAAGACGATTCGTCTAGGAATCACAATAGAAATACAATTCTCGGTGCAAAACGCTGAAACCTCAGAAAATATAGGTTGTCAAAAAAGTCTTACGGTATTTTTATTGAATTTTCAATTGTTCATAAAATTGGTTATAATAATGCGATTTAAGTCAAATATGCACCGTTTTGTTCGATGACGAGTTCCCAACGAGATGCCAACTTCATAATGCCCCTCTTATAGAAGCTCGCTGCCCTATTAGCAAAAAACTCGGAGAGCCAATTTTCACAGGACTCTCTTGTGGCCAACTTCCGACTACCAAGCTCGTTCGCCATGGACAGCAATAGGTGGTAATCACTTGGTGCGAGATCCGGACTATACGGTGGATGCAAAAGAACCTCCCATCCGAGCTCCCGGAGCTTCTGGCGCGTCACCAAAGATGTGTGTGGCCTGGCGTTGTCCTGATGGAAGACAATTCGGCCTCTGTTGATCAAAGATGGCCTCTTCTGCATGAGTGCTGCATTCAAGCGGTCCAGTTCTTGGCAGTACAGGTCCGAATTGAGCGTTTAGCCATAGGGGAGCAGCTCATAGTGGATGATTCCCTGCCAATCCCACCAAACACACAGAAGAACCTTCCTGGCCGTCAATCCAGGCTTGGCCACCGTCTGGGCAGCTTCACCGCTTTTCAACCACGACCGTTTGCGCTTCACGTTGTCGTAAGTGACCCACTTTTCATCGCCAGTCACCATCCGCTTCAAAAACGGGTCGATTTTGTTGCGATTCAGAAGCGATTCGCATGCATCCATACGGGCAAAAATGTTTTTTTGCGTCAAGTCGTGTGGCACCCATACATTGAGCTTCTTTTTGAATCCAAGCTTCTTCAAATGGTTTATAACGGTTTGATGACTCATGCCCAGCTCTTGGCCGATGCTACGGCTGCTACTATCCGGTCTCTTTCGATCAATTCAGCGATTTTATCGCAATTTTCGACGACAGGCCTTACGGACCGTGGCGCATCTTCGATCACCTCTGCACCAGAACGAAAACGTTGAAACCATCGTTGTGCGGTGGAAATGGAAACTGTATCGGGTCCATAAACTGCTCAAATTGTATTGGCAGCATGAGATGCATTTTTGCCTTTATCGTAGTAGTACTGTAAAATATGCCGTATTTTCTCTTTATTTTGCTCCATGTTTGCGACGCTATAACTCACGAACGACTAAAAACAAACAACAATAAATCTTAAACACGTGTTAGCGCGTGAAAAGAGCTTTCCAAAAAATACGAAATTGCGAAAATACCGCAAGACTTTTTGACAACCTTATATGTTTTTAAACACAGTTTCAGCATTTTTTCGCATATCATTCAGTTCGGTTGTAACGGTCTCTGTAAATTTCATCGCTGTTTCCAAGTCCGCTGATTCAGTTTGAAGAAGTCGGCTAAGAGGCCATGTGACCGCGAATATGGCTGCCATCCCATTCTACAATTTCGCCGAGAGAATCAATCACTGATGTCTGCAGTTCCAGAAACACCATTACAGACTCTTGACGCTGAACCCAGTGGGTGGGACACAGCTTCTTCAATTTTGTAGCTGTAGAAGTTGTTAAGAATTAAAAAATTATTCTTATTTAGTAATTAAAAAAAACTATCACAGTTACGGTCCTGGTTTTAATTGATTCGTCAGTCACGGTAAAATGGTTTGAAATTCTGTTATCTTACCACACAGAAAAAACACCATTTGAAATGGATAGTTTAATCATATCCTTTTAGAGCGAAGCTCTTTTACGGACGTCAGACTGGGGGGTAAATCTTGAAAAATTTTGTCTTTGCGACAGATTCTTTTGGGGTATGTCTTTGATTTTGTGTTTTGTATTTTGTATTTGCAAAATCAGCTGCTTTTACCATTACCGGGTAGTAGTAGGTGGGTTGTGTGTGGTGTGGGATAGTGTGAGGTGGAAGTGGGCGAAGGTGATGGGTATTTGGTAGAGACCTGGTGGGGGATCTGGTGAAGATTTGGTGAGGATCTGGCGGGGATTGGGTGCTGATCTGGTGGGGTTCTGTTGGTGATGTGGTGATGATCTGGCGGTTATCTGGTAGGGACCTGGCGAGCTCTGGTTTGGTACTGGTGGAGATCGAGTGGGGATCTGGTGTGAATCTGGTAGGGATCTGGTGAAGATCTGGTGTGGATTTTGTAGGGATCTGGTGGGGATTGGGTAGGAACTTGGTGGGGATCTACTGGGGAGATCTGGTGGGGATCTGGTGGGGATCTAATGGGGATCTGGTGGGGATCTAGTGGGGTTCTACTGGGGATCTGGTGAGGATCTGGTGTGGATTTGGTAGGGATCTGGTGGGGATCTGGTGGAGATCTGGTGGGGATCTGGTGAGGATCTAGTGGGGATCTAACGGGGATCTAACGGGGATCTGGTGGAGATCTGGTGGGGATCTGGTGGGGATTTGGTAGGGATCTGGTAGGGATTGGGTAGGGATTGGGTAGGGATCTGGTGGGGATCTGGTGGGGATATGGGGGAGATCAACTTTTAGGGGTTTGAGGGCAGGTGGTGGAGGGGATCTGGTGGGCTCTAGTAGGGATCCGGAGCGGATCTAGAGGGGATCGTGTGGGGACATTAACATAACAGTAACTTAACAGTGTCTTGACAGTGACAAAGACTTAACAGTGACTTCCCTGTTAAGTGACTTAACAAAGACATTACAGAGACTTAAATGTGACTTAACAGTGGCTTGACAGTGACTTAGCAGTGACTTAACAATAATTTAACAGAGACTTAACAGTGGCATAACAGTGAATTAACTGTAACTTAACAGTGACTTAACAGTGACTTCACAGTGACTTTACAGTGACTTTACAGTGACTTAACAGTGTCTTAACAGTGACTTAACAGTGACTTAACAGTGACTAAACAGTGACTTAACAGTGACTTAACAGTGACTTAACAGTGACTTAACAGTGACTTAATAGTGAACTAACAGTTACTTAACAGTGACTTTACAGTTCCCTAAAGCGACTTAACAGTGACTAAACAGTGACTTTACAGTGTTTTGAGAGTGACCTAATATTTGATAATTTAACATTTATTAATACAGAATCCAAATGTGTCTTTTTCCATTACTTAAATCGGATTCATCGTAAAGAGCTTCGCTCGTACCGTGCGTCTCATGACACACACTCTCTTTTTTTTAAAATGAGAATATCCATTTTTTATATCATTTGTACGATTTTCAGCTCTATTGGATGAATATTTATGATCAATTTAACATAAATTGGATATTATAAATATCCTTTTAACGATATTAAAACTATACAGATCATTCACAAAAATTTTTTTTAGTCCACAAAATCATTTTTAGTTTTTAGTTCCAAAGAACGTTTTTAAACAGGTGAACGCAGTATTCGTTAGAACATCTTCTGCGCGTGTCTAATTTCTGACCAGAATAAATCAAAATTCGGTTTTAAAAATTAAAAAAGATTTGTACAAATTATTTGCTTGTTTGTTTCTATCCCTATTTCTAAGTATGCCTTATTTACCTTAACTACTTTTTTATATGTGTACTTAGAATTTTTGTAGAATCTTTCAAGTGTTTTTTTTATGTTTGTATTAATTATGATGTATAAGCGGATCTGTGAAACCAAAAGTGGGTCCACCCCTTACAAAAGACTTTAGCAGCAAAAGAAAATGAAATATTGAGAGACTAGTTCATTAGATGCTATACTTGCCTATACTCTCTACTTTTTCCGAATATAACTTGAAGTGCAACTGCAAAATGAAAGGCTTGAATATCCGTCCACAGCTTTAGATGGAAACTAATTTCGCTAAAGTAGATAACTAAATACTTGACAATTTGTATAATATTTTTGTGAATTTGCCATAGCTTATACTCTAGAGACCAGTGTGAGTTGTTTGTTACCTGCCTAGCAAAAAAAAAAAAACAAAACAAATTAAATGTGTAATCAAAATGGAATGCTTTAAACGTTAGTCAAATCAAAAAAACTAATTCTTAAGTAAAAACATTTAAACGTTTGTATAAAAATTGAAATAAAAAAAAAGACAAATGAAATTAAATAAAAAAATCTTTCAATATGTTCCTGTGTGTGTGTGTGTGTGTGTGTGTGTTCACTAGATTGGACCTACTGAGTATAAAATTTTAAGGTTATGTTCTCAGCCCCGTAAAACAAAAATAATTGGCGCGTATAGCCTGTAAAGTTTTTGCGTTGATATTATTAAAGAACTATTCGAATTTTAAAAATAATAAAAGACTACCTTTTAAAAGCCATTTCAAAAAATGACAGCAATTGAAATAATCTATTTAATTTGTATTTAATAAACGTGTCGTATGATTAATTTATTTTAAAACTTTTAGGCTTTGCCGCGCCCATTTATAATTAAAATAAACTTATTGGCTTTTCACAATCATTAATTATACAACAAATATTAGCTTTGGGTATGCTGAGACCTACTTTTTTTTCCCCATTTTCCCAATTTGAGTTCACTTAGATAGAACTAGAATTTATCTGTTGCACTTCAAGCAGAGTATTTTAGCGCACCTTTTCAAAAATAGTTTTTTTTTTTTTGACACTCGCTTTTACACACTTCACCAACTCATCATATTCAAGAAACTCAATCCACCACACAACACTAACAGATCTTATATAATTTTCTTTCACATTCACACACCATTTAAAATGCCTGTAGGACTCGAGAATGAGGATATGACACCCACCCTACGACAACTTTGGACTGCCATACGTCAAATGCAGCAGGATATGTCACAGATTAAGCTGCAAATCAATGAGGAGCGCGCCCTGCGTGCCGATCTTCAACAGTTGCTAATGCAGCATCTGGAAACGAGCAGTGTTAGCAGTGGAGCCAACACACCCAAATGTTGACTATGCAAGTGATTTTGGAAACAACCCGCCGCTGCTTTTTTAGCTTTAAAATTAGTTAAGGAAACTCTCCAAAATTTGGCTTACATCCTCGGGCAGTCGGAGAACTTTATACTTATGTATATTTATGATTTGTGAGTGGACAATACGCCAACTGCTTGTTTTTGTTTCTAGCAATGCAATTTTTACACGCTATTTTATGATATACACACCGTACACATATTTATTTATACACAACACTAGAACTAAACCATTTTCGTATTTTGGGCTCACACTCTAAATGCACTTTTAAATGTAATTTAAAATATTTAACTAGTTTCTGTATAATGGGAATTTGATAAGAAACAAAATTATGAAAAAAAAACTAAATGTGCCAATATTTTAGAAATCGGATCAACGCTCAACACCTGTTGTATTTATATATACACAAATGTATACTAGACTTTAGTAAATTCACAGAAAGAAAAAAAAATAAAAACAAATTCATATTCACAAAATTCTGTTCGAATATTTTAAGTTTAAAAAAAATTATTTCAAAAATTACTTTAATTATTTCCTTTGGATTGCAATAAGAGTGCTTATGACTGACCATTTGGGTAAGTATTTTGCGGAAACGCTACATTTTCCTTATCTATTTACATCTAATGATGAGACATTGCACCTGATCAGCAAAGTTGGGCCCAAAACTTTATTTTCAAATATAAAAGACAGAATAAAAACAAAGAACAGCAAAACGTTGTCTACGAAATAAAATGTACGGGAAGAGAGCGAGAGTGCTGTAACTGGATCTACATAGGAACAACACAGCGCTCTCTGAGCACGCCAATAAAAGAGGACATACGGGACGCTCAGAAAGAGAAAACAACTGCTTTAGCACAACATATAAACACAACAAATCACTCAGCTGACTTTAAAATGCGAGAATATTGGATTTCAACATAGATGGAAGGCGAGAATGACTTTAAAGAGCTTGCGAATACAAGAAAAAGTAGAGCAAGCACTTAACTTTAAAGACGATATTGAACAGACACAAAGGGAACATTTAAACAGCATAACAATTCAAACAAATACAAAAACATGACGAACAAAACAACTAACAGAAACAAACAATCGTGCAATACAACAAAACAATGAAGTCCACTAAAAAAGGTATTTATGAATTAACTAGCACATAACCCGTCGCGCTTCGCTGCGCCTTTAACAGTATAGAACCAACATCAGCCCACATACCACCCCCATAACACCCAAATCCCACCCACTTACCGCCCTCATCCCTCCCACTTTCCGCACACATCCCACCAACTTCCCATTTACCCATTCCCATTACCACCCACTTCCAGAACAACGTGCCACCCGCATCCCATCGCAAGCCCACCCACGTCCCACCCACATCCCATCCACTTCCCAACCTTTTCCCTGTTCCGAGTTTCAAGTCCATCAGATAAAAAATAGTTATTTAGCATATTACATTTTCCGGGCGTTTTTACTCCCGGGTTCGGATTAGAAATCATATTCAACCACACTTCAAATTATTTTACATTTTATCCCTACAAACCGAGGGATGAAAAATAGTTATTTTCCTTGTAGAATGTTCCTGGAATTTTCACGCCAGGGGGCCGAATTTACGTCATTGGAAAATCATGCTTCAAATTAATTCGTATTCTATCGTTTAAGCCAATCGGATGAATAAAAGTTTTCTTGCATGCAGTATTTTCTGCGCATTTTCACTCGCCGGGATCACATTTTCCGACATTGGAAAATCACATTTTTATATTTCATCAATTGAAACCGAGCTTCAAGCCAATCGGATGATAAAAAGTTTTCTTCTTGAATTTTTCCGGCAGTCGGGTCAAATTTTCCGACTTTGGAAAGTCGCTTTTTCAATTAATTCGTATTATATCTCTACAAACCAAGTTTTAAGCCAACCTGGGGCGGATATTCCGACATTGAAAAATCACATTTTAAATCATTTCGTATTCTGTCCTTACAAACCGAGTTTCAAGCCAATCGGATGGAAAATACTTTATTATGCAGAATTTTCCGACCTTTGGGTAAAATTTTCCAAAATCAGAAAGTCACAATTCAAACTATTTCGTATTCCATCCTTACCAACCGAGGTTGAAGCCAATCGGAAGAAAAATAGTTTTATGAGCGCAGAATTTTCCGTCCATTTTCCTCGTGAGCTCTGTCTTAGTACGCACCTTCTCCACTAACAGAACTCCTCTCCAAATTACAGCCCTTTATCTCTTACCCTTTAGGCTGTGCGATGATTGCCATTGAGTTAGTGAATCAGTCAGTCAGCCAGTCAGAACACTCTCTTTTTATAGATATAGAGCGAGGCCAAAAAGTGAGAGAGTATTGATGTCGCTTCGAACTCTTGCGAGCGAATGACGGCTTTCTGCTCTTTTGGTCTCAGCTTCGGCAAACGTTCGGGTCGTGTACGTGTGAATAACGAAATATTTTCGCCCCCTAGGGAGGAACCAAGGACTAAGTATCGCTAGAATTGGGATATTAAAATTCCATTCAAACAATTAAGCATTTACTTGAGAATCTTTATCTTTATAATAGATAAACAATGACAAAATTTAAGAAAACAAAAGAACTGCAGACTGAGCGCTTCATAATTATAAGTGGTCTGCCACCGAATTGTAAATGGCCTCCGTGGCGCGAGGGGAGAGAGTCAGCCGCCCATGTCAGCAATTGTGGGTTCGAATCTCGCCTGACGCAAGCGAAGATTTTTTTTGTTTTTAAATTGTATTTTTAAACAAATATAATTTTTTGTTATTTTTCAATGTCAAGAAAACACACTTCTAGTAAATATTTTCAGCACTTAAACGTTTTTTTCGTTTTGGAGAGCAATGGGAGCTGCGTTGAGGAAATGCTTTCTTAGTACAATGTCCGATCACTATAGGAAGTTATTGTGAAATTTTGAAATTTCTAACTATTACGGTTTAGCCTCAACGGTGATGATCAGGTAAAATGTCTTATCACTATATGATTATAGATAAATATGTTAAATATGAATGGTTGTATGCCTAACTTGTATTCATGTTTATTTGAAATATACAGACTCCCTCAAGAAGGCAATATAATTGCTGAAACGCGAATAAGAAAACCTTAGCTGAAAAGTGTTTTGACTGCAGGAAGGGATGACGGCCAATCAACCACTCCAATTTACACCACAAAACCATTGAAGTGAGGAGTTTCGGAATTTATCAATAGCTTCCAACAGACATCGAAATTAGTACTAAGAAGCCATTTCCTCAGTGGAACTTTCAACAGCACTCCAAAAAAAAGACCAGGACCAATTCAACTCATAATTTTTGTTCATTTAATTGCGTTTAAATTAGGTTCCTGTTAAAGGCGAAGAAAATAATAACACAGCTCGTGTAGAATGCTCTACACATGGTGACGCTCTCTGAGTACCAACAAGCGCTGAGGGTTGCCAAAAAATGTTTAAGTTTTGCATTTAATTTTTTAAGAATATGACTTTAATTTGAAGTATAATCAAAAAATGCATCGTAAAACATGGAACACAATTACATTATTCCATTCAAACATCAAATTAACTCATAACTTTTATTTTGCAAGAAAGTACAAACCTGTTTATAGATTAGGCAGAAATATACCATTAGCATGGACACAAACCTTCCAACTCGATTTTCAAATAAAAAAATGAAATCTCTTGAAGTTCTGGGACACCGACGGATTCTTCGAGCGTTTTGCAAAACCAACCGAGGCCAAAATCTCTAGAGATTTCTGTGACACAACCGAATGACTACTTTTGAATGTTGCAACCTCTTCGATGAAAAATTCTGCTCCATCGGGTTTTGTTTTAAAAATATGACGGAAAATATGTTTGCATGATTGAATGCATGAGAGAACACAGATCAATGCAGTCCAAAAAAAATCAAGCGCGCAGCATCAGCAAGCCCGAAGGTGCCCAAGTTGGCCTTTGAAGAGAGTTATTCCTTAGTTTATGGCAAACTTGTTAAATATACGTTGTCGCTTAATTTATATTATCTTAGGCCCTTAATCGGTCCTTCCATTTTTGAGAACATTTTAAACTCACCTAAAAAAAAAAAAATTGCACTTGGGGGGACCAGGTGTGGGTGGATTCCTAACATTTGGGTGGAATAGGGAACGGGGACATACTTCTTTTGTTTGGGAAGTGAAGGAAGGGCAAGGTTACTCTGGATATGCACGCTGCTGCTTCTCCCTCCACCCATATTATGTGCCATAGGAATTAGAATCACTCCGCCTGACTCGTTTGATTTATGTTATTCAGATAAACACAGAAAAATTTATTCGGGCTTGACTGGGACTTGAGCTCGGTACCTTACGCACTCATCGCATGGGTTCACGCGTTAGCCAATTCAGCCGTTGAACAGTTTTGCAGATGCACGTCTAGAGGGCTACTTATGCTTTGCTGAGCTGACAAGAGAGAGATAAAAAAAAAAGCCACTTGCTCTTACTTGCTCTCTCTCTTGTATATCTCTCTGTTAAAAACCGGGTTTGTTGTTGTTTAAAGCAAATATTATTCGATTGAGAACAACTTTACTCATTCCAAGAACATTTGGAACATTTGTTCTCAAAAATTTAGAGAACGTTCTGTTCTCATTTTAAGTTGATAGCAACTTATTTTCTGAACAAGTTTTTTCGCTCTGTGTAGATGTAACTAAATTCGATACTCACGAACAATATATTGCGCATTTATAATTAAAAAATTATTGTAGATATTCTCTGGGAACACGTCTTTTTTCTGCAAAAGCCAAAATCTCACTGACTTAGGAATTTTTTCGCTTTTCTCTCTCTCGTTTGGTCAACGTTCGCCAAGCGTTCGGAGCTGCTTCATCCAAAGACTTAGAAAGACTGAACCGTTTGACGAAAGGCCGACTGTTAGCTTTACGAATACCTGAGAAAAGAACGTGTGAGTTTTTCATGATGATAAATGGGCTAATGTCATGCCAAAAAATAATAATGTAGCGACTATTTTCCTGAAATTTCATGCCACCCAAAGATTATAGAACGAGAAGGCCAAGCTAACTTCGCCTTTGCCGAAGTTTATATACCCTTGCAAATGTTTTAATACATCAGAGATTAAGAAAAATTTTTTTAAATAAAACCCACTTTTCGACCGATAGTTCCTATGGCAGCTATAAGATATAGTCATCCGATTTTGACCAAAACTTCCAAATCTGTGTAAAAGCATATAAAACTAAAAATTGCTGAAGCGGGAGGCATTTACATTAAAAACAAAACGATTTTCTCACAAAGACCCACTTTTTGACCGATAGTTCCTATGGCAGCTATAAGATATAGTCATCCGATTTTGACCAAAACTTCCAAATCTGTGTAAAAGCATATAAAACTAAAAATTGCTGAAGCGGGAGGCATTTACATTAAAAACAAAACGATTTTCTCACAAAGACCCACTTTTTGACCGATAGTTCCTATGGCAGCTATAAGATATAGTCATCCGATTTTGACCAAAACTTCCAAATCTGTGTAAAAGCATATAAAACTAAAAATTGCTGAAGCGGGAGGCATTTACATTAAAAACAAAACGATTTTCTCACAAAGACCCACTTTTCGACCGATAGTTCCTATGGCAGCTATAAGATATAGTCATCCGAATTTGACCAAAACTTCCAAATCTGTGTAAAAGCATATAAAACTAAAAATTGCTGAAGCGGGAGGCATTTACATTAAAAACAAAACGATTTTCTCACAAAGACCCACTTTTCGACCGATAGTTCCTATGGCAGCTATAAGATATAGTCATCCGATCCGGTTGGTTCCGACATATTAGCAGTGTGCAGTAAAAAGAAGACTCTGTGCAAAGTTTCAGCTTGATAGCTTCAAAACTGAGAGACTAGTTTGCGTAGAAACAGACAAACAGACGGACAGACAGACGGACGGACAAAGCTCAATCGACTCAGCTCGTCGCCCTGATCAAGAATATATATAGTTTATAGGGTCGGAAATGAATATTTCTGTGCGTTGCAAACTTCTGGGCAAAATTATAATACCCTTTGCAAGGGTATAAAAAAAACGAAATCTTCGGAAAATTTCGTCCAAAATGAATTCCTCCATTCAACTTGATCCAGGTACTGTATTTCGGCATAGATTTTGTTCTCTTGTACATTATTACTTCGAAAAAGTGCGTTTTCTAAGTTGAATAAATAAAAATAGTTGTTTTCAGTCCTGTTGGAAAAGACAAAATCTTTGTCTTTAATATTTGAGGCGGATTTGCGCGGGCAAGGAGTCCATTTTGGACTTATGATTTTTTGGTGAGATTTTCTTCGTAGAAGTGTGATTTCTAAGTAAAATTTATAAAAGTTCTTTTTTCCAGTCCCGTTCAAAGAGACAAAATCCTTACATATCTATAATATTTGAAAACGATTTGAACCGATTAGGAATTAATTTTGGATCCATGGGATCTTAATGAAATTTTCTTAGAATTTTCGCAGATTTCGATTTTGCTATCCGCTACAATAATCTAGTTTCAGAAAATTAAGTCACTTAAATCATAAAGTTATTCTATTAGAAAGACTATAAATGGTCGTTTGGCGGTAAGGACGTTCCTTAAAAACTTTTCACTTTTATTAAGCTTTAGAAATAACGATATATCGATAAATCGGTGTTTTTTGAACCCGATATATCAAGTATCGATATTGAAAATGTTATCGAAATTGATATTATGTGAAATATTGACAACCATACTGCAAAGTCCGACTGGGTGATTATTTGCGTTTGTGTGTCTGTGTGTTTGTTAATTGTACAGGTTATATTGAAGTCGAGATAACTCGACTGCAACGGTCTTACTTGTCTATTCTGTCCCAGTGTGCAATGTAGAGAACCGGAGCACTGTCCATCGACAACTCATGCTGTACGAATGTGGCTGAGGGAGAGACTTCAGTTGAGTCATAAATAGTCGGTTATATATAAATCCAATATCTACAAATAAAATTCCTTAAATTACAAATACAAAATTCTCTCAACTACTTCAAATGAAATTAAGCAAAGAACAAATAAAATCCATGACCAATTCAATTTTGTTTTTGTATTTTTTTTTGTTAAAAAAGGGGGAAATAAAAACGCAGCACGTGTAGAATGCTCATAAGAAACTGATTTTAATGCAGTTTGAAATTAATAATTAAACCCTAAGTTTCGTCACAGCGAAACAACTAAAATTCTAGAAATTAAAAATCAAATTACAATTGTCTTAACCTATTCTAAAAATTACACCTTAGGCTATGAGGAACTGCGTTACCCCATCTTCCAAATCGTTGAGAGTATTGTTGCGCATAACCAAATAAATGAGATTCGGTGGTAGATGACTAGAGAATGGTTCTTCAATTGTAGCTCTTCCAGTGGTCCGCAGTCGATGGCAAATTGATTCGAGGTGTAATTGAAGCAGCAAGTGCAGTTGTCCGGGCAGGGTCCGCCTAGGTGAAGGTGATCTACAGGGTCCTCTTTCTTCTGGGCTAATTCGTTCAAATAAATTGTGAAATTTGTATTCTCACAGTTGATTATCCAAGGATTGCCAGCTTGTAAAAATGTTGTTTGGTGTTTCCGTTCTAAAAGAAATTGTGCCACTTTTTCATCAACCGTTTGAATGCTATTATTTCTAATGTCCAGAAGGGTTAGTCTTGGAGGAAGCTGATCAGCGGTGAGGTTTGTCAAATTATTGTTGCATAAATGAAGTTCCGTAAGATTTGCAAATCCAGGCCATGATATGTTTGGCAGTGATTGTAGTTGGTTTCTTTCAAACAGCAGCTTGGGATTGCCAGTTATGGGAATTGGTAACTCAGGCACTTCTGTTAGTCCTTGGCCTGTGCAGTTGATAAAAAACGAATCGGAGAAGTAGTCTAAGCCGCAAATACAGCTCTTGGGGCAACGTCTCTTATTTATGCCCAGAGTGAAGTTACAAAGTAGTTCATAAGATCGTTGACTCCAGTCGCAAACAATGGCTTTTAAATTGTTGCATGGAATGATATTTTGCATAGGGTGTTTCCGAATAAAGTGAATGATTTTTAGCTTTGAATAATTTTGAAAATATTTTAGATCTATTTCTTGAGCAATGTAATTAAGTTTAATCGTTTCCAAGTGATTTTGTAAAGTGGGTGAACTGCAAAAAATATTTGATTATTTTAATTGCAAGGATAACAAATGAGCTGTAAAAGATATTACCTTAAAAATGCAAGATCCTTCGAAATGATGTTATAAACAGACAAACGCTCTAAATTTATCTGGTTGTCAAATGTTGCTGTATCCATGTTACAATGTTTAAAATTTAATTCAGTTAAATTCGTTGTATTTTCTTCAAAAAAGTAACGGGGAATTTTATATCTTGGCTCACAATTAATATAAATCGTCTTCCAATTTGTTGTGTTTTGTCGTAAGTATTTATATAGGAATTGATCACTTGCAGCTGAGTTGGAAGTCCCAGAAATCGATAACTCTCTCGCTCCTTGTGTAATGTCAATTTGAAATTCATAAAACGTTAATTGTGAGGTACGACAGTAATACCCTTCTAATCTGCTTATGCCAAATGCTTTCATATATCGAGTTAATGGTACTATATGTAGACCTTTGTCGTCAAGGTCATTAGTTACTTCTAGATTCTCAAACCTCACATTGTCCGAGTTAAGTTTCATAAGAGAGTTTAGGTCCGGCTTAGATATTTTCCAAAAGAGCTTTAAATCTGTCACAAAATCTTCCTCATATAAATGAAGCACGTAATTGTTCGTGGTTATGGTTCTGCCCTCTTTAGAGCAAGTTCTATCACTTTCACTGACATTGCCATTTGTACACTCATTTCGACAATATAATTTGCAATAGTCATCTCGGATATTTTCTAAATAATTCTCGCCGAAAATTGTTCCGATTGTCAAAATCATTAAAAAGATGGACAGTTTATTGAGCGACATTTCGATGTGTGCAGAAACTGAATTAAAATTCAACTAAATCCATTTTAAAAATTTGGGAATAAGTAAACTCACTCGCAGTCAGCGTCGCAGAATATCAGCTCCACAATCGACCATAAATCACACAAGGCAACAAAATTAAACTTTTTACACTTTATAGTATAGTAGGGGTTGTGGTGATTTTAGAGGATTGTCGAATCTGTCTGGAGAAACTTTCCAACACGTCTGGATTTTTGGCAATCAAAGTCTAAAATTCCAAATAATACCTATCTATTTAAACCCTTTTTAGATTAATTTTATTTTTTTTTGATGTGGACCTAAAAGTACAATTTCTTAACATTAAAGTCAACTATCCCAAGCAACTCAACGATTTTTTTAAGCATAGATAAACCACTTGGATTATAAGCGTTTATCATGACAGCATTCGGTACTGCCCATAAGTGCGCAATGGATATTGTTAAGAACTTTATTAGAGCTCAATATAAAAATCTAGTCTTCTGTACTGATTTTACGTTGCATACCTTTGGGCAATAGACAATTCTGTCATTGCCAACACATTGAAAAAATCGTAGAATGGCCTGGGTTAGTTCATTTTAAATTTCAGAAATATTAATTTACGTTAAAGTCGAAGACAGTTAAATCATAAGTATAGATTGCCCACAGAAATAGGTTTGGATAACATGTTTTAAGGCTAAGTCATTACTTTACTTTAATAATCAAAAGTCCAGACGTGAAAAAATCCCAAACAGATTCGTGCCACTTTCCCTTTTATAAACTGGACCTTGTTGCATAGTGTGTTTCAGGTTCAAGCATTATATACAACATTTAGCCCACTGTCCGGCGCACACGATCGCATTTTGAATGTGCCTGTTGGGACTGCGAGTACTTTGAATAACAAAAATTTTTTGACCACAATCAAAATTCGAGTTAATTATGTGCGTAATCATTTTTTTGGGCATTTCCACTAGGGTTGCCGAATATTTTTTCATCGTATCGATGATATTCTCTGATTTTAAAAAATATCAAATGATATTAAATATATTACTTTTTAAACATCGATATATCGATATAATTGATATTTGAGATTCGAGTTTTCTATGTATTATACATATAAAATACTTTTAGTTCCAATATTTGGTCTAAATTTTACATGTTTTTTTAAAAATTCGTGGAAAGAAATCGGGAAGAGATTTTGTAATTCTGTTTTTTGTATTTGATTGTACAATTCATTATAAAAAACATTAAAAATTTATGAATGCGAGGGCTGTTCAAAAAGTTCTCGGGATCCAAAGTGGGCTCTTCCAAAAAAAGATGTGTCGATGGTACCCACGTTTCAGGGAGTTACAATTCTCAGAAAGCAAAACGGAAGATTGGAAGTTTGTTAGTATGAATGCCATTATCGTAAAAAAAGTGCGGCCTTTCGAAAAATTGATTTTTCACTATTTTTTTGCAGTACAGTGTACAAAAAAAATATAAAAACTTTTTTTTCTCAAAGATTGAGGTGGGGACGATAGCCACGTTAATTTGCGTCCATAAGGCCCTACATTATCAAAATCGGTTCGGTAGAACTTGAGAAAATGTGGGCAGCAGTCCGAAAAACTTTGTTTCGAGATAAATGAGTTTAAAGTAATTTGAAAATTGCTTTTTTACCGAAGTCATTGGTTGACAGAAAAAAAGATATATAACACAGTGCAACAAATTTCAACTTTTTTAAAAACTACCATGCAACACTATGCGGAATCGATAGTGCTACCCGAACTGAGTAAATCCCTATCAGCGTTTGGCTAGATTGGTAGCACTTTTTTTTTATGGACCCTCAAAGTTTTTGAAATTGGGTGTGATAACAAAAAAAGGTGTCATCAGATTTGGGAATACAGCTCATTCAGTTTTAGTGATAGCTGCAAACAGTCTTCAGCAAAGTTGTAGCTGACAGTCCGCAGAATAAATTTTTCTTACAAAGATTTTCAAAAAAATTATATTTTCCGGGAGTTTTTCTTAAAAAACTTTTTTGAAAAATCGATTTTTTTTACTTTTTCGAGTATAACTTTTAAAAAATCAAAATTTTTGGCATACATTCTTGCGGAAAAATGAAGCTTTTGAGATAACAAACATCTGTTCTGAATAAGGATTTAATATCTGAACACTTCCACATCCTCTAAATCGGCCCCAAAAGTGTCTATAGCCAGTAAAAATCACGTTTTTGTTATCATTCTTCATTATGTTCTCAAGTTTTTTTTTACCAAAATAGCAGCTAATTAATTTTTTTAAGCTTTTAGAGCAAACCACTACGTGTTTTACTTGTTGTAGTCCATGAATATAGAAAAAAATAATTTTTGGACGGTTTTTTGGAAATTCTCCAATTTATCAGTAAAGATGTTGCCAATTTAATACTGTACAAAATATGTTAACAAGCTAATACATTTTTTAACAAGCTGAGATCATATTAAAGTTAAAATTTAATATTTTTAATAATAATTAATAATAAAATAAAATAAATTAAAATAAAATAATAATAATAATTAATAATTAAATAAAAAAAAAATTAAAATAAAATAAAAAGATTAACTCTAATATGATCTCAGTTTGTTAAAAAATTTATTAGCTTGTTAAAATAATAACATAATTATAATAACAACAATAACAATAACATAATAATATAATAAAATAATAATAAATTGGAGAATTTTCAAAATACCGTCCAAAAAATTATTTTTTTCTTTATTCATGGACTACAACAAGTAAAACGCGTAGTGTTTTGCTCTAACAGCTTGAAAAAATTAATTAGCTGCTATTTTGGTAAAAAAAACTTGAGAACATAATGAAGAATGATAACAAAATAGTGATTTTTACTGGATATACACACTTTTGGGCCGATTTAGAGGATGTGGAAGTGTTCAGATTGTAAGACCTTGTTCAGAAGGGATGTATGGTATCTCAAAAGCTTCATTTTTCCAAAGAATGTGTGCCAAAATTTTTTTATTTTTTAAAAGTTATACTCGAAAAAGTAAAAAAATACGATTTTTCTAAAAAGTTTTTTAAAAAAAACTCCCGGAAATCAAAAATTTTTTGAAAATCTTTGTAAGAAAAATTTATTCTGCGGACTGTCAGCTACAACTTTGCCGAAGACAGTTTGCAGCTATCACTGAAACTGAATGAGATGTATGCCCAAATCTTATGACACCTTTTTTTTGATATCACACCCAATTTCAAAAACTTTGAGGGTCCATAAAAAAAAAAGTGCTACCAATCTAGCCAAACGCTTATAGGGATTTACTCAGTTCAGGTAGCACTATCGATTCCGCATAGTAGTGCTTGGTAGTTTTTTTGACTGTTGCACAGTGTAATCTAAGGTATTTCGCATTTTTAAAAATTCATTTGGGATAATATTTTTGAATATCTAAGCTTAAAAATAAAAACAAAAAAAAAAATTTTGGAAAAAAATTTTCTTGACCAGAAGACGGCCTTAAATGTCTTTAAAAAGACGCGTCGCTTTGACGCATTTGGTGCATTTTATAGCAGAAGCAAGTTGCTCCGAAGGCACTGGGGTAATAAGATACCTTACGGCTAGTCTGGATAGTCCCGTCATGGCCGCCTTATGCGAATTCCAGAATATTAACTTAATGGGATACCATGACGTTTGTGGCAACCTAAAGTATAACTTCAGCCCTCTATTTTGCAACTCTTGGGCTTGCGTAAAGTCAACATACGGGACATTTGGTTGTGCAAACGCTTGCTTTAAATACTTTTCCGCACAAATTACACTTGGCTGTGCCTTTTTTTATGTCGCTCTAATTTGCTTTTATCAAATTTGAATCCATTTTCTGTCTCTTAAATGCGCTTGCGCTCGCTACCCAGATCAAAGAGTAACCAACGCACAAATATCATAAAATATCCCAAAAAAAAAATTGATATTCGATATTTGGTCAAAAAAAATATCAGTTTTAAAAAATATTATCGATATATTGATATTTTGATATATTTTCGACAACCCTAGTAAAAAGGTTATACTAAAGTCGTGCAAATGTATGTAACAGGCAGAAGGAATCATTTCCGAACATATAAAGTATATATATTCTTGATCAGCATCAACAGTCGAGTCGATATAGACATGTCCGTCTGTCCGTCCGTCCGTCCGTCCGTCTGTCTGTATGAACACCTAGATCTCAGAGATGGTAAGAGATAGAGGTTTGACATGTATGGGACAAACGCTTCTTTTATCTGTACGCAGATTAAGTTTGTTTAAAATTTTGACCACGCCCCCCCCGCCCCTGCAATTTGGAAAAAACGTTATATCTCCTACAGTTTGGAAGATAGACGATTCGTACACTCTAGAGATAGTTAGTAATTAGTAAAACGAATAAATTTGCCGAAGAAATGATAAGGATCGGATGAACAGTTCTCAAGTTATGAGCAAAAATGTGATAACTAGCCGAGTTCAAAAAGTGTTGCATACTTTTCAGATGTTCACCCCTAAGGAACGCAGGAACACTGTTAAACATGTTTTTTCATGAGTAACGGGTATATCGAAGTCGGTTAGAGCCAACTTTAACTTGCGCTCTTGTTTAATATACAGACTCCCTGAAGGCTCTGGTTAAAGAAGGGGGTGAAAAAAACCCAGCTCGTGTAGAATGCTCATAAGAAACTGATTTTAATGCAGTTTGAAATTTATGACTAAACCCTAAGTTTCGTCACAGCGAAACAACTAAAATTCTACAAATTAAAAACAAAAATTACAATTGCCTTAATCTATACTAAAAACTACGTCCTCTGGATACTTTGCTCGCGCTCCTTATGTGGCATGGCATAGATTAACTTAGATTAACTGCATAAGTTGGATGCTATCAAAACGAAGACATAGCAAGGAATCCTCAGTGGGCATACATACTACTCCTCCAACTTGACCAGCATGGTAGTATTATCCTGGCATTTGGCTTGACAGAGATCGTTGTTTTGTTGATCGTAGAAAGTGTTTCTCCTCGCAGCTGCGGAGATGGAGAGAGTTAGATGGGATCGATTGGTGAGTAGGCCAACCATTGGCTGAATGGTTACTTCTGACGTCTAGCTGGATTAGAGGGAATGTTCTTAATTTTCCTGGGGTGTTTGTGGGCCAAGTGAAGTTCCTTGAGTTGCTCATAGCCAGGGGGTGAGTTATTCGATAGATTTGTCAGTTGATTATTTTCAAAGAGCAGGTTCAGGAATCTCAGTCAGTCCTTGGAGGAATGTGAGGAAATTTGTAAACTTGCAACTCCACTCCCAGGGATTAACTGATAGTTCTGTCACAAGTTCCGTTACCCCATCATCCAAAGCGTTGAGAGTATTGTCGCGGATAACCAAATAAATGAGATTCGGTGGTAGTTGACTAGAGAATTGTTCTTCAAAAATAGCTCTTGCAGTATGGAATTCCTAGGAGTATGTTGGGGCAAATCTTCCAGTTGATTGTCGTCCAGCAGAAGAGTTGAGTTTCCTTTTATGGTACTCGGAAGTGTGGGCAAGTTTGTAAGTCTGTAAGTCTGATTCGAAGTGTTGACTAGAGAATTGTTCTTCAAAAATAGCTCTTGCAGTATGGAATTCCTAGGAGTATGTTGGGGCAAATCTTCCAGTTGATTGTCGTCCAGCAGAAGAGTTGAGTTTCCTTTTATGGTACTCGGAAGTGTGGGCAAGTTTGTAAGTCTGTAAGTCTGATTCGAAGTGTAATTGAAGCAGCGAGTGCAGGGGTCCGGACAGGGTCTGCTCAGGTGATGGTGATGTACAGGCTCCTCATTCATCTTGGCTAATTCGTTCAAATATATTGTCAAAATTGTATTCTCACAGTTGGTTATCCAAGGATTGCCAGCTTGTAAAAGTTTTGTTTGGTTTTTCCGTTCTAAAAGAAATTTTGCCACTTTTTCATCAACCGTTTGAATGCTATTATTTCTAATGTCCAGAAGGGTTAGTCCGGGAGGAAGCTGATCAGCGGTGAGGTTTGTCAAATTATTGTTGGATAAATGAAGTTCCATAAGATTTTTAAATCCGGGCCATGATATGTTTGGCAGTGATTGTAGTTGGTTTCTATCAAACAGCAGCTTGGGATTGCCAGTTATGGGAATTGGTAACTCAGGTACTTCTGTTAGTCCTTGGCCTGTGCAGTTGATAAAAAACGAATCGGAGAAGTAGTCTAAGCCGCAAATACAGCTCTTGGGGCAACGTCTCTTATTTATGCCCAGAGTGAAGTTACAAAATGTTTCTCCCAAGTCGCAAACAAACGCTTTTAAGTTTTCGGATGGAATGATATCTCCGGTAGGGTTTCTCCTAGCAAGGAGAATGAATTTAAGCTTTGAATAATTTTGAAAATATTTAAGATCTATTCCTTGATTAGTTATAAGGAAAATCGATTCCAAGTGATTTTGTAGAGTGGCAGAACTGCAAAAAAATGTTTTATTATTTTAATTGTAAGAATTTGAAATGGATTTTAAAAAACATTACCTTAAAAATGCAAGGTCTATCGAATTTATTGTCCCAACAGTCAAATGATCCAATTTTATCAGGTTGTCAAATGTTGCTGTCTCCATGTTACAAAAATGAAATTTTAATTCAGTTAAATTCGTTTTTTCAAAAATGAAACGGGGAATTTTATATTTTGACCAACAATTAATTTGAATAGTCTTCCAATTTGTTGTGTTTTGTCGTAAGTATTTATATAGGAATTGATCATTTGCAGCTGAGTTGGAAGTCCCAGAAATCGATAACTGTCTCGCTCCTTGTGTAATGTCAATTTCAAATTCATAAAACTTTAATTGTGAGGTACGACAGAGAAACCCTTCTAATCTGCTTATGCCAAATGCTTTCATATAACGAGTTATTGGTACTAGATTTTGACCTTTGTCGTCAAGGTCATTAGTTACTTCTAAATTCCTAAACCTCACATTGTCCGAGTTAAGTTTCATAAGAGAGTTTAAGTCCGGCTTAGATTTTTTCCAAAAGAGCATTAAATTATCCTCATATAAATGAAGCACGTAATTGTTCGTGGTTATGGTTCTGTCCTCTTTAGAGCAAGTTTTATCACTTTCACTGACATTGCCATTTGTACACTCATTTCGACAATATAACTCGCAATAGTCATCTCGGATATTTTCTAAATATTTCTCGCCGAAAATTGTTCCGATTGTCAAAATCATGTAGAAGATGGACAATTTATTGAGCGACATTTCGATGTGTGCAGAAACTGAATTAAAATTCAACTAAATCCATTTTAAAAATTTGGAAATAAGTAAACTCACTCGCAGTCAGCGTCGCAGAATATCAGCCAGCCGAGCAGATCCCCAGGGACTTGGAAATTTTCAGCTCCACAATCGACCATAAATCACACAAGGCAACAAAATTAAACTTTTTACACTTTAGAGTAGGGGTTGTGGTGATATTAGAGGATTGTCGAATCTGAGAGATGCAGAGAAGAGTTTAAGATCACACACGCACACCCAACATTTCATTTACAGTTCTTTGCCTATGGCTCAGCCAAAAAATCAAAACAGGGAAAACTTCCACAACAACAACAACAACGAGAGAACAATATAGGGCGTACTCCCACAACTTTTGCTGTAAACGCGAGAGGGAGAGTGAGTGCTACTAAATATTGAAAAGACAGGGCACTGAGAGCAGCATTAAACCGTTTTAGTTGTATCATGGTTTTCTTCTTCTGACAAACTGCCATTGCTGATTTGTATACCAAGGTGAGAGCTTCTTTTTGATGTGAAACATCTTTAATTTCGGTTCGGAAGATTTGCACTCAGAACCGAAACCGTACCGGTACAACGTTTAGGTTCTTTTCGGTCTTTTCGGTCCTAAAAATATCGGTTCTCGGATACCGGTATACAAAATATCGGTTCCGGTTCCGGTTCCGGTTTGATTCCCTGATTACATTACGTTATGATCAAAGAGAGATTCCTTACAGAAATGGTTTTAGATAAGTTGTTTTAAAGCTGTCATTTCTTTACTTTTAGTACTATTGAAAAGCCCCAAACAGATTCGTGTTCAGCACACACAAATCATCTCGAATTGCCACTTTTCCTTCTATAAACTGAAACTTGTTGCGTAGTGTATTCCAGATTCAAGCATTATTTACAAATAATTATACAAACGAGAACGAAAGTTGGTAAAGCCCAACTGTAACACACTTTGTAACTGTGAAAGTTTATGCTCAGTGTGAATTTTGCTGCTTTTTGTTCATTCGATCTTTACCATTTCTTATGTGGATCCTTAAAAAATCCTTATTGCTAAATATGTCTGAAACGTACAAACCATCTAACTACAAAACTGTGGGAGATATGACGATGAAATTGCAAGATAAAGTTTATTTTCCATTCGTATTGTGCTTCCATCTCTTGCCATCTTTGATATATGTTTCTATTTGCTGTTTTTGGCGATTTAGCCCACTGTGCGGCGCACACGCTCTCAATTTTAATGTGCCTGTTGGGACTGCGAGTACTTCGAATAACAAAAATTTTTTGACCACAATCAAAATTCGAATTAATTATTATTTTAATGTGCGTAATCATTTTTTTGGGCATTTCCAACTAAAAGGTCCATCGAGACCAAAAACTTTATTTTATCAGTTTTTTTATAGAGAAACCATTAAATTAAACACATGTACTCTAATCTTACATTTATTATAACCCAATTGGGTTTTTTCTCATTTGGACATAAAAAAGTTCCTATAGATTGCATTTATATATGGCAACGGAAATTCTTTCTGAAGATCCAAAACGGTCTAAACATGCCTTCATAAACGGGTACAGGAGTCTGACAAGCAACTGTTATATAATCGTGATCGAAATTGGCGGAATTCGACACCGCAATAAATTGATTAATATAATTTGTTGAAAAATCTTATGTGTGCAGAATACCGCTAGTGAAATCTGGATCTCAATAATTATTTTTGTGGGCTTGAGTTTGTGAAATAAGATCGCACTGGACTAGTTTTGTTGGTCCTTGTTGGTCTAACCACTTCAACAACACTTTACTATGGCAAATTATTTTCCAAACCAACCTTTTTATACTCGTTCCTCTTAGAGTAAAAAGGGTATACTAAAGTCGTGCAAATGTATGCAACAGGCAGAAGGAATCATTTCCGTCCATATAAAGTGTATATATTCTTGATCAGCATCAACAGCCGAGTCGATATAGACATGTCCGTCTGTTCGTTCGTCCGTCTGTCTGTATGAACACCTAGATCTCAGAGATGGTAAGAGATAGGGGTATGACATGTATGGGACAAACGCTTCTTTTATCTGCACGCAGATCAAGTTTTTGCTTCAAATTTTGGCCACGCCCCCTCCCGCCCCTGCAATTTGGAAAAAACGTTATATCTCCTACAGTTTTCAAGATATAAGATTCGTACCTTCAAGAGATAGTTAGTAATTAGCAAAAAGAAAGAAAAGAACTTTTAACTATCATTAAATTTAAGCAAATGAATCGATTTGCCGAATAAATGATAAAGATCGGATGAATGGTTCTCAAGTTATGAGCATAAAAGTGAACCAATCCCCCCGCTACCCCTCCCACCCAAAAAAAATGTTGCATACTTTTCGGATGTTCACCCTAAGGAACGCAAGAACACTGTTAAACATGTTTTTTCATGAGTAACGGGTATATCGAAGTCGGTTAGAGCCGACTTTAGCTTATGCTCTCGTTAAATATGTTTACATTCTATTATACATTCTATACATATTCTATGATACATATACACTTTATATGTAGTATGTATATTACATATGAAGTATCTTCGAAAAAAAATCGATTAAAAATATGAATAAATAAGTCCATTACAGTGATATTTGAAGGACCTTAGAAAATGTAGTAAACATTAAAACTCGTTACCGGATCATCGAAGTCCAGTCTATTTTTAAACGCCCCGCATAGTTACATAAGTCCCAAACACATACCTTTATATAACTTTCAACAAGGGAAATCTTCAAAAAAATGTATTCACGTTAGAATAACATTTGGGGAATTTTGAACAAAAAGTTATTTCAAAGTGTGATTTATTTTGGCATAAAACATTTGGTGTTTGTTTTATTACTTATACACACACGTATAAGCTGCCAAGGGGTTTTTACACGCCGCCTAAAAGTATGCTAAGCTTTTCTATCCAGCAAACAGATGGCAAATAGCTGAGGCTGTTACTTGATTCGGATTAGTATACAAACGGCGACTGCAAAAAGTGCCTATCCCTGACAATACCCTCAGCACGGATATGCAAATTAAATCAATATTCCTATATAATTACTAATTAACTTATGTTTACATAATCAAGCAAAACAAAGGTAGGCCACAATTAATTGCATTTTGTGCCATCATTTCTAATGTCGCGGGTGTTTTCTATTTACCTTTTGGTTGGTAATTTAATAACTACATGCCATCAACTAATAACACTGATTAAATCAAATTAGACAAGGCTGCTGATCCACTCTGCCTGCTCAGCTGTGGTTTGCATTAGAAATTATAATTTGCAAATTTATGGCTAACGTCGAGTTGAAACTGGAGTTGACTGACTTCCACTAAAGAGTGTTGAAAATGGGTTAAATATAGGCCCCGAACGCCAAGTGAAGGAGATTTGCAGACGAATGGACTAAACGTGGTAATTTTTGCCCAAGGAACGAGTTTTCGTTTCAATTTATTTTTTTTTTATCTCGCTTGGAAAGCAAAGACTAGTATTTTGGCCTAGGGATTGATGGGTGTTTTGCTTTTAATTTGACACAGTAAGAAATAAGTAGGAAGTAATTTAAGTCTGGCTGCAAGACAGGAAACTACGAGTATAAAAAAGTATGTGAATTTCGCGACCACAAAGCTGATTTAGAAAATTATTTATGCTGAACTGGAACTGCACATTATTAAGTATATGCCTAATCGTACTTAAATATTCAGAGATGGACTTGGGGCTTTTAATAAATGTTGGGGATGGAAATAATGGAGATAGGTTTAAACGTTAACAAGACATTTAGACTGAACACTTCTTGTTTACTTTAATTAAGCATAAATCTTTCTTAAGTGAAAAATCGAACGTTGAGATTAAGTAAATCAAGAAATTTAAAACAAGTCTATAAAAACTTAGATTAAGGTTGCGTTCACAGCCACTGGCAACAATTTTAAAAATCGACAAGATATAGAAAAACTGAAAATATGTTAAATAAAAAGAGACAAAGGACAACCATCTAGTTATATCTGAAATTTTTAATATCAGCAGAAATTTTTTAGATCTATTTAAACTTGGAACAAAATCGATTTTATCACATAATAGCCACATTTTCCACTTTAAAATACAAAAATTTGTACCTTATCAGCAAAATCGAACCTCATGTTTTGTTTTTCTGTAAGGTCATTCAATACAGCTTAAATTGAAACAAATTTGGTTGGAATAGTACACTGACGTCAATCTTGAATGTCAAAGAGCTACCGAATTTTAAAATATTTTGAAATTTGTGTCCCATGTAGAGTCCTGAAATAAAATCTTACATAGATAGACTTGAAATCAACGTTTTTCTATTTTACCTTTTCCCCGTTACGAGCTTGCTGCTTTTTCCATCCAATTCCCACCCATTTCTCTTACACTTCCAAGTGGGCACTATTTCCAACATCGGAAAATGAAAATACAAATTAACTCGAAATTTTTTATTACAAACAGAGTTTCAAGTCAATCGGATGATAAATAGTTTTCTCGGGAGCGAGTTTTCCGACATTGTTTTCAATGTCACATTTCAAATTATTTTTTTATTCTATCCTTACAAATCCAGTTTCAAAACAATCGAATTAAGGGTACTGTATACCTTCAGAAAAATTTTTTTTTTATTTTTTTTTATTTGCTTAAACGTTCTATTAGGATCTTAAAAACGTCCTGCAAAACTTTCAAGCTGATCCGAAACTCAGTTTTAAAGATATAAACAAAAACAATTATTTTTTCCGACCCTTTAAATTGTTTTTATCGACCCTCGAATTTTTAGAAATTCGTATTTTCCCCCTTTTTTGGTCAAAAACTTTATAAATATTTATAAAATGTTGAATATTACGAAAAAAAAAATTTTTGAAAAAAAATTTTACTTGGAAATTTTTGGAGATTTTATTTTTTACCATGTCTTGACGCACTTTGACTCAAATTTCTGGAGAACTTCTAACCGATTTGGATAATCTTTTTTTCGGTGAAACTTAACACCCAAATGCACCAAATCCGATTTATACATTTATTAAATATAATTTTTATTTCATCGAAAACAGATGTCGAATCATAAAATGCGATTATCTCGGAACCACTTTTTCCAAAATGGTTGCAAAGATTTAAAGAGTACCTGTTGACCGATTTTCAAATTCTTTCCCTTAAATTGCTTCTAATACCCACCATTCTGGTGTGAACTAAGATATTTTTGATCGGTCAACAAATAACGGAGCTAGGACCAATACAGTGGGAAAAAATAGTTTTGACTTTGAAACCCCCTAACTACGTCATTTATTGACCGATCCAAAATATCCTAGTTCACACCGAATTACAATATTTTTAACAAAACCCTGTATTCAGTTTTATATTCAGATCATCCGTTCTCAAACAATTTTTGCAACCATGGGCCTATGTTTTAAATTTTTGGTTAACTTTGAACAGAAATAAAACAACAACCGTAGGTACAACAACAACAACAAAAATTACTAAATTTAGTTTAACCGATTAACTATCCAATGAAAAAAACCGTTTCTTAATGCCACTTATAGTTTTTAAGTAATCTAATTTGTTGTAAACCTTTAAAAAATGACACCTGAAGGTATACTGTACCCTTAAAATAGTTTTTTCATGACGAATTTATCGGGCACTTTTAAGCTGGGTATCGAGACACTCGAAATTTTTGCGCAGCGGAAATTGTTTGATAATTTCACGAGCCGCTCAGACAATGTAGTGTGACCAGGCAACAGCAAAAAATTCAGCTGTTGCTTATTTAAGAAATTGGCGGGCTAATTCAAATAAAATTAAAGAGTTAAGATTATTGATAAAGGAAGTCACTGGGAGAAATTCAAAGGTCATAGACAATGCCATGGTCAATTTCATGGATGCATCTTTTGTGTGGCTGAAGGAATAAGCAGTGTCCCTTGTTATTGTATTGGCCTGCTTGAGCAGAACTTATCCCCTAAGACATACTGCTATAGCGACAACCCAAAACGCATCGAACGATTAGAATTAGCACATTAAGCCACATCCAGCTCCATGCATATTAGTTGAATACCTAAAGGTAGCCACAGGAGCGGCTGGAGCAACGGAAACTATCACAGTAAACCGGAGAAAACACTGCTACAATGACTATGGAGACTGCTAAGGTTCAGTGCTGCTTGGCCGTGGGCTGTGGAGGCTACGGAAGTTTGGACTCGTTTGGTGTGCACACATTGGGCGAATGGCATACCAACCACATCAAAGATTCCCAGCCACAAGTGATGCAGCGGCCGGAGCTGCCCGTATCAAAACGCTTTTTATTGGCCAGATTCCATAAAAATTGTAGCGACACTTTGATCAGCTCCACACTTTTGTCCACCTCGGAGCTCTCCAAATAATGGTAGCTTTGTTTTTTTAGTCTTCTTGGCCTTAACTTTTTTCATTGCGTGCTCAATTTTCGTAGGTATCTTAGACAATTATCAAACAAGTTTCATAATTTCATGACCCCCTTCGACAATTTATCAGCTGTTTTCAGGAAAACAAGTTGGCAGGTCCATGTTAATTATCGAAGCGCATTTGGAGTGTCTCGATACTCGCTCAGGAAATGCGCTCTGACAATTTTCGCGAGCGGATTTTCTGAGCTATGTAATTAGATGGGCTCCGCAAAAATTTTGAGTGTCTCGATACCTACCTTTACGCCTAAAAAATGGCCCTTCAAATTATTTCGTATTTTATTCTTGCAAAAATTGTCCATTAGATGAAAATAAATTTTTTGCATTCAGAGTTTTCCAGGAATTTTCAGACCGTTGGGTAAAATTTTTCAACTTCGTAATTTTACATTTCAAATTATTTCGTATTCTAATCAATTGGATGAAAAATAGTTTTTGACATGCAGCAAAGCCCATTTAAAGAGCTCACTTTCCAAACTAATGGACACTTTTGTTCAAAGTCAGCTTTCTGACCGTTCGGGTTCTGCGTAGATTGTGAATCAGTCAGTCAGGAAAATCTCTTTTTTACATAGAGAGATAAGACTAATTAACGACCGATATTTTACCATCTCAATTTTCTATATAAAAGTGAAATTGTTAGATTTAGGTACTGGATGATACAGTCAACACCCTTCACCTGATCCAAGGTCAATAAAAAAATTTTCCTAAGAATATTCTTCGTTTTCTTGAAGTGCATACCTTCTGCACAAAATTGCCAGTAAAATAAAATTATATCTAATTATTAATAATTTAATAGCTAGACCTACTCCGAGTAAGTAAGCCAGCCTGGGCAAAACCGCTAATGATTGTCATTAAAGCTCAACTGCTGAGCTGCAGGCTGGAGGTGCCATAATATTTTCCACCATTTACTTAAGCTGCTGCAATCAATTTCAACCAAGAGGCACAGGCAAAGTGAAAAAGAGAGGTTTGCATGCGAAAATTTCCGACAGGAAGTGGATGTGGTGACACAAGACAATTGTTCTCGACTCCTTACTGACACACTAAGATTGTTGTTGTTTCTTGTTTCATTTGTCGCTCATTTGTCGCCAGCTGCCGCGTCGCGTCGACACTGCCTGATTGCAATCTCATTATGTTTACTAGTGAATCCGACATGGTCTTCAAGCGGCTGAAGCAGAGCAGAAAAACTAGACACAGAAGCAGTCAAAACTATGCAGTAAAATTGTCAAAGCAAACAATTGCGGTTAGACAGTTTTTACACTTGTTAAATTATTTGCAAGTCTCGGTGGTTTCTAAGTGGGTTGCGATTTTAATCTACATCTGCAGTTAGCTTTTTACAAATATTTCACTTTTTTTTAAGAGCTGACTTTTTATTATATTATTATTACTTTATATTGTGTTTGAAGGCCACTAATGGCAATTTCGTAAATTGTGTTTAAATGGAAAAATTAAAAAATTTAAACAAATTTCTTGAATTAAGTCACATGGCTGAAGCAAATAAAAGGGTTGATAAATTCTATGGGAACCCAGTAATATAAATAACTCACTGTTACGATTCAACACTCCGTCATTTAATAGTAAGTAATAAATAAATAAATAGTACGTTGTCTCATAACAGTGGCAGTTTTTTGTCATCATAATAATACTAAAAATTGTTAAATTGATATTTTGGGTATTAATTTAGACCTTAGCATTTTAATTTCAGAGTGATTGGAGAGGTTCCTGAATTGACCTTTGGCCACTTTGACGGGGAAAATATGTGTTTTGCTAAGTGACCAAATAACTTGAGTTGAGTTTATCACATTTGAATGGGCATGTGTGTGCGGTGTCAAGGAAAGATACGAATGCATTTGAATTTAAATAATTTGATAACTAATTCAATATATTAGAAGTTGTATTAAGAGTATCAAATTGATATTTTGGATATTAATTTGGTACTTAAATATTAATTTGATACGCAAAAGTATTAATTTGAAACAATAAAAGAAAGAGTATACAATTGATTTTTTGGATATCAAATTGATATTTTGGGTATTAATTTGATCATTAGCATTTGATTTGAGACAAGAAGTATAAATTTAAAACTAATGATTTTCAATGTCGGTTACTCCGAGCCCCCTCGAAAGCGGTCTTGGTACGACGAGGAGTGCCGACGCGCTACTGCAGAGAAAAACGCTGCCTACAGGAGAACTCTGCAGTCGAGAGTAACGCGGGCTGCTAAAGAGCGATATCTGGAGAAAAGGAAAGAGGAGAAACGCCTTTTTAGAAGAAAAAAGTTTGAGCAGGAAAGGCGCATGCGCGAGGAAGTCGAGATGTTATTCGGCATGAGTGAGACTCGAAAATTTTACCAAAAGATTAAGCAGTTAACAGAAGGTTTCAAGCCCAGAGTCGCACAATGCAAAGACGAACAGGGGAATCTGGTCACAGATCCGCAAGTGGCGCTTAACAAATGGAGAAGTTACTTTTCCAACCTACTGGGAGGCGATGACGAACAGAATGCCGCCACTAGAGAAGTAACGATGCCACCAATCGACAACATAGAGATAGATTCGCCGACCCAACAGGAAGTCTGTTTAGCCATAAGAAGGCTAAAGAACAACAAGTCGCCAGGCGCTGATGAGCTGCCCGCTGAATTGTTCAAGGCTGGAGGCGAAGAATTGGTAAGGTGCATGCACCAACTTCTGTGCCGTATATGGGTTGATGAAAGCATGCCTGACGATTGGAATCTAAGTGTTCTCTGTCCAATCTTTAAAAAAGGAGACCCTGCAGTTTGCGCCAACTACCGCGGGATTAGTCTCCTCCCTATCGCATATAAGGTTCTGTCCCGCATTATTTGTGAACGCCTTAAGCCGCTAATTGATACACTGATTGGACCTTATCAGTGTGGCTTTAGACCTGGTAAATCCACCACAGACCAGATATTCACATTGCGCCAAATCCTGGAGAAGACCTATGAGAGAAACATCGAAAATCACCATCTTTTTATCGATTACAAAGCCGCTTTCGACACGCCGATAAGGTCAAGGTTTTTCGAAGCCCTGTCTACTTTAGGTATTCCAGCAAAGTACGTTCGACTTTGCATGATGACGTTGAGAAGCACTCAAAGCTCCGTCAAAATTGGAACGAACCTCTCCGAGCCTTTTGATACCAAAAGGGGTTTTAGGCAGGGTGACACCTTATCGTGTGACTTCTTTAATCTGCTGATGGAGTATATACTGCGCCAGTGCCCAAATGCCAACAGATCGGGCACCATCTTTAATAAGGATGTAATGCTACTCGCATATGCCGATGATATTGACATTATCGGCAAAACCGAACAGGCAGTAAGCAAGGCGTTTTTAGAGATTGAGAAGCAGTCTGAACTAATGGGTTTAGCGGTAAACGAGGACAAGACGAAGTACCTAGTGTCCTCGAAACAGAAGTATACACAACTTGGGCAATCTGTTGCAATGGGAGAGTACAACTTTAAAGTTGTAGAGGACTTTGTCTACCTCGGAACGATGATAACCGGCGACAACAACATCAGCCTGGAAATTCGAAGAAGAATCACGCTCGCAAACCGATGCTATTACGGGCTAAGTAGGGAGCTCAAGAGCAGAAACCTCAAGCGAAGAACAAAAATAGCGCTATATAAGTCGCTTATCATCCCAGTCCTGCAATACGGCGCAGAAGCATGGGCAATATCATCAGCGGATGAGGCGGCGATTGGCGTTTTCGAGCGAAAGATTCTTCGCAGGATTTATGGACCTTTGAAAGTTGGCGAGGACTTTCGCATCCGAAGGAATGACGAACTGTATGAGCTCTACGGGGATACTAGTCTGGTCAAGCGCATAAAGCAACAGCGGCTGCGCTGGCTGGGACATGTTACCCGAATGGATGATCAAGCTCCAGCAAAAATGGTCTACAAGAGGAATGCGAAAGAACTGGGACAAGGCAAGGTGGGACGACCACCTCTAAGGTGGGACGACCAGGTGCGGAAAGACATTTCTAAGCTTGGCGTGAAAAACTGGTGCCAGCTCGCACGGAGCAGAAGCGACTGGCGGACATTAGTTGCAGCGGCCGAAACCGTCAAACGGTTGTGATGCAAGCATCGGGCCAATAAAGAAGAAGAAGAAGATTTGAAAGCTAAAGAAATTGGTTATTGACCAAGTTATTAGTAAAATTCAAAAACTTACGAAGAAACGTTTCATAATAAAAATAGCTCAAAGACATAGCATTAAAATGACCCAACATTGGGCCTGATCAGTTTGTTTTGAAGTAATTTATACAATTATAATGAAAATATTTAAGTCCCAGAATTTAGACCGCACTCCTTACCTTATCGCTCTAGTCCCTTTGATTCAATTCTCAAATGAGAAGTTTGCAAATATCGCAATTTCTTGTCCCGTAATTAAATATTTTGGATTGTACAATCTACGATTCTAATTTACCAACGCCTGCGTTTTCGTAAATATTTAAATGAAAACTTGGTAATTTTCGCGGTTTTTGGTCTACGCTTCTTATTGATTCTTCTTCAATCGGCATTTATCCAATCTTCATAATAATCTAAGGTGCTATGAAAATTTTGTAAATTTCTCCATTTTTTTGACCATTGGATTAACAACTTTTATTCTGCATTGTCAACTAATCATCTAGCGAGTTAATAAATACTTTTTAGATAATATTGCAAATTTCGCGGTTTTTTGACCATTACATTTTCTTTACATTTTTCTTCAAAAACATAAATAAAAATGTTTATGTATTTCAGAAAGAGTAATTTTCTTTGGTTCCCCTTTTTGTGGGTATAAATTGTCAAATCTCAATCAAATTCCAGCAGAACATTAACTCAGGCGGAGAAAAACTATTCGGCATTTTCAGAAATTCTTGAAATGCCTGAATAACTAATTATGGAATCTAATAGTTTAATTTACTAACAAATTTGCATTTTAATCCATGTTAACAAAGAAAGAAAATAATTAAATTTCTCACAATTTGTATACTTGACATTAGAATGATTTATGTGCCTCTTGGCAGGTCGTTATTTAATTTATACAAAAATAGACAGCAACAAAACGAACCCATTTCAATATTAAAATTCCAAACCCGATTTCAGAGAGTCCCCTCCGAAAACAATGCAAACGTTTTACTAACTTAATTCTATGTTTGCCTACCCGTATCTGTCCATAATCAAGAGACAACAGCACAAACTCACACAACTTAATTACTGGATTAATAAGCTTCATGAGCTTGAAAATGAAAGTGCAGAGAAAATACATTGATGAAACCGAAGAAAACTAGGGAGGGAGGTAGACAGTTAAGCTGGATGGATGGCTGGATGGATGCATTGTACAAGTAATTTGCTGTTGCATATGAAAATTTGTTTTGTTGCTCCGCAAGTTTTGCCGTTAGGTGCGGATTTTGCATTGTGTTTGCTTTTAATTTTTGACGTGCCAGCGAAATGCAATTAAAACAGTTGGTGCAAAAATTTGTAACGTGAGCAGTCAGCTAGCGGAGCGAACTTTGCGGTTGAAAGTCGGGTGTCGATCCAACTGTAATTAGGGTCACTTGAGTTGATGTTCACTCTCTTCAACAGCCAAAAGTTCCGTCAACTGGCAGCTGATGACAAATGTCAAACCTTTTGCTGAATGGAGTTGCCCTATATACGAGAGATGGACTACTCTCTGGTCTGGCCCGGCGCATCAATCAACTGTCAGTTGACTGTTTTGCATGGCCCGTGAATTGGGTTAGACGAATCACATTGCAAAACGTTGGAATTAAGCTATCGATGAAGCTCTCGACTGTGTGCATAAATAAGAAATGAGAATGCGTTAATCTAGAGGAGATGGATATCATCATCTCAGCTGATGACTTGTTCAATTGGGTCGATTTTGTTAAGCAAGAAGTGGTGTTTCTAGGCCAAAGACATTAAGCAGACTCCTATGGAACCCAGACGGGGGCATATGCGAAGTGTTATCAATTCGATTAACAATAAGACAGGCCAACAAAATGACCAACTTTGTGAAGTTTATGTTCACTTATTCCAAAACTGGTTTCGGTTTAGCTGCATCAGCTCTTCTTTCCAAGATATGGCGGAAAAGGAAAAAAGTTGAATTTTCGGCCCTCTAGGATTTATGGAGGCCACACTAGGCATAAATATCTGAGTTTATGAACTAATTGCGATAACCCTACATACCATGTCTGTTGACATGCCCTTAAAGCGGGCCCAGGGGCTCAGTTGGTTCATATGAGAATGCATGTTGGATAACTTTCAGGTAACTAAAAACTTTAGTTTGCAAATTGTTCACATTGCACTTGATTCAATATGATCCTTAAACCATTCACGACTTCATGTAGCTCCGCTATCCACAATTTTTACGGAACTTTTTAACAGTAAAACTAACACAAAATGTTTAAAAAACAAGTGAGAAAGTCGGTCAAGCCCGAATATAACATACTCTGTACCTGGAGTAGAAGCTGAATGCAATGCTGGCGCTGCGCTCATCTCAAAGTCTCTCTCTCTTTTTCTCTCTCTCTGACTCTCTCTCTCTCTCGCTCTCTCTCTCTTTTTCTTTCTCTCTGACCTCTCTCTCTCTCTCTCTCTCTCTCTCTCTCTCTCTAAGATTGTGTTACAGAGAACTGCAGCGGTGTATCGCAATTTTCCAAAGCTCAAAATACCTCTATTTATTAGATAAGTCGACCTAATTTATATCTACATTCAAAATACAATGCTTATACGCATTTACGAAGAGCCAAAACCATTTTTGTTACAATTAATTTTTTGAACATTTCGACACATCATTATCAATATCGTTTCACCGCCTACTACCGCATTTAAATATCGTATTATCGCCTACTACCGCATTTCAATATCGTAGACACCGCATTACTACCGCATTTTAATATTTGTTATCAAAGGCAAAATTTTTACTTTTACTACAGTTAAAGAAGCATGCTAACAATGTGTGTACGTAGCTCAGAGGGTATGTATATAAATCAAAACACAATTAAACACGTTTTTTTTTAAGGTTCAACGCGCAGCGAATTTTTTTTTTTTTAAATTTTATTATAAGTGGGAAAAATAGAAAGCCTTAAGAACTATACAAAACAAAATATGTCATGACTTTAAGGCCACTTGTGTCGAATAGGTAAAGCACTGCTTTAAAAGCAGCTTTCGTCGTCATAAAACGTTTTTAAAAGCAAAAAAATCGCAAAAAGCATAACGGCAAGATTTCATATAAGTTAAGACTAGATACATTTTGCACATGTTGTTTATTCAATATATTCCTTATTAGAGATATAAAAATGTCAGAAGATCAGAAAGAAATTTTCAAGAAAATGCAAGTTTGCAGTCCCCGTCATTATGTTTTGTTATACCGTCCATTCTCAAAATCAGAAGTCTTTGTAAACCTAATAGCTTGGAGATACCAACAATTTCAACTCTTAAGGCAAACGTTATTAAGAAGATTGACACAATTTGGGTTCAAAATTTAAGCTTGTGGCATAGAACTGGGTTTTTTTTATATCCACCAGCGGCAAATATCCAAAAAGAACACAATATACCATCAGATAGCGTGTTTTTTCTCAGATCTGCTCCAAGGAACATCGATGACAACATCAGAAACTGTTAGAGAAGAAATTAATAGGTATGCGCTAGACATCGTTAAAATGACTGAGGACTTCGACGTGGTGGCTTGGTGGAGACAAAATGAGCAAAATTACCCTAAGCTGTCAAAATTCGCTTTTCAAGTGCACGAAATACCAGCAAGCAGTGCAGCAGCGGAGCGTGAGTTTTCTTTGGCTGGAAACATTATTACGGAGAAGAGGAATAGACTTGGCCCGAAGACGGTGTATAACATATATAGCATATATATGCTATGAAACACCTATGAAAAAAAATGTTTTCCCACTTAACAAAACAACCATATGAAGAATACCAAATAAATAAAAAAAATAGTATGAGCTCGCTAGTAAAAAATTTTTAAAAGTAATTTTTATATTAAACTCATATACCCCGTTTATATGCGAAGAAATACGTTGTAACTTATCGCGTATTTTTGCACTAAAACACTTATTCTGGCTAAAGGTCAGTGAACAATTTCTCCTCGATTACTTCAATAGGAGTTAGTTGCTTAGAAAAAAATGACGCACGTACAAAGCTCAATCGACTATGGCTAACTCATACAATCACAAAAAAAAGAAAAATTTAAAAAAAAAAAACTTTTTTCGGGTTTTGAACCCTAACATATTTTATTAATTTGGTTTTTGCTCCGTACATATATCAACTGAGCTACATACACTCATCATCATCATGCTTCGGGAAAGTAAATATATAAACATTGCGGTGGTAATGCGGTGCCTACGATATTCAAATGCGGTAGTAGGCGGTAGTACGATGTTGAAATGCGATCATTGCGGTAATGCGGTGTATGCGGTGTTGCGGTGTTTGCGGTGTAAGTATAATACTTACTCATACCGCAATTTTTATAAGTATACTTTAAGTCAAAAAAACAGCACCGCATGCAGTTCTCTGTTGTGTTAGTTGTGAATGGGTGGGAGAGGGTGATGTACTTTTTTTTGCTCATAACTTGAGAACCGCTGATCCGATCTTTATCATTTCTTCGGCAAATCGATACATTTTGCTAATTACTAACTATCTCTAGAAGGTACAAAACGTCTATCTTTAAAACTATAGAAGATAAAACGTTTTTTCCGAATTGCGGGGGCGGGAGGGGGCGTGGCAAAAATTGAAAATAAACTTGATCTGCCTGCAGCTATAAGAAACATTTGTCCCATACATGTCAAACCTCTATCTCTTACCATCTCTGAGATCTGTTTGTTCATACGGACGGACAGACGGACGGGCATGGCTAGATCGACTCGGCTGTTGATGCTGATCAAGAATATATATACTTTATATAGTCGGAAATGATTCCTTCTCCCTGTTACATACTTTTGCACAAACTTAATATACTCTATGTACCTTCGGTACAGAGTATAACAAGTGAGAAAGTCGGTCAAGCTCGATTAGGTCATACTCTGTACCAAGAGCAGGAGCTGAATGCAACGTTTCTGCTGCGCTCATCTCTAAGTTTCTCTCTCTCTCCCTCTCTCTTTCACTCACACGTTGTTGAATAAAAGTGCGGTGTTGGTTGTGAGCGCGTGGGAGGGGATGGGGGAGGCGGGAATTTATTTTTGTCCTAACTTGAGAACCGCTCATCCGATCTTTATCATTCTTCGGCAAATCGATACATTTTGCTAAATACTAACTATCTCTAAAAGGTACGAATCGTCTATCTTCAAAACTGTAGGAGATATAACGTTTTTTCCAAATTGCGGGGGCGGGAGGGGGCGTGGCAAAAATTGAATAAACTTGATCTGCCTGCAGCTATAAGAAGCATTTGTCCAATACATGTCAACCTCTATCTCTTACCATCTCCGAGATCTGTTTGTTCATACGGACGGACGGACGGACGGACGGACGGACGGACGGACGGACAGACAGACGGACAGACGGCTATATCGACTCGGCTGTTGATGCTGATCAAGAATATATATACATTATAGGGTCGGAAGTGATTCCTTCTTCCAGTTACATACTTTTGCACAAACTTAATATACTCTGTGTACCTTTGGTACAGAGTATAAAAACAAACTAAAAACGTTTTATCAGTCAACGAAGTTTATTGTAAACGACCAACTAATTCCATCTTCTCTCTAGCAAATTCCTTCTTTTCTCTAGTAATTCCTTCTATCTAGCAAATTCCTTCTTCTCGTGATTAAATTCATGAAAAATGTTGAAATTGCACAAATGAGCCATCATGACGAATCCTTGAGCGTCAATAGTTTTGACTCCTTAAAAGAATCTTAAAAAAATTTTTCAATTTTGATTGACGTTTACCTTTGTAGTTGGTTGGAGCTGGAGGACGACAGAGCACTATCCATTAGATACTGGAAACAGTTGAAGACTAGTAACATTAGCGGAAAGACCAAGGTCAAACTTGAGACGAAACGCTCCCAAATTGCAAATTTCTTCTTTCTTTCTAGCAAACTCCTTAAAAAGACTCGGTCTGTAAGAAGGGTAGAACCAAACCGGAGAGACTGAAGAAGACTGGTTCCTTTTGTTCTCCTTCTTCTCTCTAGCAAATTCCTTCTTCTTGCTAGCAAATTCCTTCTCTCTATCAAATTCCTTAAAAATTTTCAAAAAGCTGTATTTGATACGACTCGGTCTGTAAGTAGGGTAGAATCCAACCGGACAGACTGAAGAAGATTGGTTCCAAATTCCTTCTTCTCTCTATCAAATTGCTTAAAATTGTTTGCAATAGCTGTATTTGATTTCGACTCGGGCAGCAAGTAGTGTAGAACCAAACTGAAAATGCTAAAGAAGACGGAAAAGTACTTATATCACTGCACAGCTAGGGCGTTTTCAAAGAAAACTTTACTAAAATGCAAATTTAAGGGACTTTTGAAGAAGAAAATGAGGTTTAAAACACCAAAATACTGAAATGATTGCCCAGCTCAGGACGTTTTCAAAGAAGTCACTGCCAAATTGTCGAAAAAAAAAACAAGTTTGAGGAACTTTTGACGAAAGATTTGGGGTATAGGGTGCACAGCTGGGGCGTTTTCGAAGAAAACTTTACTAAAAAGCAAATTTAAGGGAATTTGAAGAAGAAAATGAGGTTTAAAAGAAGTCACTATCAAAATGTTGAATCGCAGCAGATTTGAAGAACTTTTGACAAAAGATTTGACGGCAATATGGTCACATAAGTTCACAGCTAGGGCGTTTTCAAAGAAGTCACTGCCAAATTGTCAAATAGAAGCAAGTTTGAGGAACTTTTAAAGAAAGATTTAAAGTTTTTGACGGAAATTGCATGTAATGAAACTTACTGAAACTATTGTAGTTTCACAGCGACCAATTGGATTTTTCTTTAACCGAAATTCGTCTGGCAGTTTGACAAAATTCATCATTTATCAACAGCATCTAACTTGGTCATGAACTTAAGGCAAAATTCTTTAGATTTGCTGACAGAGATTTTGGAGTAAAATTATCTTGAATACAAATTATACTGCACTGTACCAGGTAAGGTACATATCTATGCATTTTTTAAAAATCATAGGGACTACAAAAGTCCAGTGGATAAAGTCTAATTTGGCCTTTAAAAAGAGACATTTTTCGATTTATATTATAAATTATCCCGTTTAAGCCAGCGCGGTAATTGGATTAATATTTTCGCCATCTATATAAAAATTTAAATTACAAATATATCAAGAGCGAATGCAGTATACTTGTAGTTGCGGTGCACTTCTGCAGATCTCTGCTAAGTATCAATCGATTGCCTTTTCTTTGAGCAGTTCAGGACATGAAACAAGGAATCACCAAGGAATTCTTTAAGAATTCTAATCGCTTGGCTTCGCACTGTTTATTGAACTTCAAGGCCCGTTCCCTAACTTGTTTGTCCACTCTCCAGTATTCATTTAAGTCACAAGCTGGTTTCATGGATACTTTCAGAGTTTTCGCTGGTCTGTCTCTCCCCAATTGCTTTATTTCTGTGTTTTATCATCAGTAGTCTTTGCTTTAATTGTAAATTTTAAAAGGAAGTTGTATGGTTTCGAAATGAAAAAAAATACCAACACACTTCACTCCCTTCACTCATCTTAGGCCTAAGCAGTGTTAATTGAGCAGCTTTCAGCGATTATCTATGCCAAGCTTAGCACGAACTAGCTATTAAACCAGATAATCTAAAGATACTTTAAAAAACCCAAAAATTAACCATCAGGCTAACAAAATTGTTAATGGCTCAAGTCCATTTTAGGTGCTTTACCACACACTTTCGCCCGGTTACTGCAAACAAACATTAAAATCGGGGAACCAAAATGCCAAGTACGAAAGCAATTGTGTGGGAATCTGGAGCAGATTCAATGAGAAAATGACTTAATGTGGCCCACGGGAAGATGGGGGAAGGCGCAAGCACAAGCACAACTCAACCACAACCACTATGCGAAATGGCACACAGATCTCCCACAATTTGCACAATTTGAAGAGGCAATAATAAGCCCAAACTAACGGGCGTCGCATAAAAAATTGGCATTAACTAAAGTACCCAGCAGAGAGAGAATTTTTGCCATCTGTTGTTGGTTTTTTTTTTGGGTTTTGCTACTTTCTAGCCCAAAACTTTTGGCCAACGGTAAATTGAAATACGCAGTTGATTAGCAGAGGCAGGAGGCGTGGCTCTTGATGTCACTCAACATGGGCTTTTGGCCAACTAATTTTTAGAAGAAGGCAACAACGCGTCAAGAACAGTTATGAGCTGGGAGCCACAAAGCTAAAGTTAAAGTTGGAGCTGTAGCCAGAGCTGGGATGCACGAAAGAAAGAAAAAAAAAGACCTCAAAATACGCTTGAAAATGTGCGACGGCAATTGGTGAAGAAAAAACCAGAAATTCATGCTTGATTCGAAGTGGAGATACCCTTAGAGGATTCAGAAGCTTCAACTAATATTACAATAATTTAAAAGTTTGTCGGTGATTAGTTCGTAGTTAAATCTTATCACCAAGTAACCTGTAAATAGAAAGTTTGAACAATCACTTAAATAAAATCAGATAAAATCTTCTTCGTGTTTTAGTATAATCGGGTTTAGTATATACGGCCATACAAGTGAAAGTCATTTAAGATAAAAAATTCAATATGGATCACCAAGTTCACATAAAGTTGGTTCGGCAGACAAAAGTCTACATTAATATTTGACCTTGCCCTTACTTACCTTTGTGAATTCTAGACTTAGCTCTACTGTATAATCCTGTGGATGCAAACCGGTTCTGAAGCGCATCAAACCAAACTGCACAGATCCTCTTTTTCGTGTTCGTAACCCGAACCAGTCTCTGTTTCTAAATGGAGCCGAATACGGTTCGGTTTGGTTAATTTCATCACTTTACAAAATATCAAATTTTTATATCAATTGGGTGCACAAATGGGTGTACAAAATAATATCATATTTTCGAGTGTATATTAAAACGCCTTAGAATGATTCTGAAAATGTTATAATGAAATGACTTCTATATCAATTAGAATTCGAAAATTAGAAAGCCACATGCTCAGTGTAGCTGGGACAGAATGAGAAACTGACCGGCAGATATTCCAAAAATCGAGGTTGTAATTCTAATGCATTAAGTAGCTTAAACAGTGGCCAATTAAATCATGAGTTTAAAATCGTACAGTTTTGAAGGTTCCGTGAGCTGAGGTTCCGCTGTCAAGGAATTTAATTTAATTTTTGTAGTTTTGGAATAGTTTTAGCAGAAGCGTGCTATGTTTCTGGTAACTTTTCATACCCTTGGAGAGGGTATATTGAAATTGTCTGGATGTTTGTAACGCATAGAAGGAAGCATCTCCGACCACATAAAGTATATATATTCTTGATCAGCACGACGAGCTGATTTGAAATAGTCATGTCCGTCTGTCCGTCCTTCTGTCTTTTTCTATGCTATCTCCTCCGTCAGTTTTAAAGCTATCTTAACCAAACTTTGCACGAAGTCTTTTGGTACAAATACGCTGCACATTTGTCGGAACCGGCCGGATCGGATGACTATAGCATATAGCTGTCATAGGAACGATCGGTTGAAAAACTAGTTTTAGTGAGAAAAACTTTTTTGTTTTCAATGTTATCGCTCCCAACGCTCGTATTTATAAGTTTTCAATGATTTTACATAATTTCAACAAGATTTGTCGAAATCGGATTTATTATATGCCTGACAGTTTGTATGGCAGCTTTATAGTGGTCCGATTTCGACAAATCTTGTTGAAATTATGTAAAATCATTGAATCATTGAGCCCTGCACGAGTGCACACTAAACAAAAAATTATTCAATCTCGTTGAAATGAATTGTGTGTTACAGGCAACAGTATCAATGCTCACACTGTCAAAGCGAGACATTTTACTAAACTATCTAGTATCTGATTGGGAGTTGATGATCTACTTCGATTCGTTAACAAAGCCAGTGTGAGTGCTAGCATTAGCAAAGGAACTTAATCTATGTATATGATAGGAAAATCACACTGAAAACACTGTTAAAACTGTTAATACTGAACATTATTAAAACTAGCCAACAGGGTTTGTATACAACACGAAAGTATTTCGTGCACTGATCAATGCATAAGCGCAGTTCAAAGCTATGGGATCCCCATGGTATCAAAACCGCTAAGTGCTTAAGAAACTGTTTTTTAAGACCAAAATCGACCGCACATAACTACAAAACCATGATTAAGAAAATATTGAATTGCAATAAATAGCATGGATAACCAATGGTTATCCAATATAGTGAAGGTTTTAAAGAATGTTTCAAACCACTTTCCGTGACTGACAAATCGTTAAATCGCGGAAAATTACCAAAGAGGTTCAAAAATAACAATAATGCCAAACAAACTTCACACCCAACCAAGGGGAAATTATAAAGATAAATGCAGAGCGGAATTAAAAGCTGAAAGAACTCCGTGGTAATTAAACCGCTAAGTGCTTAAGAAACAGACCTGCAAGGCGACAAATGACCACAGATATCTTAATAATCATGTATATGACAATACTGAACCGCGATAAATACCATGGATAACCAATGTCAAAAAATATAGTCGAGATCGTAAAGAATGACTCTTTAGTAAATCCCGAAAAAATACCAAGGAGGATAAAAAATAGTAATATTGCAATTTTTATTTATTTTTCCGTTTCAGCTATTATTCTTTTTTTTATTTCCCATATTTATATTTAAAAACATAATTTCGTTCACCATGTCATCATTTCCGGATATAGAGCTTCTTTTTTCGCATATTAAATATGATTAACAAGACCAAAAATGAAAATTGAAGTACTATTTAGGCGTATCTGTTGCAGATTCTCCATTCATGCCTATCATTGCTTTCAGCCGGTTCTTCATTGTACCTTCACATATATAATGTAAAGTAACGCATTAATAGGATTTTTGGGAAAAACTATCCGTCCACGCATCTGACGTGATTGCATATCCATTACCTTTTATTAATGATATTTCCTTCATTATTAAAGCGAGTTCCTTTTTATAGAGATCCGTTATAGGCTTTGTACTCTGAGCACATTTAACATCCTGAGTTTATATGCTTAATAACCATTTGCTATGCCAACATTTTTAAAACTTTTATTTTGTAGAAATGCGAAGTGGGTCGATGTCTAATAGGTAAATGCTACAAAGATAGCAAATTTTGCCATGGTAAGTATTTATGACCCAGGATGTTGGATGTTAGATGTGCTCAGTGTGAATAGCCTATTGCATTTCGTGATACCGTTGTTGGATGAGGAAGCAGTTGGTTGACGTTAACATTAGGTCCAAGGCGACTTCCTTTTTCAAGGGCAAGTGAAATAAGGTATTTAATCCCAGAATCGCTTATAACACTGAATGGCCGACAATTTTGAACGACCCACTTCGTCACAGTCCTTGTGACCGATGATTTCGTTTCCGCATCTACGTGTATAGTAGGTTCATTCTCTTTTCCAAGCACGATTATTTTGCAGATCCTGTAGCATTTATTGGCCCTTATTTCAGCTATTGTTCCAGATGGTGGCGGACTCTATGGAACATATTTATAAAACAAAAAATTTAATAAATGTTCTTGTTTATTATTTTCGCGTACAATTTTAAACCTATATACTTACATTGCGAGAATTGTTCTCCATTTTTTTTTAAATAACAAACTGTTAACGCTGTTAACACGAACTGAAACTAGTGTGAGACCGAGACATACGAGATGACAAGAATCACATGGCAGGTTTACTTTGACTCAATGAATCTTTGAATTAAAATGAAATTCAATAATTCAATAAGAGCTGTTTCGTTTCGACATATGAATCGATTTGATAGTGTTCACAGTGTGATTGCCTACTGTTAACAATGATTTAGTGTGAGCTCGTGCAGGGCTCTAGCATATATCAAGCTCCAAGGGTATATAAACTTCGGTCGAGCCGAATTTAGCTTTCCTCTATTTTTTTTATTAATGTTTGTTAAGGTACGAAATTGCATTGTTGGCAATTTGTACTATGTGCCCCCCCACTATTATGATTTATATTGCTAGAAATGAAATCGGAGCACTCAAAAACCTAGAAAACGATACCCAATTTGATTTTTGGTTTTATATTACCACCATTCCCCTCCATAAGTCAGCACCCTCCCCCGCTATCCAAAAAATACTGCCAGAAATGAAGTCGAAGCCACCAAGAACCTATAAAACGATACCCCTTTTGATTTTTGATTATTTTTACCCTCTCACTCCTCGATAAGTAAGAGCCCCCAACTCCCCGATCGAAGGCACCCAAAAACCCTCGAGTACTGATTTTGACACGTCTAAGTCCAAAGACAACAAGTTTATTAATTTTTCCTTTTACTTTAAAAAAATCAGTGTAGTATTTCCCATCACATTTCCCCAGAGTTATCTGTTAGATAAACACAAATAACAGAGTAAATTGTGGTTTTATGTGACACATACACAGAAAAAAAAACATCGAGATATTTTCAATCTTTTAAATCTTGGAGTAAGCCCGGCACGAGCTTGAAAATTCAATCTCGATTTCCAGGATATTCTACACAATTCAATCTTTTAAGGATTGGTCCATTCCTTTCGAACTTGTATCATTCCAAATGTGCTTACTACAATCCCTTTCGAGATCACAAGTCCATAAATTAGAGAGCGAGAGCGAAGAAATATAAGTAGCCTCTCAGACACGCTGAAACAAACATTGGGTATGGTGGTGTGCGATGAGATGCCGTTCCATTCCTGTTCAGTGCGAATGGTCGTGTGTTCGAGTCCCAGTGGAGCCAAAAATTTTTATATTTATTTCTTTGTTTTTTTCAGATATCTAAATTAACCAAAACTGATGTGATTGGTCTTTGAAGTGTATGAGGATGTCCTATGGCAAATGGCCTGGCGGAGGAAAAGAAGTATAGTAATCTATCCTGAGATCAAGTCAATCTTACATAACGAGCATAAGTTAATCTAAAATAGGCATAAAATGATCCAGTTTTGGGATTCAATTGTGCTCGAATTTTTTGCACAATTCAATCTTTCATGGGATTACCCCGGGATATATGTAATCCTTCTTAGGATTGAAAAAGTCGGATCAACTCAATCTTTTTTCAGACCGGGTCAATCATATCCGGGATTACGTTGTTTTCATTACCGCTTGGGATTGATTTGATCCCATATGGATTGATTTTTTCTTTGAGTGCAGATATTTGTTGTTGCGTTCGAATTTGCAAGAGACATAGGACAGAAAGAGAACACATATAAAGTTGCTGTTGCACTACCACAAATGCTGGCAAACACACATGCTCATTTTGGCGTTGCGTGTGTGTGTTTAGCCGCGCTAAAGAGCAGTATTTGCTCATGTACTAACGGCGTGTCGACGTCACTATCGCAGAGCGGTGTTGTTTACACAGTAGATAGAAACGTGCCGGACTCTGCACTGCGTTAAGGCTCAAGCTATACGTAAGGGCTCAAGCAATCGCTTTGCGAAAAATAACAACGACTGCCCTCAGAAAAGGCTGGGGGGCTATTGATAATGGTTCATGAACTAAATTTTTTAGCAATTTCATTCATTTTTATTCCAAAAATCTTGGGAAAACTTTTGGTCGATTACCAAGTCTTCCAATAATTTGAGCGCGGGGCCGTTACAACACATGTGGTATTTCGGCAACACTATCTCTCTCTTCATTACAGTTCAGTACAGAGATCATTCCGTGAAAAAGCAAAAGCGTGCCCGTGTTAACTACTTTAACGAAAAGCATGAGGCTGCCTTGGATTTCTGTACCAAGATATTGATATCATTCACTGAACTCTACGTTCATGATCTACCCTGTGATACCCATTCTCCTGGCAAGGTAATAAAAAAAAAAGCGAGGCGTTTGCTTCGGCTAAGTTACGCGTCTGGGCATTGCGACACCAAGAACGAGACAAGGCAATGGAATATAAAATGGGAATGGGAATGGGCTGGTTACGGTTACAGTTGTGTGTGTGTGGTACTCCCGCCTTACCGTTGCGCTTCAACTGCGCTCATACATCAAGAGTGAAGAGCAAATGCTGCATGGCGTCAGATACAAATGCTTCTGCTAAACTTGATAGAGACATAACTAGCATGCAGCGATGCAGGAAATCAGCAGAGAGCAGGTGCAGGTACCAGCCCAGGAGGAACTTGTGGTATCTGCCAAATCAAAAAAAAAAAAAGGAAAAGCAAAAGAAAATTGCCAAGCTCCGAGGTAGTTACATTTTATAAACTGCTCTCGACCAGTTAAAGCTAAGTTTATGCCAATTTCAGACATTATGAAAGTTACTGTCGAATTAGAAGCTGAACTCTGCAAAATGATGATGATGTCATCCAGTCAGCAGGCAGTTAATAGACCAGTTTGCTTATTGAGCTGGAACCGAGAACCATTTGTGGTTTGTAAGTTGTTTGACCCTTGTGGTTAAAGAGCTAATGTACAATAACTAACAGATGAGAATATAGATCTAATTCTACAACTTTTAGGGTCAATTTTTCACCGATTTCTTATAGCTGATGGCAGTAGTTTTTATGGTAAGTGTGACATATTGTTTACACTAACTTGTACAAGAAAAGGCATTACTATGCACAACTTTTTCCAACAAGATCTAACCTGGAAAGGAAAAACCCCAGGCCTGATCATATAGATCAATCAACCTCCCGTGTTTCTAGTTCCTCTGACAAAAATTCGGTGATTCCACAAGAAGTGTACATAGGGTTAAGGTAAAAAAGTAGGACTCAGCATTCCCAAAGCTAATAGTTGTTATATAATAAATAACACTAGCTTACAGCATTTCCGATGCCAACCACTTGGCAGTCATTTCATATGTAAATCCCTTTGCTGAGTCCAAGAATCCATACAACAATTTTTTTTAGAGGGTTCGTTTTCGAGAAATTGCTGTAAAGCTAGTTTTTGATTGAGAAAAAAAGAACCTTTAGAAAAATGTGTATATCTTCAGTATCGGTTTATTCATTACAAAAAGTTAATGTTTTCTTGGAAGACAATAGAATGCCCTAATTAATTCATGTATCGCTTCTTAGTCTATTGCTTGACTTCGGCGTTATAAAGACTTTTATCTTCAATATTGAATTAAACTGATTACTTTTAAAAAAAAAGCTAGATATTAAGTGCGATTTTTACCACCAAAAAATTGTGTGAAATTTATTCTTCTTTCTTCTAAGGAAGCATGGGATTATGGGGACCTTCTGGTTGAGAAACATCCACATCTAATAGAGTTTAGGGACGTCCTTAGCTGTCCGTCTATTAATAAAGTCGAAAACATTATGTAGGGCTTTTGAGAATTCTTTCTTTTGTGCAGTTTTTTGTTTTCAAGATAATTGCCAAAAATCAAGACATTCGCAGGGGACAAAGCCAGCTGTAGGTTATGCATTCTTCTTTGGCCGTTTTGTATCCTTAAATGCAGATATGAATATTTTGGATTGGGCTATAATAAATTTAAGATTGGCGTCAAAAAGTTCTCTAAAAAAAATGATAAAATAAAGTGTTTTTAAGTACTTTTTAATTTTTGGTCTCGGTGGACCTTTCGGTGGAAATGCCCAAAATATGATTACACATACAAATAATTGTTTATAAATAACTTGTTTCGTTGGTGCCACAGAACTTCTAAAGATTTCATTTTCTAACAATAGAGGCAAGCTAACTTCGGCTCGACCGAAGTAAATATACCCTTGGAGCTTGATATATGCCTGACAGTTTTTATGACAGCTATACTATATAGTTGTCCGATTTTGACAAGGCTTGGTGAAATTATGTGAAATCATTAAAAACTTATAAATACGAGCGTTGGGAGCGATAGCATTGAAAACAAAAAAGTTTTTCTCACTAAAACTAGTTTTTCTACCGATCGTTCCTATGGCAGCTATATGCTATAGTCATCCGATCCGGCCGGTTCCGGCAAATGTGCAGCGTATTTGTACCAAAAGACTTCGGCAAAGTTTGGTTAAGATAGCTTTAAAACTGACGGAGGAGATTGCATAGAAACAGACGGACGGACAGACGGACGGACAGGGTATATGAGGTTACAGTATAATTTGGATAATTACACCTACACTTAATTGCACATTCAAGATAATTACTCCAAAATCTCTGTAAATCGTAGTTAAATCTTATTTTATTCTAAATATTTTTTTGTTTAATTGCATTGCATTTAACTGCATTTTTAAGATTATTGCATCCTTTTTCCGGGAATAAGTTTTGTTTTTTGTATGAAAAAAATGAGTTCAAATGCGTGCCAGAGCGAAGGCCACTATCGATATCGATTGTAATCGCTGTGAATGTCAATAGCGCATTTAAGGCGCTTAAATTGTATAGATGATGTGCTCGCTGTGAGTGTCAGTTTCACGAGACAAGACCGCTCACGATCAGAACAGCATCTTAACTCAAGCAATGGAAAACTTAGTAAAAATGGGAAAAACAAAATATAATGCTTCTTTAACTGTAAAGCAGAAGCTGGACATTATTGACGCAGTTAAAAATAAGGCAAGCAAAAAGGATATATATTTGTATTAAATACAAATGCGACAGGTCGACAATTGAACGAATTATAAAAAAAGAAGACGATCTCAGACATGCCGCTATTACCGCGGGCTCACATCGAAAACGTCAAAGAAAGGGAGTGCATGCTGATGTTGAGCTGGCCCTACTGCAATGGTTCAAGCAACAGCGTTCCACTAATGCGATTTTGGACCGGCATGTTATTCTCGGCAAAGCCTTATGTTGAATAACGAGTTTGAGCCTGATGGCAACTGGCTGTGGCGCTGGCGTAAGCGCCATAATATAAAATTTGGCAAACTACACGGAGAATCTGCTGAGAGCGATGCTAGAGGAGCAAATGATTATGTTCTCAACATATTGCCCGGACTGAAAATATATTTAACGCAGATGAAACTGGCCTTTATTATAAAGCAGCGGTGGGCAGCAGAAATAACTGAAAGGGTACAACAACATTCTTATTTTTGTCATTTGCTTGTGATCAGCGCGATGCAGCGTGTGTTTGTTGTAATTTCTATTGCGTCGTAGAATTATAAAAATAACGGGCCGGGTTGCGCGGGTAAGAAGGGCTATGAGGCTGCCCACCGCTGTTATAAAGCAATGCCAATTTGGACATTTTATCTACCGGGTGAACAACCAAAGGGACAAACAAATCAAAGAACCCGTTTGACTTTACTTTTTATTTGCAACTTTTCTGGCTCCTACAAAAAAGTCGTCGCTCTAGGTAAAGCCGAAGCTCCACGTTGTTTTAAAAACGCAAGCCTCCCATTTACATATTATGCTAACCAAAAAGCATGGATGACCTTAGACATATGGGGAAAAATCATTGTAAAACTGGATCAAGAAATGATAGTAAAAATCGAAAGATTATATTGTTCGTTGATAACGCGGCTTGCCATAAAGATGTGCAACCTATTAAGAATTTATGTCTCCTAACACCACGGCTGTGCTACAGCCTTTAGATCAAGGAATTATTCATTCATTCAAACTGGAATACAGACGGATTTTGGTTAAAAAACAATTGCGTGCTTTGAAACGCTGTGAAACTACAGTCGAATTTGTAAAAAAAACTTTCGCTATTGGATGCTCTTTTTTATGTATGGTTAAACCGACAACAATTTATAATTGTGTTAAAAAAGTAAGTAGCGCATCTTGAATCTGAAACAAAAAACTTTTAATTTATGTTACCTTTTCAGGCAGGATTTGTCGAGTATGACGACAACATTCAGGAAAATGAGACCAGTAGTGAGGATGAGTCGGATGATTCACAGTTACCATCAATTAAAGATGGTTTTTGCGCTATTAAAACATTGGAAATGTTGGCTAGAAAATATAAATGGGATGAAGCCTGCACACTTTCTCGTATAGAAGAAAATTTGATGGTGCTTAGTACAAAAAAATATGTTCAAAATAAAATTACAGACTATATTAAATAAATTAATGCATTTATGTTCTAGCCAAATGGAATTAAGGCATAAATAACAATTTAATCTGAAATTTAGTTAATTTTATTAACTTTAACGCACATTGGCGATAATTGCATATCTTTTGGTGTTAATGAAGAATGTGCAATTAAAGGCTTTATACTGTATATTAAAATTGTCCGGATGTTTGTAACGCACAGAAGGAAGCATCTCCGACCACATAAAGTATATATGGGTGATTCCATGAAAAATCGCCCACTGGGATTTTTTTTTGGATCGAAATAATTTTTTTCGTATTCCTTGTGGTAAAATAGTATATACGTATTTTCAGCATTTTGGCGAAATATACTTAATTCGCGGGTAAAGTCGATTTCAAAATTTACATATTTAAAAAATTTAATTATTTTCAATTGCTTGCTATCCAAAGCCATTGGTAATAAAAATATTTAAAAAATCTGAAAATTAACATCTGAATCCAAACTTTCAAATAACGCACACTTAAAAATTTTTAAAATTTTCTTTGGTCTTCAAATCGCGAAAATAAGTAAACAAAAATTAATTGCCGCTAACGGGATTTTTTTTTTGTCTTCCTTTTTTTCTCAAAATTTGGTCTTGTATCCAGTAATTTACTGTATTAAGCTGTAAATGGGCAATCAAATAGTTCCAGAGTTATGGCCATTTTTCATTTATTTAAATTCACTTTTTTTTAGGAACTAACAATATCAGATGTTTCGGAATGTGAAAATGTTTTGGTTTTAAGAAGATAGTTATTTTGTGGTTGAATAGAGTGTCCCATGTATAGTTTTGCATTTCGAAAATCGTAATTTTAATAATTCTGTGGCCCTAGTTTAGTGATTTGTGTTTCTCTATCTTACTGTGATGTTTGGTAAAAATTAGTTGACCCATTCATAGAGTTCCAGGGCAGGGGTAATCTGTTTATCGGTAATCATTTGAATGCTTGCCCTTCTAGCCCTTCTTTTTAGTGTATATCCAGCTCCATCGCAAGGCCCTTTGGGCTGTTGCATGGAAATGCCACTCCGCCGATCTGTTAAAATAATTTTTATGATGATATACTTCACTATATTCGACCACAAAAATATTACCCTCTTAAAATTAAACATACTAAATCTGATATTGTTACAGAAAATTAATTTAAATAAATGAAAAATGGCCATAACTCCGGAACTATTGGATTGCCCATTTACAGCTTAATACAGTAAATTACTGGATACAAGACCAAATTTTAAGAAAAAATGAAGACAAAAAAAAAAATCCCGTTAGCGGCAATTAATTTTTGTTCACTTATTTTCGCGATTTGAAGACCAAAGAAAATTTTAAAAAATTTTATGTGTGCGTTATTGGAAAGTTTGGACTCAGATGTTAATTTTCAGATTTTTTAAATATTTTTATTACCAATGGCTTTGGATAGCAAGCAATTGAAAATAATTAAATTTTTTAAATATGTAAATTTTCAAATCGACTTTGTCCGCGAATTAAGTGTATTTCGCCAAAATGCTGAAAATACGTATATACTATTTTACCACAAGGAATACGAAAAAAATTATTTCGATCCAAAAAAAATCCCAGTGGGCGATTTTTCATGGAATCACCCATATATTCTTGATCAGCATGACGAGCTGAGTTGATATAGCCATGTCCGTCTGTCCGTCTGTCCGTCCGTCCGTCTGTTTCTATGCTATCTCCTCCGTCAGTTTTAAAGATATCGCAACCAAACTTTGCACGAAGTCTTTTGGTACAAATACGCTGCACATTTGTCGGAACCGGCCGGATCGGATGACTATAGCATATAGCTGCCATAGGAAAGATCGGTAGAAAAACTAGTTTTAGTGAGAAAAACTTTTTTGTTTTTAGTGCTATCGCTCCCAACGCTCGTATTTATAAGTTTTCAATGATTTTACATTATTCCACCAAAACTTTTCGAAATCGGACTACTATATAGTTTAGCTGCCATACAAAAGATAGGTCTGAAAAAAAGTGCGCAGTTCATTTGTCGGAATCGGCCGGATCGGATGACTATATCGTATAGCTGCCATAGAAACGATCGGTCGAAAAAGTAGTTCTAGTGAGAAAAACTTTTTTGTTTTCAAAATTTTGTCAAAATTGTGGTGCAATATAACAAACTGGCAGGCAGATATCAAGCTCCAAGGGTATATAAACTTCGGTCGAGCCGAAGTTAGCTTGCCTCCATTTTTTCTGATTTATATCGAAGTCGGTTAGAGCCGACCTTAACTTATGCATATAACCTACTGCGGTCAATCAATTTTGCTTATCAAAAAAAAAATAAATAAAGCAATCTTTTTGTTCGGAAAAAATAGTTATACTCTGTTCCAAAGGTTCACAGAGTATATTAAGTTTGTACAAAAGTATGTAACAAGGAGACGAAAACATGTTCGACCCTATAAAGTATATATATTCTTGATCAGCATCAACAGCCAAGTCGATATAGCCATGTCCGTCTGTCCGTATGAACAAACTGATCTCAGAGATGGTAAAATATAAAGGTTCGACATGTATGAGGCATTAACTTCTTATACTTGAAGGCAGTTAGTTATCGATTTGCCGAAAGAATAATAAAGACCAGATGAACTATACTCAAGTTATGAGCAAAATAATGTTTACAGCTGCAGCGCCACTGTAGCGGCGACAACTATTGATCAGTTTTTAAAATCAAGTAGTGGTTTCATCTATTGGTCAAGTTATGACCAACTAAAAAATCGGTACCTCAGCGCTGTAGCAGCGCAGCTACTGCAGGTACAGACAGTTACAGTCGGGTTTGACCGACTTTCTTACTTGGGTTTATACACTTTTTTTATACTCTGTACCGAAGGTACATAGAGTATATTAAGTTTGTGCAAAAGTATGTAACAGAGAGAAGGAATCATTTCCGACCCTATAAAGTATATATATTCTTGATCAGCATCAACAGCCGAGTCGATATAGCCATGTCCGTCTGTCCGTCCGTCTGTCCGTCCGTCTGTCTGTCCGTCCGTCCGTATGAACAAACAGATCTCAGAGATGGTAAGAGATAGAGCTTTGTCATGTATGGGACAAATGTTTCTTATATCTGCAGGCAGATCAAGTTTATTTTCAATTTTGGCCACTCCCCCTCCCGCCCCCGCAATTTTGAAAAAACGTCATATCTTCCACAGTTTTGTAGATAGATGGTTTGTACCTTGTAGAGATAGTTAGTAATTGTCAAAATGTATCGATTTGCTGAAGAAATGGTAAAGATCGGATGAGCGGTTCTCAAGTTATAAGCAAAAAAGTGAACCAAGCTCCCCCTTCCACCCTTCCCCCCTTCCATACCTTGTCTCAAGTAATGTGGTTCCTATAGATTTGAATTCCTTTTAATCTAGAATTTATTTTAATAAATGGGCAGGCGCAATTGCAAATCTTAGGTGTTTTTGCTCGGATCTCATTGTGGTACACAGAATAGATAGATGTTGGGCCTAACTGAATATATATTAAGTCACTAGGTTCAAACTTAAAAATTGTAGCTCTGACAGTTTTTCGCGGTTAGAAGAAGATGGAGGAAGAATTTGCCAAACCTGGAGCAAACTTTATCTGGGTACAGTGTACACCTACATCCATGCAAAAATATGTGGCTCTTCTTCTTATAGTCTGTGAGATCAAAGCGTTTATACAGAGGAAAATAAAGTTTTTCGCTGTTAAAAAATGGAGGAGGAGGAATTTTCGAAATCTAAAACAAACTCGATGTTGGTACAGTATTCACCAACATACATGCCAAAACGAGTGGCTCCATCAATTACAGTCTCTGAGATCGACGCGTTCATACAGACGGACGGACAGACGGACATGGCTATATCGACTCGGCTGTTGATGCTGGTCAAGAATATATATACTTTATAGGATCGGAAATGATTCCTTCTCTCTGTTACATACTTTTGCACAAACTTAATATACTCTATGTCAGAGATGGGCGCGTCGCGACGTTCCAATGCACACACCAAGCAGCGTGTGCATTAGGCCTCTGCCGCGGCCGACTGTAAAAATCACACGTACGCTATAAGCATTGACAGCTACTTATATTTGCATGTGCTTGTATGCGTGTGAAAAGTGTGACGGTATGTGTGCTTGCCCATCTCTGCTCTATGTACCTTCGGTACAGAGTATAAAAACTGATAAAACAAAGTGTCTTCAAGTACTCTTAACTTTTTGGTCTCGGTGGACCTTTTAGGTGGAAATGCCCAAAAAAATGATTACGCACATTAAAATAATAATTAACTCGAATTTTGATTGTGGTCAAAAAATTTTTGTTATTTAAAGTACTCGCAGTCCCAACAGGCACATTCAAAATGCGATCGTGTGCGCCGCACAGTGGGCTAAATGTTGTATATAATGCTTGAACCTGAAACAAACTATGCAACCAGGTCCAGTTTATAAAAGGGAAAGTGAGACGAATCTGTTTGGGATTTTTTCACGTCTGGACTTTTGATTATTAAAGAAAAGTAATGACTTAGCCTTAAAACATGTTATCCAAACCTATTTCTGTGGACAATCTATACTTATGATTTAACTGTCTTCGACTTTAACGTAAATTAATATTTGTGAAATTTAAAATGAACTAACCCAGGCCATTCTACGATTTTTTCAATGTGTTGGCAATGACAGAATTGTCTATTGCCCAAAGGTATGCAACGTAAAATCAGTACAGAAGACTAGATTTTTATATTGAGCTCTAATAAAGTTCTTAACAATATCCATTGCGCACTTATGGGCCGTACCGAATGCTGTCATGATAAACGCTTATAATCCAAGTGGTTTATCTATGCTTAAAAAAATCGTTGAGTTGCTTGGGATAGTTGACTTTAATGTTAAGAAATTGTACTTTTAGGTCCACATCAAAAAAAAAATAAAATGAATCTAAAAAGGATTTAAATAGATAGGTATTATTTGGAATTTAAGACTTTGATTGCCAAAAATCCAGACGTGTTGGAAAGTTTCTCCAAACAGATTCGACAATCCTCTAAAATCGCCACAACCCCTACTATAAAGTGTAAAAAGTTTAATTTTGTTGCCTTGTGTGATTTATGGTCGATTGTGGAGCTGAAAATTTCCAAGTCCCTGGGGATCTGCTCGGCTGGCTGATATATTGCGACGCTGACTGCGAGTGAGTTTACTTATTCCCAAATTTTTAAAATGGATTAAGTTAAATTTTAATTCAGTTTCTGCAAACACCGAAATGTCGCTCGATAAACTGTCCATCTTCTTAATGATTTTGACAATCGGAACAATTTTCGGCGAGAATTATTTAGAAAATATCCGAGATGACTATTGCAAATTATATTGTCGAAATGAGTGTACAAATGGCAATGTCAGTGAAAGTGATAGAACTTGCTCTAAAGAGGGCAACACCATAACCACGAACAATTACGTGCTTCATTTATATGAGGAAGATTTTGTGACAGATTTAAAGCTCTTTTGGAAAATATCTAAGCCGGACCTAAACTCTCTTATGAAACTTAACTCGGACAATGTGAGGTTTGAGAATCTAGAAGTAACTAATGACCTTGACGACAAAGGTCTACATATAGTACCATTAACTCGATATATGAAAGCATTTGGCATAAGCAGATTAGAAGGGTATTACTGTCGTACCTCACAATTAACGTTTTATGAATTTCAAATTGATATTACACAAGGAGCGAGAGTGTTATCGATTTCTGCGACTTCCAACTCAGCTGCAAGTGATCAATTCCTATATGAATACTTACGACAAAACACAACAAATTGGAAGAGGATTCATATTGAGTGTGGGCCAAGATATAAAATTCCCCGTTTCTTTTTTGAAAAAACGAATTTAACTAAATTAGAATTTGATTTGTGTAACATGGAGACAGCAACATTTGACAACCTGATAAAATTGGATCATTTGACTGTTGGGACAATGAGTTCGATAGACCTTGCATTTTTAAGGTAATGTTTTTTAAAATCCATTTGTAATTCTTACAATTAAAATAATAAAACATTTTTTTGCAGTTCTGCCACTCTACAAAATCACTTGGAATCGATTTACCTTTACACTAAACAAGAAATTGATCTAAAATATTTTCAAAATTATTCAAAGCTTAAAATCATTTACCTTTCTACCCGAGATATCATTCCATCCGAAAACTTAAAAGCGTTTGTTGGCGACTGGAGTAAACCATTTTGTAACTTCACTCTGGGCATAAATAAGAGACGTTGCCCCAAGAGCTGTATTTGCGGCTTAGAGTTCCCCTCCAATTCGTTTATCATCAACTGCACAGGCCAAGGACTAACAGAAGTGCCTGAGTTACCAATTCCCATAACTGGCAATCCCAAGCTGCTGTTTGATAGAAACCAACTACAATCACTGCCAAACATATCATGGCCCGGATTTGCAAATCTTATGGAACTTCATTTATCCAACAATAATTTGACAAACCTCACCGCTGATCAGCTTCCTCCCGGACTAACCCTTCTGGACATTAGAAATAATAGCATTCAAACGGTTGATGAAAAAGTGGCACAATTTCTTTTAGAACGGAAAAACCGAACAACATTTTTACAAGCTGGCATATTCTGGATAAAGAACTGTGAGAATACAAATTTGACAATTTATCTGAACGAATTAGCCAAGATGAATGAGGAGCCTCTACATCACCATCACCTAAGCGGACCCTGCCCTGACCCCTGCACTTGCTGCTTCAATTACACCTCACATCGGTTTGTCATCGACTGCGGCAATAAAAGTCTTAGGCATTTTCCAATACTTCCAAGTAATATCAAAGGTAACTCCATTCTTCTGCTGGATGACAACCAATTCGAAGTCTTGCCCCAGAATGATCTCGGGAATTCCACTCTGCGGGAACTCCACTTGAAGAGCAATTCCCTAAGCAGACTCACAATTAATCAACTGCCACCGAATCTCACTTATTTGGATATCCGCCACAATAAACTCAGCGCTCTAGATGACAAAGTGACGCAGTTCCTTTCAGCAAGTAATTTGATCACAGATTTATCAGGCAATCCCTGGGAATGCACTTGTCAGTTCACCAACTTCCTCATCTACCTCCAAAACCGTCACCCCAAGGAGTACAAGGCTGCCTTAAGGCGTTGTATTGGTCAGGAATATTGTCCTCCATCCTGTGTCTGTTGCTTGGATTATGACTTTAGGAGATTTATAGTCAATTGCTCTAATCAAGGATTAACTGAGATTCCTGAAATTCCTGTAACAAATCATTCCGTGCTGCACTTTGAAAATAATCTACTTACAAATCTATCGAACAACTCACCCCCTGGCTTTGATCAACTCAAGGAACTTCACTTGGCCCACAATCAACTCCGGCTAATTGAACACATTTCCTCTAACCTAATCCTGCTAGACGTGCGGGGTAACCAATTGAACAAACTCAGTCAGCAAATGGTTGACCTACTCACCAATCGATCCCATTTAACTCTCTCCATCTCCGACAATCCCTGGATCTGCAGCTGCGAGGAGAAACACTTTCGACGATTTACCAAACATTTTAAAGGCCAAATCAACGATCTCTGTGAAGTCAAATGCGGGGATAATACTACTTCGCTGGTCAAGTTGGAGGAGAAGGATATCTGCCCACTGGGGATTCCTGGCTATGTCTTCGTGTTGATAGCAATCCTGGTCTGTACTTGCACCTTGAACTGCCTGCAATGCTTTCAAGAGTCCATCAAAATGTGGTTCTATGACAAGAATCTGTGCCTGGGACTGGCTGCCCGCAGGGAACTGGATAGGGAGAAGATCTTCGATGGGTTCCTGGCCTTCACCCATAAGGACGCCGACTTCGTGGATGAGTATATTGAGGAGCTGGAGAACGGATTGCACAAGTTCCGATTGTGCTACTACGAACGAGACTGGCAGCTGGGTCAATCGATTCCCGCCTGCATTTGTCAGTCGGTGGAGGACTCGAGACGCGTTATTATCCTGATGACAAACAACTTCGTGAGGTCTTCATGGGGTCGTCTGGAGCTGCGCCTCGCCATGCATGCCACAACCCAGGACAGATGCAAACGCTTGATCGTTGTGGTGTATCCGGATGTGGAGAGCTTTGATGAATTGGATAGCGAGCTGAAGCTGTACATGACTGTTAACAGGTATCTAAGACGAGATGATCCGAACTTCTGGAAAAAGTTAATCTATGCCATGCCACATAAGGAGCGCGAGTAAAGTATCCATAGGGCGTAGTTTTTAGTATAGATTTAGACAATTGTGTTTTTATTTTTAATTTGTAGAATTTTAGTGGTTTCGCTGTGACGAAACTTAGGGTTTAGCTAAAAATTTCAAACTGCATTAACTAACAGCTTTTAAATTGTTTGATTAATTTTTATCGGTTGACAATAAACACACAAAATTATGAGTCTTAGCTTTGAAAGCTCTCCGAAGCCTTTAACAGGACTTATATTTCGCTATGCACAAGCCATATGTTTTTTCGCGAGTAAAATTTGGTCTGCTGTATATTGTGTTTTGCTGTTCAAATTATAGTAAACTAGCTGAACCCGCCGCGACTTCGTCCGCGTCCAAGTTTTGAAAAAATCGTAGTAAGTAGAAAAAATTGTATAGCTCAGTAACACTGTATTTGTACTTATATTATCTATTTGTTAAAAAGCTAATTCTTTTTTAATATTATGACTTCATTAGCTTAGTGTTTAGAAAATTTCGAATTTACCAGAATGATTAAAATAAAACAATCTGGGAATAGAGGATTAAGTAAGGCGGGGAGAAGCAGTGACCTGTACACATACTAAATTCTATCCCGTCCAGTCGTACCGGACACAACCAAATTTTCAAGTCGCGTTAAAATTTCAGAATTAAAAATTATTCCCTTCCTGTTTGGTGAATGCTAAACAGTCAAGGGACATTTATAAGTGCGCACCTATATATATTTGTTTTTAATTAGATCTCCAGAATATTCTTTTCTGATCAATTTATGTAAATAAACCCAGTTTGAGATATGTAACTATTTAAACATGTCGCTCACTTACTTCAATACTGGCATAACTCAAAAAATACGATTTTTGAGTTAATAATGCAGAAATGTTCGCTATCTTCGGTACTATTTTATGCAAAAATTTTCGTATTGCTATCTCTTCTACTTTCCATGTGAGATGAGAATATGTAGCAATATCATTTTCTAGGTTAATTTTCATGTTGATGCAAGAACCGAAATATCTCAGTTGTCCTACTGTCGATATTGACCAAACATACTTCGTCTTTCAATTAAAACATCATATTTTCAATTTTTATTAATAAGCATTCTAAACTTATAATATTTTACTTAATTGAGTTGAAACTAAAAGAACCATTTTTTAGGTAAAATCCATTGAGAACTTCAAACGTGTTTTTCTCAAAATGGATTATTTTGAGTTATGCCAGTATTGAAGTAAGTGAGCGATGTGTGTGTCTTTACTATGCGGCAACCAAAACAGGGAAAATGCATTTCTTAAAGGTAAAAAAAATTAGAAGCAAATTTAATTTTTGTTTTTTAAAATCGGAAAAAATAAATATATTTCTAATCAGGGTCACAGTTCCCGCTGTCCACTGATTTTTATCTGCAAAAAGCTAAATTGAATAATAAGCTGTTTTAGCAACACTGTTTATTTTTCTCCGTCAAACACATTCTTCATTGCGAAATGTTATGCATTTTTAGGTGTTTCAATCGAAATAAATCTCTTAGATAATCAGCTCACAGCCTAGTTTATTAACAAAAACTCGCAAATGAAATAAGGAGACAATTAATGTTTAGCAGACTGCTCACGTCATGTGTGCCATCACTTATCCTGTATCGTTGAAGTCACGTACCACCTCTAACATATAAACACATGAAACCAAAAACACAAACATACATTTTTTGGCTGTTAGTTTTGTTAAGTTTTAATTAAATTATTTTGAAACGCGATCAACATTTTGTTCAAGCTATCGATGTGATTTGTATGTGCTATAAGATTCAATGCAATTGGATCAGACCATTCTCAATTTGATTTATTGCTTGTTTATGTAAAAAAAAATCACACACATACATATGCACGCACTTAGCGCGCTCTCACTCTCTCTCGCATTCTCAGCGAAACACAACATTGCCTGAGCGGAACAACCGTTACGGGCCCATACAATCCTTTAATTGGCTTTTTCAATAGATTGGAGGAAAATTTTCCAATTTCCTTTCTTAGTGAGCGCCTGCATAACTAAACGAAGGTCTATGCCAAAAATCAGACCTGTACGATAAGCCGTTTTCGCTGTGGATTGATAATATGTCAGTCTGTCAGTCGGGCGTACAGATATATATATATAGAAGATATATAAAACCTATCCAGCTCATAATTTTTTTCTTGAAAGGTATGTTTATTTACTATTAAAATTAAGTTGCAGATTTGCAAATATATAAAAGACATGCGTTGTGACAGCGAAATAGCGATACGTGCCTTGAGGCACGTTTGGGGCTCCAAGACAACTTTTGTTGCCTGGTGATATTTCTCAATTGATTGCAATTTATGTGTTTGTTTCTGTTGATGGAGTGATTTTACTTAATAGAATTATAAATATTAGAAGAAATGGCAAACCGGGTTCGGTATAAGCTGTCCTACTTGACAGATGAGCAGTTGCTCAAGATATTTGACTCAGTTCCGTCGGATGAAGAAGTGATAAGCTCAAGTGACGACGAGGACGACGGAATTGATATAGTGGAGGCATTACAGGATGCTGAGACTGTGGAATTTATTGAGAGTAAAGTTGAAAATGTTCAAACCATTGCTCAGAAAGCTTAGACTTCCCAGAAAACTGCAAAAAGGTCGGGATCACCATTACCAATCAGTGAAGACTCGGCGTGCGCATCTCCGTCAACTTCTGGTGGGTTCAATGGAGCTGGTAAGCCAAATTTAATTGCTATGTGTTTTTTTACTGAAGTTTTATTTATACAGGTATTGAAACAATAACAAAAGATTCGAGTAATATTCTGTGGCGAGAGAAATGTATGCAGTTGCATGTTAACAATGTAGCATTTCGTGGCGATTTTTCGCTGCCAGCAGAAATAAAGGAGCTTAAAACTCCACTAGAGCTCTTTTGCTATTTCTTCAATGCGGAAATCATGAATATGATCGTCGACCAAACCATGTGCGCAGCTTTAACGGATGATATTAACCATAAATTCAAAAATAACACTGATGAGATGCACCATTACATAGGTATTTTGATGTTCATGTCCATTTATCGCCACACGAATCTGAAGAGCTACTGTGGACAAAATGCGTTCGGACCTATACAAACCTGCATGACCAAAAGCAGATTCGAGACAATCAAGAAGTACTTCTCGCTACGTGATGAGCGCGAACGGATCAAAAAGGGTGAACCAGGCTACGATCCTTTGTTCCGTACGCGAAAATTGGTAGACTGTCCCAACAAACGGTTTGACTCGGTGCCAAAGTATGCCCACCTTTGTGTTGACGAGCAAATGTGCAGCACATAAATGAAGCACCACTTGCGTCAGTACATGCCAAATAAGCCGCACAAGTGGGGCATCAAACTATTTGTATTGTTCGATTCATTTGGATACGCATACCGCTTTGAGATCTACAGCGGTGCAGGTGATAATGTGGTCTTACCTGGTCAACCAGATCTTGGTGCTTCGGCCAACATTGTAGTGCGCTTAACACAAACCGTAGAAAGATTTAAGAATCACATCATTTACTTCGATAATTTTTATACATACATCTCTGCCTTTGATGGTTTATCTAAGAGCGAACAGTATTTATATCCTTGGCACGGTGCGAGTAAACCACATCCCCAATTGCAAGCTACCAAACGATATTGCCATCAACAAATTGCCAAGGGGTATTTCGACTGAATACGTTGGGTCCTCATATGGTGTCGACATAACCAATGTGCTCTGGAAAGACAGCAATCCAGTTCGCTCTTTGTCCACTTATGTGGGTGTTAAGCACCTCAGGGCTGATGCCTACCGGGTCGTCCAATCAATACCAAAAATGCATCTTCACCGCAATGGGTAAACCAGTCTCCATCCTCTCAGTCAGGACGAACAATAAATTCACCATCCTCGCAGACAGCGCTCAAACATGGTCAAAAATCAAAACATCCAATATCGGACTTGCGGTTTGACCAGCTGAACCATTTCCCACATTGGTTGGATTGAAACAGTGGAAAAAGATGTTGCAAGCACTGTAAAAGTTCCCAAACGCAATGCATATGCACGAAATGCTATCTGCATTTATGCTGCACAGCGAATAAAAACTGTTTTTTAGAATACCATAAGAAAAAATTAAATAAATCTTCATTACTTTAAAATGTTTTTTTTTTTTCACTCAAGGCCCCAAGCGTGCCTTCAGGCACGCTTTCCTTTCTTCTCACCTTACAGGTAAACCAAAGATTCTACGTTATTTCTGAATACATATTTGAGCTTAGACGCATTCATTCACTTTAAAAAAAATTATTTGAATACTTTTTTTCTATTATTTTGGAAAGTAGTCTTAGAGGGTTAAAATCAGTTTCTTATGAGCATTCTACACGAGCTGTGTTATTATATACTCCTCCTTTAATAGGTTCCGTTTAAATAAAATTAACAAAATTTGTGACTTGGAACTATCCAGTCCAAATGGATAACAAAATTATCATAAATACCCTTTTTTCTGTAAACCAGCCCAGCGAATAATGTAAGTTCCGTCCAATCAGCTATCCTTCTTTAGCCAAAGTATTATGAAATAATTTTTATTTTTAATTTAGGATTTTAAAACTTTTTGAAAGTTTATAGCAAAATAATGGAACAAAGCTGTATAACCAGAACTAAGCGTTTTTCCCCAGCCTTCTTCTCCAGTTAATGCTCTTCTTACACCTTTTGTTTCCATAATTTCATTTTACTGGCTAAAAAAAGAGAAGTCCCAAAGTTGACATCAATCTCTTTCTTTGCCTCTAAAGTCCATTAAAAACCGCACAAAATTCAAAATCATTATCATTAATAGTCATTAGCCCAGCTGCTGATGCTGCTGGCTGAGGATGGTTCTATTTCTGTAACTAACTAGATCTAGATCACGATTACACCAAAAAGATAACCCAGTTTGTAATGGTGGCCCGCAAGAACTTTCCTCACCCAGCTGTGACACACAAAGTCAAATCTTAAGTTCAAATCGCCATAATTATGGCTCTCTCCTCTAGCAAATTGTTTCAAGCTGTGATTTTTGTTTCTTTGATAATTTTCAATTGTAATGCTGATGAACATTAATTATGTCTGGCAAGCAAAGAAAAATGATCTTGATGCGTATGAGTTTTTTTTTTTCAATTTTTTTTGGCAACACAAAACTTTCACAAAACCCAAATTTTACTTTCATCTTGGCTGGCTGAACGCATTCTAAAATCTTTTGGAGCTTGGCTAACTCATTAAGTTGTCGTTGGCCTCATTATACACACACAAGCCAAGTCCACGCCAAGTCCAAGTCTTTTCTAATCATAAGTGCAACGGTTATGCTCGCCTTAACATCACGCTGTTCCAATCTCTGGCAAAGGGAAACGGAAGCCCAACAGAATGAATGGAGATGGAGATGAAGATGGAGATTTATGTATGCCACATGCTAATCAAAGTCAAAAAATAAAACGCAACTGTGGGTGAAATTTGAGCTAAGGCTGTGGCTGCAGTTGGTTGGCCATTGAAATGGGTGAAGGTGAAGGCAACGTTTTAGTTTCATAGACTTGGTCTAGCTCGTAAATCTGCGGTCTTGGTTTGCAGATGGGAAAGTTTTTTTTTGCCTTTATTTTGCGATCTTAACGCTCACTTGGCTCTTTGTGTTCTAATAATACTTCGTACAAATAAAATACACACTGAGAGAAAAAAAGGAAGTTGAAAATGCAAACAACATAAAAAAATAAACATGGAATAAAAAAAGAATTTTCCCATGCGTGTGCATAACTAAGCAGAATTGTTTTCATTTTATATCCATGGCGAATTTTATGGGCCCTCATAAAAGGGTGGGGTCTCTGATTTCTCTCAGCGTAGGACCAAACCTTTTGTATCTGCTGTTGATAATGATGAAAAAGAAACAAAATGCTTAATGGTTTTTCTATGCAAAACTCCATTGAGCACTTTCCGCTCCCTTCATCTACCGCTTTTTCCTATTCTTGCCAAGCACTTCAATCAGAAAGTTGTCTGCAAGCCTTTCGCTGGCCTTTCGTTGTGGGCACGTCCCACTCAATGGAACTGAAGTCAAAGAGTTGGACACACTGAATCACCACCATATTGGGCAACAGCCACAAAAAAAAAACCTCAAACTGCAGTTGGAAGCTAAGGCTTATGTTTTTTTTTTTTATGTGTCTGTCTGTCGGTTTGTTTGTTTTATCTGTCGGCTTCCGTTCGAGAACCCCGAAAAAGAACAACAAGCAAACTAAAAGTTGCGTTGACAACATTCTGTGCCACTTTCATGCAAATTATGGCTGTCTGCTGTCTGTTGACTAGTTTTGTTCTTAACATCATTTCGTAATTTTGTTGTGCCACTTGATGTAATCATTAAGAAACCATTCACCCCCAAATTCAGCTGGAAATCCAAAAATGTGTCAATAAGTAACAGTTTTGAAATTTGCCTGTCGTTTAGTAAAGATTTTTTGGGCCATAAACCTGTGAAATTTCAACCATTTGTTTTAATTAAAAATAAAAATTTGGCTTTGCAACGGAATATCTCATTACTCATACCCTATTTCAAATAACAAAAAAAACCAATCCCAAATGTTTTTTAAATATGCCAATATCGAGCTGAAATCAAGCTCATCTGAGTTAGGGACGGGATAAAGACATTTCTAAATTGTTTCTGCTGTTAAGGGGGATCCCCTTTAACCCATTTTAAATGGGTACAGGAAATATAAATAATGGTCCCTGTTCCGAATTCCGGGTCGATTTTCGTATTAACATTTGAGTTTAGAATTGAATTTATATAAATTTAGAGGTAATTGTCAAGTTAATTTGATTCTACTAGATCCCGTCGAAATTTTCTCTCGATTTAAATTCATTTGGGATTAAGCAATCGGTTTCAGCTGGCTCCATAATTCCGAGTTTAGTTATTCCTGATCTAGTAGCCGTAGGTATATTTGTCGCCTCCCAGCGCACTATAGGTCAAATGACCACTTTTTCTGTGCGAAATTAATAACCACTACAAAATCGTGCCATTTAAACTAAAACCTGTAAGAATATCATAAGTTAGAATAAATTTGTAAGAAAAACTGGAATTTAACCCATTAACGACCAAAAATTAAAATTAACCCACCATTTTTTTTTATATTTTAAAACATTTATTAATCGCTTAAATCTTATTCATTTTCTAAACATAAATCAAAAATTTCCTTTTCACTTTTATTAGTTTTCTCGTCTTTATTGCTAATGTGAAGCTCTTCCATGGCTTCGCTGCAACATAATAGTTGAGTGACTTCAGGTGGAAGGGTGGTTTCGTTTTTGTAAGCGTCTATTTAATTTTAATAATTTGAATCGAAAAAACATGAAAAACTTATTTTTGCATCTCAACAATTTTTTCAGCCGTATGCAGTAAAATAGATAACAACGAAAATTTTGCGAGGGCCTCATTTGCTATTAAACCCTGATTTCAATTTGGCTGCTGTAATTTTACTGTAGTGTGGATATATGTCGCAGTTTCTTAACTGCGCATTCGTTGCGCATTGCATTATACTGGTCTTTTGAAAAATTATATTCAAGAAGGAAAGCTAAAGCTTCATCCGCAGAAAGTGGAATTGGGGGTCTTTATTGCAAATATTGCGTATTTTTGACGGCTTTGTTGGGCTTTCCATACTTTCTTTGAGGACTGCAGCCAAATCGGCATCACCTTGTTTACGAGGTGAAGTTGCTGCTGCACGAACGAGAAGATTAGTATTAGCTGTTTTTTTTGCAAGTTCTGCGGCTTCTCTTCTTTTTCCAAATTCTGATTTGGCACTGATTGGCAGACGTGGACGTCCAACAACGGTAGGAGTATCAATTTTTGATATGCGATTAACTATTTTTTTAGCCAAGCACGATTTTGGTCCAAAAAGATTTTTATCTTTCTATGAGACTTTTTCCAGTTCTGAGCTGATCTGAAGCAATAAAAATTTATGTTCTGGCTTATGTGTTTCTCCATTTTATTCGAAATTGAATAAATTCGAATTTTGTCAACCACATGTTTGAAAACGGCATTCAATTTTTCCTTTTTGTGCATTCTATCCGCCATATTTCAAACAAATCGATTTTTGTTATGCAGAAGTTACCTACAAAAAATGGAATTACTCGTAAAACGCAAAAAATCGCTCTATAAAATAAATTGCAAAGAACTTATTACATTTTTCTTAAACTATTTGTATTTATTTGAAAGATGCCAAATGGGGCCAAATTTTGTTACGGCTTACGGAAGGTAAAAATTAGAAAATAATTCTACCCTTCCGAGGTGATGTAGCCTATTGAGTTATTTAAAAATGTAGCGACATAAATATAAAGCAGTTTTAATTTTACACTTATATACTTATGTGTCTCTTCATTTTCCATTTAACACCAATGAATTATCAGCAACACAATACCAGTAAGACGCACTTAAAACTGATCAAGCAAAACTAACCTCGCAGGCACATATTTAGAAAAAATTGCATCGATTGACTTTGACGCAAAGCTGTGAAACGGAAGTCTATTCTTAGAACAAACAGACATCACGATTCTTTTTTTTGAAGCATTTTCTAATAAAAACCAACAACAACAAAAATAAAACGACACTTTGATTCTTATCACTTTTGCACAGATAAAGGGGATGTTTGACCTAATGTGCAGCGGCGCAAATGCCCATTACAAGTTCGATGTTCTCTTAAACACTTTGAAGGCTGGCAGCTTTCAAGTATCGGTTACTACTCTGTATACATTTACGTACGCTTGGCCGTTTTCGTTGGCATACTGTATACAAAGCAGGATACTATGTAATCGGAAAAGTGGGCGTATAACAGAAAACACTTCGGCTTTAGATTACAACTCAATATACCATTTGAGAAAATGTTGGCGACGAAGTATGCGTTCAGTTCACAATACGATACACCATATTGAAACTTGTGTGTGGACCTGTGGACTAGCTGTGCGCGCGTCCACACACTAGGTGTATCGGATTGTAATGGGGATCAAAATTAAAAATACTTAAAAAAAAATGTTGTATGAGAATAGGAAGGAATTGAACTCTGGACCCATTACACAGAAACACATGGACGACGGTCATAATTAAGAATGTAAGCATTTGGCCCTTTGGCGACCGAGGTGCCTTTTTCAAAAGTCGATTGACACAAACATAACACAACTGTTATACACGAGCAGCAACTCGACCCGAAGTTAAACTTCTCTACACACAACTGTGTATTCGAAACGTAGCGAGAAATTCCCATTACGTGGGCACCTACTACGATGCATATTGTGGACCAGCCCCATTTACCTCTGCGCCGCTGGTCTTCTATAGAACGTTTTCAAATCCGACTGCAAAATACTAAAGTTTAGACGAAAATCGAATCTGAATTCGGAACAGGGCCGAATATAAATTTTTGATGTAAAACATCTTTAATTTCGGTACGGACGATTTTAGTAGGAGTAAAATTTGATTTCAGCGTCACGTGACGCTGAGGTCAGCAGATTTTGTGTTTTTGTTTTAGCAATGTGTCCCAGGGGAAGAGGAGTAAAAGTGGGCAATGGGCGGAAAGAGAAGGGAAAGTGAAGGAACTTGACAGTGACTTATCAGTGACTTGCCAATGACTCGACAGTGACTAAGCAGTAAAACACAGTGACTAAACAATAAATGAACAGTGACTAAAGTGTGACTAAGAAGTGACTAGACAGTGACTGAACACTTACTTAACAGTGGCTGAACAGTGACTAACCAGGAACTATACAGTGACAAAAGAAAATGTTAATAGTGACTAAACAATGACTTCACGGGGACTAGAGAGTGACTAAATAATGAATGAACAGTGACTGAAAAGTGATTAAAGTGAGACCTATGAGTGACTAAAGAGTGAGTAAACAGTAACCGAACAGTTACTTAAAAGTGACTGAACGGTGACAAGAAAGTAACTATACAGTGACTTCCCAATGACTTGATAGTGACTAAGCAGTGACTTAACAGTGACTTGTCAATGTGTAAGCAATGACTAAGCAGTGACTAAATGGTGACTTGACAGTGACTTAACAGTGACTCAAAAGTGATTTGACAGTGACTAAAAATTGATTTAACAGTGACTTGATAATGACTGTACAGTGATTTAGCGGGGACTTAACAGTAACTATACAGTGCCTATACAGTGACTAAGCAGTGTCTTAACAGTTACTTGATAGTAATAGTGACTTGACAGTGACTAATCAGTGACAGTTTGTTGACAAAGACTTGACAATGTCTAAACAGTTACTTGAAATTGACTAATCAGTGACTAGAAAGTGGCTAAACAGATCTTAAATCGCACTTAAATAGCTATTAAACTTCGCATTATGTTTCACATCAAAGCCTCGTGAGTGTTTACACATCTATTTTTATACCCGTTACTCGTAGAGTAAAAAGGGTATACTAAAGTCGTGCAAATGTATGTAACAGGCAGAAGGAATCATTTCCGACCATATAAAGTATATATATTCTTGATCAGCATCAACAGCCGAGTCGATATAGACATGTCCGTCTGTCCTTCTGTCCGTCCGTCTGTATGAACACCTAGATCTCAGAGATGGTAAGAGATAGAGGTTTGACATGTATGGGACAAATGCTTCTTTTATCTGCACGCAGATCAAGTTTATTTCAAATTTTGGCCACGCCCCCTCCCGCCCCCGCAATTTGGAAAAAACGTTATATCTCCAACAGTTTTGAAGATAGACGGTTCGTACCTTCTAGAGATAGTTAGTAATTAGCAAAATGAATCAATTTGCCAAAGAAATGACAAAGATCGGATGAACGGTTCTCAAGTTATGAGCAAAAAAGTGAACCAAGCACCCAACCCTCTCCCACCCTAAAAAATGTTGCATACTTTTTGGATGGTCACCCTAGGGAACGCAGGAACACTGTTAAGCATGTTTTCTCATGAGTAACGGGTATATCGAAGTCGGTTAGAGCCGACTTTAACTTACGCTCTCGTTTTTTTTTAATTGTGTCAAATTGACACACCAGAGAATCATGTGTAAATATTTTCTTAGGTTCAGATGGTGTGTTAAATTCCTTGTCCTCCTCAAAACTAAAACAAAACAGCTGATATCTTGACTCTTAACGCAATAAGTCAAATCTGTGGCAGAATTGCGTTGATGACAATATCGACAACATGAAATCTCCTTTGGTCTCCATTTCCTTGATATTATGCCCCACTATAAATAAATTTTGAATACGCACATGGATATAGGGCAGTCCAGAACACAAGTAATATCAAAAAGGCCGGTACTGTTGTTGTTTAATGAGAAAATCAATATATCTTAAGTGATCAACAGCCGGGATTCAAAATGTAAATGGTTGCCACCACAGCTGCCTGTTTAAAATGGACAACACATGAAATTGTATATTAAGTTGTTAGTAGTTGTAACAAGTTGTAAGTTCTTAGCGACCGGTACATTTCTGGTTGTAATCTAGACACTTTCCCTGCAGGGATGTAAAGAGGGGGGATGGAACTCACGCCCTCTCGCACAGCTGGTATATCGGCTTTGCTGGATTTCCTTCGGCCTTTGCGACCTCAGCGCTCAGTTCGCTCATTTCCCTTTCTTCCAGTTGGCAAGTGATTAATATCTATGACTTACCTTTTGTGCACCAAAAGCAAAAAATAAACAACTCTCGATGTAAAAATATTTTAAAATATATTTTGGACATCATAAATAGTTTATACAAAAAACTTGCTAATACTAAATAGTAGTCTATAAATTAATCTCGCTCTGTAAATCATTTGAAATTGCACAGTTAAAGCTAAGTACAAAAATTTCATAAATTACGGCAGCTTCAAGTCAAATACCGTTGGGCGGATGGGTTAGCTAGCTGGAGCCCAGTCGTGGTTATGCGCAGTCGTCTTAAGCTGAATGGACAAGTTACGAGTACATTCAGCAAGACAAGTGGGCATAGTAGGAGGGGGTGAGGCATGGGGGGGGGGCAACTACAAGGTGCATTGATACTGCTGATGTTGCAACGCACGCGGCAGCGTCTTGTGCGGCAGATGGGAAGATACGGTGATGGAGTTGGAGGTGGCTTTGGTGCTGCAGGAGCGTTGACGTTGCAGTAGAACGATGCAAATGCTGATGATTATCACAGATATGGAAACGGTAACCAAGACGCTGCCCAGATTGGAGCTAATGTAGCGTAAGGCAGCGGCAGAGACTAAAAAACGAGGAAGAAAGAGAGGATGCAGGGAGAAAACCAGTTAAGCCCAATCATTTCTTACCCTCTTCCTCAGCCTGTTCATCCTTGGAACTGGGCCAAGTATGAGGCTGTTCCACTACCAATTTGGCATATTTAGTACCCAATTGCTCTAGAATTTGGCCCTGGGCGGGTGTCTCTGGCATTTCTTCGGCCAAATTATTCAATTCATTTAAACTGGTAAAAGTTAAGGCGCGTCCTGATTGTCGCTGAATTGGCTCCTTTTTCTCCACTTCCAACTTGGGTGACTGAGTTTCGACTACCAAGGCGGGTTGCTCCACCGAGTCCGGTTCTCTTAGCACCAATTCACTTTTATTTACGAAACGCATGTGACGCAACTCTCTGCCCAAACGTTGTTCATCATCCAAGTCGGGCTGGAAAGGATCATTGGGTTCATAGGCGGCAGCTATGCCGGATTTGCCGGGTACCGTGAAACTGGCTCGTACTGTTTGCATGCCCGATTGATAGCTGCAGACCACCACAAAGCTAAGGAAGGTAAATTGGTCTAAGAGCCAACTCCACATTTTAGTTAGAATCCACACTCACCGCCTGGTGCTGTGCGTGAAAATGCCCAAATTCTCCTGCACGGTGATAAAGGTCTCCACCGTATTTGTCTCTGGTTTTACCATACTACCGCACTGTTTATGATCAATACGCATGGTATACTTATCCGCTGGATCATTAGCATTTCCCTTTACACCGCAATTGCCACCATCCACCACAATGCGTCCACCAAAATAGGGGCCCGTCTCCACCTCAATCTCTGAGGCTTGCGGCAAGCATTGCGTGGCCTGAGCAGAAACTATAATTAAGTTAAATAAATTACTTAAAATATTTGTTGACTTGTTTAAACTGTTGAGATACTCACAGCCCTTGGTGGGTATTATGATGCTTTGACCCGGCAAATGTGCAGAGTTAACACTTTCGATTTCATTATCTTCATGGAACTCGGCGCGTGCATTATTACTGCGTGCTCCGCTTAAAGGACTAAAACGTCTCTGGTTAGCCGGACGTATGTGAAAACTGTATCTGGTGGCCATTCTCAGATTATCCACAGCTGTGGCAAAATGTTGGATGTGGGATCTGAGGAAATGCAAAATTATAAAATATTTAATATTGTATTGTATTGTATTTATTCGAAGTCTCCTTAAACAAAAAGTTGATTTCCCTTAAAACAATTCACTCTATTCCTTGCAGAACATCAGTGGCTTCCGCAGACATTTTTATTAGAATAAATTTGCCTAATGTGGGAATCAATTATGTTCAAAATTTATGGATACTTAATGCTCGCTACACTCACTTAAAGAACTTAATTGGAGTTGTAAAAACCACAGTAGAAATATAAAATCGTACACCAAATTTTAACCGAGCTCGTGACACCTTAAAACTCGGTCAAAGGGAATACCATCAATTGGTAATTGGAGAGGTGCGGTGGAAGGAAATGAAATTCCATTTTTTTAGAATGTAAACTTATTGTCAAGTCGTGCTAACTGGTTAAAGAAACTTCTTGTACGTCATTTGCATAAGTCATAGCATGACAATAATTTAATTTGTAAGTCATGTGAATGGAATTTGTTCAAAAAATCATTAGAAGTTGGCAGCATGGATTTTGGTTTAAGCATTTCACACTGTCAACGCATTTGTACGTACTTAAGCGCAATATGTTGTTCAAGTTTCCTAAAAATTATTTTCAAATTTTTGGTAAAAATAAAATGCAGTCTCCCTGATGAAGTCGTTTAAAAATGTCGAAAGGTGTAGGAATAAAATGGTAATAACATAGCAACATAGCATAGCAATTCAGCAAACTCATAGTGAGGTCCATTGATTTATAATAACACATTGTTGACAAAATTAAAAAAAAACGAGAAGGCCAAGCTAACTTCGTCTTTGCCGAAGTTTTAATACCCTTGCAAATGTTTTAATACAACAGAGTTTACGAACGTCAGCATTAAAACAAACCATTTTTCTGATAAAAGCCACTTTTCGGCCGATAGTTTCTATGGCAGCTATAAGATATAGTCATCCGATCTTGACCAAAACTTCCCAATCTGTGTAAAAGCGTATAAAACTAATAATTGGCGAAGCGGAAGGCGTTTACATTAAAATCAAAAAAGTTTTCTCACAAAAACCCACTTTTCGACCTATAGTTCCTATGGCAGCTATAAGATATAGTCATCCGATCTTGACCAAAACTTCCAAATCTGTGTAAAAGCATATAAAACTAATAATTGGCGAAGCGGAAGGCGTTTACATTAAAAACAAAAAAGTTTTCTTACAAAAACCCACTTTTCGACCGATAGTTCCTATGGCAGCTATAAGATATAGTCATCCGATTTTGACAAAAACTTCCAAATCTGTGTAAAAGCGTATAAAACTAATAATTGTCGAGGCGGAAAGCGTTTACATTAAAAACAAAAAAGTTTTCTCACAAAAACCCACTTTTCGACCGATAGTTCCTATGGCAGCTATAAGATATAGTCATCCGATCCGGTCGGTTCCGACATATTAGCAGTGTGCAGTAAAAAGAAGACTCTGTGCAAAGTTTCAGCTCGATAGCTTTAAAATTGAGAGACTAGTTTGCGTAGAAACAGACAGACGGACAGACAGACGGACAGACAGACGGACGGACAAAGCTCAATCGGCTTAGCTCGTCGCCCTGATCAAGAATATATATAGTTTATAGGGTCGGAAATGAATATTTCTATGCGTTGCAAACTTCTGGGCAAAATTATAATACCCTTTGCAAGGGTATAAAAAGAATTGTTTGCACATTCCTTCACAGAAAAAAAAGATCCATATCAATTTGATATGGGCTGGTTAATTTATAACACTGCTCGACAGCGTTTTTCCCCATTGGACCAAACCAACTTTCTCTAAAGTAAATTGGCCCGCTGATCACGAAAATCGCCATGAAAACAAAATCTATCGACGCGTTATCGAGATATTATCGGTAAACCGTTTTTTCGATTTTTCAAAAAGTTACCCCCACTTAAACTCTCATAACTTTTTTTTTTTTTGCAACGATGTTAATGATCTAAACAAATTTAAAAAGACAAAACTTGACCAAACAGATTGTTTTCGGACAAAAAGGAGCTGGGTCGTGTGCTTTTAACGCTATGGGCTCAAATGGAGAAAAAAAATGTTTTTTTTTGCCAAATTTGAAAATTTATCGAAATTAAAACGCTTGTAGATTCATAATTATACAAAATTGTTATGTTTTTTTAATTGGACAGTAAAAACTATTCAATTTACTTTTAAACAAGCCCTCAAATGCAGAAATCGGACATAAAGTGGAGTTTTCAAGAATTTTGTTGTGAAAATAGACAAAAATTTAGTTTTCATTCAAGGGGCGTTTTTTTTCGAACTGTAAGTGTGTGATTTTAATAATATGGCTTAAAATAGACTAATAACTTCTTATTTTAAACTTTTTCAAAATAAACTCCAATACTTTTTAGTATACGTGAAAAAATTTTATGAGGAAGTGTCCAACATGGAAAAAAGATACCATGGTTACAACCTGATGAGAACGTCTACTGCTGGACTCTAATCTCCGAAGACAATGTGCCCTATAAGAGAAATTCAAACTGGATTTCTTTTCCAACTTCTATTTCTGTAAATAAAAATAAAGACAATGTTGAATAATGTAGCACATTCAATGCAAATTTTAATATATTGCATCCTATTCTTTATTTTTATTGCACTTAAATAGAGAATAAGACACTAGTTAATACACTTTGAGAAAGACGTTTCCATACTCAATATCATTGTAAATTGGCATCTTACTAACAGACGATTCGGTGGGAATTATGATCTTTATTTCTTGTTGAATAAACCGATACTTTCGATGGGCAAAAGGAACAAACAGTTAGATGATTGTTCTGCTCCTTCTAAAGTCCTGGGACAATAAATGGCATCCGAATTTTGTTTCTTTGACAGAGAGGTTGAGGTTTAGGCGGCCACCACAGCCCATCAATCAAGAATTTGGTTTATGACCCTTAATAGAGGAAAAATCCACCTATTTATCTAAATTTTAACAAGCATTATTTCGTTAAAGATGACTTTTTAATAGGTACCTATAATTTTGAAAGTTGCCTTTATAGGCATTTTTTACCAACTTTGACCATTGATATCTTAAAAACTTGACGTGCTAGAATAATTGTGAAAATTTACTTTTTCTCAGCTTGAAAGCTTCCGTCGAACAGTATCAACCTCAATGGCCCAATATTTGTTGAACTGTGTTATTGTCATGGTCTGATCCGATAGTCTACAAGGAACGCATACAGACGCAAAAAGTGGTGGTCTATATTTTGAAAGTGTTAAAAATAAAATTTTATTAAGTTTGCAACCAAATTTTTTACATATTAGAATAATTCTATGCCTGAGCTTATTAAAACCACTCACTAGAAGTCAGAAAAATCAGTCACACCAGTATTTGAATTTTTGCCTATTTTCACAAAAAAATTCTTGAAAACTCCACTTTATGTCCGATTTCTGCATTTGAGGGCTTGTTTAAAAGTAATTTGAATAGTTTTTACTGTCCAATTAAAAAAACATAACAATTTTGTATAATTATGAATCTACAAGCGTTTTAATTTCGATAAATTTTCAAATTTGGCAAAAAAAAACTTTTTTTTCTCCATTTGAGCCCATAGCGTTAAAAGCTCACGACCCAGCTCTTTTTTTTTTTACGAACATCGTTTGAAAAACAAAAAAGTTATGAGAGTTTAAGTGGGGGTAACTTTTTGAAAAATCGAAAAAACGGTTTATCGATAATATCTCGATAACGCGTCGATAGATTTTGTTTTCATGGCGATTTTCGTGATCAGCGGGCCAATTTACTTTAGAAAAAGTTTGTTTGGTCCAATGGGGGAAAATCGAATCTCATTTTGTCGAGCAGTGTAATTGGACAAATATCACTATTTTCTAAACTATAAAGTTTCATTTTAACCGAAAATACTAGGGTTGTCAATATTTCTCAAAATATAAATATCAATAATATTAAAACTTCAAATTTTCAGTATCGATATCAAAATATATCGTCTACAAAAAACATCGATATATCGATATGATCGTTATTTTCTAAAGCTTAAGAAAACTGAACGTTTTCACCATAAAACTGCTAGTGAAGATTTATAGAGGCCGTTATATCCAATATTTCCAACAGTTTCCAATAGTTTTCTGAAACTACACTGTACATTAATATTTGAATCTTATCTGAGTGTAGGCTTTAAAAACTTTAAGATTGAGGTTAGAAAAAAATATCAAGTGAAGAATTTAAGAAAAACCCGCAAACAGCATAAACACTTCATCCGCACCAGCTCCCCAATATGCTATTGGGTTCATGACGACATCTTCAATATATTCCAACACTGACACCTAATATGATTGGAATCTAAGTGTTCTCTGTCCAATCTTTAAAAAAGGAGACCCTGCAGTTTGCGCACCTACCGCGGGATCAATCTCCTTCCCATTGCATATAAGGTTCTGTCCCGCATTATTTGTGAACGTCTAAAGCCGTTTATTGAACTGATTGGACCTTATCAGTGTGGCTTTAGACCTGGTAAATCCACCACAGACCAGATCTACACATTAAGACAAATTCTGGAGAAGACCTATGAAAGAGGCATCCAAACACACCACCTTTTTGTTGATGTGTGACTTCTTTAATCAACTGATGGAATATAACTGAGCCGGTGCCCACATGCCAACAGAACCGGCGCTTTTATTCATAAAGATCTAATGCTACTCGCATATGCCGATGATAATGACATTCAGGGCTGCAAACCGGTTCGGAGTTGAACCGCTCCGGAGTCGGATGCTCCGAGATTTTTTGGAAGTCCGAACCGAACCCGAACCGGTGCAGGTTAATTTTAATCCGTCCGAACCTGAACCTGAACCGGAGCAAAAAATAGTCAAAAGTGGGTTCGGTTCAAAAATTATAAAAAAATTTTCTAGATGCTAACATTGCCATTTTTCAACAGATGGTGCCCAAACACACACTATCAAGCTTAGCGATTGTGTGTGTAACATCGAAACACGAAGTAAACGTCATTATAACAAATATAGGGTATAAACAAACACACAAATGTGTGTGCGTGCTACTTATATCTATCACACGGGCATTGAGATTGACATTTGGGCACCACTGATCTAAATGCACACTAAGAAAAAAATGAGACATCAATTTAAAGAATGGTCCTTTTTCCAAATTTGCCCTGATATTTAGAAATTAATGTTCGAATCGATTGGTGTGTTCGAACGAAAAATTCTTCGGAGGACTTATGGACCTTTAAAAGTCGGCGATAACTTCCGCATTCGAAAGAATACCGAACTGTATGAGCTCTATGGGGACACCTGTCTGCAAAGCAACAGCGGCTGCGCTGGTTAGGACATGTCAACAGGATGGACGAAGAAGCTCCAGTAAAGAAGGCGTATAAATCGAATGCGGCTGACTATGGAGGCGGCAAGAAGGGGAAATCACCACTACGATGGGAAGATCAGGTGCGGCAAGACATTGCCAAGCTTGGTATGACCAACTGGTGGCAGCTTGCACAGAGCAGGAGCGACTGGAGAGCATTGATTGCAGGGGCCGAGACCGTCAAACGGTTGTGATGATTAATAAAGAAAAAGCAGGAGAGAAGACACCTAATATTGCAGCGTATTGCTGTATCCATACGTTTATGATTAGTTCTTAAATGCTATTAAAAGTTGTAAGTATTTCCAGATGTTTTATCAGGATAGCCATATTATTTGCACCTATGTATTTCCATTATAACTTTTCCGATATAACGTTTATAAAAATATCAATAATCGTCAATATCGACATACAAAAAATATCTGAATAACCCTTATCGTCCAATAAAAATATCGATATATTGACAACCCTAGTAAATACATATTATCAATTTGTCAAATGATATTAGAAAAGATTAGAAGGATATTTTTTATTTTCGAAACTCTCACAATAGGAAATGGATGTATAGAAAATGCGAAAAAGAAAGAGGCAGATAGTTTTGCAAGTCGGAACTTCAGGCAACGAAAAGAAATGTAATAATAAAATATAAATTTGATCTTGAAAATATCATTATGATATGGTCAACCAATTCACTATAATATTTTTGAACAGGTCAATTTCTAGTTTGTCATAACGGCTTTTTATTGATATGAATGAATATAATATTGAGCCCCAGATCATGGAATTTTAAACACAAAATGAATAAGTGAAGCTTACTTGACAATGACCATCTATCAATTCTTCATCTAGCAGAATTCGCGATTTGTTGAGCATGAGATCTTCACCGTCCGTCTATTTACCCGTGTTCATGATACTTTAAACACATCATTTCAGCGATGGACCGACACCTTTTGCTTTGCTTCAGAATTTTGAAAATTTTGCTATATTTTGGCCCGTAATTTAAAAATTTCGCAATACACAATTTGGAATTGGAAACATCTAGGAAATATCCGTTTAATTCTTAAAATCAGAACTATTACCTTTTTATGGTGAGGAATGATGAAAGAATTCTTCCACAACACATAGATTGAACTGACAAAGTGCATCAGCACAAAAAGAATAATAAAAAAAATATAATAAAAGAATATAATAATAGAAATCTCGGAACCCGGTGCGTAGGTAATAAGAAGATAAGATGTTCTTGTCAATCTGATTATCGAGTTGCAAGGACAACTTATAAAGTCCATTGATAAAATCAAGGGATTTGAAAGAAAAAGCGCATTGGATTCATCATTCGTGGACCACAAGTCCGGCAAGTTAAAGTCTCCTAGAACAACCAATAGGTCACAGTTTGATAATAATAGAGAGACCGTCTAGATAAAAGAAAACTGAGAGGAGTAAATCAGAATGTGGAGGAATATAACAACAGGTAAAAAAGCAATTGTTATTTTAACACTTATGAATTCGATGTCATGGGTAAATTAAAGTATGTGTCAAATCCGGCAAAAAGAATCTACAGCAATTAAAATCTCAAGCAACTGTATGTGGTGTTAAATCAGAGATGTCAGAGCTCAATGAAATCGAAAGATATACTGTCTAAAAAAGAAGGAAGGTGGAAGTACACCTAGAGTACGACTTGTACAGTGCGGTTTCAGTTTCGCGTGATTCTCTAAATCAAGATTTTTAACGTGTAAGCCAACAACCAACTTTTGCCTTTTTGCCTTTTCCTACCTAACTTTTTTCAAGGTTTTCACAATGAAACTTACCCTAGATCATTTGGATCAGTTGCCGCCTCCTGTATTTCCGCTGCGCTGCCATTTACCACTTTAACTCGACATCGTTGTGGTCCATAGTTCTGCATTTCACAGTAGAAAATCTGAAATGCCTTGGGTGGTTCCACATCGACGCTCATATTTGTCACATCTCCACCATCGCCAACTGTGTCAAGATGGGCCGGCACGAATTCAACTTCCCAGGTCAGATTCACCGATTTGTAATTTGGTTCACCAGCCACGCCGCGTATCTCTGTAATACACATAACATGGCAATAACCATATGAAAATGGGGTTAGAGCAAGCGCTGCAAAACAGAGATTCGTGTCTAGTTCATCGAAGGTAGCCCAAGAGCTGGAGCTGCAGTTAAAGTTGCCTCCTGTTGCTGCTTGTTGCATGCAAATCAGCTGCCAAAGCAAAAAAAAAAAAACTAGTTTCACTGAGGCACAGACACGCTTTTGAATAAGTTTTGTTGCTTTTTGTGGCAACACTAAGTGGTTGTAGGTACACCATCATCACTAGCTCCTCGATCTGTGCCATTTTCAAAATGCTAAACGCCGCAGGTGATGGACGATTTGCCAGCAAGTGTGACGTGAATTAGCCACAACAGAAAAAAAATGAAAACAGATTAAAGTTGAAGGAAATTGGGTGGTCAGCGAAGGAAAATTATATAACTCCAGCTAAATCCTGAACCTTTTTGACTCCACCCCGCCAGTTGACAAGAATCTAAGATTTATTTAGATTTTGTTTCATTTCAATTCAAACTAAAATTAAAAATAACCAAAATCTTGATGTCAAATTTGCATAAATAAAAAAAGTGTTGTCAGCTAAAGGGGTCGAACCAAGAAGGCTTTGGTTGATTTCAATTTAAAATCTGTAAAAATAAAAGATTCTTTTCAACTGCCGGGGTCTAATCAACCAAACTAATCACCCTTTGACACATATTCTAGTGTATGTAGTGTGTTTGCCATCTCCATTTAAAATTCCCATTAATCACTCAGAATCTATTTGGCATTTTTATTTCTCTCGTTTTTGATGATGAAGTCGCCAGCCTTGTCATCAGACACCACTGGCATTTTCTAATCATCATTGGAAACGCATTGCTGTGCTGTTCTAATGGCATCTCCATCTCCCTCTCTCTCTCTCTCTCTCTGTCTCTTAGCCCCAATGTCAAAATATGTGCCACTGCAAATAAACTGAGTTTTCACTTTTCCATGTTTCCACTCTGTGAAATTCGCCTAAAAATGTTGCCACAAAAAATCGGTGTCAATGATTTCAACATGGGAAAAAGCAAACAGAACAGAAAAGCAAGCAGAATGGCCAGGCGAGGCTGAGATGAGGATTTCAAAACAAGCTGGGTACAGTAAATGGCATTTCTAATTGCAGATTATGCAAGGTTCGTTCTTCTTGTGCAAATACCAAATGACAGTGACATGCCAGACACTTGCCTACTTTAAGTGAAAATGTTTGAAATAATTACTTAAATGGGAATTGAACTCTCAAGCGCAAGCATCTTAAGGGAAAGTCACAGAACTGTCTAATTATATTAGTACTTAATTTTAATAGTTACGGACTCGAGACCAGAGGGTCATAAATATGGCATCTACACTCAAAAAAAAGCTAAAAGATTCGGACTTAAAAAAGCCCTCTTGATTTTATTCTGTTTCGGGCTAGAATTTTGTAAGAACTATTTGCTCTTGGAAAAAAAAAACTCTTGTTTAATTTAAGATCATTTCGTTCGTCAATTCGAATTGACCGTTAAAAATTAAAAAAAAAAGAACTTTGCTCTTGGAATCGAGTTAAATTCGTTCTCAATTTGGCTCTTAGAAGCAATTCGAGAGAGTGGCAGCATGCTAAGAGAGAATAGCATTGAACGCAGTCTTGGAGGCCACAAATTCAAGTCGCAGTAAAATAAGTGAACAAAAATTATATCTATATGTGGCTACCTCAAAACAATCAGCTTAGAATAAAGTAAGTGGTTGGTAATTGGGGGGGAAGACCAATACCACTCGGTCGGGTCGGTCGTGTCTCTAAACAACACTCTTACTGTACTTGAACGAATGCTCTGATTCAAGAGTGAGATTCTCTACTTTTTCACTAAGCGTGCTTATTTTGAGCTCTAAACGTTCTTCAAAAAAACCCGAATCGTGCTTAACATATCCAAAGCGTTCTTGAAATCAAGAAATTAGGGATTTAAAAAAAAACTCTTGAATCAAGAAATTTCTTACTAAAATCTAGAATTTTCTGGCTCATTCAAGTTTTGAAACTGAAAAATTTTAATTTAAGTTTTGTTTTTAAGTTTGATTTTTCTCTCAGTGACGATCTGTTCGCCAGAAATTGACCTTTACTCCAAAAGTCTTAGAAGCTGAATCTGATTTCTTGTAGCATTTACAGGGACTCTTGTACAGAAATGTATCTACTCTGTTTAGAAAAGGGACTTTACTTTTAAACATGGCACATCTTTCGTAGTCGATTCTACTTTAGAAAAGCATGTATACTAAAATAAGGAAGACCTTCTAATGGAAAACGGTCGGTTCAACTCACGATGTAGTAGGGTTCTTCTGTATTTTTCTACTTATCAGCTCCAGTGATCGAACCATTTAGAGCTGTCGCTAAAATTCATTTTTTATATGGAAGCGACTTTTGAGATGTATTAAGATCCTCTGGAAGCTTGAAAGGCTTTAAAATCTAAATGATATCTTATGTTCCCCGCCCGCCCATAAAATTAGAGCCATGTGGGGAATTTTATGAACTGATTTGCATTGTTTTCTTCATTCTTGTAAATATCATCTTCCTCTATTTAAAACAAGACAGAAAGTCGGTCAAGCCCGCCGAAAATCTAGTCTGCGGCAGCTCTGCTGACCAATAGATGGCGCCATTACTTGCTTTGAACAATGTTTGGAGAATATTCAAAACTGACTAATAGATGACGCCACTACTGTGACCCAGTGGGCGCGCTCTGCGACAGTAAACTTTCTTCTGGACATGACTTGAGTATAGTTTGTCCGATCATAATCACTCCACCACCAGAGGGCTGATAAGCTGGAGCAAGTCAGGGAACTTACATGATCTGCCAGAGTTTCTAAAATAAATGCAAAGAGAGAGGTACGAGCGAGGCCCTGTACTACAATAAATCAGATTGTGAATTTATCTGTTATCTCACTGTTGCCACAGCTAAGTCATATTTAAGACGCGGTTAAGTCACTGTTTAGTCACGGTTAAGTCACCGTTAAGTCGCTGCTAAGTCACTGCTAAGTCACTCTTTAGTCGCTGTCACGTTTTTGTATGGTCACTGACAGTTCACTGTTTACACTCACACAGTTTCACGGTTAAGTCACTGTTTGGTTACCGTTAGTCACTGTCAAGTCACTGTTCAGTCATGTAGAGTCACTGATTAGTCAAAGTGTCACTGTTTGGTCACAGCTCTACGGTTAAGTCACTGTTTGGGCACAGTTTCACGGTTGTCAGTGTTAAGTCACTGTTTAGTCGCTGTTTAGTCACCGTTAAGTCACTGCTAAGTCACTCTTTAGTCGCTGTCTCGTCGCTATTTGGTCACTGTCAGTTCACTGTTTACACACACATAGTTTCACGGTTAAGTCACTGTTTAGTCACCGTTAAATCACTGTTTAGTCACTGTCAAGTCACTGTTTAATCATGTTAAGTCACTGATTAGTAAAATTTTCACTGTTAAGTCACTGTTTAGTCACAGCTCTACGGTTAAGTCACTGTTTGGTCACAGTTTCACGGTTAAGTCACTGTTTAGTCACTGTTAAATCACTGTTTAGTCACTGTCAAGTCACTGTTTAATCATGTGAAGTCACTGATTAGTCACAGTTTCACTGTTAAGTCACTGTTTAGTTACAGTCTCACTTCCTTCCTTACACCCACAAACATACAACCCACCTGCTGCTACGGAAAATGGTAAAAGCGGTTGAATTTGCAAATACAAAATGCAAAGACACAATTTTTATAGTTTAAGAGCCCCAGTCGAAGGTCCGTTAAATAGCTTGGTCCGTTCTACTCGCACTTGAATTAAAGTATAATTTCACGCTAGTAAGAAATTAAAGGTCTCAAGGCATTTCATATTAAGGACCTGCTTTTTGTGGGGCTGTTCTTCGAAGAAAGCTAGCAGCGCGTCTTCATATCTCCCAATCGGCTTTTGGTCAATTCTTTCAAAAATCTTAAGGAAAAACATGCTCAAAAGATTAATGAAAGTGGATAAAGTGGATAAACTGATCCCTAAACATCAACTTAGGAAGGCTTCCTGGGTTTCCTTTTCTTTGCCGAGTCGTCCTGGAGACGTTTTGGAAGACCAGCTAGACTTCTTAGAAGCAAATAATAAAGACGACACTGCAATAGTGGAACGTCATTCAAGGTTTTATTCAACAGCTACAGAAATTATATGAAGGTGTTTGGAGAGTGGGCATCCATATGGAGCATCTGGTTAAACTTGGCAAAGTCAAGCTGTGTCACCTTTATGTATATGTCCTGGGACTTGAATCAACGAAGAACTCCTTCCTCCGACTTTGCAGTAAAAGTAGATTTGGATAACCGTCTAACTTTTGGACCTCAAATTATTAGGATCAGTTCATGCATCACATGCTGGATCATGCTCTCCTTTTAAAATACCTAATTGGCCAAATCGCTTGCCTCATTTAATGGCCGAACTTTAAATTACTTACGTAATAATTTTCATCTAATTTTATGGCTAAGAAACAAATGGCCCAGAGTTATGGTAAAACTGTGAAATTTTCTAGTTAAAATTTCAACGTAATCACACCTTAGGGTAGTCCAGCCTCAAATCTCGCATAAAAGTGGCATTAAAAATGTTTATTCATTTTTAATACGGTCATAAATGATCATTTTTTTTATTGCCTCTGCCAATGGGTTTTGGTTACTGTAAACAAAAAACAACTGCTAGGTGTGAGCTGTGATTCGGTGTCCGTATTATAACACTTTTTTTGTCTGTGAAGTTGCATTGGTAATTAATGCCGTGTCACTAAAAGATGACATGGCATTAAAATGATTACAAATCTTTGGGTGCATTATGTAATTGTTGGAAGGAAGCCTTCATATTATGCACCAGATCTATAGTTCTGCTGTCCAATTAGCAACATAATGTTTGCTTTCCGCTTTTTGCGGTTCTGGGGCGGGTCGCTTGGACACTTTTGTGGCCAGGAAATGTTTGCACATTTCCCGCATGCACATTTCTAGTGATTGGCATTAAATGGCAAAAAAAAGAAAGAAAAAAACAAGTTTGTGGCCAAAGTCTTTTGAAACAATTTCGCTGCCAAGGGCCAAGGGTAGACCCTATTTAAAAACGAGAGAAACAAAAAGGAATACAAAAATGCAGCACAAATCGTGACCAAATGCAATTAGGCAGGCCATGTCAGCAGAAGAAAAGGAGAAGAACAAATGCAGCGACTTTAACTTCAGCTTGGGTCGGCTGGTTAGCTGAGGACTCACCATATTTGCTACCAACTTTGGCATTGTTGTTGTTGTTGCTGCTGATTCCAGATGTTTTCAATTTGGCGGCTTCTGTCAGCGACTGCGACTCTTGGTTGTTGTTGTTGTTGTTGTTGTTGATCCGCTGTGCTATGCGCCTGCCTTGCTTTAAGGCTGGCGATGAGGCTGCTGTTGCTGTTGCGGTGGCCGCTTGCATTGCCGGCAGCAACATTAACACACACATTAGCAACATGACCATTGGCAACATGTTGCTGTGGTTGTTGCTGTTGCAGCTGCTGCTGGTTGCTGACATTATTATTTTTGTTCGTCTTTTTGGCTTGATTTATTATAGTTTAGCGATTTGTTTTCATTTAATGTGTGTCAATTTAAAGCTGTAAATTGAAGACACCAATTTTTGGTCCTTAGTTAGGGGAAGTTTTTGATATTTAAGACTAAGCATTTTATTAACCATTTTTAAGAATCAAATTGTCAAAAAATCAAAGTTAAGGTCGCATTGGAAATAAGGATGCAGCTTAACACGAGTTTAGTAGTAACATTATTGCATACCTAAGAGAGAAGATTCGCAAGAAGCCATGCGAAAGCACCTTTAAGAAAGCCATAGAAGTTGATGCAGCTAAATTAGGGGACTTCTTCAAAGACCTACTCAAGCTGGAACATCTAGCGGATCCTCTCCAATACGCACTACCCTTTATTAGAGATGGGTCACTTGATGTAATAATAACCACACAGGAACCATCTGCAGTTGTTAAAAAACTTAAGGACGGAAAAGCACCAGTAATCGATCGGATCCCATCAAATTTGCCACCCCAATTTGGAAAGTCTAGTAGCCGCATATAATTTGATTTTAGACGAGGGAAGGGTTCCGAGTGAATTTGAGAAGGCGATTATATTTCCAATCTACAAGAAAGGCGATCCTAAAGAGGTGTGCAACTACAGGGGAATCTCATTTCAAAACGCAGTAGCCAAAGTATTCTCAGCGGTGCTTTTGGAGAGACTAAACAAATGGATATGTGGAAACGACCGACTGACAGAGTTCCAAGCAGGGTTCCGGAAAGGATACTCCACAATAGACAATATATTTATCCTGACAAGTTTAGCCAGAAAATACATAGCGTTTGATTCCATCGATAGAAGAGCACTCTTTTACAAACTTAGTAATCTGGGCATTTCAACGAAATTGATTAACACTATTCAGAGCATGTACAACACGCCAACAAAGCAGCAGTATGGGATGGCGAAATGCTATCGGAATGGTTTGCAACAGAATCCGGGGTCAAACAGGGCTGCTTGCTAAGTCCTCTCCTCTTTTCGCTCTACATCAACGACATTCTTGAGTACCTCCCGGAAGGGATTTTTGTAAATGGACACGAAGTAAAAGCACTCTTGTACGCTGCAAAAATGCAAAAAACGGTAAAGCAGTCCACGAATATTGCAAAACGTGGAGTCTTCAAGTGAACACAAAAAAGACCAATATCCTAATTTTTAAAAGGCATTGGTAAAAAACTAGCAATGAATTAAAAGTGGCACTTAGGAGGGGCTGAGCTAGAAGTAGTCAAAACTTACAAGTATCTGGGTATTTAGATATATCATAATGCTCAGTTCAAATTTCATTTGCAAGAGAAGCTTAAAGATGCAAAAGTGGCTATCAGCACAAAATATTGGTATGCCTGAACGTAGGCTTCCAAATATGTTGGCACGGTCTGTACTGCGCGAACGTCAGCCATTTTTCCTTGTTTGGGAAAACCTAGCCAGCACGCACGGAGTGGCTTTTTCCTTAGAAGATCAATCCAGCTGGGGATCCTGGGCGGAGCAAACTCTTGCTAAAATGGCAGCAGCTCACAGGCAGTCATGCATTGAGCAATCCCAAAGAAGCTTATTTACAAAGAGTTACATTATGATCTAGGAGCAAGGAACTATTTTCAAGACACCTTCACAGTGGATCAAATTCGCACCATCTTCAAGGCTAGGGAGAGATTCTCGAATTAAACTTCGTTCCCAATATGGTTGGCAACGACAATACATGTTCACTGTGCAATTTGGGTGACAAGGAGAACATTGTGCACTTTATCAGCGTCTGTCCCATTTTGAGGGAGCACCGACTGCTCCATTTCGGCAAGGCTGATCTACAACTACACGAGATAATAAATTATCTTAATGGCGAAAACTGGTCGGCACTATTTAGTTTTATAAGTCAGGCTTTAAGATTTCGAAAACAAATTATTGAAGGACAGTTTTAAAAACGGCAACACCGCTTTTTGGATTCTGAACTACACAGTTGAACGATCTGAGGATTTGGGTAGCAGTGATCGACAGACGGTTAGACACCAAGTCGATTAGGATAAACTTCTTTTTAAAATAAAAAAATAATAAAAAAAAATAATTGCATATTTAAACTTGATCAGGGAGCAAGTTGTTTTGCTGAACAAGGCCAACATCCCACAAAAACTTTGTTTTATTAAATTAATGGGAGATTATGGTGATAGTTTGGTGATTTAAATAAAGATTTTAAACTAATAGATCTATTAGCCATCTATTGCACATCCTTGACTCGGTATATGGCCCTTATACCCCTCATCACCTTAAAGACATGAATGCATTTCTTCTTAAAGTTGATTGAAAAACAGTTTAAAATTTTTATTTTCCAAGCCAAAAAAAAGTTGGTAAATAGTTCAAGTTTTTTCTTCGAATTTTTACTAGAGTTGGTTTTTCCTAATACAAATTTAAAGAGAGGCTTCAGAATTAGTTTGAAGATTGCAAGAAAAGATACACTTGTCATGTGATGTGTCTATTGCACAAAATATTGACAGTTGGTGGTTGATTAACATTTTTATCTGCATTTCCTTAATTAATTTAAAGGCAGAACTTTTTTAACGACCGGAAAAAAACGTTTTGCAATGCCCTAAAATACACTTTTTTTTATTCCAGCGAAGAGTTGCTTTCTAATCTCTAAAAAGATAATATTTTCTATAGACAGAACAAATTAATTTCTTATCCTTCCAAAACTTTCCGTTTTCTTATTCCCCGTACTAAACGCGTTTTGATTCCCCGATAAATTAAGTATCGCTAGCGTAAAGGGATACCGACTGGAAGAAACGCATTCATATATTTCTCGTTACAAAACGGGGATTAATTTTCCAGAAGCAGTCAATTTTTGTTTTGCATTTATAGAACAGGATCCTCATAGCTTAAGTACACGGTTTGGTACACGGTTTTTTGGTCATAGAATGATAACAAATAAAGATTTGTCAAAACTGTTTCTTCTCTTTATTGAGTCATCCAATGGCTACAAATCATAGAACAACTTATTCGAAATGGCGGCCAAAATCTATCAGGCCACTCGTCGATCGAAGTGCGCGAACAATGCCCACAGACGAGTTCTGTTTACTGACGAGAAAATTATCACCATAGAGGAATCGTTTAACAAACAGAACGATAGAGTGTATGATGTGTCATCAAAACAAGATTTCGAACTCATTTCAAGAGTTTACCATCCGGCTTACGTAGTAGTTTGGTGATGGGGTCACCGAGCTCAATTTTTTTGAAAAAGGAGTCAAAACTTCGGCGAAAGTGTATCAATCCGACGTGTTTTTAACCTCTTAACACTACATGGTATAAATAACTTGGGTCTTCTAGACTTCAGTCGAAGATCTTTACCTCTACTGAGTGAGTAAATGTGCTATATGAAATCAAAATATTTTTTGAGACTTATAGGCTTTCCACACTGAGCACATCTAACATCCAACATCCTGAGTAATAAATATTTCCCATGGCGGAATTTACTATCTTTGTAGCATTTACCTATTAGACATCGACCCACTTAACATTTCTCCAAAACAAAAGTTTAAAAATGTTGGCATAGCAAATGGTTATAAAGCATTTAAACTCAGGATGTTAGATGTGCTCAGTGCAAAAAGCCAATTACGTTCCACACTGAAGTAATAAATAACAATTTATTGATCCAGGAACGAATTTTTAATACCAAATTTTTTGATTCAAGAGTTTCGATACTTGAGATCGACCATTCTTGAAGTAAGAACTTCACCTACTCAAGCCCCAGATTGTTCGTTTTTGAATCAAGACCTCTACAAATTCAAGAATAAGTAAATTAAGAGTGAGTCGAACTCAAAATCAAGGCTGCAAACCGGTCCTGAACCGAAACCCCTAGAACCGGTTCGGTTCGGGTTTTTTGGATCCGTCGAACCGGACCATGAACCGAACCCCCAACATTTTCGACTCCTCGAACCTGAACCCGAACCGGACCGCTTTTTCAAAAAAATTAGGTCCGGTTCAACCTATTATCTAGTTTTTCCAACGACATCTGACTCTCTCATTCAAGAAGTTCTCCAATGCTGCGATATGTCATGCTATATTTAAATTAACAACGTCTATAATTAAGCGAATATGGATCGAGCAGGAAAACTTTTGAATAACAACTGCAGAGCAGAGAAGGAGTACTACTATGAAGAATGTATTGTTGATAAAAGTAAAAACAGTTTGTTGTGCTGCACAATCTCTAAATATAGTAAATACGAATTTTTAAAGAAGTTTAATTTGACATTAGTACAGTTCGCATACTTCTCCGAACTCACACTATATGAAATCTTTTGCATATAGAAAAAAATGTTTAAATAAACTATTGCCGCAATGAAACTTAACCCACAAAATGTGCAATCGTTTACTAACACTTAAAGATTTATGTATTCAGAGCTCTTTAACGAAGCTCACCCTAAAATCTTTTGAAATGAAAACTGCATATTGAAAAGTGAAAGTATGTTTGTTCCTTATTGGCGTCTAAACATAATTTTCACAGTATGATTTCTCAAGTTGGTGAACTAGTTCGAATGCGGTTAAAAACTGTTTCAAAATAGCCATGGCTCTGGGCTATATCGAAAAAGTTATTTAAGTAAAATATTAAACTTAGCGGAACCAGCTGTCTGAACCAGTTTAAGAGCGGTTCAAGTTCACTTCTGGAAAATAAGTCTGTATTCAGAGGGAAAAAATCTGTTCAGAAACGTTCTTTTATTATAAGCTCAGTGCTAATATTGGCTGGAGTGCTCTTAGACCCGAGCTTATAACTTTGTTAACCTCTGCTAAAGCTTCAAAGAGAAATTGTGAATTTAAGTGAATCAACTTCTGATTGCAAAGAAGAGAAGCTTATGAAAGCCAAAGAAAGCGATGAAAAAATATAACAAAAATTAAATCTGTAAATGATGTTATAGATTCCTTCGACAATTGTCCAAGAGAACATACCACGACAAATGTTTGCCTTAGCTAAGTTTAGCAGAAAGTTTTCTGTTCTAGCAACACAGGTTTAAGTTGGACGGGCCCTTTTCAACACTTAAGTATAATCTTTCTGATCGAAGCCATTATTGAAATATAAATTATTATTTAAACAAATAAGTATATAAAATCGAAACTATTCTTTTATGTTCAAGCGAACCAAGGATCGAACCAAAACCTTGGGTTCAGGAGTTCCGAGGACCGGTCCGCGAACCGAACCTTAAGTTTTACAACCGGTTCGAACCCCCGGACCGAACCTTCTGCAAAATTTTAGAGGTTTGCAGCCTTGCTCAAAATCAATTTCGAAAATTTTTAAAGTAAAAGCTTTACATACTTAAATCCAACTATGCTCGTTCTTTAAGAGAGCATATAGAGCATATATTGGCTACTACAATTTGCAACAGTTTTGAAAACAAAGTTAAAAAAATAGCAAAAGAGCAATAGAAGAAACAAAGACCTTTGGAAACATTTGTAGAATCCGAGAACTTATGTCATGGCTTAGGTTTTGGGCTCCAAGCAACATTTGGTTTGGGATTTACTAAAAAAAATTAACCGGTCCTAGTTTCAAAACTATAAGGTAGCAAACAAAAATGCCCATTGAAAGCGAAACTTAGACTGCTTACAAAATAAAATAAATTTTTAAAATTGATAACTTGGTCTCCTATTTCCATGAAAGAGACATATTATTCAGATTGTCTTATAATTTTGATTTATTTTTTAGCATTTTTTTTAGTAGTTATCTTTGCTTCACACACATTTTATAATTTGCAAAAATCCCTTGTCGAATATAGATGATCACATTGGTCACAGCACAAAAAACCGTCAACAGATTACAACCGTTACATCTAGCAAATTGAACCGCACGCCTCGAATGATGCCGCACAACTGAACCAACTTCAACTTCAATTCTAAAGGCCCAAGTCTAGTCAAAGCCGCCACAGCTGTTCAACAATGCCAAGGCCGTAAGAGCTTTTGGCCACGAAAAGCTCGCTCTCTCTCTCTCTCTTTACCTGTCACAGTGTTGGTGTTGTAGGCCCGTCCAGAACTTAATGTTAAGTAGTTTTGTTATCAGCTGTCGCTTATCATTTTGATGGACATTTTTGCAAAATGCATGTAAATTAAAAATCCATATTTTTGCATTATTTAGAAAAAACTCAACACCATTTTGCTACCGTTTACCGTTAGTATTTCAATACAAAATCAAAGAAACAGAGAATCACTTTCCCTTTTTCGCTGGCTATTGTTTTTCTCTCGTGTTTCTCTTCTCCCACCCTCGTTCGCAGCTGGCTTTGATTAATGCTTAATCAGCAATATTATTGTTATTAGTTTTCTATAGCAGCAAAATGTATATATTTTGTCATGAACATTGCCAACAATTTCATCGAACGAAATCAATTTGAAAAAATAAAAAACAAGACAAACAAAGAGTTTCTCTTTGATAAAAGAAATACAAAATTATTATAATGGAGCAATGGAGGGAATCATAAATAATGGTCGCTTTTGTATTGCATCATCGAGTGTATAAATCATTGCCAAGTAAAATAAATCAATTATTGAGAGAAATATTGTGAAAATGTTATCTAAGAAATCAATTAGCAAAGGATTAGAGAAATGGAAGAAAATAAAGTTTAAAATTTTAAAAAAAAAATATATAAATGCTTGACAATTTTTTTTTAACATAACTAAATGTTATGTTTGTTGATGTGGGTTAGGAACGCTAAGCAGTTTAACACTGTTATGTATATGCAGCTCAAAAGCCTCTTCGTGTGAAGGAGTTGCTACATAAAGAACAATTAACTATTATTTAGTAAACATCGTGTGGGATGCAAAGAGGACATTCCCGCATTTTGGAAATTATGCGTGAATGGCTTTATGAAAGGCCCAAATCATAAAGAACGAAGTCTTACTTTTATTTTACTGTGAACCGAACCATTTTGAAAAGGTTCCAAAACAAAATTTCGTATACCATCGCACAGTGGTCGCTCCCATAGGCCAAAAATAAAAAAATCAGTCAACATTTTGGGTTGAACTGTGTCCACACCAACTCATAATAGATCTCTCTTTTAAACTGCATTTTTGTTTTTGTATTTCACACACTGTCCTGTCAAAGAATAGCATCAAAAGAGAGAGCAAAGTGCAAAATGTAAATTAAGGTCGCAAATAAAATTAAAAACAAGCGTTCATAACGGAGTGCTTGTCCAATGGAAGCAATTAATATTTTATCGAAAGCTAGTAACTATGTTTTGTGACAATTTGCGGTTAGTTAAGGTGTTGGTTCAATGTTAAAAAATGAACGTAACATAGGTATCTGCAGAGAATCAAACCGGAACCGGAACCGTATACCGAAAAGAACCGATTGAAACTCAGAACCGGAACCCGAACCGGAACCGAAACTTTTAATTTTTTGTATACCGGTATCCGAGAACCGATATTCTTGGAACCGAAAAGACCGAAAAGAACCTAAACGTTGTACCGGTACGGTTTCGGTTCTGAATACAACCACTAGACTGCGAAACGAGTAGTTAGTTGGCTAAATAGTTAGCTCCATATGAAAAAAGATTTTTGGCTTAGCATTACTTTTGTTCAGTCCTGTTTCTTTGAAAACAATGCATTCCTATGTAGCATTTTAATAGATATAATGTAAAGCTAATCCCTTAACAGAAAAGTGCTTTGACTGATATATATTCAAGAATTTTATCCACTTCTGTTCAATTGCAACTAAATCAGGAAATGAGGAGCTCTGACCCAACTTCTTTTTCTGAAAGTGAAGATAAAGTAGATTTTTATATGAATTTCTATAAAAAGAAACAGGACAATACAAATACTTTAGTATTTTCACAAAACAGCTAAATGGCATCAGTCAAGGTTTTCCTGGAGTTAAAACTTTTACAAAATATATGTAATGTACTTAAATGGTGGTCAGAAAATTCGACAAAGTTTCCGGAATTGTATGAACTGTCAAAAGTTATTCTTGCTATTCCAACTACACAAGTAAGCGTGTAGAATTTATTTTGACTTTGCAAATATATCATATGGAAGGAAATACATTGAACGCTATCATTATTTCTTAGTAATAATCATTAATTTACCTTCTTTGTAACTAATTTTATATTTTAGCTAAGTTTGGTGAAGACATTGTTAATAAAATATCATTTTAATCATCTTATGAATACAAACTGTATAATTTTATGTTTATGTTTAGTTTTTCCGGTCCATACCGGTACGTACCGGTACGATACCGAAATAAAAAGGTACCGGAACCGGAACCGAATACCGAAACAGTAGCAGAACCAAAACAGAACCTTTTACCGAAACGTCAGTTTCGGTACGTACCGGAACCGGAACCGGAACAGAAATTCGTTTCGGTTTGATTCCCTGGGTATCTGTTTAAGTACAAATTCGTGTGAAAAGTATAATTTGAAATTATTAATTATTAATTTCATATAAGCTTTTAGTTGTGAAACTAATCGAAACTAATGATAAAATTAATCTTAAAATAATCGTCAATATTTACAGATTATATGGTTTAAGTTGCAGCTGCGGATTTTTGCAGATTGCTGTGATATCTGTATCAAAGCGGCCTCAAATTTGTTATACCCTTTACTCGTAGAGTAATAAGGGTATACTAAAGTCGTGCAAATGTATGTAACAGGCAGAAGGAATCATTTCCGACCATATAAAGTATATATATTCTTGATCAGCATCAACAGCCGAGTCGATATAGACATGTCCGTCTGTCCGTCCATCTGTATGAACACCTAGATCTCAGAGATGGTAAGAGATAGAGGTTTGACATGTATGGGACAAATGCTTCTTTTATCTGCACGCAGATCAAGTTTATTAAAATTTTGGCCACGCCCCCTTCCGCCCCCGCAATTTGAAAAAAACGTTATATATTCTACAGGTTTAAAGAAAGACGATTCGTACCTTCTAGAGATAGTTAGTAATTAGCCAAATGAATCTATTTGCCGAACAAATGATAAGGATGGGATGAGCAGTTCTCAAGTTATGGGTAAAAATGTGGTAATTATCCGCGTTAACAAAGTGTTGCATACTTTTCAGATGTTTACCCTAAGGAACGCAGGAACAATGTTAAACATGTTTTTCATGAGTAACGGTTATATCGAAGTCGGTTAGAGCCAACTTTAACTTACGCTCTCGTTACTACCAGAGAGCACAGTCACCACAACTAGAGGATGCCCTCAGGGGGGAGTTCTCTCCCCACTGTTGTGGAGCCTACTAGTGGATGAGCTCCTAGAAAAACTCGCCTCCCTGGGCATAACATGCCAAGGATACGCTGATGACATTGTCATCGTTGCGAGAGGAAAATACGAGGAAACCCTATGTGACATAGTCCAGAGGGGTCTGAATGTCACGTCTAATTGGTGCAAGGAGGTTGGGCTCAACCTAAACCCTGCGAAAACCATTATAGTACCATTCACTAGAAAATACAAGCTAAGTAGAATGAGGCCAATACGCTTATCCGGCTGCCTCATTACACCAGGAAAAGAAGTCAAATACCTCGGCGTTGTCTTCGACAACAGGCTGAGGTTTGACAAGCACTTAGAGTATACACTCAGTAAATGCACAAGAGCACTATTCACATGCAGGAGCATAGCCGGAAAATCGTGGGGCATGGCACCACACATACTCCGATGGTTATACCTCATGGTTGTGAGACCAATGCTCACTTATGGAGCTGTCGTGTGGGGAGATAGAGCAAACCTCCTCACAGTAAGGACGCAGTTGCAAAAACTGCAAAGGCTGGCATGTATATGCATGACTGGAGCCATGCGTACCTGTCCGACAGCGGCAATCGAGGTTTTGATGGAGCTAACACCACTCCACCATACCATCGGCCTGAAGAAAAAAGCAACATTGCTTAGGTTAACAACAGAAGGAGTGGGTAGAAACCACATAGTAAGCCTCAGAGACTCTGAAAAGCTGGAAAAGGAAATCCCCTTAATCCTCCAACCCAGAGACGAAATGGTGGCCGAGTATCACTTTGACAGGAATTTCACTGTACACCAAAGTAATAAGAGAGAATGGATCTCACTTGAAGAGACACATAAAATGAAACCACACACAATTATGTGGTACACAGACGGGTCCCCTAACACCCCAAGGAACCGGACTTGGGGTAGCAGGGCCAGGAACGAAAATATCTGAACCAATGGGAGAATTCACAAGCATATTTCAAGCTGAAGTATGTGCCATCTCCCGTTGTGCAGACCGTAATATGGGGAAGAACTACCATAATAGAGAAATAGCTATCCTCTCCGATAGCCAAGCAGCGCTTAAAGCACTCAGTAGCAATAAGTTCACCTCTAAGCTAGTCTTAGAGACAAAGAACAAATTGGACCAACTAGGCAGCAGGAACAACCTGACCCTACGATGGATACCGGGACACAACAACATCCCCGCAAACGAATTGGCCGACGAACTGGCACGCAAGGGCGCAGCCACCGCAATGGTAGGGCCAGAACCCTATTGCGGCATAGGCCAACACACAATAAAAGAACTTCTAAGAAAGGAAGAGAATACGCTTAGATCAGCCTCCTGGGTAAACACCAAGGGAATGAGACAAGCTAAAGCATTAATAGTGAACCACGACCTCAAAAGGTTCCAAAAGTTAATCCAACAAGGAAAGAATGCCCTCAGAATTCTGACAGGGCTCTACACGGGTCACTGCAGACTGAGGAGCCACATGTACAAGTTGGGAATAACAAACACCCAGCTTTGCAGATACTGTGAAGAGAAGGAGGAGTCCTCTGAGCATATACTAGTACACTGCGATGCCCTAGCGAGGCGCAGACTCAACAGATTTGGGAAACACATTCAGTAGGGGGGCACAATAGACCAAAATTGGTCGCGGTGCACCACTTCCCCAACAACAAATAATAAATACTACCAGAGATAGTGCAGTCAGAAAAGGTCAACAGTTTCGTACAAGTTTTCTGATTGGATTAATGAATTGTAATGTACAACGTGCTATAAATGATACAGGTCGTAGTTGTCCCTGGGCAAGATTTTCCGAGTTTTCAAGACGAAAAATGAGAAGACGGCTAGCTAAGAAAATCAATGACGAAATCAATGACCCAGCTACTGATTAATTGCGTGAAAATTTTTTTTGTGTGTGTTGGGGGAGGTTTCTTGTAATTTGCAGGGATTTTGACTGTGACACTGTGTGTTTTCTTACCTGTTATAATATGAAAAAAGGTTCACTATGATATCTCCACTGGAAGTATTTTTGGCCGCTCGCTCCATACAAGCTCGACCACTGTGCATCGTCGGCCATAAAATCCTTTGTAGATCTTCGATTCCAAATTTTATTAAATGATTAAAAAAAACAAGTGAGAAAGTCGGTCAAGTCCGACTATAACATACTCTGTACCTGGAGTAGGAGCTGAATGCAGTGCTGCTGCTGTGTCTCTCTCTATCTCTATCTCAGTCTCTTTCTCTCTCTCTCTCGCTCTCTCTCTCTCTAAGATTGTGCGGTGTTGGGGGAAGCTTGGCTCACTTTTTTGCTTATAACTTGAGAACCGCTCCTCCGATCTTTATCATTTCTTCAACAAATCGATACATTTTGACAATTACTAACTATCTCTAGCAGGTACGAATCATCTATCTACAAAACTGTGGAAGATATGACGTTTTTTCGAAATTGCTGGGGCGGGAGGGGCTGTTGATGCTGATCTAGAATATATATACTTTATAGGGTCGGAATTGATTCCTTCTCTCTGTTACATACTTTTGCACAAACTTAATATACTCTATGTACCTTCGGTACAGAGTATAAAAACAGATCAATTTTAGTCAGTTGACTCATACAAAATTATCACTCATACGTACTGTTTCCCTTGCCTACATCTTTTAAATTTTTAATTAGTTGGCGTGAAGTCCTAACAATTAACAAATTGCAAAAATTGTTTTTAATATAATCAAAACAATAAGTAAATAATATTTATGAAATATATATTTATGCATTTTTGTTTACTTATGCAAAATTTCTACTATTCTGCGCTGTTCACTTCTGGATGAAAGCGAGTTTTGGCCATACACTAAAGCCTTTAAGGATATCTTTGACGTGAGGCCCCACATGAACTGAACTGAAGTGCTACGCATCACGGTTGCGGCCGTTTCTGTGCATATTCTGTTTGTGCGGTGCGGCTTATAAATAAACTATCATTATTATAGATAAATAATGCGGATTACTTTACCACTGTGAGCAAAAAATATCGGGAATTTGTCAAAACTGGGTCTTAGCTTACCAACCAAAAATACATTCAATTCCTGCTCGGTATTTGTTTGTTGCTTTTCAAATGATACGGAGAATTCGTTGACAAAATTTCGATTAAACTGTTTAGCTAATATAACTTTCTAACTTGTACTCCAATTTTTATCTGTTTAATATTTCTTTGGCTCGTTGCTCTCTTCTATTTTCTAAAAATAAAAGCAAATAGTTCATTTCCAAAAATGAACACTGTTAAGGAGAAATTGGGAACTTTTAAAGCCCTTTCGATACCATTTAACCTCAATATGTATATCTGATTTTGGATTTTTGATAAATTTTCTATAAAATATACAGAATTTTTTGCGCCATGTAGTGCAAAGATCGTCACATGTTGAAAATCGTATGGAGACATGTCCGGTCTAATGAACAGTCATCAAGCACTTTGCTTCAATCTTTCTTCTAAAAACATAATTAACCAAATCATTTCTGCTTCCGCTCTCATTAAATTCAAACTCCTTCCAATAAGGACACAGAAACTTGTTAATTCATCAACACGCAATGTAATTTTCATTTTGATTATGCCCTTTTTAGGTATATGATAATTAGGAAACAGCGCTTAATCACATTTGTTTAATATGACATGAACCTACTATTTTTTTTTTGTTTGTGGTCACATCAAGGTCAATTGTAAGGACACTGACCGGCTCACGGGCTTGGAACGTACATCAAAAATGTAGGCCACATTAAAATTTCAACTTGAGCAGCACAATAATCCCCCCGACATTCGTGTGCACGTACTTATAATTTTACTAATTAAAAATTTAATGAGGCTCTCACAGAAACTAAAAATAAAAACAAACGAAACGAAGGGAACACCTGTTGGTGCACATAAAACTCTTTGGCAGAATTCCCATGAGGGTGGAAGGATTTGCCAAAAGTAAATTGAAATATGTGTTCGTTTGTTTACTTGCTGTTGGGTAGCGGGAAATTATTTGTGTTTTTAGTATGTGCCTGAAAGTAGGCAACACATTTGGTGGAGTGCGGCATAATTTAGTGGAAGTGGACGACAACGACGACGCTTTTAGTGATTTGCATAGACCTCAGGCTCTTGTCATTAGCAGGCTTCAAGTGGGGTGAGGTGGTAAATTTACATGCCAACGCGTTGTCGTCGTCATCGTGGTCGACGCCCACATCCTGACCTGCCTGCTCCTGCTCCTGTCACTGGTGCCTGCCTGGATTACATGTCTCGAGCACATCAAACAAGCTTACTTACCAATGACCTCGTTAATGACACACACACACACACTTGCACACACAGTCCAAAAAGCCAACATTACGTGTGAGTGTGCGTGTGTTGTGTGTATTTACTTTGTAATTTTCGCTTATCAGATTTATTTTTATTTTTGATTCGTTTTCCAGCTGGTGCACAATGCAAACAGGAAACCTAACCTAAAAGGGGAACTGTTCGACTTGTCATATACCCTTAACCTTAGTGTTTTTATTTTTTTTATTTAAACTGCAGTTCTTCGTCTACAGCTACAATATAATAGAGTATAAAGAGATACAAAATAAGGGGGTAAAAAAAAGGCATTAAAAGCAAATATGTAAAAGAAACTCCTTCCGATCCGGAGGGGGTAACTTATTTTGTCGGTATGACCATCTACGCCCCTGCTCGCAGCGTTAATGATCGGAAGGAATTTAAAAAGAAAAATGGTAAAAGCTATGCAAGCGTGTGAAGAATAAACGACCTAAAGCCTTCGTCGAAAAGGTTACCACTGAGAAAAGAAGAGATACTATTGTAATCCCTACATAGAATGCGGAGGCAACAGGAATCCTTAAGGGAACATAGTTTCGGGTATGTCTTGAAGGTACATTCAAATTCACTTGAAATTCATTTATGGTCGGGGGTAATACTCAGATCATGGAAAGATTCAACACGTTCAAGTTGATAAAAATTCAATAAATATTTAATCAGAAAAGGGGTTCTACGATAAAACGTCATAGATTTACATTTGTCCCTGTTCAAATCAACCTGGAGCAAAGCAGAATCGTTGGGCGAGTTATGGTTCAGACATATTTTTAAGTCATCTGCGTATATCAATGCACGAGAATGCTTAATTACATTAGGCAGGCTAACACGAAGATAAAAGGTCCTAGATGGCGAACTCCAGAGGTCACAATAACCGGATAAGAAGTGCAACTGTTAAAAGACAACTTTCTGAGTTCTAGACTGAAGATAAGATTTTATCCAATTAAGAAGCCCCAGCGGAAATCCTTACAGACGCAATTTCAGAATCTGTAATGGACACATATAAAATATCAAATTAATTTCAAAAGGGAAAAAAATTAAAGTTTTGAATTCAAATCCAACGTCCCTTCTAACTAGAGTTTCCTATGATCAGAGCTTGGTCATAGCAGTCAGCTTTTTGATCAGTAACATGTAACAGCAATTAATCTGACAACACGAACATTAAACATTTTCTTTAGCTTTGGTAGTTATCCAAAATTTGCTTCTCTTAGGAAAGAAAGAAGAATGGAAACGAGAAAGTTGAGCTTCATGAAGTCGGAGGTAGAGAAAATCGTTCTTTCTCCTCGTGGTCTTCAAAGTTTCCGGTTGGGCAGAATCATATCATCCCTCTATTAGCTGCCACAACGATAAAAGAGTGTGACTATTAAGCAGAGCTCGCAAAATATGGTCAACCAAATTTTTCTATACTGTCTGCTCACCGAAATGACAGGAAAAAATTTAACAGAGTAGCTCACTCTCTGAACAGAACACTAGATTTTGATTTACTAGTGTTTTCTGTCTCATAGTAATCGATGAGAGAAACACACGAAGCTGTCTGACTATAACAGTTTGATGGGGAGAGTTTCGTTCGGGTGTCAGCAGCTGAGCAAATCAAGCAAAGTGTCCGAGCAAAGTGTGTTTTCTATTGTTGTGTTACACACTCACCTTGGCCCACTAGGATTAAAATATGTTTGAAAATATACAATATTCGATGTATAATAATTTAAATTCTTATTTTTTAGCAATAAGTAGCTGGATCATTCCTATCTTTTTCATGGCAATCTCAGTCTTCAACAACGTATATTTAATTATTTGCAAATTAATTCCTTGGACTGATTTATTTAGTCTGGTCGCCAAAAAAATTTTAAGCGATATGAGCTTGCGTGCAACCATAACCTTTATATGCTCTTTGATGGACAGCCCATTCACTCGTACATGATCCATAATTCTCGAGGCTATTGGAGCCATTTGCAGGGCATTTATGTATTTATTTGGATTATAATTTTACGAAACCCTTTGCAGGCTTATAGTAAAAAGGGCCTGCCGTCGTGGATCCAATTTTCACGTTCGGCGCAATTATTGTTTGTTCATTTGCCTCGGTGGCAATTTTTATTTCTTTGCATTTTTTGCACACCGGTGTACTCTTTGACCTCATTAAAAAATTCGAACACTTCTTAGCGTTTAGCAGTCAATACCGCCTCAAAATTTTTGACATGGGGGCCAGTAAATACTATACCACATTCGGTGGAAAGCGATGAATTTATGGTATTGTAAAATTTAAAAATTATGCACTTTATTAAAAAAACGAGAGCGCAAGTTAAAGCCAACTCTAACCGACTTCGATATACCAGTTACTCATGAAAAAACATGTTTAACAGTGTTCCTGCGTTCCTTAGGGTGACCATCCGAAAAGTATGCAACATTTTTTTAGGGTGGGAAGGGGGGCGCTTAGTTCACTTTTGTGCTCATAGCTTGAGAACCGTTCATCCGATCTTTATCATTTCTTCGGCAAATCGATTCATTTTCTCAAGGAAACACATGAGCAAAGCAAGCTAAAAAAATCTCTCATTGATTGAGCAAAGAGCACTTTGTGAATAGTCTGAGGTGAGATGTCATTTCGTTACACTAGTTCAAAGTGTCTCAGACGGGGGTGCCACAGAAATCTCTAGAGATTTTGCCGACGGTTGGTTTGTAAATCTCTCGAAAAAACCGTCGGTGCCACAGAACTTCGAGAGATTTCATTTTCATATTAGAAAATGTAGTTAGAGCACCAGCTGTTCCAATTGAAGTTCCATCTCTAAAAACAGGGCTGAATTTCTGGCCAAAAATTTTTTCTTCTTGTAATTAAAGGTTAAATTGATGTTTAAATTAAATTTTTTGATTGTATTATATGTTTTATGATGCATTTTTAAATTATAATTTAAATTAAAGTCAAATTCTCCATAAATAAAATGCAAAGTTTAAAAATTTGTTGGCGCAAAACATGAAGAATATCTTGCCAGCCCTTAATCCGCTGGCTGCCAACCAGATGGCGACACAAACTCGCGACAAACGATAGGAGGAGCCACAGTAGTGGTTGGTTTTGATTAACATGAAAGACTTTGGTTGTTTTTCCCAATAATTATTGAAACGTTAATTTCAATGTTTAAACTAATTAAATAATTTATTCGTTTGATGCAATCTATCCTAGAAAATAATGTTGTTTACATTTCCAAAATTTATTTTGCTTTTTCAAATTGTTTGGGTGGTGAATTTTGCTAAATCTCCTTACAAAACACGGGAGGTTTGAAACCAACCAAACGGAATTTCTGTGGCACCTAAGAATTGGAATTGGGTTGGAATTTGGTTGGAAGAGGTTTCTGTGGCACCCCCGAGAGTGACTGTATTTTATCTGACAGCCTGTGAAAAGGGAGCATTTTTTGGGAGCTCTGCTATTAGGTGTTTTTAAGTTGACCAGAAAGTGCTGAAAATTGGTGTTCCCCATAGCCAGCCGCACATAACCTCCTCAAAGAGTGGTTCGCGTGTCGACCATACATGCGCAGGCCAAAATTTTATACACTCGAAGGAAGAAGCATTGGGCTTAGCATCTCTATATAGAGATCAACCGACATCTTGTCAAGAATCGATTCCTCGCTTTTGGATAAAGAAGCCTAGAGAAGAAGAAGAAGTTAACCTAGACTAAGTCGGTCATCGCACATGCCGCTTGTGTTCCCTAGGCTTGGCCACTGAGCCCGTCCTCCAATTTCTAGAATCCGTGCCTCCTCAGAAATCAAATTTTCGCTCCGTGGCATGTGTCCAGATCTCCCGTTCTCCTGTTCATGGATGAACTTCTACCTTGTCCAGTAGTCACTGAAGACTCCTTACCTAAGTCAGCCACCCAAGTTAACTAATTGTGTTCGTTTTTTTAGTAAGACAAGCGTCGAATTTTGGTTGAATAGAACATTATGTTAACTTATGCCTTCAAGTACTTATGTACACTATAGTCAGCAGACGTACGCCTGTTCAACAACAAAAAAAGGATATTCTTGCTAATGGTCGTAGGCAATTATCTTAAAGTGAATCATGTTCTAATTTATGGAAATTTTTGCAGAGTTGACATGATCTTGTTGGAGTATTGATTTATGGACTCCACATAATAGCGTATGTAAGCACCATCTAATCATATATTTAAAAGCTGCAGCCGTCACAAGGAAAGATCTTTCTGCGTGGGATTTAAAGCTTGCCGTAAGTGTCTATATTGCTACACCAGCTTAAAATTAGCAATATAAAAAGTATTTGCACAGAAATTAATTATTAACAAGTAAGAAAGTCGGTCAAGCCCGACTATAACATACTCTGTACCTGGAGTAGAAGCTGAATACAATGCTGGTGCTGCGCTCATCTCTAAGTCTCTCTCTCTCTTTTTCTCACTTTAACTCTCTCTCTCTCTCTTTTTAAGATTGTGCGGTGTTAGTTGTAATAGGGTGGGAGGGGGTGAGGAGGGTGATGTACTTTTTTGCTCATAACTTGAGAACCGCTCATCTGATCTTTATCATTTCTTCGACAAATCGATACATTTTGCTAATTACTAACTATCTCTAGAAGGTACGAATCGTCTATCTTCAAAACTGTATTTGATATAACTTTTTTCCAAATTGCGGGGTCGGGAGGGGGCGTGGCAAAAATTGAAAATAAACTTGATCTGCCTGCAGCTATAAGAAACATTTGTCCCATACATGTCAAACCTCTATCTCTTACCATCTCTGAGATCTGTTTGTTCATACGGACGGACGGACGGACAGACGGACTTGGCTATATCGACTCGGCTGTTGATGCTGATCAAGAATATATATACTTTATATGGTCGGAAATGATTCCTTCTCCCTGTTACATACTTTTGTACAAACTTAATATACTCTATGTACCTTCGGTACAGAGTATAAAAATCATCATGGGTATTCATCCCTTGTTTCACTTTGAATTTGTTTGGCCATTGTGCACGAGATCACATATAAGAATTTCAAGGAAATCTTTCGCATAGCCAATTGGTTGTATCATTTATAAACAATTATGAATATTAAAATTGGCAGTTAAATTCCTGCCACTAAGTAATGCATATTTTAGATCTGCGAATTCCTTATTATTCCTTATTCTTCTAATTAATTTAGATTCTTTATTAAGTATTGCCTTGAAGTATTACGATATTAGGTAGCGTATAGGTGCACACTACTCCAAAAACCAGAATGATGGTCCTTTATGAAGTTTTCTTAAATTTCGTTATTAGTTCCCAATAATGAATCTCCATAATCTAACTCACAAAGATTGTACCTTATATTGTCGATAATTATAAATTTGAAAATGGGGACATAAAAAGGTAAAGAGGTCTTGCATAAGGAGTCCACAACTGACAAATCAGTTGAAGGCCATGGTCGGGTGGGCTAAGAAAAAAGGTGCCAATTAACATCCAAGCTACCACCACATTGCTTTTTGACGGACATATCAAAATGTAATTGAAGAAATTGGACCTGTATTTTGTTTTGAGTTTTTGTTCGTGCGCTCAGGGCGTACTATTGTGCATTTCTCTGTAGGGACTCTATAATAATATTATTCGTAGTGTAGAATGTTGGCAGCAGCAAAGAACCTCCCCATAACCGAAAGAGCTAAGTCTTAAAGGGTCCCGCAGTCGCTGTTCGACCAATATTCCCCAATTGTAGTTGCAAAATTCCACCGTTTGCTTTTACATTTTCCCCTGCAACACGCTACAAATCAAAAGACAATGAGGAACACTATCGAAAGCCTTACTAAAATCGGTAAAAATAACATCTCTTTCTTTACCTTAAGTGAAACCAGTAATGTATCTGTTTTTAACGAATCCATGCTGGTTCGGTGATTTAAAAAGGGAGAACAGGAATTTGCTCAAAGAGTTTAGGTATTGTCGACAGTTCTGCAATGTCCCTGTACTTAGAAATGTCAGAACGTGAACCCGTTTTATGTAAGGGAATGATGAAAAATTCGTATTCAATATAAGTTCTATACCCAAATCGTTCCGCAAAATTTTCGACTATAGAAGAGTATCAGAGGCCCAATTGCTGCGAACGGAGCCGAATCGATAATTCACGATCATTAACAACATTTTCCTGTCTTTTCTTAAAGAATTTGTTCGTACCAACCGAAAATGTATGTTTAGAACAGATATTTGCACTCCAGATTTTTGTTTAAGCATTGTCCAACTTGTGTGAGAGTATTTTAAGGCTTCTGCCTTTTTGTGTGTGTGCTGATACAATTAAAGTAATTACTCGGACGCAGTCGCAATTGCCATAGGAAATAGGAAATAGCATGTTCCGCGCGAGCAGCCGCCGCTATTGCCACCGTCTTCGTCTTTTTAATAAACGGCTCGATAATAACTTTGACAATATGTTTGCCTCGTTGGCTTCCGATGAGGATAATTACGATTGACATCATACCCAATGGCCCTGCCCATTAAATGAGGTACACACCCACGCATGACATTTTGATACTGTATTTATCTCATCATCATTATCATCATCATCATCATCATTAACACATGCTCTATAATTACAAATAAACTAAGTTTAGTTAACTATTAATTAATTGGTCGAGCGCTGGCAACGTTTTTTGTTTGGTTTTGATCTACGAAGAAGCCGCCTAAAAGTATGCTATACATTGTTTAAATTAGATTTAGATAATACTTGTGTGTGTGTGTGTGTGTGTAGGTGTAGGAGTATTTGTAAATTGGTTACACAAAACTTGTGTGTGGAATCAACGCAAATTTAAATTTACATATCAAAGGAATTTTGTTACACAATTTTAGTGTGATTTTGTTTGGGCTTAGACTGGTGCTTGAAGTGAAATGAATATTTTAAATTATTTAATTTTCTCATATTTTATTAATTTTAAGCACCAGCCCAATGCAAATTTTGCTACATTTTTTTTTTTTTGGTTTGTTGACAATTTTCTTTGTTTTTGCCTCGAGGCCTTTTTCTTTTCTTTCTCTTCTTTTCGTTTTAGGTGTAAACTGGAATTTGTTTGCTATCAACTAAATAAACATTGACTAATTTTAATTGACCCCCTCCCTCCCTATCCCTCCCTCGACCGCTTCTAGCTGTGTGTTTTGCAGAGACGCAAAAGCAAAGGATAATGCAAATCCTCATCGTACAGAGCCGAATCCGCCTTCAACTGCAAATGACGCTGCCAAATGGTTTCATTATAACGTGTCGACAGCTCCACACGAAAGCCCCGCTTCACACACTCGTCCTGGAATACGCTCAGAGTGCGTCCCCTGCTTGGGGCCATAATCAAGGCCTGACCACGCGGTGCCAGATAATACCAAATGGTGTCCACCAAAGCCGAGCGTGCCTCATCAAAGAACAGACAATCGGCGCAGAGTATAAAATCAAATTTCTCCTTTTCGGCCACGGAACGTGAGGTCGTCTCCTGCCATTTGAGTACGGAACATTTGGTATAGCAACTCAGTTCGTTGAGGCAAACCGTTTGCCTCACATTCTCCACCGAAATCTCATTCCCATCCGTCAAATGCACCGCATAGGGTGTGGCATACTTGGCCAACATCAGACCCGCCAGTGAAGTGAAGCCTCCACCCAGTTCCAATATCCATTTGCCACTATACTCCTCCACCTGGGTTAGCACCAAGGCCGTCAAAGCCTCCTCCGAGGGCCAAACGCATATATTGCCCGTATTATTGAAACCCATGAGATCGCTGGCCGTCAATTGTCTTTCCATGTGATGTATGTTCACCGAATACTCCAACTCATTCTCCAGCAGCATGCGGTATTTGTACCAATTCTCGGTCTTGCCCAAGCACTTCAGACTCACATGATCCTCGAAACTATCCTGACGCAACAGATCGAAACTCTTGAAGCGCCTTACCGAGGCGGTCTGCTCTTCGCTGAACTCATCACTGGATGAGGACACAGTCTCCTCGGAATCTTTGCGCAAGACTTTGGCCAATATCTTCCAACGCTTCTGTGCCGTATTCTGTTGCAAATTGGGCGTGGCAGGTGGAGTGGGCGGCAGCACCTCCTCCAGCGGCATGTTTAGATTAATGTCTTTATCGTCCAGATGATTGTTATTGGAATTGGTTAGTAGTGTCATCTTTGTGCGCTCCGTGAAAGCATTCAGCAGCAGCGATATTGTGGACAGCTGCTTGAGATTGGGATTTGAGTTTGAATTTGGCTGAATTTGAGTATTGTTCAGATGTTGTTGTAATTCTGTTGCTGACGAATTTTGTACTAACGTAGCTGATGACATTTTCCGCCTAGTTGTTCATTTTCCTTGAAAAGAGACAGACAGAAAAAATGAAAGAAAATTAATCAAAGTTGTTTTCAACGTGTTCAGCCGCGGCTGCTGCCGCTGCTGGCCCATTATGTTGCCATAATACAATTTTTAAAAGCCATAAAAATGCAAATTGTTTGACCATCAAAATAAACATGATGTTCATAAAATCTTTGCCTAAATTTATAATTTACTAGCTATTAAATACCCGGCAATGTGCGGGTACAACAAGCTAATTTTATATTTTACTAACACAAAATTTTTGAAAATATTTTCGATAAGGCTAAAATTAATTTAAAATATCGTTTAATAAGTATAGAAAAAACAAGTCAGAATGTCGGTCAAGCCCGACAATGTTATACTCTGTACCAAGAGTATTAGCTGAATGCAATGCTTCTGCTGCGCTCATCTCTAAGTTTCTCTATGTCTCTCTCTCTCACTCTCTCTTACGTTGTTGGACGGGGTTGGGCTTTTATATTTTGCTCATAACTTGAGAACCGTTCATCCGTTCTTTATCATTTCTTTGGCAAATCGATATTATGAATGACTAACTATCTTTAGAAGAAACGAATCTTCTATCTGGGTCATTCTTTTATAAACCGAACAGCTAAAAAATTTTTTATTTTTCATTTTAATAAAAAAAAATCTGAAATTAGATCTCAACATGCCCACCAAAACGTAATTTGCGGTTTTGCACAAAAATTTTTTGTTAATTTTATAAACAATTTCAAAAATCGTCAAAAACGAAAAATTGGAAAAAAGGGTTTTTTAAAAACGTGATATCTCAGGTTTGGTTCATCGGACAGGTCTCAAGTTGATATCGATTGAAAGAATTTTACTTTATCTACTCAAATTATATTTTTATAGATTTTTAAATTCTTCTTCTTCTTTAATGGCCATTACAACCGTTAGACGGTCTGGGCCTCTGCGATTATCGCTCTCCATTCGCTTCTGTTCTGTGTGAGCTGCCACCAGTTGGTCACGCCAAGCTCGGCAATGTCTTCCCGCACCTGGTCTTCCCATCGTAGTGGTGGTCTTCCCACCTTGCCGCCTCCATAGTCAGCCGCCTTCGATTTATACGCCTTTTTTGCTGGAGCTTCTTCCTTCATCCTGGCGACATGTCCTAGCCAGCGCAGCCTCTGCTGCTTTATGCGCTTGACCAGGATGGTGTCCCCATAGAGCTTATACAGTTCGTCGTTTCTTCGAATGCGGAAATCATCGCCGACTTTTAAAGGTCCATAAATCCTCCGAAGAATTTTTCGTTCAAACACGCCAATCGCCGCTTCATCCGCTGCTGTCATTGTCCATGCTTCTGCGCCATATTGCAGGACTGGGATGATAAGTGACTTGTACAGGGCTATTTTTGTTCTTCGCTTGAGGTCTTTGCTCTTGAACTCCCTACTTAGCCCATAGTAGCATCGGTTCGCAAGAGTGATTCTTCGTCGGATTTCCAGACTGATGTTGTTCTTGCTGGTTATCATCGTTCCGAGGTAGACGAAATCCTCTACAACATTAAAGTTGTACCCCTCCATTGTAACAGATTGCCCAAGTCGCAATGACTTTTTGTCCGCGGTTACTAGGTACTTCGTCTTGTCCTCATTTACCGCTAAACCCATTAATCTAGACTCCTTCTCAATCTCTGAAAACGCCTTGCTTACTGCCCGTTTGGTTTTGCCGATAATGTCAATATCATCGGCATATGCAAGTAGCATTAGATTTTTATAAATAAATCCGCCGGTTCTGTTGGCATGTTCGCACTTGCGCAGTATATCTTCCATCAGTAGATTAAAGAAGTCACACGATAAGGTATCGCCCTGCCTAAAACCTCTTTTGGTATCAAATGGTTCGGAGAGGTTCTTTCCTATTTTGACGGAGCTTTGCGTACTTCTCAACGTCATCATGCAAAGTCGAACGTACTTTGCTGGAATACCTAAAGTAGACAGGGCTTTGAAGAAGCTTGACCTTATCGGTGTGTCGAAGGCTGATTTATAATCAACAAAAAGATGGTGTGTTTGTTTGCCTCTTTCATAGGTTTTCTACAGGATTTGTCGAAGTGTGAAAATCTGGTCTGTGGTGGATTTACCAGGTCTAAAGCCACACTGATAAGGTCCAATCAGTGTATCAATAAACGGCTTTAGACGTTCACAAATAATGCGGGACAGAACCTTATATGCGATGGGGAGGAGACTGATCCCGCGGTAGTTGGCGCAAACTGCAGGGTCTCCTTTTTTAAAGATTGGACAGAGAACACTTAGATTCCAATCGTCAGGCATGCTTTCGTCAACCCATATACGGCACAGAAGTTGGTGCATGCACCTTACCAATTCATCGCCTCCAGCCTTGAACAATTCAGCGGGCAACTCATCAGCGCCTGGCGACTTGTTGTTCTTTAGCCTTCGTACGGCTAAACAGACTTCCTGTTGGGTCGGCGGGTCTATCTCTATGTTGTCGATTGGTGGCATCGTTACCTCTCTAGTGGCGGCATCCTGTTCGTCATCGCCTCCCAGTAGGTTGGAGAAGTAACTTCTCCATTTGTTAAGCGCCACTTGCGGATCTGTGACTAGATTCCCCTGTTCGTCTTTGCATTGTGGGACTCTGGGCTTGAAACCTTCTGTTAATTGCTTAATCTTTTGGTAAAATTTTCGAGTCTCGCTCATGCCGAATAACATCTCGACTTCCTCGCGCAAGCGCCTTTCCTGCTCAAACTTTTTTCTTCTAAATAGGCGCTTCTCCTCTACATAACATACAACCTTATGCTAGAAAATAATCTTCCTCACTCACTTGAATAACATTTGAGTTAAATACAGAAAGCCCCATTTGACTATGTCGAAACAAGATTAGAAAATTTTTCTCTGGTATGAACTCCTCCAAAATCTAGCAAAATCTCGACCATAGCTTTGAAAGAATTTATTTTATTGACAACTATGTATACAAGATAACGATAATGTATGAAAGAATAATGTATCTAGTCTATCTACAGGAGCGCTCCGAGACAGGAATTGGACTGGAAAAGTTAATATGAGTTGAAAAAGAAGAAGATTAAATTTTCAATTAAAAATCCCATAAATTGGAGCAGTTGAGGATACATTAAAGGGGGTATTCACCATGCCGAGGCTGTTTTATGCATCTTTTAAAAAAAAAAATCTATTCTAAAACGCAAAGAGTTTTTCCAACTCTGTTTTTATTTATTATATTACAAACAAATTAAAGTAAAAAAATAGAGGCCAGCTAACTTCGGCTCGACCGAAGTTTATATACCCTTGGAGCTTGATATATGCCTGACAGTTTGTATGGCAGCTATACTATATAGTGGTCCGATTTCGACAAGGCTTGTTGAAATTATGTGAAATCATTAAAAACTTATAAATACGAGCGTTGGGAGCGATACCATTGAAAACAAAAAAGTTTTTCTCACTAAGACTGTTTTTTAGACCTAACTTTTGTATGGCAGCTATACTATATAGTTGTCCGATTTCGACAAGGCTTGTTGAAATTATGTGAAATCATTAAAAACTTATAAATACGAGCGTTGGGAGCGATAGCATTGAAAACAAAAAAGTTTTTCTCACTAAAACTAGTTTTTCAACCGATCGTTCCTATGGGAGCTATATGCTATAGTCATCCGATCCGGCCGGTTCCGACAAATGTGCAGCGTATTTGTACCAAAAGACTTCGTGCAAAGTTTGGTTAAGATAGCTTTAAAACTGACGGAGGAGATAGCATAGAAACAGACGGACAGACGGACAGACGGACAGACGGACGGACAGACGGACAGACGGACAGACGGACATGGCTATATCAACTCAGCTCGTCATGCTGATCAAGAATATATATACTTTATGTGGTCGGAGATGATTCCTTCCCTGCGTTACAAACATCCGGACAATTTTAATATACCCTCTCCAAGGGTATAAAAACGGGGGATGTTTTAGTGCTGGCGGTCACGGTTCCACGATTCCAGGTTGTGTGAAATAAAAACTAAAAGCGGGGTTATAATCAGTATAGATGTCATTCTGGTTTGACCGTCGAATATTGAAAAATTTAAATTCGATGTTGGGCACTTGTTTTGAAGTTTGGTGTAAAAAAAACTTACAAATTTTTTTAAAATTTTATTGAGGGTCAGACTAGAATGGTGACAATTCTGCGTCGATTCCACTTCAGGTCATCAAAATCGGTTTAGTGTAACTGGAGATATCATGGTCGCCAGTTCAAAAAACTTTTTTTTTTGAGTTACATAAATTTAAAGTTTGAATTAAGTTGAACATTTCTTGAATTAGAATGGAGAATACCCCCTTAAAGGTAAGAAATAAATCAGGGATGCAAACCGGTTCTGAACCGAACCGGTTTTAAACCGAACCGAACCGCTTTTTTCGCTTGTGAACCGAACCGTAAACCGAACCGGTGTATTTTCAAAAATGCTGAACCGAACCAAAAACCGAAAAATAAAATGGTTCGGTTCGGTTCACTTCAGCTAGGTATTGAGATACTGGCGGATATTGAGCAAAATCAGCAATTAGCTTAAAAATATTGCGAAAATACTTGGAAAAGCAGAGTTGTTGAAAAAAAGCTAAGAACATATTGTATTGTATATTGTATGTATTATCCGTAGAGGGTCAACTTACTTAAAACTCAAACGTTAACTTTTTATCTTCAGTTGAGATTGGCTTGAAATAGAAAATGAGTATTTCTATGGCTGGCAGGCTTGCAAAATTCATGTTGAAAAAAAGGGAGGACGACATAGCTCAGTAATTGTCAACTCTTTGCAAAAAAGGGCTCCGCCTGTTTTTGAACTGGATTTCCTAGATTCCAGGAATCAAACTTGCTATCAGAAGAAGGAATAAAGGTAGCTAAATCTCATTTAATGTTAATATACAACAAAATTACAAACGTTAATAAAAACATAACGGATAATTTCTTTGAACTCGGTAATGCTCGCCAAACAACTCAATAACAGGGATTCAATTCCATGAAAAAGTAAAGTATCGATTGTTAGCGTTTACCTAAACATTATTATATGTTGGAATTTTTATCAGAAAAATCAACTTAAGCATATCTTGAATAGTGTTAGCAGTTTCACCCACACAAGTGTCAGTAGAATGAATATTTTCCACATTGGAGTTTGACCAAAGATGTTTTCGTCACTTGATATGTAAAGTTGTAGGATTTCAAAGCGAAATGAGAACTTTGGTACGGAAATTGCCGTCGAAATTTTGTACAAACCCGATTAACTGAAAACCTAAGTCTTAGTTAATAAATAATCCGAATACTTGTTCTTTAGTTATTTAAATGAAAAAAGAGCAAACCGAACCGAACCGAACCGTAACCGCGGTTCAGTAAGCCCAAAAAACCATGCAATGAACCGAACCGGCGGTTCAAAAACTGTGTGAACCACTGAACCGAACCAGTCCTTATATCCAAGTGGTTTGCATCCCTGAAATAAATATAAGTAATACCAAAATTCAATGAAGTCTGCAATATATCCCCAAAACGCGCATTAGGCATTTAAGGCAACTTTAAGCTCAAACTACCAAAAACACAGACGTGACGAACCGTTTCTGAAAACATTTTTGTGCTCAGCAAGCGAAAATCATTTAAAATTGCCAACATCTCTTGCTAATTACAATTTAAAAATCGCCAAACCAGCACAAAATCAACATGAACTTTAATGTAGGTGCGCACACATATATGCATACATATACCTGTCTATCTTCCGTCTGTTTGTTGCACATTTTTCACTGGGTATAAATTCATCAAAATTAACAAATTTTACAGCTCATAAAAAATTTTAATTGTGCTGACGTGAAAACTCTCTCCCACATATGCAAATGAGGGGGATTTTTCACGATCAACAAAATCGAAAACAACAAACATTAGCATCATATGGAGACTCTACCGTTCACCCACAGATTATTGATATTGTGGGTGGTTTTTTTTGGGGGGGACCATTGGCACCTGTCCGTGTCGAGTAATTAAAATTCAGCAGAATGTAAAGGCTGAGTGGGGTTGTGCCGGAATTTCCTGTGCCGGATGTATTGGAGGGAAAATTGTGAAGCTGATTAACGCTTTGTTTAAGGTCAGGGTCGAGCCTGGGGAATCTCTTTTAAACCTTTATTGTTTCTGAAAAATTTAAATGTCTTTTTTAGGTACTTAAAGCCCTTGCTGACATCTGCTGTCAGGGAGCATTTTTGGAATTAAAAAGTTTACCCTCTTGGCTTTTAATGCAATTAGATACTAAAATAGAAACAAACTTTGTCATAATGTCACAGAAAGGGAACTTGATTTTATATTACTCATACGCCATGTAACCAAATGCAAATTATATTAAACTCAAATTTAGTTAAGTTAGTTTACTTTCTAGATTCACGGCTTACACATTTTATTATGCGAAAAACTTGTTGAAAATAAATCAAATTTTATAATAAGCTTACTTTAATTCTCTTTGTAAACTACAGACATCACAAACTTGGATTTTTTCACAAGAAAACTTTTTCTTTGGCATACGTAGCGTATGCGTAATCTTGAAAAAATTTCTCTACGTTTTTATGCTACCTCCGGGTGTCTTTAATTTTTTATTAGCGCACAAAATCCCCCATCGATTTATGCACAACTAACTGGATGTCTGGACAGGGACTGTCTGTCTGTCTGTATATTTTTTTTTTCACACTTTGTTTACTAAACATTTACGTCGATTTACAGGCCGTAAGTTGATTGCCACGTTTTTCAATTTCAGTTTCGGACTGCAACGTATATAAAATATGCATCTGTACAAAATTTCATTTACACTCGCATCTGTTTTTATGATGCATCTCTTTGACTCTTCGTTTCGCCTCAGTTGTTCCCCAACGAGTTCAAGCAAGTGCAAAAATGTAAATAAAAATCAAATGCAATTTTCTGTGAGACGAATGCGAGGAAATGAAATAAAATATTAATTAAATTATTTACATGTCCCGCAAACATTTCCGGCCCGGAAGTGGTTGACGTTTTTTTTTTTTTTCACCCATTTTACTGGCTCTGTCCATTATATGTAGTTCATGTTCATGGCAAGGAATATGGATGAGGCCACGGCCATTGGGAATTGTGAGGTGAGCGAACTGCCAACGCATGATGACCGAAAACAGACAAAAAAGAAAAAAAACAGCAACAAAACAAAGTTCAAGGAATTTTCTGTTTGTTATGTAGCAAATGAATCGCAATGATGAAAATCATAATAGATAAAACTTTGAATGTGAAACTCCCATCAGATCCCACTCTCAAATAAAATAGTAATTGTTGTATAGACAATTTTTCAGAACATAGCCAAAAATTAGCTGCAGATTTAGTCCCGGTGATGATTTTTGTGCGACAATTGTGGCGACATTAAAAATATACATTCCTCGACAACACTCTTCCCCAAATTCACCAAACCAACATTTTCTAAAGTATTTTGGCCCGCGGAGCACGACAATCGACATAAAAAAAAATCTATCGAACAATATCGAGATATTATAAACGGGATAAACGGGTTTTTCGATGTTTCAGCCAAATCAAGTACGATTCCGAAGAAACTGTCCGCCATATTTGTTTTTCTTAGTAGTGACTTCGGATTCGTGATCTGCAACCCCGAAAACCCCCGAGTACAAACTTTAAGCCAATTCAAAAACGTTTTTCGACTTTTGGCCGTGTTTTTGGGATTTGGGACCACTGCGCAACGGTCGGAAAATTCCTAAGAAACTCTGTTTGCAAAAAACAATTTTTTACCCGATTGACTTGAAATCCAGTTTGTAGTAGTAGTAGTAGTAGTATGGTATTTGTTTATATAAATTGTGGCTTGGTTTTAAACCGTCAGCCATAACATTTGAGGTTTTTTACATTGTTTTAGGTAAATAACAAAAAATAGTTTTAAACAAAGAACACAGTATTCGATTTTTGCATTGACCAAAACAAGATAAAGAAAAGATACATAATTCGATTTTGGAAAAGTTACAGATATTCATTTATAATTGCGGTCCTATATTTAGAGCCTGTTGTAAAAAGGAGGATAGCGCTGTCCAGTTCTTGCCACTTAGCCAGTTTATTACGTCTGCTTCCGATAGGAAACGGCTTCCCAGATGGGCACTTCGTATTTCCGTTAAAATTGGGCATACCCCATTGGGCAGATTACAGAAACTACAATCTGTGTTATCAGTGCTCCAGTGTGGCCTGTAGTTGAGGCTAAGCATCTCACAGCGAGCCCTACAGATCAGAGAGATGGCGTGAGTGTCGTACCGGTCATGAAAATAGTTCAAAGTGTTCAGATTTAGCTCCAGTTTTTTGTAGGTGTTTCGTACCACACTTTGCCTGGCTTGGCTGCTTACAACTTTCTCCAACAACAATTGGTGAGATTTTTTCCATGATCCGATGCATTGAAGGTCAATGGGTACATCATGATCCTTAAATAAGGACAGCCAATTGTCAAAAACTTAGGACTTTTCTGCCAGCATCTTAGCAGTGACTATTTTGACCAATCTACAGTTTGTCTTATCCATGACTTTCCGAATGTATGTGAAGTGGTTTTGCAAACAGTACGAGAATAGGGAGGGCAGGCCAGTTTCTAGGTGAATTGCATAGTTCGGTGTGGAGCGGGGTAGTTTAAATATGCGTTTAATAAATAATCTCTGCAGACGCACCACCTCCTCATATTGGCAGTGTCCCCAGATTTGAGATGCATAGCACATTATTGATCTAGCAGTAGCTTCAAACATTCGAAATTTAGTGCTCGGCAAAATGTGTCTTTTTCCAAAAAAGTTTTTCCACGTGCTATTTATTGCTTTTTTAGAGTCTAGCAGTTTTTCCTGCACGTGAGATTTGAAGCTAAAATTTCCAGTAATGGTCACGCCAAGATATTTAAAACTTTTTACCGTTTCCAGCTCCTCGCCATTTAAGACCCATCTGTCGACCCTTGCACTACGCCCTCTTCCATCTCTCACAATTAAGACTTTCGTCTTATCCACATTTATCTGCAGACTCCATTGTATGCAATATTCAGAGAGCTTATCAATCATGGCCTGCAACATCTCGGGGGACTCTGCTAGTAGCGCCATATCATCTGCGTACATTAATGCCTTGGTAGTGGAGCCATTTATGTTAACGCCTCCTGGAAGATAGCTGGTAACGTCGTCGACATACAGGGAAAACAGAAGTGGGCTAGGGAGGCATCCTTGCTTTACTCCGGTGTTATTTGGAAATTTGTGTGAAAGCTCTCGTCCATCCCAAACAGCAAAAGTGTTTTCTTCGTACAGGCTTGAAACCATATTTATGAAACGCGTAGATACTCCCAAGAGGCTTAGCTTTAGCAGTAAACTTCTACGGTTGACGGTATCGAAGGCTGCCTTGAAATCTATAAAACAGATTTACAGTTTTCGTTTCGCAGAGAGGTAGGATTTTGCAATCGCAGTGAGCACAAATACGCTATCGACTGTTGAATATCCTCGTCGAAATCCGAATTGAAACTCGCTAAGGACATAATGTTCAGCTACCCAGTCCGTAAATCGTCTTAGCAAAATTGAGGCAAACAACTTCATGGCTGCATTTATGCAGGATATACCCCTGTAGTTGGAAGCTGATGTAGGGTCTCCTTTTTTGTAGATTGGGAAAATTATGCTTTCCCTAAAGCTATTTGGAGAGCTGGCTGTTCGCAGGATCCGATTATAAGCCCGAGTCATCATGTCGATGCAGATTGGGGTGGCATTCTTAAAGAATTCGACAGGGATTCGGTCAAGTCCTGGGGCTTTGTTACATTTCGCCGTCTTAATGGCCAGACACACTTCCGAAAATGAAATGCACGCATCGAGGGCTTCCACTGTAGTGAACGGGAGCGCGTATTCAAATTGGGCTGGAGGGTTACTGACAAATAATGTCATTTTGAAGTGTTCCAGTTTGTAAGGCTAGAAAACAAAATATGTCTAAATGTCTAAAAAACCACCCCCTAGGCGTGAAAATGTCCGGAAAATTCTACATGCAACATAACTATTTTTTATACGATTGACATGAATCTCAGTTTTTTGAGATACAATTTGATTTCATTTGTGGAGTAATTTTCCGATGTGGAAATACCGCAGGGATGCCCACTAGGAAAAGACAGGTAAGTGTTTAGGAAGTGGGTGGGATGTGAGTGAGAAGTGGGTGCGATGTTGGTGGAAAGTGGTTTGAAGTGGGCTTTAGGGGGGACAAAACTTAAAACGTATTTTTAAATTCGGTAAGTACTTAACGCTTCACGATCAACTTCAAACTGGTTCTATTATTTGTACAACAGTATAGTTGAAGGTGCAGCGAAGCGCGACAGGGTATATGCTAGTAATTGGTGACACGTCTATAAAACACACATTCATTTCACCCAACAACACAATTCAACAATCCGTCAATTCAACACAAAACAAAGTGTTCACAAAACAATTTAAACACACTTCAATACAACACTAAGTCATTTCACCCAACACACGTTAACTCAACACAAAACCATTTCAAAACGTCAATTCAACACACGTCAATTTAACACAAAACAAAATAATTTTTTTATTATTAAATTGTGTAAAAGTGTTAAATTGTTATGTAAAGTGAAATGACTTATAGACGTGTGTTGACTTTTTTGTGAAGACTTTGTTTTGTGTTGAATTGACGTGTTGAAATTGTTTTGTATTTTATATAAGTTCAATAAAGTATCTATCTATCAATGTTAAATACTCAATAGCATAAATTTCTCTTTGGCTAAGGAAAAACCCTTGCTTACGCTTCGTCAAAAGAAGAAGCGTTTACAATGTCTTGTACTCAGAGGCAATGGAACACCATCATTTTTAGCGATGAAGCTTAATTTGATGTGAGTGTCGGTGATGAACGAAGGAGAGTCATCCGAAACAAAACAGAAGCTTACCATGAAAACTGTCTTAAAAGGACAGTTAAGTTCCCTGCAAGCAAAGTGGTGTGGGGTTGTGTGTCTGCCAAAGGGGTACGACAACTGCACTTTATTAAGGCTGGAAAATACGTTAACATACTATAAGAAAGTTTTTTGCCAAATTTGGCGATGTTGGCAAACTTCAGTTCAATTTGATACTTTTAATTATATAATTTCAAATTAAAACTACTGTGTATCAAATTCGTATTCTAAGGTATCAAATTAATACCCAAATATCAATTTGATGAATCAATAACCGTGGCCGAAGTAAATAATATAGTCCTAAAATTAAAGATGAACAAGGCTCCGGGTGTTGATAGGATCCCTGCTGAGTCCATTCGTTTTGCCACTCCTCGCTTTTTGCAGGAACTAACGATATCGTTCAATTATATATTTGACCTCGGCACAGTACCAGAAACTTTTAAGGAGGCTATTTTGTTTCCAATTTTTAAAAAGGGTGACCCACAGCTCGTGTCAAACTACAGGGGAATCTCCTTCCAAAATGCAATAGCAAAGGTTTTCGCGGCGATCCTGCTGGAAAGACTAAACTCTTGGATAAGCGAAGGTGATCTTCTATCAGAGTTTCAGGCCGGGTTCCGGAAGGGCTACTCCACCATTGACAACGTCTATTGTTTATCGAGCATCGCAGAGCGATACATTTCAAATGGCAGAAAGCTGTATGCGTTCTTTGTAGACTTCAGAGCTGCTTTCGACTCCATAGACAGAAGATCCCTCTTATTGAAGTTGTACAACCTCGGCATGTCTTCAAAAATCAACAAACTCTTGGAGAGCCTCTATAAAAACAGCCAACAAGCAGTATGGGATGGCACTAGTTTGTCACATTGGTTTACCACCGAAACGGGAGTAAAACAGGGCTGTTTGCTTAGTCCGCTTCTCTTCGCCTTATACCTAAACGATCTCACAGATTGTCTTCCAGAAGGAATTTCGTTAGACGGGTATGCTATAAAGGCCTTATTGTATGCTGACGATATAGTTTTGTTATCAGATTCACCCAGAAGTATGCAAAAAACAATTGATGCGCTGCATAATTACTGTATGCTCTGGAACCTCACAATATATATGGAGAAGTCGCAGATTGTCGTGTTTAAGAAACACTGGAGAGGGCTTGCAAGAGATGAAAAGTGGCAATTAAATGGCGTCGGGCTAAAAGTTGTTAAAAGCTACAAATATCTAGGAGTTTACTTCAACCACAACGCGAGATTCAACCTGCATCTAACAAACAAACTAGCAGACTCAAAAGTAGGCATCAATTGTACCTGGAAAACGTTGCTTGGCAAGAAGGACGTGCCTACTAGCACAAAATACAAACTCTTTACAGCAGCGGTGAGGTCCATTATGACCTATGGCGCTCAAGTGTGGGGTTTGTACCACTTCAACGAAGTAGAATGTCTTTTAAGGTATTTCATTAAAAGATTGTTCCGCCTGCCTCAGTATACGCCAAACAGAATGATATATCTGGACACTGGACTTTCGCCTCTTCATGTGTACACAGCAGACATCCACTTCAAGTACATGCAAAAGGTAATGCGTATGCCCTATCACCGACTCCCAAAGATTGTATCTTCGTATTTACTGCGAGAACAATTACAAACGTTTCAAGAGTGGAAAAACCTGGCGGAAAAGCTATCCGTACCTTTACGTTTGGACGACACTATGGAATGGGCACGGTGGTCAGACCGAATTCTACGTAGGATGGATAAGAGCTACAGGGACGAATTTATAAGGGAGGCGCAGTGCAGCTCCGTTCGCCTGCTAGGAAGGGAACTAAATTACGAGCTTGGAGCAATCAACTACTTCTCGGATGAATACACAATCGATCAAATCAGAATAATTTTTATGGCGCGTGGTGAGATCCTGGCACTAAATTCCATACCTCATATAAGGACTGGAAATTGCTCGCTTTGTAATATGAGGGTGCGTGAGGATATTATACACTTTCTCGTCGACTGTCCCATTTTAGCAGAGACGAGGCAACTGTTCTTTGGGGAATCAACTTTTGGAAGACATATGATCTTGAATCTCCTAAATGGAGCAAATTGGACGTTGCTCTCCTCTTACGTTGCTGCAGCATTACGGTACCGGTGCAGAATTGTAGCGGAGGATTTTTAAACATTATAGGTTTCAAAATACAAAAATAAAAAAACATAAAACGATAGTAATAATAATAATATTTTATAATATAATCTAATGCCTAGGGAGTTAATAATGTATAATCTAAATAGTACCTATAAATTAGAGTAAAAACAGTTGGAGCGGGATCTCTAATCCATCTTTATGCTGGGAACGATGCGGTATCTTGCGACGAGCTTGGCAGCCGTGTGTAGTACTAACATGAGGATGGTATTGAGGATCAGGCTGACGGTTTATACACCAAGCCTTTAGAATAACTCTAAACATGTCTTTTAATGTCGGCACAAATTTATGTTACAATGAAATTCTGAAAATTTCATATAAATAAAGACTACTACTACTACTATCAATTTGATATCCAAAATATCAATTTGTTACTCTTTCTTATACCCTTGGAGAGGGTATATTGAAATTGTCCGGATGTTTGTAACGCAGGGAAGGAAGCATCTCCGACCACAGAAAGTATATATATTCTTGATCAGCATGACGAGCAGAGTTGATATAGCCATGTCCGTCTGTCCGTCCGTCTGTCCGTCCGTCCATACGTCCGTCCGTCTGTTTTAAAGTTATCTTAACCAAACTTTGCGCGAAGTCTTTTGGTACAAATACGCTGCGCATTTGTCGGAACCGGACGGATCGGATGACTATAGCATATAGCTACCATAGGAACGATCGGTTGAAAAACTAGTTTTAGTGAGGAAAAACTTTTTTGTTTTCAGTGCTATCGTTCCCAACGCTCGTATTAATAAGTTTTAAATGATTTCACATAATTTCACTAAGCCTTGTCAAAATCGGACAACTATATAGTATAGCTGCCATACAAAAGTTAGGTCTGAAAAAAAGTCTTATTGAGAAAAACTTTTTTGTTTTCAATGTTATCGCTCCCAACGTTCGTATTTATAAGTTTTCAATGATTTTATATAATTTTAATAATATTTGTCGAAATCGGAGCACTATATAGTACCTACTGTCAAGCATATATCAAGCTCCAAGGGTATATAAACTTCGGTCGAGCCGAAGTTAGCTTGCCTCTATTTTTATTGTTTCAAATTAATACTTTTGCGTATCAAATTAATATTTAAGTACCATATTAATACCCAAAATATCAATTAGATATCAAATTATTTAGACAAAATCCAAATGCATGCGTATCCTTCCTTGATACCGCACACACATGCCAATTCAAATGTGATAAACTCAACTCAAGTTATTTGGTCACTTGGCAAAACACATATTTTCCCCGTTAAAGTGGCCAAAGGTCAATTCAGGAATCTCTCAAATCACTCTCACATATGTGTGAATGATGTTTGCCTAGTCAGTTGACCCAAAAGTGCATGAGAGTGTGTGTTCCCTGCTTTTGGTTAGCTTCGGATAGCTGGTGCGTGAGACCGCTGAAGCGTGCGTGCGCCCTTCCAGCTGAGTGATGAAAGCATTTAGGCAGACTCCTTTAGTCTGCTCCCTGCCTGCTCCTGCTCTTTGTGGCAAAGGACCACTTATGTGGCACACAGCCAACGATATTGACATCCTTGTGTTTCTAACATACAGCACAGTGCTTACTTAACAAGTGAAAGCAGCATAAAGACTAGATGATACTCAGTATTAAGTAGAGAGATGGCTTTTTGGTTTAAACTTTAAACCGAGTCCCGGACACAAATAGAAAATTGACACACGTAGTTGTCGTTGTCTGTAGCTGGCGGCAGGCCACGCCCACGCCAAAAACAAGTTACAAGGACTATTTATAGACTTGACAGAGTGTCCATGTTTCCTGTAAAGCTGAACATCAGCTTCAAACTGGGAAGCTGTCTCCCACCCACATGTTTGTGTGGCGCAAACTAGTTGCCTGTTTATTTATGTAGATATGTGTCCATTTATTTTGGTTTGCGTACACTAAAAATATTGAAATGAAAACGCTGGCCAAAACTTTTAGAACAATTTTCCTGGTCTGGTTTTTGTGTGTTAAATCAGTCATAAATATTGCAGTTGGATGAATCGGGCTGACTGTCTAATTGGCTTAGTTGAAGTGGATTGCCTTCTTGAGAGAAAAAGCAGCAAAGAATTTGCTTTCAAAATATTCCCTGTTAATTTTTAAAGTATCCTCTTTCCTTGTCATCCTTTTTGACTATTTGTTGACTTTTTGGCAAATGTTTTTGCATATTTGGCATGCCTTTTTATTTCTCTCACACAAAAATGTGTCATATGGTTTCGCTAAGACAAAAGAAGGGCAAATGTGGAAAGCAAATTGTCCTGGCATAATATGGAAATTGTTTTTTTTTCTTCTTTCGGTTGGTAACGGCACGTGGCTTAAATTGTTAGTGGTCTTTAAGAAGAAAAAAAAATCAAAAGCTTGCTTTCAGGACAAAGATTTTGCATCCTTTTTAGTTTAATGTAGTTGCTTTGTTAAAATATTCGATAAATTTTTGCTTAACAAGAGAGGTCTGTGAATCGAAATTAAGAAATTAAAAATGTAAACGACGCTCTTTTTCGGCTTTCAGGTTTTTATTTACACAAAATTTACACGGTTTACTATTAACATTGCCTACGGGTTTATCATATGTCTGTCTTGTCAATTTGTTTACAGCGTCCATCTAATACTATATACTCAGTGTGACCATCATTCGATAACAAATACCCTAACTTAAACCCTCTAATAGGCAAAATCGATAGGGCAATCGCATAGCAGTGATAATTTTTTTTGAGGTAAATATTGGTAAAACAATCTTAATTTAAAACAAAAATGATGAAAATGTTGTCTTGAACGTTCTCCAGGTGAAAAATAGTAAAGGCCGACTCTAGACGGCCTTGCCGGTTTCCATGTAAAATATAAGACAGGTGTATATTTTTGTATCAAACAAATTTTAATAAGAATATTGGGGAAAAAATGCAGTTTGTGTTATTTTCTGTGGTGGTAATCCCAAAAACAATTTTTGTCGACTGTTCCACATAAGTGAAGGTCGCATTTTGAAACAAACGACTTGGGATTCGGACTTTTTGGAGAATTTTCACTTTTTTTCCCTCTTCTATCCCACCCATTTTGGAAAATGTCCTTCTCCATCAAACCGAACATCAGCAACTTGATGAGAAGCTCTTTTTCCAAGCTTTGGTGAGTGTGGTGGCACAGGCCGACCTACAGGTTGTTTTTTCTTATGAGAAACAAGTGCGGTAGCAACTTCCTCACGGATCTGTGGAAGCTGTAAAAGCGGATATTCTTAATATTATATTCTGGGACTTAGCTCGAATATGATATCGACCCATAAGCCCGTCTTTTAGATCGACCCCACCCATGTGGGCATTATATTCTTGGATAATTTGAGGGCAGTTGATTTCGATGAATCTCTTTTGCTTTCTATCAAATCGAGCTTCTTTCGCTGTTTTTTTATCAGGCTCTATCGAAAGGTTCAATACCAACATAAATTGATACCAGGCGAACACACTTGTTATCTTTCCATAAAACAGTGTTTAGATTAACTCCTTGAATTGCGGTCATGTACTCTATGGAACTCTACGGTCGGCAATTTACATCCTGGTAAAAGATTAGCTATAAGAACAAAGGAATGTCCATTATTTATGATTCACAAACATAACTTAAACATCTCACTGTGCCCAAACTGTAAATTCCTCTGGCTCGTAAATAGACCAACAGTGGCTGCGATGTGTAGAAGTTATTAAAGTAGATGATGTGGTGAACAAAGTAAGGGATGGTTTCGATAGTTTAACAACAACATTTGATATGGCTCCAAGATCAGGTGCGTCAGGTATGATTACATTGTCGCCGGCACCATTGTAGACTTCAAAACGATATGGGAAACCGTTGGTATCGCAAGGCACCAACAATTTCACCCCCGACTTGTGACGTTTTTAGGCATATATTGTCGAAGATGGTGTTTCGTCTTTGCACTGCACATCTGTTCATCGACACAAAGTCTAGCCGTTTTTGGGATTGAATCAAATTGGCTGTTGAGTTGGTTGGACAGTGTACGGATGCGAAACAATGGATCATAGCCTTGTTCCCATTTTCTCTTTCTTTGCGATTCATCTCGGAAACATAAAAATTTCTTGATCATCAGAAATCTTATTGATGGCTTACACTTTTGAATAGGAGCAAATGCATTTTTGCTCCAATAGATATTTATGTTGGGATATTTATACACCGACATGTACATCATTATTTCAATATGGATACATTCCTCTATTGCCTGCTCATCATGCTGCGAGAGCGGATTTGGCTAGGCTCTATGTTGTCCATTACAAAGTCCTCGTCCATGATAATATCATCTCTACTGAAATCTTCATCTCCACTTTCAACTGAACTGATGAAGCGAGTAACTCTTCATCCGACAATGCATCCAATATTAAATTTTTTTTTTAAAAAACGCTTCGGATTTTCCATCTGTCTTATAAATAATATACAAATTACAAATTTCTGCTGTAACCAATCAAGTCACAAATAACGAACAATAAGCGATTCGAAGACACTTTGTTACATGCAAACCGGCAAGAACGTCTAAAGACGGTCATCATATATTTGATTAAAATGCACACTTGCAATATTTTTTACACTTTAACTTTAACACACATCTCATCTTAAATATATTCACTACTCGCGGTAAAATTATGAAGTCAATCACTTATCTCAAAAGATGTTTTTTCGACGACTGAAAAATTTTGATTTTCCGCAATAATTTGTTGTGCTGTTTTGGTCATTCCTTGCACTTGACTGATGACTGCACTTAAACGCGTGGTTGAAATTTTATCAAATATATATCAAAATGTAAAGCAAAGCAGCCTTATAACGAAAGTAGTGAATTTGACAAAAAAGAAACAACGGATTAATATCTGGAGGCCGTAAAGTGGAGGCCGTCAGCAGACGGCCTTGCCCGTTAGAGGGTTAAGTGATACATCGCTTAGCGTACAGGGCTTCACGGTTAAGTGGCATAATTCGACGTAACAGCAGAAATCCCCGATCAGCTAATCCTCTGGATGAACTAAAGGTAAGCTCCAGTGTTGAGCAATGTCTTTGGGTGAATTAAAGATGAACTCCAGTAATAAGTTTTCAGCCCACCAGTGCTTCAGGGAAATTAAAGATGAAATTCAAATAAGTTTCAGCCGGACAATATGGAACCTTTTTCAAAAAGTCCCCGCTCGGGCGCCATAATGATCGAGCCAAACTACATCAGCAGGAAGCAAGGCGGCGTAGCATTGGGAACTGGCAACACCGTTGGGCCCTATCCACTAAGGGTCGCTTGACCCATAGCCAAATATTAAGGTGAACTTTCACCTAACTCAGCTATTTAGTGGGAAGCTACCGCAATGGAGTCGAAGAAGGCCTTATGGAGGACGCCAGGCACATCTTCTTCGAGCTTAAAAGGTTTCATGATAAAAGGGCGAAACTATCCAGGGTGATGGGAGGCGATATACCCGAAGATAGTTTATTTCCATACATTCTGTATCTGGTTGTTCCAAAGTACTAAAGGTGAATGTAGTTTTAAAAGAAAATCAACTAACAAGCTAAAAATTGAATTTTAAATGTCGAAATAATTGCAATTGAAATATTAATTAAGTTTTCAATTACCCAAAAAATTGTATTGGTAATTGTAATGGCAATGGTAGTTGCAATGGTAATTAAATTGGTAATTGTAATGGTATTTTACTGATAATGATAAGTGTAATGGTTAAATATTCGGCAACGTGTTTAGCAACGCACTTTTAATAGACTTCTATGTTACCCTCAAAATTTGCCTGTTGAACCTGTCTTCCTGACTCTATTGTCCAATTAAAGCTTGGATTTCTGATTATCAACTGACAGAAAAAAATAATTTAATTTAACCTGTTAAACAAAAAAAATCTATATTTTGAACAACTTTTAACGTGACTGCCTTCCTCCTTATTTTTATATGTTTCCGATTTGCATATTAAGAACATGAATATTGAGCCAACGTCTCAAAAACTTTTACACAAATCCCCCGCGAGATTTAAGCTAGAGTACAAAACTTTCAACAGTGTAAACCGACAATGTTTGCTTTAGGATTTTAAGCTGGAAAACTTTGTCCAAGTCAGCGATTAGCTGGGCGTGGCTGTAACACCTTGCTTTAATTTGCAAGTACAATGCGGGATTTACTTCAACCTTAAGTTGGGTAATTCAATTCAATCACTTGAAAAAGTTGAAAAAAAAGTTGAAAGTACAAAGTCGGGGGGATGAAATGAGTGACGTGCGTGTTTTTGGCATTTCCTCGGTGCCTTTGTCAACGGCAGGGCAACACGCAATGCCTACAAACATACATACATATTTATATATATTATATTTTATTCCCATATGTGTGGCATACTCGTTGGCTCATTGCTCGCATAAACTCTTATAATTTATTATTTATTACAAATTGCTGTCACAAAATTTGTTCAGCGTTTTTATGACCTTGAGGACCAAAGAGTGTCAACACAGACACATGACATACCAAAATATATCTTTATTTAAGAGCATATATAACTAAATTTAGAAGATAAAGAGCCAGCTGTGAAAGAGAGTTATTTTATCAGATCATATGACATAGTTTAATTATAAATAATTAAGGAAAGAAAATGATATTTTTTTTTTAACAAAAATAAGATACTTTTGACTTAAGCATTTCCTTTTTGGGTAAAATTACAAACCATTCATCATTAACTATTTTAAAACAGTGTACGATTTTTTAAAGCGAAGTTATAACGTTAAAAGTATAAATGTTTGAAATTACATTTTTTTTTACAGACCATAAGTATGCAATGGATGTTTGTTGAGAATTTTCATTAGAATTCGATACAAATAACTAGTTAACTAATTTAACAAAATAACTAATAGTTTTCACAGCTAATTTTTGTTCAAATGTAAAAGACACCAAGATGAACTATTCTATACACAGAGAAAAAAAAGATCCCCGTTGAATGGATATTCGAATTTCCACATTAAGATCCATTTTTTTAAATATCCTTTTCACATATTTCAGCTCGTTTGGATGAAGAATATAGATCAATGAAATATTTCATTCTGATATATCCTTATTAAGCGCAAATAAATCGATTTCAAAAATATCCAATTGATCCCAAAAAAGGATAGTTAAGTATCCAGTTCAAATGCATACTGAAAATATCCTAAGGATTATTAAAACTATCCTTTTTTTCTCAGTGTAGATGCAAGCTTGCAAAAAATACTTTAATACATCAATTGGAACTGCTTATTGCATTTTATTGTCAAATCATGAAATCGATAACAAAATCCCATATTATTGGCATAAGCTTTAAGCTATTTCAATATGTCTAGTTCTTTAAAATGTATGATACAAAAACCAACTCGGAACTTTTACACTCGATATTTTGTTCGATATCGAAAATGTGTTGCTGAAAAAAACATAGAATTTAAAAATATTTTCGATATTTAAAAAAAATAAGAGCGTCTTTACAACAAGCAGGCCCTTGCACTATGGGAAATTTTCCCAAAAATCAGGCAATAACTCAAAAACTAAGCAAGATATTGCGATCTAGGTTTTTGCCTTATGTTATGTATACCGTTGGTCTATATGTGCAAAAAAGTGGGCATGGTAGCACTTCAACCCGCCTTGAAAAAAAATTTTTTCAAATTGTTTTTCTTGTTCAAAAACAAATTAGTTTTTCTTGCTTTATTACAAAAGAATGAATGTACCATTATTGATGCGTAATAAGAAACATTGTTTTCGGCAGCAAACTTTATGGAATTTCGGGATTCCTGAAGAAGATGGGGCTCTTTTATTGCGATTTCTGTTCTGTTCCTACTGTCATTTCTAACTGCACAATACAGCTCTCGTCGACGGAAGACTGCAAAGGCCATTTGAGGCCTTAAAGAAACTATCTTCAGAACTGCTGCATGGTCAGCTAGTCGTTTCTTACTTTTTACGAGCAGCTGTGCTTGTTTCTTCTACTACGTTATCTCCAGCAGCTTGAGTCCTACGACCTCTAATACGCTTTAGCGTAAATGACCATAGAGAACGCCACTCTGGGTTCATGTGCTTCCCAATGGCTTAGGATAGAATTTCTGCGTTCAAATTGTTGCATTATGCTGTTCAATTAACGCGATTCATTTGCAGAATTGCACAAAATATGCTTCCTTTTTTCTTTTAAATATCTTTCATATGCGACTGAAAGACTTTAGAGGGGTACGTCTTTAAAGCAATCACAAAAACATCTTCCCGACTGATCACATTTTTTCATTTGGCATGCAAGTAGGCATTGGAAAAATTGAGGTTGTGTCCTAAAAAGTAAAATTTTGCAAAAAACAGCACATACATGCGGTTGAGAAAATGTGAAACAGAAGCAGGATTGATAGCTCTAAAAGGTGGAGAAAGTCACAGCTCTAACAAATCTAAATAAAATTTGGTGGGACTTCGCAAAGTTGAATTCCGTCAAATACAGGGACGCCACGATTAATTTCTACATATCAAAGGCACCAAAACATAGCACATACCACAACGATTAGATTCAATCAAAAATATTCGACAAAACTTTCTGTTTTAATTAATATCACTAGTTTACAGCCAAAAAGACCCATTTCTACTGAAAATTTTTTTTATTGTGTGATGGTGATCTCAAAAATCAATTTCAAAAATTTTTTCATGGCTCCGTTTTTGAAATATAATTTTTTTTTATTTTTTGGTAGGGGCACTTACATTTTAAGCCATATCTCACTTTATAATTGTCAGATAGAATCAAGCAAGATAAGAATCGAAAGGTTATTTCGCTGCCGGTAATCGAGTAAAACATTGTTTTTAAATCGGTTTATTAGTTTGACTACAATATCCAAAAATATTTCGAAAAAATCGATTTTGGCTTTTCGTTCACTTCATAATTTGACCTAAAAAACGAAGAAAAGTACAATGTTAATTTTTGAAAACACACAATATACTCAAATTTGACTGTTAGTTCCTCTACTCAATTTGATCCATCTATGGTACGTGTTACACGATTTTCCTCACAAATACCTTATTTTCTTCGTAAAAGTGCGATTCTTAAGTAGAAAAAATAAAAATAATTTTTTTGTATTTTTTTATATTTTTTCTAGTCGCTTAAAAATAAAATTTCTTGGATTTTCGAGCAAAAAATCGATTTTTTTGAAATATTCTTGGTTGTTGAATTTAAGCTACTGAACCGATTTAAAAACAATGCTCCACGCAATTATTGGTAGCTCCATTACCTTTCGATTTATTTCTTACTTGACTCTATCTGACAATTATGAACTGAGATATGGCTTAAAATGTAAGATTACCTACCAAAAAAATTTACAAAATTAATATTTCAAAAACGGAGCCATGAAAAAATTTTTGAAATCGATTTTTAGATCACCATTCCAAACTTTACTAAGAAAATTTTTCAGCTGAAATGGGTAATTTTTTTTTTATTTTTGTAAACTAGTGTATTTGGCAAATACAAATTGCAGCAGAAAACACACACTTAACATTGAACTGTCATTCGTTAGCATAACCTGACTTTATCAGCTGCACACAGAGCTCTGTTAAATCAAAATTCGTGGTATTCGTGGTATGGCCGTATGTGGCCCAGTGGTTAGTGTGCTGGACTGCTCGGCGGGAGGTCGTGGGTTCGATCCCGCCTCGGAACATCTAATAATAAAAAAGTTTTTTTCTTTCTTTAGAAAATAGCTTTTACACATACGGTTACCTTCACCAGCTATTGGCGCCAGCTGTGAAGTAACTAGCCATGAAAAAGCAAATTCTCAAACTTTGCCGTTCGGATCCGGCGTTAAACTGTAGGTCCCTTTTTCTTGTGCGAAAAATTTAAAGCACACACGCCAAGAGATCGTGAGAAGCTTGGCTTGGCCCCGTTGTAGGAGCTGTATAGCCAACATTTTTACATTGAAGACTGATGTATTTGTGGTCTAATGAGACAAAAAAAAATTTAAGTCTTGAGCACTTTTGGAAAAGGTGTTTATGCCTAATATTTGGCAAAATTCCCCATAGTGCCTTGTTCGTTCATACAAATAGACTGACATAGCTTCCATCTGACTAATACAGTGGCAAAAACTAATAGTCAGGGGTGCCACAGAGGAAAAGGTTTCTTCCATCCAAATAGGTGCCACAGAATTTTTTTCGGTTGGTTTCAAACCACCCGTGTTTTGTGAGGAGATTTAGCAGAGCTATCACGTCAGTGGCTCCCTCTGTTCATGATGTCGCCATTTACGTCCCTGTTTATGGGTCATTCTTTTATATACCGAACGGGTTTAAAATTTTATATTTTTGATTTAATTAAAAAAAAACGAAATTAGATCTCGACATGCCCACCAAAACGTAATTTGCGGTTAGGCACAAATATTTTTGGTTAATTTTATAAACAATTTCAAAAATCGTCATAAACAAAACGAGAGCGTAAGTTAAAGTCGGCTCTAACCGACTTCGATATACCCGTTACTCATGAAAAAACATGTTTAACAGTGTTCCTGCGTTCCTTAGGGTAACCATCAGAAAAGTATGCAACATTTTTTTAGGGTGGGTAGCGGGGGGCTTGGTTCACTTCTTTGCTCATAACTTGAGAACCGTTCATCCGATCTTCATCATTTCTTCGGCAAATCGATTCATTTTGCTAATTACTAACTATCTCTAGAAGGTACAAATCGTCTTTCTTTAAAAATGTAGGATATATAACGTTTTTTCAAAATTGCGGGGGCGGCAGGGGGCGTGGCCAAAATTTGAAACAAACTTGATCTGCGTGCAGAAAAAAGAAGCATTTGTCCCATACATGTCAAACCTCTATCTCTTACCATCTCTGAGATCTAGGTGTTCATACAGACAGACGGACGGACGGACAGACGGACAGACGGACATGGCTATATCGACTCGGCTGTTGATGCTGATCAAGAATATATATACTTTATATTGTCGGAAATTATTCCTTCTGCCTGTTACATACATTTGCACGACTTTAGTATACCCTTTTTACTCCACGAATAACGGGTATAAAAATTATAAATAATTTTTTGCAATAATAACCTAGTATTATTAATTAATTTGAGTAGTTCTAGTAAAATACTTTTCGCCAATATCAACTTGAGACCTGCCCGAGTACCAAGTCTGAGATATCACGTTTTTAAAAAACCCATTTTTCCATTTTTTCGATTTTGACGATTTTTGAAATTGTTTATAAAACTAACAAACAATATTTGTGCTCAACCATAGATTACGTTTAGGTGGGCATATCGAGATCTTATTTCGGATTTAAAATCAAAAATGAAAAATTTTAAAACTGTTCGGTTCATAAAAGAATTGACCCTTATACAGATGGAACTTAAATTGGAACAACTGTTCTTCCAAGTTGATTTTCTAATAGGAAAATGAAATCTCTCGAAGTTCCGTGGCACCGACGAATTTTTCAGGATTAAAATTTCTAAAGATTTCTGTGTCACCCCTGTTGCGATAATAGAAGAGGTGAAGCTTCTTCTTTAGAAATTCTGACCTTTTTTCTTTTTTATAAAAAAACAGCAAAAGCTATGTCAAATCACATGGTTTTGATATATGCCGATTCGTTTGTTATATGTCCTTCCACTGTGGTTATTTTGGGCCGTCCTCCTTTACTTCATTTAAAACATATTTGAACTCTAGCCCTTGCTGCCTTTTTTAATGATTCTGTTTCTCACACTTGTACGTGAAATATCGCAGACAATTGTTAAAGGGTAGTATTGTACTTCACAATTCATAGCTTTAGCACTCCAAGTCCTTTGTCAATCAAGCAACCTACAAAAGTGCCTTTCAAATAGTTTCAACCATTTAGCTTAGGAAGCCATTTATCCATACCAGAATATTCTATCAGCATTGGCCTCATAACCATAAATCTCTCAACTAGAAAATATGTGTATGTATGTGTCAGTGTGTGTGTGTGTGTGTGGGCGAGGATTTGTGTATGTTGTTTTCATAAATCAAATCACAATACAAAATTCTCGTTTATCCCCCACCCAGCCAACCCCGCCACTGTTGACTTTTCCCACATCTATTTCATTGCACAATTGCATTTTGTTGTAGGAAATTCAATTTAGACTTTTTTCACTCTCTGTTATTGTTTACCAAATCAAATATCACAATAGTTGAATCTGAGTGGAACATTTTCTAATGAACTTTGACACATGGGTTTACTAGGTACTCGAAAGCAGAGGCTTGGGCTCGCGTGTCCATGTCACAAGTCAAGAGTGGAGAGTGAAAACAACAACAGCAGGACCAAAGCTACAATGAATGAAAAATCAGCTTGACGCATGCAACTTTTTATTTGAAATGCCCTCGAGGCGACTGAACTAACTGAAATGAACTTTATGTGACTGACTGATGGATTGACTAACTGATGGACAGGGTGACTGCAGCAGTTGCCCCCGGTAACAGCAACAGCAGGAACCAGCCACAACAGCAACACTAACAACAATGAGAATGGCGAAAAAGTGAAAGAATGTAGAGAAGCGGACAAAGGGATACCCAGTAAAAATTACTCAAAAGACACAAAATTCGAACTGAAAACTTTGAAATTATCCCATAAAATTCCTCCTTAGACATATATTTAAACTTTACTGAGTCTCAGAAAAAAAAATGTCATAAATACAACAATTTTTCTAAAATCTAGAGCGTTTTCAATTCAAGGTCTTTTTTAGGTTACATAGAAAAATAATTTTTTGAGTGTTTATGGAAACTTAACGAACTTCTATGCAACAACAATCGTACAGCAAACAAAAGAGATGCTACATATAATAGACACACAAACTGACAAGAGACTTAATTACAAAACGGACACTGAAAACTGTGCGCACGTATACAGACACTTACTGACCAAACAATAACTCAGTATCCAACTCGAAAAATGTTTTGTACTTTTTGATCAAATCAATGGGCCCATTCAGCAGAGGATTCCGATTTATGATTTGTAATTTATGACTGCCGATTTTACCGGTTCAATACTATATAACATCTTTCTATTTTTAGCTAAAAATTATTCAGGTTTGTTCTCGTTTAACTATTCCGCTAAAAGCAATTGTTAAAAGATTTGAGTTCCAAGAAACGGTTAAAAATTTGAATGAAAAATTTCTCCTACTAGAAAGTTAAACTAAGATGAACGAATATTGGAAGTTAGAAGCTGACTATCACAATCAGTTTTTGGAAAAGGGCATCAGTTATGAATTCAACATTTTTAAAGGTGTTACGGAAACTTGTAAAGAGCTTAGATGAAACAAAGAAATTTCAGTTTTTTATTTGAAAATCTAAAAAGACTGTTTGTGTCCCATAGTTTTATCATTTAATATTTCCTTACCCACATTCTCATATACCCCTTGATGCGTTTGCTACAAGGTAAACCACAAAATACTGCATTTCATGTCCTTTGCCAGCTTATCTGAAAATCACATCCAACTGTAACTGCACAAAAAATAAAGCTAGCTGATTATTACATGACTCTCCCATCCTCTCCCTCCCGCTGACCCTCTCGCTTTTTCATTGTCCACCCAGTTGAGTTTTTGTTGCTGCTGCTTATCACCGCCCTTAATGGGCGACTGCATTTAAGTGCATTTTTTAGCTGACGCGGCGTATGCGTAATTTTTGCCCACAGCCCAAAACCCTTCACACACACATTATGCAAACTTGGCAATAAAAATTCAATTAAGTTGCCAAGGACGACCATGTCAAGTGGGGGCCCGACTTTGCCGATAAATCACTAAATTTTGTAAGCGGCAGCAACAAATTGTGACATACTGTGTGCGCTGTCGCTTATGACTTTGATGCACGTTTTAATTATAATTTTGACGCCAACTGTTTAAACACACACACAGCCAAAGATAACAAAACCTGGCACTAATTGAAAAAAACAACAAAGCCTAAGCCGACCAACGGTAGCTGGACTTGAGGCAATCTCATTGCAAGCCGTGAAAGGACAATGGCCAGCTCACACACACACGTTGCTTCTACCCGGTAAACATTCTATCGAGAGTTTTATCTCTAGCATTGAGAAAGAAGTTTGTCGATAAAGTAAGTTTAGGGCAACAAGAAGAAACTTATAATTTCGATTTGACCAACAGATGGCGCCACTACTGAAATGCTTAAACTTAATATGTTCTGTGTACCTTTGGTACAGAGTATAAATATTAAATTTAGGTTGCTGGTTCTGGCTACGAGCTTTAAACCCCTTTCTATTCTCCCAGAAGTGCGATACCTGCTGAAAGAAACATTTTCTAATCTTAAACGATAATAAAATGTTTGCTGGGATATATCTCATATACCGAAAGCACACATGGTCAACATTAAGTCACTAAACCAAAGTGGGTTCCGCCTACCCAGAACCCAAGACAAACGAATGCACAGAGAGAAATGCTGATTTTCTATTTTCTAAATTTTAAAAATGAGTAGCCCGTGCTTTCTTCGTTTGTGCCAAAATTTTTATATCCTTGCAAATGTTGGTTTTTAAATATCAGAACTTAGGACTATCAGATTGTATAAATTGCAAATTATATCAATATTTTGCAGAAGGTTCGGTCCAGGGGTTGGAACTCGCTGTTATATCTTAGGTTCGGTTCGCGGACCGGTTCACGAAACCCCTGAACCTCGCTTCTCTTGAATATAGAAGAATAGTTTCAATTTATAAACACTTATTATTTAAAATAATATTCTTCATGTCAATAATGCAATTCTTAATTATCAAATTCATTAGCTGACATTTAGAACTTTTGAACACACGCTTAGTTTGAGTTAATAAGCGTTCTATCAGCTACGAGCTGATCATCTATACTAGCTCTTAGATTGGAAAGTGTTGAAAGAGCCAATATTTTTTAAGTCCTCGTTGTTTAACCTTTCCAAAAATTTAAAAACATTTTTCGATGTGTTGGACAATAGTCGGAATCTGTGGTCTATTTAAACTACATATTTAGTATAATACACAGACTAGACTTTAGTTCGGTTTATTGACGGTGAGCGTGCTGTCGATAAGAATGAATGTAACACATTGACAATGAGATGAGTGTGCGTTTTATTTAAAGTGGAGTTAGTTAGAGGGAGATTGAAAATCCATTCTCTAAGGCGCGAATAACACTAGTTTACAGCCAAAAAGACCCATTTCTACTGAAAATTTTTTTTAGTTTAGTTTGGAATGGTGATCTCAAAAATCAATTTCAAAAATTTTTTCATGGCTCCGTTTTTGAAATATAATTTTTTTTTATTTTTTGGTAGGGGCACTTACATTTTAAGTCATATCTCACTTTATAATTGTCAGATAGAGTCAAGCAAGATAAAAATCGAAAGGTTATTTCGCTGCCGGTAATCGAGTAGAACATTGTTTTTAAATCGGTTCATTAGTTTGACTACAATATCCAAAAATATTTCAAAAAATCGATTTTTTGCTCGAAAATTCATTTTTGGTCGCCTGGAAAAAATATAAAAAAATCCAAAAAACTTACTTTTATTTTTTCTACATAAGAACCGCACTTCTACGAAGAAAAACAGATATCGATGATCAAAATCTGTGAACAAACACAGGAGCTGTAAGCAATTTAGTGCAAAAAAATGTGATATTTTCCTGAATATTTTAAAATAAATTTTTGTTTGCTTCGACTTTTGTTCCGTTTTTAATTTTTATTTTTGTTCTGGCTTTTCGTTCGCTTTATACTTTGACCAAAAAACGAAGAAAAGTACAATGTTAATTTTTGAAAACACACAATATACTCAAATTTGACTGTTAGTTCCTCTACTCAATTTGATCCATCTATGGTACGTGTAACACGATTTTCCTCACCAATACCTTATTTTCTTCGTAAAAGTGCGATTCTTAAATAGAAAAAATAAAAATAATTTTTTTGTATTTATTTATATTTTTTCTAGTCGTTTTAAAATGAAATTTCTTGGATTTTCGAGCAAAAAATCGATTTTTTTGAAATATTCTTGGTTGTTGAATTCAAACTATTGAACCGATTTAAAAACAATGCTCTACGCAATTATTGGCAGCTCCATTACCTTTCGATTTATTTCTTACTTGACTCTATCTGACAATTATGAACTGAGATATAACTTAAAATGTAAGAGTACCTACCAAAAAAATTTAAAAAATTAATATTTCAAAAACGGAGCCATGAAAAAATTTTTGAAATCGAATTTTTAGATCACCATTCCAAACTACACTAAGAAAAATTTTCAGCTGAAATGGGTAATTTTTTTTTTTATTTTTGTAAACTAGTGTAATTTGACCATGTGGCAGCTCTGGTCACACTTATCTATCAAATTCTTTACAATAGTCACTTCGGACACGCCCGCACACACACACAAACATGTTTACGGCGTTTAACCAAGAAGATCCAGTGAAGGATCAAAAACAATTCGAAGAGTTCTGCGTCGGGCCTTTTGCCTGGCCAAACCTCGTTTAAATGCTTCTCATCGACCTCAACATCAAGAATTGTTTCGACCAAAATACACGAATCTATACTCGGAGTACAATACCCAGTACCACAGACTCGGCCACCTCAACACGGAGCTCTCGACGCGAGGCACAACGAAGCCCTCAACGCGAAGCACGAAGAAGCCCTTGAGGCGAGGCAACATCATTCACACTCGAAACAACTACTTCAACCAAAGGAAAAACTACTGAGAATCTAAAATCATAAAAACATTTAGCAAATTTTAATATTTTTTGTTTCGTTTGCTCAACACATCTCATTAACTCATTTAAGAATCTTTGCAAATTTCTAAAATTTTTAAAACGATTGATCGACACCTACCAAATCTTTATGATAATCTGAACCAGAGATTAAAACCGAAACAAATAACGGTTTGGATTACGGTTACTGTTATGGCCGATCGATATTTTCCGGTTACGGTTATATTTCGGTTATGGGATATCGGTTACGGTACTGGTTACGGTTATGAGTCTAATTCTGTTTCGGGTTTCGGTTACGGTTACGGTTATATACTAATCACTTTGTTCACTTTGACAAATCAAGCAGACAAAATTCATTATAAATTCTACTCTTTAAAACATACCTAGTGTTGCTTACTTGTGTGGGTGGTACTGCTGGCAAAACTTTTGGTATTTAAAAAAGACTTGGAAATATTGCTTAATTATGTCTCAATGTTCCAATATGTTTTCCTTACTGAGCCACCTTTTTTGTTTTAGAAACATATTTTTAATGAAGATGTCAGATAATTGTTTATAAGACAAACTTGGTATTGAACTGTTTTCTCCTGAGAATTCAATCAAATTATTGTTGTCCACCATTTGATTGTGCAGACTTCAAAACAATTTAATACAGTTAATTTTCTGCTCTGCAGATGGAGAATTTTATATCTCGGATCAATAAATATTGCCATAGGTAAGCATCATTCTCGAACAGACTGGGTTCTCTTAATTCTAACTTGTAAGACAAAAGATTGGTCAATGGTGAGTTGTTGTTTTCGATTTCAAATATACATTGAATCCAGATAGAATAAAAGACTTGCTCTGCATTCTTGTTGATGCAATTTTGCCAAATGTGAGCCGAAGTCGTGCATTTTTGGATCGGCTAAACTAGACAGCATACGGTAAAACATCACTTCTGTATGAGAAAGGACAAATCGGGTAAAGATTTTGGTTAGCTGCACTCAATCTTTCTCGTTCTCTCTCTTTTCTTTTTGTTCTTTTTGTATGTAAATTGTTCATTGTGCTAACATCGAATCAAGTTACTTCATAGCCAGCTATGCATCACTGAGTGTCAGAGAGAGAAAGGCATATTTTTATGTTCTCTCCATTTGGCTCGCCCTGGTCTAGACCAGAGCCGGCCAACCATAGCTACCAGGGGCCGAAGTCACTCATTTATTTGTGCAAACGCGAGCCGAACTTATGTTTGTGTGAATTGGCGAACACTGAATTGCATGTCAAACAACGGCTGTAGTCTGGAGGGAGCTATTATGCTCACTAACAGAAGCACACTTTTATGTCCTCTACATTTACCCGGCACTGATTTACTTTTATCGAAATTATTACTACATAGTAAAGGAAATCCGAAATTAACCCGTATATTTATTTCTGTTTCGGTACTGATAACCGGTTATGAGAATAAAGGTTATATGATTACGGTTATCAAAAAAAAAATTGTTTCGGTTACGGTTACGGTTTCGGTTACAAGTTTTAAAGTGTTTTTTAGCGGTTAAGGGTTACGGATTCGGTTACGGTTTTAATCTCTGATCTGAACTCTCTCTATGCAATTTTGTAAATTTCGCGATTTCGGGGACAGTTCGTCTCAACACATGTACCCTCTACTATTGCAGTCTTTCAAATCTTTTTAATAATTTGTGGAATAAGAAAACCTAGCAAATTTCGGACTTATTTCAATTGTTAAATTGTTTGATCTAACCCTCCTATTTACCCGTCTACATAGCCATTATAAAACTTCTGAATATTTTGGACTAATCAATCTTTCATAAATACTCAAATGAAAATTTGGAAAATTTCGAAGTATTTGGTCTACATAATAATCTTAGGTCCTATGAATATTAAGGAAAATTTCAATTTACCTATGCTATCTAAGCATTAACCACTTTAACAAATAGTCACAGAAATCTCTCGAGATTTTGCCGTCGCGACGGTTGGTTTGTAAAACTCTCGAAAAATTCATTGGTGCCACAGAACTTCTAGAGATTTCATTTTCTAATAAGTAAGTCTAGTTAGAGCACCAGATGTTTCAATTGATGTTCCATTTCTAAAAACAGGGCTGAATCGCTCGCCGAAAAAGTTCCCTTGTATTAGTTGTGGGTTAAATTAATGATTAACTGAAATTTTATGATTGTGTTAAATGTTTTATGATGCATTGTAAAATAATAATTCAAATTTAAGTCATAATTTGTATTAATATAATGAAAAATTTAAAAACACGAGGAATATGTTTCCATCAGGGCTTAATCCCGAAACGAATTTCGGTTCCGGTTCCAGTACCGGTACGTCCCGAAACTAATGTTTCGGTTAAAGGTTCTATTTCGGTTTTCAATTAATTTCGGTTTTCGGTTTCGGTTCCGGTACCCGGACTTTTATTTCGGTATACCGGTACCTACCGGTACACACCGATATAAATACTACTTACTTTTAATACTGAAAAAAAAAACAAAGTTCTGAGATAAGTCTAAATCATTTTATTCCTGTTTAATAAGACGAATTTAAAATTATTAACTCATATAAGAATTTTTGCAAATTTTTAATATCATATCATTATGATAATCTGATTTTTGACAGTTTGGAACAGTTCGGGTCAGTTTGGTCTACTCCACATATTTTTACCTCTACTGTTGCAGTCTATCAAATCTTCATAATAATTTTGGGAATAAGAAAATTTAGCAAGTATCGCATTTAATTTAGCTGTTTAATTGTTTTTTGGTGTTTAATTCTTTGATCTACACGTCCTGTTTACCCGTCTACATTGCCATTTCCAAACTTCGCAATATCTTGGGATGTTCAATTTTTGGTTTTTTTGTCTACATACATAAAAATCTTAGGTCCTATGAAAATTTAGAAATTTTGACGATTAGTTTGACCGTTTGATCTACAACTTCTATCGAAGGAATCCGACCGCCAGTTAAGAACGTTTAAAATTTTTCAAATACGTTTAAGTGCGATTTTACTAGACAGGACGAATGTGTTAATATTTGCAGTACAAATGCACAAATTTAATATATGCTCTGTGTACCTTCGTGAAAAGTATAAAATCATATCAGCAGTTGCACTAGCATTTGCTGTATATATGCACTGGCTGAATTGACACGGCTGTTGATGCCGTTCAAGAACTTTATAAGCTCGGAAAAGATTCCTCTCAGTTACATACTTTTGCACACTTTTAATATAATTAGGTATAGCGAATGAAAAAAAAACCGAAATCGTACCGGTACCAAAGTTTCGGTTTCGTTCCGGTTTTATCGGTTCCAATAATAACGGTAAACGGTATTCGGTTCTCAAAAAAAATTTTGTATCGGTTCAGGTTCCGGTTCCGGTACGCGATTTGAAACGGTTTATTTCGGTTAACGGTTCCGGTTTCGGTTACGGTATTGAGCCCTGGTTTCCATCCCTTAATATGCTAGCTGTCATGTAGAGGGCGCCATATTTCCCTCTGTCGATATGGCGCCAGTGAGAAAAGAGCTTTTCAAAATCTCCTAACAAAACATGAGAGGTTTGAAACGAACCAAAAGAAATTTCTGTGGCACCTAAGAATTGGAATTCGGTTGTAATTTGGTTGGAAGAGGTTTCTGTGGCACCCCCGATTATAAATTTTGGAAATTTCGCGGTTTTTTGGACCATTGAAATAAAAGCTATTTAGCAAATGTTCAACTCCAGGTTAGGTAACAATCTTGTGTGCCAAGTTTGATCCTAATCTTTTTAGCCATTTGTGCGTGAAATCGCTTTCATAAATACTTTAATTATAATTATTAGCAAATTTCGCTTTTTTTTTAACCATTCACAGACTCTTTCCTGATCGCCATGGACATAATCAGGGGAGCCCTGGAAATCTCTAGAGATTTTCGTATAAACGAAGCCTTTCAAACTAAACTGGGACAACTTTATTTACGAAGTACCAAGAAACCGACCGCCTGCTAGACCGTACGCATCAAATCTGGTTGGCTGCGAGCAGGCGGTTTTAAATCGCTTAACTTTTGTCACCTAATTTAGTAGCCAGGATAATTTGAGCCTCTTAAAGTATAAATTCAAACAGCTTTTATATTAAATGCTAACGTTTATACGAAAACCTCTAGAGATTTCTGTGTCACACCCGTAACTGAAAATTTCGTGAAGATCGGTTCAGAGGTTTAATCGCCCATTAGGACCAAACATACATTCACTTTTACATATATATATGAATATATGTGATACTTATTTCTATGCTATGGGAAGGATTACATCTATAAAATCTATTTTGAAACTGAATCTATTTTAAAACTAACCTATTTCGTTTAAAAAAGCTTTAAATTCATGAAAACGTTTGAATGACTGTCAAAGCCAAAGCAATTCCTACTTCCAAATCTCTTCTCTCAGTGTAAAAGATTTTTTTGCATTTGTGTGTGAGGTTTTTGGCAGCGGCTTTGCCATGTGTTATACCATATAAGGTGGGGAGGGAGAGGGGGAGTGTTTGTTAGATTTATAGCCCCAAAGCCATTCATATCTGTGTGTTCCAGTGTGTGTGTGTGTGTGTGTGTGTATGTGTGCAAGCTGTACTCAATTAATACTCATCAGCGCTACATTAGTGCCATTTGCAGATGAAAAGCCAGAGATTGGCACACACACACACACACACACCCAGAAAAGTGCACAACTATCTTGAGCACGTGCACTGGCCACTTGTTTCGCATTTGAATAGGCCCATCCAGCCAATCAGGACTTTTGCTTTTATCAATAAATTGCCACATAAATCTCATTTTGATGTCCCCATCATCATCCATCGTCAACAAAATAGCAGCCGCAGCAATGGAACTTTAAACTAAATAAATAAAAGTTTATGTTGTTCTCCTTTGGTTTTTATCGTTGGCGACATTTGAGTTTAATTTGGTCATAAAAAGCAAACAAAATGAAAAATGGAACTAGAAGAGCAGTAAATAAACAAAAGAAAAACTAAATTATACGGTAGTCGAACTTAAAACGAGAAGTAAATGCAGAGAATTCAGATTGAAATGTAATTGAAGTCGACGAACCAATTGAACTTTGTGAATTGTGTGATTTGCTCAAAGAATATTATAAAATATTTGCAGTAACTTGTGCGGAAATTTCATTTTGCCGGCATAGTAAATTGTACAAGTTTTAGCAATTAACTGGTAAATGGTTTTGTAATTTGAGTTGCTACTAAGGACCACGTTAACAAACGGGAACTTGTTAGTAAATTTGACGTAAGGAAAGATATTTGGGTAAAGTTATTATTTGTATACAAATTTAAATGTTTTTAAATGCAAAAAAATTGTTTTTTTTTTTGGAATTTTTACTTTTTAGAATTTCTTTTCCTTAAAATGTGCTTTCTTATTTGTGGCTTACTTATATAATGAATTATGTTCAGGAAGTACGGAGTGCACTTCTTGGCCTTAAGGACAATAAGGCCCCAGGAGAAGATAAGGTCTCCGTCGAGTTTTTCAAAAATGCCTCACCAACCTTTATTGAACAACTGTCACTTGCCTACGGCCATATATTCAGTACCGGTGCCTTCCCAGCTTCATTTAAGAAGAGCTTGATATTTCCAATTTACAAAAAAGGAACTCAAACGGAAGCCAGCAACTATCGAAGTATCTCGTGTCTAAACGCAGTTATGAAAATTTTCGCAGGAATACTACTGGAGAGGATTACATCTTGGGTAAATCGCAACGATATTTTGAGCGAATTCCAGTGCGGATTCAGGAAAGGCTACTCGACGGTCGATAGCATATTTTTACTGACCACAATTGCGAAGGCTTACATCAAAAATAAAAGCAAAATGTTCATATGCTTTATAGACTTTAAGGCTGCCTTTGATACGGTCAATAGACGAAGCCTCTTCTACAAACTGAGCAACCTAGGTCTATCCTCCAAAATTCTCAAGGCTTTGCAAAATCTATATGCCGATAACATTGCAACCGTGTGGGACGGATCAAAACTGTCGGACTGGTTTGAAACGAATACCGGAGTTAAGCAAGGCTGTCTTATTAGTCCACTACTTTTCTCGCTGTATATCGACGATATTGGAGAAATCCTGCCAGGCGGCGTTACTTTTGGCGGTCAAACCGTTAAAACGCTGATGTACGCTGACGATATGTGCATCCTAGCGGAAAGTTCGCAAATGCTTCAAAATATGCTAAATGCTCTTGGAACCTACTGTGAGCTATGGGGCTTGCAAATAAACACGGACAATTCGAAGTTTATGTCTATAGGACCACGGAGAAGCAGGCTAAGAAATGGGGAGTATCTGCACATAAATGGAAGAGCGTTAGAGAAAGTGCGGTCCTACATATATTTGGGCGTCACAATATCCGATAACATGAACTTCTCGGATCACATAAAAGGGAAGCTTGGAGAAGCAAAAATTGCAATAAACACTACATGGAGGACATTGCTTAGTAAAAACAATGTGAAGCCAAGTTGCAAATATAAGATGTTCCAGGCAACTGTAAGAAGCATCATGTGTTATGCTGCTGAAATTTGGGGTTTTCTCAGATTTGACGATGTTGAACGTTTGTTGACTTTTTTCATCAAAAAAGTATTCAGACTACCGCAGAATACGCCAAATTACGCGATTTATATTGAAACTGGCCTTCCAACTCTGTACACTATACTTATACACTGCAACTGCATTTTAACTATGTATCCAAGGTCATGAACATGCCGGAGAAAAGAATGCCTAGGCAAATAATGAGTCAACTGCTTCTTAAGAAAAGTCAGTTTTTTGATGATTGGACCATCATTTCAAACAACTGCGGGCTTAACTTTGACTGGGACAATATACAAGGATGGCGTCATACTCAAGCAGAAGTCATAAAAAGTCTTTGTGAAGATGAGCGTGAACTCTTTATAAGCCGAGCTAGACAGAGCACCGAAAGGACCTCATATAATAAGCTAAATCACAACCTGGGTCAATCTAACTATTTTCAAGATAGCCTAGGAACAAACTGTATTGGCAATATTTTTAAAGCGAGATGCGAAATGATTGCATTAAACTTTAGGCCATACAGAAGGGACTTGGATAAAACCTGCAGCCTATGTAATATGCGCGAGAAGGAAAATGTGGGTCATTTTATCGGTATTTGTCCTATCCTTAAAGAGGTTCGATATCAGCACTTCCATCGCATCACTTTAACCGAGTTTGAACTACAACGAATTTTAAATGGAGAAAATTGGTGCACCCTAGCATCCTTTTTAACAGAAGCCACAAAATATCGGACACAAATTGTAAACGAAGATTTTTAAGTTTTTATTTTATTATTATTTTTATTTTTTTTTTTTTATTTATCTAAAATAGTCTGTAGAGCCGCCCTCATTGACGGAAGATCCACTATCTCGTGACGAACGGGGAAGGTGGGTGGAGTAGTCAAATGAAAGGTGACTCTCAGACAAGCATATATTTATAATTTTTTATATGGAAAATACACCAAGAATCAACTGACGGTTTTAAATAAACCATTGTTGTATAACACTTATCGTTTTTATTATTGTAAAGCCAGCAAAAATATGTAATAACTCTGTTGATATTTTACCCTTACTCAATAAAAACAACACTACTACTACTACTACTACTATAATGAATTATAATAACAAGTACCCTTTAAAGTATGCAAACTTTTATACGCATCTTGATTTTCTGGAGCAACACTATAGCCGCACCTGAAAAACTTTGTGATTACCGTTTGAAAAAGCGTTAAAAATGAGTTAATATGCCAACAAAAAATATGCCAAGTGGACCAGTGCTGTCAGATGTCAAGAAAGTCAAAATTCTGGTGCTCATGTGGCCCAAAAGTGTCTCGCTGGACCGTGGCACGGGCTTTAAAGGAAAACATAGTGTTACAAATATTAAAGGTGTCAGAAGGGTTCCTAGAACGCCATAAAGAGCCCGGATGAAATTCGCCAGAGATAACATGGGAACTGACTGGACAAAAATAAACAGTTTTTACAGAGCAACGCGAATTTAAATTTATCTTTTTAAATCATTTTCTCGGATGAGAAAAAGTTTAATTTGGTCAGACCTGATGATTTTTGCACTATTGAAGGGATTTAAAGAAGGAAACCCTCAAAACCATAAATTCAATAGTACTAAGGAGTTCGTGTGTGGCCCAGTGGTTAGTGTGCTGGACTGCTGGGCGGGAGGTCGTGGGTTCGATCCCGCCTCTGAACGTCTAATAAAAAAAGTTTTTTTCTTTCTTTAGAAAGATAGCTTTTACACATACGGTCACCTTCACCAGCTATTGGCGCCAGCTGTGAAGTATCTAGCCATGAAAAAGCAAAATTCTCAAACTTTGCCGTTCGGATTCGGCGTTAAACTGTAGGTCCCATTTTCTTGTGCGAAAAATTTAAAGCACACACGCCAAGAGATTGAGAGAAGCTTGGCTTGGCCCCGTTGGAGGACCTCTATATCCAACATTTACATTTATCAAGTGCGGCTATAGTGATGCTCCAGAGTTTATTATTAAACCCCTACACAGAGGGAAAAAACCGAGAACATTGGACTCAAAACGATCACAATCGTTACCAAAAAGTATGCATGAACGGGTTTTCTCATTTGTAGTACAATGTTCTCACTTCAAGAACAATTTATTGAGAACGCAAACACTCAAATTGAGCTGATATTGTTTCATTTTTGAGAACATGATTTGAGTTAATATTGTTCCGTTTTTAAGAACAGTTTAAACTCACCTGGAAACAAAATTTGATTGCACTTGGACTTACATTTAGGTGGAATAGGGAACGGGGACATACCTCTTTTGATTGGAAGTGAAGGTAGGCAAGACTCCTTGGATATACGCGTTGATGCTTCTCCCTCCACCCATACATTTTTTCATTGGAATCAGAAACATTTCATTTAAGTTTTTCGGATAAACGCAGAAAATTTTATTCGAGCTTTTGACTGGGATTTGAGCCTGGTACCTTATGCGCTCCCAACGTATGGGTTGAAGCGCTAGCCTGTTCAGCCGTTGCAGACTTTTGCTGATGCACGTCTAAAGGGCTATTTATGCTTTGTTGAGCTGACAATAGAGTGAGACAAATCAAAAAGAGAGCCAATTCGCTCTCTCTCTTGTATCTACATACCTCTCTGTTAAAATCCGGTTTTGTTTTTGCTTAATGCAAATATTATCCGACTGAAAACAACATTACTCATTCCAAGAACATTTGGAACAAGTGGTTTCAAGAATTTTGAGAACATTTTGTTCTTAATTTGAGTTGAAGGCAACTTATTTTTTGAATAGGATTTTTATAATCTGTGTACCGCTCTGATTACCATTAAGGAATATATCTTTAATTTCTGGCTTACTCCTTCCTTCGTTTTCTTCTTCCTTACAATTTTATTGCATGTTCCCTCCCCACTAGTGCTTCTTTCCTTCTCTTTCCTTCATTCTTCCTTTCATCCGTTCTTCCTTCCCTTCTACTACCTTTTTCCTTTCTTTTTTCTTCTCTTTTCTTCCCCCTTCCTTACTCCTTCACCTTACTATATTCCTCCTTTCATTCGCTCTCCTTCAAACCTCCTTTAAAGGAAATTTGTTTAGCCTCACTTCATTCTTTCTTTCTTTACCTTATACTTTAGAAAAGATTTGGATCCTGCGGCAAACAATAAAAGTTTAGTCCCTAGTCCAAGTAATCGGTTACCTAGTTTCTTAAGTCTATTTTGTACAGCCTCTTTATCTCTCCAATTACTTTTCCCATTCCTCCCTTTTCCCTTTGATTCTCTTTCATTTCGTGGTTAAACTTTTTCAAAATGTTGTAATTAAATGACAATTTGCTCTATTTAATTTCATTTCTATCTTGAACTTTACCTTTACAAACAAAGCAAACAAACAAACCATCCTCCACCTTTTCTGTCACTTGAAAGTTAAAAATTCTCAATTGACCTTTTTGCCACTTACTTTTGGATATCTGTAAAACAAAACTTTTTGCCTCAATTGCCTGCAGCTGTAATTTTTTCCCCCACAAAATAAAGTGTTTTACCTGCCATGGAAATTTTGCTGACCTTAAAATAAAGTCAACTAGCTTTAGATAAAGTTAAATTATGCTTAAGTTATTGAAAGATAAGAGTATAAATTTATGCAATAATTTTTGACTTTGTGCTTACCGGAGGCGAATTCGGACAAGGCAAATGAACTCTGCTTAAATGGGGCGAGTATTGAATTTAAAGTAAACTTTAGAGCGATATGTTATGATATATGCTTTGATTTCATTTTTTGAAAAAATTTGTTTCAAAACACACACTCACACACACACACACAATCGCACGCACTCACACACACATAACAATTTGTACACACGTTTTCGCACGCGTCCCATAAATTATGAGAGAAATTTCGGGCGTCCGCACGACCAACCTTGCGTATGAGCAACGACGACAAACTGAAAATTTTTGAAAATTGATTCAGCTCGAGCAGCGAACATGTTGCTCGACCAAGTGTGGTCGAACCAAGGCGAACAGCGGCGAGCTCAAACCAAGGCATACTTATACCTTATACTTATACTTATACTACACTTATACTATACTTATACGGTCGCCGATCCAAAACAAAAATGACTCCGATCCAAAGCAAAAATGACTCCGATCCAAAACAAAAATGTCAAAACAAAAATGTTTTGCGATTCAAATTCAAATCGCAATCGCAAAAGTGCGGTCGTGGTTCGAGTGGGCGGCTGGTTGATTGCCTTATCACAAGAAATTAACAACAAAAAGCTAACGCACAGAGTCTGAGGCAGCTGGAAATTTCAGTTTTGAGTTGCGGTTAGTCGTAAAGTTTACTACGGAAAACTATTTGGACCACAATTCGGTTAGGTTTTGATTTGCGTTTATTTAAAAGTGGAAGAAAGTGTTGAAGCCACAGTTGGGGGAGCGGAGAATTTATTTAATTCAGGGACCGAAAATAATTGATATTTTATAATAAAAATTAAAAAAACAAAACAGACCGTTCCCATCGTATCCGTTTCAATTCGACGCTTTCTGACTCTCTGGAGTTCCTCAGGGTAAAGATTTACTTTTTAATCTTTTCATTAACGACATCCTTCATGACTTGCTTTACTCACATTCCTTGATGAATGTCGATGACCTAAAAAGCTATGGGTATTCTTGGGTTTATCAAAAGACAGTCCAAGAAATTTAACGATCCGTATCTCATAAAACATTTATACGTGTCACTGGTACGACCAAATACCTGAATATGGATCGTGTGTTTGTTCACCGAAAGTGTTTCTATTTAGGTGAAATACTGTGATGAAAGGAATTTTCTGTCGTACTGCGTACTAGGCTTTAATTTTCGAAACAAGTAAGGCGATTTCTGAGCAAGCCGACTATTTTCGAAATCATATGCAATGCTCGCCTTCAATAATGATCGAAGAAATTGTAACAATTGTCAACAAGCTGAAGCTTTATAAAACCCCCAGAGTTGACCACATTCCTGCAGAGTATATTCGACTTGCAACACCACTGTGAAAGATTTTTAAAACGGGGAGGATTTCTTATAGATTCAGAAAGATCAAATACTCCCCATGTTTAAAAAAGGAGATCCAAAAGATGTGAGAAATTATTGAAGAACCACGTTTCAAAGCTCAATCGCCAATCGAACGTTTAAACGAACAGATTTGAAGATAAGGCTGGCCATCGAAAAGGAAACTCGAAAATTGACAATATATTTTGCCTCTCCACAAATACTAGATCCTTTTCCGATAAACTCAGAGAAAAAATAGAGAATTTCACCCTTAAATTAAGAGCATTCGTTCTCAAAAGTACGATAAGAGTAAAAATTCTTGAACCAAAACCGAAATTCTTGATCCAAGAGTGAATTTTGTATCCCGACATTCTTCATTCATAATTCTCAATAAAATTCAAAATTCTCATAATAAATTATTTAGCTTATTAACATTTACGTCAATAACAATATATCGTTTACTATTCCCAATTCCCATCTGCACGAACTTCTCATAAATATTTATATATAGTTAAATTAAAAAATACAAATTGGCAATACATATGTGTTATTAAAACCTAACCAATCTAGTATCGGGGTTACGTTTTTCCCTAAATGTACACTTTGCTAAGCTGGCAAGGGCATGCAAGCTTCGGTGTCATTCTTAAACCGCCCAATATCAAAATAAATCACAATATTCGTGGCTTTGGTTATAACATTTGAATTTTGGTGACAAGAGCTCAACTTCTAATCAGTTCACAACAAGAACCAAAACACAAAAAAAAGGGACACAAAAAGAATAAACAACAGGAGCGAAATCCTGCCCAGGCCTTATCCTTGCTTAGGTTGTCACCGACACATTCTTTCCTGACAATTCCTAGCCCGCTGTCGCTTTGCTTTGATGTGTGTAGGGCGACCTTATCGTCCTTTTGGGTCTTTACTTTGTTACACTTGGCGAAAAAGTGGTAAATAAACCAATTTCCATTTGACAGCATTTAGTTGGCCATCTTGAAGAACAAACGTTTTGTTGCTTTTAAATGATTTTCCATTTGCACATTTTACGCGGCAAAATGCTGTTGCTGTTGTTGTTGTTGTTGGCAAGAATTTTCATTCATTCATAAAAAGAAGGTGAAGGTGGGCGGCTTTGGCGTCGGCGTCGTCGTGTTGAGTGAAAAAACAATAAAATGTTAGGGCAGAGCAAAGCAGAGCAGAGCAGAGGCAGACAAACAGGCGGGCAAAGTGGGCGGCGGAACAAACGCATGGAACGGGGCGTAGCAAGTTTTGGGCGCAAGTTTGTTGTTTGTACTTTTGGCTTTATTTATATTAATAAGCAATGTATGTGCGAAATTTTCTTTTGTGTTTTTCTGTGTATGTGTCGATGTGCGCATTTTTATTTATTTTCCTTTTATTCAACGCGCCTGAAAACAAAACACAATACAAATTATTGCCACAAATTTGTAACATTTTTTTTTTTAGTACAAAACAAACCCTAAAAAACAGCCTCAGGGAACGGGAATTTTGCTTGAAGTAACAATTTGGGTTTACTTAAACTTAAAAATGTACAAAAAATGTAGTGTTTTATTTCATGCTTAAGGGCTCGTAACTATTTAAAGGACCCATCGAATATAGTTGACAATTTCCAACCGCTTGTTTAATTAAGTCAAAGGTACGTTTCTGTCAAGGATTGCTGAGTAAAATTCAAAACAATTTTCAAAAGGAAGGAAAAATAAAATGATTTCACTACTTCTCATAATTTTGATGTGACTTTTTTGACTTGCAACTAAGAAATGTTTTGTAAGCCAAAACAAAAGCAGCAGTTTCCTCAAAGACACTTAAGCGAAATTTGAAATAGTTTATGAGATATAGAGTTGCGAATCCCAATCAGAAGTTGGTCGATAGCCTTATATTACCCTAAAGAAACCAGTCATTTGTAAAGCTCTCAGCTTGCAAACGGCAGCGTGGCGCAGACCGTAGAGCGTCGCCTTAGAAATTAATTGTCGTGAGTCCGAGTCCCACTGCAAAAAGTATACTTTTTTCTTGTTTTTGTTGTGACTGACATACTGACTGACATATTATCAACCCACAGACAAAACTGCTTATCCCACAAATCTAAGATTTGGCATAGGCCTTCGTTCAGTTATGCAGGCGCGCACTAACAAAGAAAATATGGAAAAATGTTTCGCGAAGTTCCGAGTTTGTTGAGCACAAAAAAAGAGCGCGAGAGAGTAAACGACACTCTGAGTGACAGTATGAGTGTTTTTTTTTTTTTTTTTTTGTACAAAAACAAAATAATAACAAATAGCGAAAAGCCTAATCCCGTTAAATTAAGTCTTATGACACATACTAAACACATTAAAAGCTTTAAAAATATGTTGACCGTATTTCAAATAAAGAAGTTGGATTTCAAAATAGGAAAGTTAAAATTTCACTAGCAGCCAAAAAATTTGCATACATATGTAGCCAAAGAAAAGTAACAGAACTGTGGTGCTCAGATATTATTTTGGACTTAACTGTTTTTCTAAGAGCGCGAGAGAGAGAGTGAGCATGAGAACACACAAATTAGGTATGTGTGTATTACAAATATGCCATTTATCTCTTGGCTCTCTGAGACAGATAACAGCTGCTTGTTAGAATGAGGGGGGAGGGAAAGAGTGGAGAGCGGTGAAAATGGAAAAGAGGGTGGGGAAATAATGGTGAGCGGGTGAAGAGGAGGCGCCAATTTGAGTTGAATTATAATTGAAAGCTGCTCTGAAATGTACAGTCTTCATATAATATCGCTAGACCGGAAATTCACTATGTGGTCATGTGGAAGAAGTATGTTTTCAGCATCAACTTGACTGGCAGAGACTAACATATAATTCCGGAATTTCGAGCGCCTAGAAAATTTGGTTTGGTCCTTTAGGACGGGATGACGGAGGACAACACAATTTTCTTAAAATCTTAGGCGCGAACAAAGTCGCGGCGGGTTCAGCTAGTAGTGTATATTAAGTTTGTGCAAAAGTATGTAACAGGGAGAAGGAATCATTTTCGACCCTATAAAGTATATATATTCTTGATCAGCATCAACAGCCTTGTCCATATAGCCATGTCCGTCTGTCTGTCTGTCTGTGTTATGAGCATAAAAAGTCAAAATACCCCCACTCCCCCTTACCAACAACCATTTCATTCAGCAAAGAAAAAGAGAGAGAGAGAGAAACTTAGAGATGAGCGCAGCAGCAGCGCTGCATTCAGCTTCTACTCCAGGTTCAGAGTATGATAAAGTCGGGCTTTATCGACTTTCTCACTTGTTTCCTATTATTTGAGTGCAATTTTAATATTTGATTCTATTATAGACTCTCCTAGACTAGATCCAACAAGCATTTATCAAAAAAAAAAAAACACACAAACTAATTTTTTTCAGAAATTCCTCTGATTTTTATCGATTTTAGTATTTTTGTATTTTCTAAAGTTTTATTTTATCTTAAAAAAAAGACAAAACGAGTTAATTTAAAAGGCGCCTTTTATAACGGGTCTTTTTAACTTTTAAACTGTTTAAACTGTATGTTTCCACCACTTTAATTCTGATCACAACCAATCTGAGCCATTCCTGTGAAGAAACCGAAACCATTGTATCAGCTATTTGGATGAGCTTTACAACAACAACCGGAACGACAACAAGTCTTAAAACATTTTTGGTGATTAGTTTGCTCATTAAATCGTTAATCTTTCTTTATAAACCAAAATAAAATCTTTAGCAAAATCGCAATGAGCTTTTATTTATAAATTTTTCTTTCAAACTCTGTTCTACCTTATCATTTCTCTTGTTTTCCTTTTCAGTGCCTTCTTGTCGCATTGTCCTCTATTTCTTTCCTTTTTATTATTTTTTGGCGAAACTTTTCCTTATCATCCCCCATTCCCCCATTTTATGTTTTGTACTTATTTGCATTTGTTTTGCCTTTATTTGTTTATTTATATTTTTCCTTTGTCACTTATGCTTTGCGCTAATTAAGACACTTTTTCATTCAAACAATTACTGCCAAATGCTTGAGAGAGCACATTGACTGCCCCACCACCTACTAACTGCCTCATTTCGTTTCGCATTTAATATTTAAAGAAATTTTCAATTGCAATTTCTAATTACATTTCATTTGCCTTAATTGTTGTCGCTTTTCGTGATCTACGTATAATTTTCTAGATTTGTGTTATTTATGTCTAATTTATATAACTTTTATTTGTATGTGAAAACTTGGCACAGCCGAAAATTGCAGCACATGACGCAATTGACGCGCCAACGACGACGATGAGAAACAGTTTTTCTTGGGGGAAATTCTGTTTAAATTGTTGGCCTACAAAATGTGCATAAAAATTGTTTGCTGATTTTTATTTTTTTGTTCATTCAGATATTTGAAGGCATTTTAATTACTTGCAAATTAATGGCTAGATTTTTTATCTCAGCAAATCAAAAGACTGAAAGCATTTATGTCATAATTAGGCAAATTTTTGGATCATAAATATGATTTTAGACAGGCCCCGGGGGAGAGTGGATAGCGAACGTTGTGTGTTTATTAAAAATATCACAAGGGAACTTAGCCGTGAATCAAAATTAAACATACAATGTATGTAGGCATGTAGATACCAAAATAAACAAAAGCCAAAAGATGATTACCGTGTGCTTGTTTATCAAGTAAACACGCATATTTGAGCATATTAAGAAAATTAAGTACTAAAAGCACATGTCCAATTTTAAAATAAATAAATCAATAGCTAAACTAAATTTACATTTTGAATTAAAAGTATATTTTAACCTTTTTGGAGTGGCAAGTAAATCAAGACTGCAACTGGTTCAGGTTCGGTCAAAATTCGTTTTTAAGGTTCCTCGAACTGCACCATGAACTGAAACATATAAATCAGCGATTTACACATACACGAGCCAAACGCTGAACAAAAGAGAGCAAAAAGCCTTTCAGTCGCTGGCTACCCTTTGACGGAGCTCTATATTCGCACGTTTATACACTCTAACGCAGTGGCAAATTATGCCGCCCCGGGTGGAAGTCGACTTGGACGTCCCCCCTCAAAAAAAGTCGTTTTCTGTGAGAAATAATAGAAGGATGCACCGCAGGCGAAAATTTATTCGCAAATGCCGTGGAAACGTACCTCCTGTACCCAAATTAAAAAAATTAATTCGATAGGACTAAACAAAAATTATTTCGGGGTCGAACATTGTTATCTGAATGGATGGCACATACTTTTCGAATTAGGTCTTTTACTCCAAAATAGTTTGTACTCTGCCGATAGAGGTTTGTGCTGGATGCTGATATAATTGGACGAGTTAGCCGACGTTTTGAAACAAAAAGTCACTCTAATAGATTAAATTGGCCCAAACTGTGGAGTTCCTCTCCGATCGATCTCAGTAACAAAGATGGTTAAGTTTAGAAAGAGTACATGAGATTTTCCTTCTTATTGGATGATCTAAGAAATTGAAAGTTGCTTGACTGAATGGGTTACCAAGATGAATCTACTTAGTGAATTATAGAATGGATTTCGAAAGGGCTATTATACAGTCTATAGCATCTTTGTTCTAACGTAAATTGCTCAGTCTTATCTCCAGTTCAAGAAAAAGTTATATTTATTTTTTATTGATTTTACAGCATTCGATACAGTGAATAGAAGAAGTCTGTTCTACAAACTGAGCAACATCGGGCTATCTACTAAAATGCTCAAGGCAATATTTCAGCTGTACGAAAATAACCCAGCATCGGTTTGGGACTGTTCCTGACTTTCTGATTGGTTTAACACTAACTGTGGAGTCAAGCAGGGCTGTATTCTAAGACCACTTTTATTCTCCCTTTATGTTGACGACATCACACATGCCCTACCAGGAGGGGTTACCTTTGCTGGACAACTGTTCAAAGTAATGATGTATGCCGACGATATGTGTCTTTTTGCCGATTCTCGGCAAATGCTTCAAGAAATGATTAATAACTAATGCAAAAAACCGTCCAAAAATTATTTTTTTCTATATTCTGGACTAAAACAAGTAAAACACGTAGTGTTTTGCTCTAAAAGCTTAAAAAAATTAATTAGCTGCTATTTTGGTAAAAAAAAACTTGAGAACATAATGAAGAATGATAACAAAAAACGTGATTTTTACTGGATATACACACTTTTGGGGCCGATTTAGAGGATGTTGAAGTGTTCAGATTGTAAAACCTTGTTCAGAACAGATGTTTGTTATCTCAAAAGCTTAATTTTTCCCAAAGAATGTATGCCAAAAATTTCGATTTTTAAAAAAAGTTTTTTAAGAAAAACTCCCGGAAAATATAATTTTTTTGAAAATCTTTGTAAGAAAAATTTATTCTGAGGACTGTCAGCTACAACTTTGCCGAAGACTGTTTGCAGCTATCACTAAAACTGAATGAGCTGTATTCCCAAATCTGATGACACCTTTTTTTTGTTATCACACCCAATTTCTTAAAACTTTAAGGGTCCATAAAAAACGAGAGCGTAAGTTAAAGTCGGCTTTAACCGACTTCGATATACCCGTTACTCATGAAAAAACATGTTTAACAGTGTTCCTGCGTTCCTTAGGGTGACCATCCGAAAAGTATGCAACATTTTTTTATGGTGGTAGCGAGGGGGGCTTGGTTTACTTTTTTGCTCATAACTTGAGAACCGTTCATCCGATCCTTATCATTTCTTTTGCAAATCTATTCATTTTGCTAATTCCTAACTATATCTAAAAGGTACGAGTCGTCTATCTTCAAAACCGTAGGAGATATAACGTTTTTTCCTAATTGCGGGGGCGGGAGGGGGCGTGGCCAAAATTTGAAACAAACTTGATCTGCCTGCAGATAAAAGAAGCATTTGTTCCATACATGTCAAACCTCTATCTCTTACCATCTCTGAGATCTAGGTGTTCATACAGACGGACGGACGGACGGACGGACGGACGGAAGGACGGACGGACGGACGGACGGACAGACGGACATGTCTATATCGACTCGGCTGTTGATGCTGATCAAGAATATATATACTTTATATGGTCGGAAATGATTCCTTCTGCCTGTTACATACATTTGCACGACTTTAGTATACCCTTTTTACTCTACGAGTAACGGGTATAAAAAGTGCTACCAATCTAGCCTCAGTAGACTCAGTTCGGGTAGCACTATCGATTCCGCATAGTGTTGCATGGTAGTTTTTGAAAAAGTTGAAATTTGTTGCACTGTGTAAGCTACACGAATATTGTAGAGAATGATGCCTTCAAATCAACACGGAGAAATCAAAAATCATGATTATTAGACAGGGTGGCGGGCGTTACTCTCGACTAGAAGACTGGACGATATACGGTGTTACCCTTTAAAAGGTAAAGAGCTTTAAATATCTAGGAGTACTAGTGACGCACAATATGTCATTTAAGGCTCACCTCCGCGAGAAGCTGAAAGATGCAAAAGTGGCCATAATCGCGTCATGGAAAACACTGCTTAGTAGGAAAAACGTCAAACCAAGCACAAAATACGCAGTCTTCCAAGCGGCAGTACGCTCAATCCTGTGCTATGGTTCGCAAGTATGGGGCCATACATCCTATGAACATGTCGAGCGTCTCCTAACATTCTTCGTAGAAAAAGTATTTAGACTCCCTTCAACTTCTCCAAATTATGCAATATCAATTGAAACTGGTCTGCCCTCTCTGTACACGTACACACTGCATACCCACTACTAAACAAAATAATGAATATGGAGAGTTCAAGACTGCTGAAGATCATAGCTAGACAACTTCAAGGCGAAAGATCCCAGTTCTTTGAAATATGGTCCAACATCTCAAACGAGTGCTGCGTCAGTATCGACTTTGAAAACCATCTACTGTGGCAGCAATCCCACACAAAAATCATTGCCAAAATCTGTGAAGTTGAAAGGGACGGGTTTATTGCGCAAGCAAAAAGGAGCACAGTGAGGACTCTGTATAAGTCACTGGACCTCAAGCACGGAGCGAAAAAATTACTTCGATGACAGTCTAGGTGTGGAGAGGATAAGCGCTATCTTCAGGACGAGATGTAAAACTCTTTGCCTTAATTTTCAACCTCACAGGAGTAACACTCAGCAGGATTGTACCCTCTGCAATATGTGTGCCAAGGAAGATGTGGCTCACTTTGTTGGAATCTGCCCGATCTTATCTATTACTACTACTATATACCCTGTAGAGAAATTGTGAACTAGTAACAAAAAAAAAATGTCCTATACCTAGTTGAAATACAAGTAGAATTAAACTGGTAGAAAAATTTCTAAATTCGGGTGAGTTGGGTAACAACATTTATTAACTTCCGGAGAAATGCACGTTCCAAATACTAATTTAAGGTATGTAGTTGTAATAAAATTGTAATTTAACTGGTTGCAAAAAAATCCGGTAATGAGTGAGTTGACCGACAGATGTCGATATACCATTATACTGTGCAGCGAGATAAGCACACTTTCATAAAGAAGACACAAGGGTCAACTGGTATTTAACTATTGGAAAATGGCGAATGCAGGTGACAGTTCTCTTGCATCTATGCATCTGGCATTAAACTGGTTGCAAATGGCTGCTGACGGGGACAATTGTCTCATTCCTATGACATGCCTGTGTAAAATGGACGAATTCAATACATGAATTTGGATAGGAAGTCCAACCAGTTGCAAGTTTTTAGCGACCGATACATTTCTGGTGTTAAACTAGACACTTTCCCTGCAGGGTACATTAAAGGGGGTCGATTTGTATGGGCCGAAAAAAACGTACCAAGCGTATAGCAAAAACGAAATCTGCGTTCAATTCTAAGAAAATTTCACCAAGAAACCATGGGTCTAAAATGAATTCCTAGTCCGCGCAAATCGACTTCAAATATTTAAGTTACATTTTCCCAAAAATCGAGATAGAAAGTCGGTGAAGTTCGACTATAACAAGTTCTGTATACCCCAGAGCTTGCATTTATCTGATAAATTTTATATAGAAGCCACACAAAGTGATAAAGGTGTCAAGAAGTGAGTCCAGTGCTGCCCATCAACGTTGAAGCGGTGCTACCCATCAACATTTTTTGTTTTCCGTATAACTCCGCTATCGTTCATCCGATCTTCATAGTTCCTTTGACGAATCGATAAATAATCATGATTACAAAATATCTCTAGAAGGTACAAACCATCTATCTGTAAAACTGTGGGCGATATGAGGTTTTTTCAAAATTGCGGGGGCGGAAGGGGGCGTGGCAACCTGTGACATAAAAATTTGTCTGCCGGCAACTACAAGAAGTATTTGTCCCATACAAGTCAAACCTCTATCTCTTACCATGTCGGAGATCCGATGAAGATCGGATGAACGATAGCGGAGTTATACGAAAAAAAAAAAAAAAGGTTGATGGGTAGCACCGCTTCAAAGTTGATGGCCAGCACTGGGCTCACTTCTTGACACCTTTATCACTTTGTGTGGCTTCTATATAAAATTTATCAGATAAATGCAAGCTCTGGGGTATACAGAACTTGTTATAGTAGGTGTTCAGCGACTTTCTATCTCGATTTTTGGGAAAATGTAACATAAATATTTGAAGTCGATTTGCGCGGACTAGGAATTCATTTTAGACCCATGGTTTCTTGGTGAAATTTTCTTAGAATTGACCGTAGATTTCGTTTTTGCTATACGCTTTGGTCGAAAAAAAAATCGACCCCCCCTAATATACATAGTACCGTAAACCCCAAAAATTCGGAAAATATTTATCCTCGATTGACCTCGAACTATGAAGAATTAATGGGAAAATATTGTTCTTTTCCAAACATTTTGAGTGCTCAAACATATCTGTAGCTTGAAAATTGAGGAAGTTATGGCCATTTTAGTCATGTAATCTAAAAAATAACAGTATGAAAAATTTATCAAAAATTTCTATTAAATTTTATTTTTGGTTCTGACTCCCTTTGGGCCAATTATCATCCAATTTGGAAACATCATTCCAGAAAAAATTTTTTTTTTGTGTGGAATGCCTCATATATTTTGTGAAATTTTGCGTCCAAATATTTACCGCCCCCCGGAAATTTGACGCCCTTAAAAACCTGCTGTCCGGGGCGGGACGGGCAATTACTGGAAATTCCTGATTTGATCATTGTTTCAGCTTGGTACTGCCTGCAGCTGTTTTAGATTTAGGTTCTTATTAGAGAAGGAGAAGGAAATAAAAACGCTGCTAGTGTAGAATTCTCATATGAAACTGATTTTAATGCAGTTTGAAATTAATAATTAAGCCTTAAGTTTCGTCACAGCAAAACAACTAAAACTCTAGGAACTTATAATAAATATACAAATGTCTTATTCTAATCCATAAATGTCGACACAGCAGCTGGCTAGCATCCGCAGGGCAGGGGTTTGATAAAATTGGATTGCAATTGGCCCTCTGACACATCTAGCAGCGGGTGGGGGACAGCTGTTGGAGTCCTTTGGGATACATCACTTGTTCACTTCATGTGGCATGGCATAGATTAACTTACTCCAAAAGTTTGGATCATCTCGATTTAAATAGGTATTAAAATTCATATACAGCTTCAGCTCGCTATCCAGTTCATCAAAGTTCTCCACATCCGGATACACCACCACAATCAAGCGTTTGCATCTGTCCTGGGATGTGGCATGCAATGCCAGGCGAAACTCCAGACGACCCCACGACGACCTGACAAAGTTCTTTGTCATCAAAATGATAATGCGTCTCGAGTCCTCCACCGACTGACAAATGCAGGCGGGTATGGATTGACCCAGCTGCCAGTCTCGTTCGTAGTAGCACAATCGGAACTTGTGCAATCCGTTCTCCAGCACCTCAATATACTCATCCACGAAGTCGGCGTCCTTATGGGTAAAGGCCAGGAAACCATCGAAGATCTTCTCCCTATCCATTTCTCTGCGTGTAGACAGTCCCAGGCACAGATTCTTGTCATAGAACCACATTTTGATGGACTCTCGAAAGTATTGCAGGCAGTTGAAGGAAAAAGTGAGGGCAATGATTGCCACCAAATAGAAGACATAGGCAGGAATCTCCAGAGGGCAAACATCATTCTCCTCCACCTTGACCAGCATGGTAGAGTTATCCTGGCACTTGGCTAGACAGAGATCTTTGATGCGGCCTTCAAATTGCTTGGTAAATCGTAGAAAGTGTTTCTCCTCGCAGCTGCATATCCAGGGATTGTTGGAGATGTGAAGAGTTAAATGGGATTGGTTGGTCAGTAGATCCACCATGGGCTGACTGAGTTTATTCAATTGGTTCCCTCGTACATCTAGCAGGATCAGGTTAGAGGGAATGTAATCAATTATGCTGAGTTGATTGTAAGCCAAGTGAAGTTCCTTGAGTTGATCAAAGCCTTTTGGTGAGTTATTTGAAAGATTCGTCAGTAGATTATTTTCAAAGAGCAAAACGGAATGATTTGTTATGGGTATTTGCGGAATCTCAATCAGTTGTCGATTAGAGCAATTAATCTTGAATTTTTCTTTGTCCAAGCAACAGAAACACGATGGAGGACAATATCCCTGACCACTGCAATGCCTTAAAGCAGCCTCATACTCTTCGGAGTGATGATTTTGGAGAAAGGTGAGGAAATTTTTAAACTCACAACTGCAATCCCAGGGATTGCCTGATAGTTTTATGGTCAAATTACGTGCTATGAGGAGCTGCGTCTCTTTATCATCCATTGAGTTGAGATTATTGTTGCGGATGTCCAAAAAAGTGAGTCTCGGCGGCAGTTGATTAATTGTGAGAGTGATTAGAGAATTGTTCTTTAAGTGAAGTTCTGTTATGGTGGAATTCCTAAGAGCGTGCAGGGGCAAAACTTCCAGTTGATTGTCATCCATTAGCAAAGTTAAGCTGCTCTCTATATAATTCGGTATAGTTGGAAAATAGTTAAATCTTTTACCTCTGCAGTCGATGACAAACTGCTTTGAGGTGGCATTGAAACAACAAGTGCAGCGGTTCGGGCAGGGTCCGCTTAGGTGATGGTGATTCACAGTCTCCTCTTTCTTTTGGGCCAATTTGTACAAATAAATTGTCAAATTTGTATTCTTGCAGTGGCTTATCCAGGAAATGCCACTTTGTAAAAGTTTTGTTTCCTCTATCCGATCTAACAAAAATGTCCCCACTTTCTCATCGACCGTTTGTATGTTATTATTTCTAATGTCCAGATGGGTAAGTCCCTTAGGAAGTTGATCAGCGGTTATGTGCGTCAACTTGTTATGGGATAAATGAAGCTCCGTAAGATTGTCAAAGCCAGGCCATGATACGTAGGGCAATGTTCCAAGTTTATTTCTTTCAAAGAGCAGCTTGGGAGAGCCAGTTATGGGAATTGGTAGCTCCGGGACTTCAGTTAGGCCTTGGCCAGTACAGTTGATGAAAAACGCCTCAGTGAAGTTTTGTAATCCGCAATTGCACTTCTGAGGGCAATGTCTGTCGTTTATGCCCAGAGTGAATTTACAAATTGGTTTATATATACTTTGGGCATACTTAACGCAAAGAATGGCCTTTAAATTGTTGCTTTTTACAATTAAACTTTCCGCATGGGTTTGTAAATGGAGTGTGATGATTCTTAGCTTTGAATAATTTTCAAAATAGTTGAGGTTTATTTCTTGATCAATGGTCATATCAATATTTTCCAAATTGTTTTGTAGAGTGGGCGAACTGCAATAAATATTTCATTTTATTTTATTAATTGCAAGAATAACGAGAAGGCCAAGCTAACTTCGTCTGTGCCGAAGTTTATATACCCTTGCAAATGGTTTAAAATGTCAGAGTTTAAGAACGCTAGGTTTAAGGTGATCAATCCCCCCATTGAGTTTGCAAATCAGAACTACAAGGGATGAAATCGAAGATAAGCAGATCAAAAAAAAATCTAAAAACTTTACTTCATTTTGTAAAAAAAAAATAGTTGTGTAAGGGCCGATTTCTGTTCTCCCAGATAGCAGCTATGTTAGTCATCGATTTTACACTGTTATTTGTTAGTTAATGTGACAAATAGCTCTATGTAGAAGATGTGAAATCGGCCCTAAATAATATAAGGTTATAGTAAAGAATACTAATTCCTGCCTGCTCTCAGAAAATTATTAAGAAATTTCCCTCCATAAATTGCGAGTTATAAGGAATTTTCATACAAAGAAATTACTGGGTGCATGGTTGGTACATAAATGGTTTCTTTATAAACGACATTGGAAAAATTCAGTTTCTTTACAAAAATATGTAAATGATATTCTCCTCTATATCTATTTATATAAAAGAAAGTCGTGTTAGTTACACCACTTATAACTCAAGAACGGCAGAACAGATTTGGGTGAAAATTGGTAGGAAGGTAGCTTAGAGCCAGGAGACGGACATAAGATACGGGGTTTTGGAAAATTCTACCCGGAAAAGTCGGAAAAGCGTATGGGAAAAATGTTATTTTTCATCCGATTGACTTGAAACTTGGTTTGTAAGCTTAGTACGCGAAATAATTCGACACGTGTTTTCCCGATTTTGGAAAACCCGCCCACGAAGAAAATGGCGGGAAAATTCTGCATATAAAAAATTATTTTTCATCCGATTGGCTTGAAACTCGGTTTGAAAGAAAATTAGGTAAAATGAATTGAAATGTGATTTTCCGAAGTTGAAAAACTTGACCCTACGGTCGGAAAATTCCCGGAAAATTCTGCATGAAAAAAACTATTTATCGTCCGATTGGCTTGAAACTCGGTTTGTAAGGACAAAATACGAAATAAATTGAAATGTGATTTTTTGATTCGGTAAATCCGCCAGTAAGGAAAATGGCCGGAAAATTCTGCATGCAAAAAACTATTTTATACCCCGGTTTGTAAGGTCAAAATCGGAATTAATTTTTGTTTTTATTTTCCGATGTTGGAAATACCGCCGGGATGCCTACTGGGAAGTAGTGTTGGGTAAAGGTTGTTCTTTTCGCTGAACATGTTCACTTGTTCTTTTTTTCTAAGTGAGTCAACTCACTCAATTCGCTCACTTGTTCTCTTGTTCAATTGTTCTTGTTCACTTGTTCTCGCTCACTTGTTCTTGCTCACTTGTTCTTGCTCACTTGTTCTTGTTCATTTGTTCTGGTTCACTTGCTCTTGTTCTTGTGTTCTCAGCGAGCGAGAGAAAACAGATGATTACAAGTGTATGTGTGTGTATTGCTGTTTGGCCCCCCGATGATCATGCAGATGCCAAGCTCAGTTTGCTCGTCATATTAGCCATCTACTCGTCGAGTATTTTTGGCAACATGTAGGGCTGGCTTATACACAAAGCTTGCAATCCTTTTTGGCTTAGAGGACCGAATTGCTCGACATTTTCCACAAGGGCAGAATGGTCGTTGTTGTTGTTCTGCCGTACAACTGGATCCACTGTGCGGTGTGATGCTTTGTGATTTGCAACTTAAGGTAACGCTGCAATATTTTCATTTCGGCGTTTTAATATCCAATTCGGTCGCTTAACGCAGAGTTGCCATAAATTGACAACAAACAGTGAACTAATTCAACAGTCAGGTCACCCTGAACAGTTCACTGAACTAGATACCGAACAGATGTTAGGGTACAGAACACAGAGCAACACACAGAACAAGACAAAACTGAACAGCTCACAGAGCGAGACAGACAGAACAACTCTCAGAGCAAGGGAGAGACTGAACAATTAACAGAGCTAGACAGAACAACCCTCTGAGCAAAAGAACAAAAGAGCGAGAACAGAACAAGAGAACAATTCAAGAACAACTAAGACAGAGTGTACAAGATAGACTGAACAAGACTCGCTGAACAAAAAAGAACAATTGAAGAAGAACATGTTCGCTTGCTCAGTTTAAAGAACAACTCAATTTTGTTCACTCACTCATGAGCTACCCAACTCTACTGGGAAGTGGTTGGAAAGAATGGGTTGTGGGTGCTAAGTTTTTTTGGAAATGGGTGGAAAGTGGGTGGTAAGTGGATGTAAAGTGTATGGAATGTGGCGGGAAGTTGGAGGGATGTGGGTGGAATGTAGATGGTAAGTGGGTGGGATGTAGGCGGGAAGTGGACGGGAAGTGTGTGGGATGTGGACTTGAAGTGAGTGTGCGTTGGTTCTATACTGTTGAAGGCGCAGCGAAGCGCGACGGGTTATTTGCTAGTCTACATATAAAAGATAGTGTCCTGACTGCCTAATTCACTGACTGCACAGCCTGAACGGTAGGAGATAGAGGGCTTGGACGGGAGTTTCCATAAGTAGTTTTGGAAAATTCCACCCGGAAAAGTCGGAAAAGCGTCGGAAAAGTTTGTATGGTTTGAATTGAAACTACACAGAGGGAAAAAACGTGTTCAGAAAATAAGTTGCCGTCAACTTAAAATGAGAACAGAACCATCTCAAAATTTTTGAGAACAAATGTTCTGAATGTTCTTGGAATGAGTAAAGTTGTTCTCAAACGAATAATATTTACTTTAAACAACAACAACACCGGCTGTCAGCAGAGAGATATACAAGAGAGACAGCGAGTTGGTTTTTTTTTTGCTCTCTCTCTCTTGTCTGCTCAGCAAAGCATAAGTAGCCCTCTTGACAGGCATCTGCAAAACGGTTTAATGGCTGAATTGTCAAGTCAGTCATTCCATACGTTGAGTGCATAAGGTACCGGGCTCAAATCCCAGTAAAGCCCGAACAAATTTTTCTGTGTTTTTCTGGAAACTTAAATGAAACGAGTCAGGTGCCTTGCCTCTCTTCACTTCCAATCAAAAGAGGTATGTCCGCCCACACCGGTCCCAAGTGCAATCAAATTTTTTTCCAGGTGAGTTTAAAATGTTCTTGAATGCGGAACAATATAAACTCAAATCTTGTTCTCAAAAATGGAACAATGTCAACTCAATTTGAGCTTTTGCGTTCTCAATAAATTGTTCTCGAAGTGAGAACATTGCACTACATGTGAGAAATCCCGTTCATGCATACTTTTTGATAACGTTTGTGCTCGTTTTGAGTCCAATGTTCTCGGTTTTTTCCCTCTGTGTACCTTCATAAAAAATTTATTATTTTTATACCCTGTTCCCTTAAAAAATGGGAAAAAGGGGATCATGAAGCTGTGCAAAAGTATATAACAGGTAGAAGTAAGCATCTCCGACCACATAAAATATATATATTCTTGATCGGCATCAACAGCCGAGTCGATTTAGCCATGTCCCTCTGTCTGTCTGTCCGTCAGTCCGTATGAACAAACAGATCTCAGAGCTGGTAAGAGATAGAGGTTTGACATGTATGGGACAAATGCTTCTTATACTTGCAGGCAGATCAAGTTTATTTTCAATTTTGTCCACGCCCCCTTCCGCCCCCGAAATTTGAAAAAAAAACGTTATATCTTCTACAGTTTTGAAGATAGACGATTTGTACCTTCTGAAGATAGTTAGTAATTAGCAAAATGTATCGATTTGCCGAAGAAATGATAATGATCGGATGAGCGGTTCTCAATTTATGAGCAAAAAAGTAAACAACAGTCCCCTCACCCACTTCCACCCTTAAAGAGAGAGAGAGAGGGAGAGAGAGAGAGAGAGAGAATTAGAGATGAGCGCAGCACCAGCATTGCTTTCAGCTTCTACTCCAGGTACAGAGTAGTTTATAGTCGGGCTTGACCGACTTTCTCAATTTTTTTATTTGCGTTAACGTTTGATTAGGGTCTTAAAAACATCCAGTAAAACTTTAAAGTCAAAAATAAGCAAAAACAGATGAAAAAGTCAGTCAAGCCCTCTGTCTCTGTTTGTTAAGTGAAATGCTGCGATTGTTGTGGGTGCGGGGGAGGGGGTTTTTATTCTATTTTGCTCATAACTGGAGAACATAGTTATGTACCTTTGGTACAGAGTATAAGAATTTTTCTTGAAAATTTTTGGAGATTTTGTTGACGCATTTTGACCCAAATTTCTTGAGAACTATTTAACCGATTTTTATAATTTTTTAATATTTTTCGGTGAAAGCTGACATCCAAATGCATCGAATCCATGTTTGAAATCTATCAAAAATAATATATGTTTATATCATTTATTGTCCCAGGACATTAGAGGGAGCAGAACAATCATCTAACTGATTGTTCCTTTTGCCTATCGAAAGTATCGGTCTATTCAACAAGAAATAAAGATCAGAATTCCCAACGAATCGTCTGTTAGCAAAATGCTAAGATACAATGATATTGAATTTGGAAATGTCTTGCATTGAATGTGCTACATTATTCAACATTGTCTTTATTTGTATTTACAGAAATAGAAGTTGGAAAAGAAATCCTGTTTGAATTTCTTTTATAAGGCACATTGTCTTCGGAGATTAGCGTCCAGCAGTAGTCGGTCTCATCAGGTTTTACCCATGGTATCTTTTTTCCATGCTGGACACGTCCTGATAAAAATTTTTCACGTATGCTATGCGGTTGAAAGAGAAATCCAAATAAATTCCAAGAATCCTATTTTCAATACCATATTTTATTTCATTTCTTAAAAATTTTGGAATTTCTCAGAAACAGTTTGTTTGGTTTGCGATGTATTGTGCCCTCAAAGGAAAACGGGGTGGAGTTTATTTTGAAAGAGTTTAAAATAAAATGTTATAAGTCTAGTTTAAGCCATTTTATTAAAATCATACACTTAAAGACCCTGCGGCCCTTGAATGAAATGTAAATGTTTTTCCGATTTCTGTATTTTTTAGACTGTAAAAAAATCATTTGAATATTGATTTAAGAATAACGATTGAAAAAGAAACCATGGCTGACCGCCGCAACGTTAATTCTTCATAATTCTTTGAACTAAGGGGGACTCATACTAAGCAATTAGCTTTCTGTTCTTGGGGTAAGTCGTTCATACATATATTTCTACTGTACAAAACCTGAATATTTTTTTTTTTTTGCAAAGGTATACAAATTTATTATTATATTAAAAATTAATATTAATAGAAACTACCTTAAAAATCCAAAGTTCTTCGAAATAATCCATGAAACAGTCAAATTCTTTAAAGTTGTCAGGGGCTCAAAGGTCGTAGCGGTCACCTTTCCCATGTTACATTTGACAATTTTCAACACAGTTAAATTCGTTTGATGATTAAATATTAATCCAGGAATTTTATAAGACCGCTCACACTCAATAGTAATCTGCTTCAAATTTGAATTGTTTTGCCGTAGGTAATCGCTTATTAAATCATCATAATCACTTAAGTTGTCTTCCACACTAATACTGAGTTCGTATGGTCCATTTGTAGTTGGACGGAAAGTCTCCTCAAAAGATAATTTTAAAAAATTAAACGTAAACTTTTCTGTATATATTATCCCAAACGCTTGTTTGTATCGAATAGAAGGAACTATGTTTGTAACTTTGTCTTTATTGTTATTCGTTACACTTAGATGCTGAATCTTCACATTGTCCGAGCTTAATTTTACAAGCGAGTTTAAGTCCGGGTTAGATTTTAACCAATGCAGCTCTAAATGTTGCTTAATAAACTTGAGTTCGTAGTTGTTTGTATTTATTGTATTGGTCTTTTTAGAGCATGTTTTGGCATTGCTCATTTCACTTTCTTTTCCGTAATACAAATCGCAATAATCATGTCGAATATTTTGTAAATCGTTCACACCGCAAATTGTTCTGATTTTTAGAAGTATTACAAAAATAACAAATTTGCTGACCGACATTGTGAGATCCGCGCAGAAACAGAGTTTAAATTGAACTAAATCAAGCAAAATAATTTGGGAATAAGTGAACTCACTCGCAGTCAGCGTCGCAGAACTCCAACCAGCCGAGCAGATCCCTAGGGATTTTGGAGCAAAGAGCGGGAAAATCCACTTTACAATCAATAAAATAAAATAAAACCATTAATATTCAAGGTCCGAACAATATATAGAAATACTTATATAAATATTAAACGAGAAAACAAAGCTAAATTGGTCTAAGCCGATGTTTTAATACTCTTGAAAAAGCTCGCAAGTATAAGAAGTTTATGTACTGTAAATGTCAACGCTCTATCTCTTACCATCTCTTAGATGTATTTGTTCATACGAACAGACGGACTTACACTCAGAAAAAAATTCGTTCTAAAGCTACAGAAATCAATAATCCCGCTTTTTCTTGGACCGTGAACAGCGGGTGTAATATTATGAAGATTTTGTATTCACTTTATAAAAGGTTTAGGGATGTTTTAAGAACATTCTGTGCTCGCAAAATAAACGTTAAAAAAAGGTGTGAATGTAGTTAATAGCCTAGTTCCACTGCCACATATATGTACATTAGGGTGGACGCCGATAAAAAATATAACTGATACCATCTTAAACGATTACTTTTAGGGTGTACATAATGAATTTAGAAATCAAAAAATTTTATATCATCAAGTCATACATTTATACTTTTCAGCGTCCAAGATGACTTCCCTGAGGAACTCCAGAGAGTATGGACTCAGAAAGCGTCGAATTGAAACGGACACGTTGGGAACGGTCTGTTAAATAAGCCTTTATCCAGTTAAGAAGACTTGGAGGAAATCCAAGTAGATACAATTTGTGAAGAAGGAGATCAAGATTGACAGAGTCGAAAGCCTTGCTGAAATCTGTATAAATTACATCCGTTTGCAGTTTATTAATGAAACCCGAATTCACTATGGAAGTAAACTCTAGCAAGTTTGTAGAGCCGAACGTTTTTTCATAAAGCCGTGCTGAGATTGTGAAATAATTGAGCGACAGAAGTGCTGTATTTGAGAAGTAATAAGCATTTCAAATAGTTTAGGAATGTAATTGTAATACTGACTGTAATTTGATACTGACGATCTAGATCCCTTTTTATGAATAGGAATGACAATAGATTCCTTCCATTCGTTGGGAAACTCTCCTAAACAGCTTTAAAAGCGGAAAGCATAAAGAAGTAGCACAATTTTTAAGCACACAGCTTGGTACATTGTCAGGCCCGGGAGTATATGACGTTTTAATGGAACGAATACCCGAGAGCAGACACTCTAAATCCAAAAAAGTGGATGAATGCTATTAGAGGGGGAAACAGAATAAGGATACGGGTTGTAGGTACCAAAACTAGTCGATGATGCAGAGTAGCAACGCTGAAAAAATTTTGCGAATAGATTTGCGATGTCAGCATCATAATTAGCAGTCACATTATCGAGGGAAAGCGAAGGAGGAAACTGAGAAGATTTGCGTTTGGAGTTGACGAAGTCATAGAACCTTTTGGGGTCATGCTGAAAGCTTATCTTACAGCTGAGCAAATAGTTGTTATAGCATTCGGTATTATGTATCATAAACTTTGAACGAGCCACAGAATATCTAGCGTAGTCCAACAGAGAACCCGAGTTCTTGAACTTCTTGTAAAGGCGAGTTTTTCTATTTTTCAAATTAGACAAAGTTTTAGTAAACCATGGGGATGACCGCGGGCGGGAGGAAGTGTACGAAATTGGTACGTGATTTTTTCAAGCAGCATAAATAGCCTCATAGAATGACTTTGAGGCTTCATCCATATTACGACATGTGTCCAGGAAGGACCAATCGCACGTAGACAGAGCCTCATTCAGGGATATGAAATTCACTTTACGAAAATAATAAGATTGGCTTTGTTGGGCAGAGAATCGGCATATCGAGTTCAAAACTTAGTTCTATAGCAGGGTGATGATGATGATGATTAGCCAGTGTTAATTCACTGTCAAGTGTCTGTCGAGTAGGGTTATCAATATTTTATCGATATATTGATATATCGCTGTTTTGGTTGGACAATAAGTGTTATTCCGATATGATATTTTTGGTACCGATATAGGCGATTATTGATATTTTTATGAACGATATATCGGAAAAAATTACTATTGTCATAGCAATACTGTCGATTTTGTTTTGCCCAAAGATTGTAGAAAAAAAGAGATCTTCGGAACATTTCGTCCAAAAACCATGGGTCTAAAATTAATTTCTTCATTCAACTTGATCCAGGTACGGTATTTCGGCACAGATTTGAGATTTTCAGCAATTATCCCTATTTTCTTTGTAGAAGTGAAGTGCCGTTCAAAAAGACCAAATCCTTAAATATCTATTGTATTTGAGATCGATTTGCACCAATTGGGATTTTGGTGAAAGTTTCTTAGAATTTTTCGTAGATTCCGTTTGTGCTATCCGCTATAGTCTCTTGCTTTAATAATCTAGTTTCAGAAAATAAATCATAAAGTTATCCCATTAGAAAAATAAGATACAACGGCGACTAGAAATGGTCATTTGGCGGTAAGGACGTTCCTTAAAAACTTTTCACTTTTATTAAGCATTAGAAAATAACGATATATCGATGTTGACTGGATCCAATATATCAAATTTCGATATTCATATTTTAAGAAATATCGACAACCCCACTGTCGAGTCACTGTCAAGTAAATTTTTAGTCAAGTCACTGATTAGTCATAGTCAAATCACTATTTAGTCACCGTCACGTCAATTTCAAGTCACTATCAACTAAATTTTTAGTCACTTTCAATCCGCTGTTCAGTCACCTCCACTTTCCCTCCTCTCCCTCATGACGTCAGCGTCACGTGACTTCGAAATCGAATTTTACTCCTGCTAAAATCTTCCGTACCGAAATTATTGATGATTCACATCAAAAAATATTTTGTTAATGTTTTTTTTTCCTTTTCTATGGGATTACTTAACACAAGAGTGGGCATCTCAACCATCACGGCTATCGACCTCGCTAAAAAATATTGAAGCGAACTGCATTATTAAGGCAAAGCTCTGGTGAGTGAGTGCTCTATGCTTGGGCGGTCACATCAGCATGGACTTGAAGATAAATATTAATAACACTAGTTTACAAAATAATAAAAATTTCGCGATCCCGAACATTTGGTATCAATTCCTTGTGTAAGTCCTTCCGCTGAGTCCAAAAATCCAATCCGCAAATTTTTTATGGGGCCGATTTCGAGAAATCGCAGAAAAGCTAGTTTTTCGATTTGTGAAAAAGTACCTTTAGAAAAATGCGTATATCTTTGGTACCGGTTCTTGAATTATGATCAGGTAATGCTTACTTGGAAGGTAATTGAACGCCCCATCATTCGTTGATACACCACTTCTTAATCCGGTGCTGGACTTCGGCGTTATAAAGGCTTTTATCGGCAACTTTGCATTAAATTTATCACTTTTTTAAAAAAAGCTGGATTTTAAGTGCAATTTTCACAAAGAAAAAAATTGTGTAAAATTTATTTTATGGCTGGTCACTAAAGATTTATCTATTAAAAATGCAACGCCACATAACTCATTAAAATCCGATCAAGAATAAAGAAGGTTTTGGCATTTTAGTAAAAAATGGCAGGATTCAACATCAAGCAAATGGACTTAGTTTTACTGTTTTATGTCAAAGTTAAAGTTATTTGATTGAGAACCAACGTTCTTGAATCAAGTACATTTCGCCTAAAGTTTAAAAAAAGGTCGTACTTGTTTCAAGTACAAAATTTCTTGGATTAAGTACAAAATAGTCTCACTATGCAAGCTCCAAAAAGTGTGCTACGAAAAATGCGAATTATTTTACGTTGAATCTGTTCTTGAAATTCCCTTATTTGACATCGATTCACAACCTTTTTGCACTTATTTTGAGAGTAAGTCGGGCTGTACAACATAAAAAATTAATAGTATGACCAAAAATATCTTTTATTACAATAGTTCGAAATGTACTTAAAATATCTCGAAGCAATCTTCAAACAAGCATTTCGGGATTGAAAAAAACGTACTTGAAATCACGATTTTGTACTTAAATCAAGTATTTTCGTACTTACCGTTCGTTTTTTTGATTGGAACAAATCAAATGGTTAAATTTAAATTTATTTAAAAATAAATTTTATATTCGATAAAGCATCGTGTTTTAAGTACATTTAAATTTTTTGTCTCGGTGGACCTTTCGGGCGAAATGCCCATATGCTTATTTTGAAATCAATACATAAGAATTTTGATTTGCCTTTTCTTATGGGATTATAAATAGCTTTTTAATTGCAGCCAATTCGAAGATTTAGCGGTCCCAACAGGGAATACAAAATATGAGAGTGTGCAGCGCACAGTAGGCTAATGGGCACACAAAACAATTGTTATTTCCAGATTTCTTAAAATTATAACAAAACTTGGAACATTTCGACTTTGAGAAGGATATGTATTTCCTCGATATTTGGGTTAGCTTCGACCACAAAAGTTCCTCTAAGCAACCAATTTAAATAAGTAATTTTCAAAAATTCTTAGTGTCTCCGTAAAAAAAGCGCATTGAATTCATTTTCTTTTAAATCTTCTAAAAACACAACGTAAAATTTAGTTTGGCACTCAACATATGCCGCTTGGTCAAGGCGAAGACTATTATTGAATATTTTATTATGCATTGGTAACTCACACATATCCGCACACTCGCACACATATTTACCCAAAAAAAAAAAAAAAAACAAAATAGATTTTATAAAACTCAAGCTGCAAAAGTTTATGGCCTAAACATTTTCAATGGGGCGCCCAGCGCCAAAAAAAAAAAAAGACCGAATCCCAAATAAATATTGTCGAGTGCGAGCCCCAGTCGAGCACTTCAGCAGAGGGAATGGTGGGGTAAGGAGGGGGGAGATAGGTAAAGCAAAACGGCACTTGAGAAACTGCGCGCGAATTTGTTGCCAACTTTTTTGGGAAACGTTGAGGATGTACGAGCTTATGCCAAGTTTATAAGAGTGTGTGTTTCACTAATTTGAACCAAACAAATTTATATTTGAATTTGATCAAAATAAACTAAAACTTACTTACTTATTATTAAGTTAAGAATCCCTGCTGCGTGTTAATTACCTAGAATCCAAGCGGAAGTGCATCAACAAGGACGACAAGCGACAAGCACATTTTTGCTTGGCACATTGTTTATATTATTAATAATTATTTCACTTGCAGCGAGACATCGACATGAACCCACCGCCCACTGGTGGTCCCTTTCTGGGTACGGTCGGGTTTGGGTTTGGGTCCGTGTCCGGCGTTGACGCAAATCGAAAATGCCAACTGTGTGCCTTGGTTTCAGTTTCACCTTCTCCTCCTCATCCTCCTCCTGCCGCTGTGGCTTGGCTGTTTTCTCCTATTTCTGATAAATTCATTTTGCTGTTTTGTGTTTATGTTGTCGTTGTTTGCCTTTTATCTGCTGCTGCCTGTCAACGGGTCGTACATAGCATTATTTTGGCTCTATTTTAATAAGCCTTCAGGTGCAGCAACAAATGAGCCATGCATTATTTAGCATCGTGCACAAATATTATAATTGCAAGTTTCTTTGGCCGTATTATGAAAATTGTTGGCACATCCCAGACGAGAGTTTATGTAAGGGGTTTTGCCCTTGAATGGTTTCCTCAAAGTTATCAAATTAAATTTGCTTTTAGCGCCTATTTTGTCTGGACACTTGAAATGATTTAGAAATTGATTTATTTATGTGCGGCCAAATGGACAGTTGGCCATTAAATGAATCGACCCAGACGCAGCTCGCATTTCATTTTCCTCAGTTTACATACAATTTTTGCTTTCGACATTTTGAGCCAAAACATTTGGTTTCACTTTGCGCATAATTAACTTTTGCATTTTGTATTTGGCCCAGGCGGCTGCTCAACAGTATTTTATGTATTTTGAATAGATCATTTATGCATATAGAAATTGTTGAGGTTTTGGGTGGGCGGAATATGGTGATAATAATGTGGTCAAATTTGGATTCAACTATTTAGAAATTGAAATTGCATTTGTGTCAGTGGATTAGCGGTTTACCATTTCTGTTTGTTATCAGAAATTAATTTTAACATGACAATTCGTTAAGGGTGCTGTATACCTTCAGAAAAATTTTTTTTGGATTTTTTTTTATTTGCTTAAACGTTCTATTAGGATCTTATAAACATCCTGCAAAACTTTCAAGCTGATCTGAAACCCAGTTTTAAACATATAAACAAAAACAATTATTTTTTCTGACCCTTTTATATGAAAATTGTTTTTATCGACCCATGTATTTTTAGAAATTCGTATTTTTTTCCCTATTTTGGTCAAAAACTTTATAAATATTTATAAAATGTTCGATATTATGGAAAAAAAAATTTTTGGAAAAAAAAATTTTACTTGGAAATTTTTGGAGATTTTATTTTTTACCATGTCTTGACGCACTTTGACTCAAATTTCTGGAGAACTGCTAAACCGATTTTGATAATCTTTTAACACCCAAATGCACCAAATCCGATTTATACATTTATTAAAAACGATTTTTATTTCATCGAAAACAGATGTCGAATCTTTAAATGCGATTATCTCGGAACCACTTTTTCCAAAATGGTTGCAAAGATTTAAAGAGTACCTGTTGACCGATTTTCAAATTCTTTCCCTTAAATTACTCCTAATACCCACCATTCTGGTGTGAACTAGGATATTTTTGATCGGTCAACAAATAACGGAGCTAGGACCAATACAGTGGGAAAAAATAGTCGATTTTCGAAATTTTGACTTTGAAACCCCATAACTACGTCATTTATTGACCGATCCAAAATATCCTAGTTCACACCAGAATTACATCAATTCTTAACAAAACCCCATCTTCAGTTTTAAATTCAGATCATCCGTTCTCAAAAAATTTTTGCAACCATGGGCCTATGTTCTAAATTTTTGGTTAACTTTGAACAAAAATACAACAACAACCGAAGGTACAACAACAACAACAAAAATTACTAAATTTAGTTTAACCGATTACCTATACAATGAAAAAATCCGCTTCTTAATACCACTTATAGTTTTTGAGTAATCTAATTTTTTGTAAACCTTTAAAAAATGACACCTGAAGGTATACAGTACCCTTAAAATTTCACAATTTTGTTGTTGTAACAACCTTTTTGGACCTCCTTAGTATTAAATTTTTAGGGTCCCCTATCTAATGCTCTATTCAACACAAAGCAATTTCATCATGTCAATTAAACACACGTTAGTTCAACACACGTCAATTCAACACAAAATAAATTAATTAATTAATTTATTAATTTTTTTTTAAATTTAAATTTGTTTGTATTGAATTGACGAAGTGTTAAATTGTTGTGTTGGCTGAAATGACTTATAGAAGTGTGTTGACTTTTTATACCCGTTACTCGTAGAGTAAAAAGGGTATACTAAAGTCGTGCAAATGAATGTAACAGGCAGAAGGAATCATTTCCGACCATATAAAGTATATATATTCTTGATCAGCATCAACAGCCGAGTTGTTATAGACATGTCCGTCTGTCCGTCCGTCCGTCTGTCTGTATGAACACCTAGATATCAGAGATGGTAAGAGATAGAGGTTTGACATGTATGGGACAAATGCTTCTTTTATCTGCACGCAGATTAAGTTTATTTCTATTTTTTGCCACGCCCCCTCCCGCCCCCGGAAGTTCAAAAAAACGTTAAATCTCCTACAGTTTTGAAGATAGACGATTCGCGCCTTCTAGAGATAGTTAGGAATAAGCAAAATAAATTGATTTGCTGAAGAAATAATAAAGATCGGATGAGCGGTTCTTAAGTTATGAGCCAAAAAGTGAACCAAGCACCCCTCGCCACCCTCCCTCCCACCATTTCACAACCATTATCGCACAATCTTAGAGAGAGAGAGAGAGAGAGCGTGCACTGCATTTCAGCTCCAACTCCAAGTACAGAGCATGTCATAGTCGAGCTTGGCTGACTTTCTCGCTTGTTAAGATATCCTGTTAAAATTTTTAACTTAAATTTATATTAGCAACAACTATAACCCCTGAAATTTACAGCAAAATCGCATAATAAATAGCCAAGCTATAAAAAAAATGTTGCATACTTTTCGGATGTTCGCCCTCAGGAACGCAGGAACACTGTTAAACATGTTTTTTCATGAGTAATGGGTATATCAAAGTCGGTTAGACCCGAGTTTAACTTACGCTCTCGTTTTTGTTGAATTTGTTCGTGTTTAGTTTCTTTTGTGTTGAATTAACGTGTGTTGCATTTTTGTGTTGGGTAAAATGACTTAGTGATGTATTGACGTGTGCTGAAATTTTTTTGTGAAGACTTTATTTTGTATTAAATTTGTTCGTGTCGAATTGTTGAATTGTTGTGTTGGGTGAAATGACTGTATGTTTTATAGACGTGTCGACGTGCTGCCTGTTATCATATAGCTGTTTCATCTATACTTATAAATCTGTAGGTCCGACTGACTGACATATTATCATTTCGCAGCCAAAACTGCTTTTTGTAGAGATCTAAGATTTGGCATAGACATTCGTTTAGTTATGCAGGAGCGCACTAAAAAAGAAAATTTGGAAAATTTGTCAAAACCCCAAAGAAGAGTTAGGACTAAGTTAATTTGCTAAGAGGGTGCGAGAGAGTAAGAGAGGGAACGACTCACACACAAACAAATTAGGTATGTGTTGTATGTATTTGTTTAGGTTTTCTGAGACAGATGATAGCTGCTATGAGATACATTTGCTAGAAAGAAATAGCAATCAACTAGAGAAAGGAGAAACAAAAGGATAAGGCTTAAGGTGAAGAGTAAAGAGGTGAGGACGGGAAAAAGTGGAGAGCGCGAACAGAGGGAGAGGGCTGGGGGAAAGTGTCGAGAGCTATGGTGGAAGGGGTGTGGAAAAAGGGTAAAAGACAATTTGAATTGAATTGAAAATTTCTTTTGATACTTAGTTCGTTATTGTCCATCGACTGTCAGCTCAATCATGGACTCTACTCTCAGACAGATACTAAAGTGGGCCACAGAAGCCGGACTTAGCATCAATGCGGAGAAGACAGAACTCATTCTCTTCACCAAGAGATACAAGGTACCGCATTGGACTCCACCCACGATAAATGGAACACGTGCTAACGCCAAAAAACAACGTAAAATACCTTGGAGTAGTAATCGATAGTAAACTATCCTGGAGACTCAATGTGGAGGAAAGGGTGGAAAAGGCAACCAATGAGCTATATGCATCCCAGAAGATGCTAAGCAGCACTTGGGGCCTAAGTATCACCAAGACTATCACACTGGCTCTTCATATCAGTTATACGACCGATACTACTACACGGTTGTTGTTGTTGTAGCGGCTTCGTTTTTTCGGGTTGTACAAAAAGGGGATAAGAAAGAAGAGAGTAAGTTAGAGGTGGATAGTGAGTTGAAAGGTGGGGGAAGTATAGAGAGTGGGATTATATAGTGGATAGATTGGATGTCGAATCAGCTAGGGCTAGCCCCAGGAAGGCTGCGCACTCGGTGGGGTGCGTCCAGTCAGGTTAGTGGGTGCGTGGGGGCAGTCGAAAAGGTGTTTGGTGTCATGTGGACTTCCTTTACAGTCAGGACATTCATCTGCTACCTCTGGGTTGATCCTGGAGAGGTAGCTGTTAAGGAAACATGAGTATCCTGACCGTAGCTGTGCAAGGGTCGTGCGCGTGGTTCTGGGAAGCTGTTTTTCCGTGTCGCTGATGGGTGGTGGGCGACCACCAAGCACTACGTTGCACAGTGGGCGATTGGGCCTCGCTAGCGGCATTTAATTAATAACTTCTAAACGAAAATAGATATCTTCAGACGGTTTTTTTTTTTCACTGCTCAGAAAAAAGTCATAGAAAAAAAAAATTTTGTTAAAATTTTGTTTAAATTTTTTTTTTAATTTTTAAAATTTTTTTTAATTAAAAAATTTTTTTTTTAACTTCAATAAACAAATTTTATAAATCAAAATTATCTTCGGAATCAGAATCAGGCATATCTAGATGCTTCATTAAAAGCAAGCTCTTAACATCATCGTCCATAATTATATTTTTTGCAGACGAAATTGAAGACCCATTTGACAATGAAGATATCAAAGGGTCAGACGAAACTAATAAAGCATTTATGATATCTTCCATTGTATTTTTCCTGGAATTTTTTTTTGTATTGCTCTCGCGTATGTTTCGAAAGTCCTAGTTCCTGGCTTCAAGAGCTTCTTCGGACATCATACCAATCGGAAGAGAAAAATGGTTTATAATATCTGCTCCATGAATTAAAATTCTGTGAACAGACGATGACAAGTAAAACCAGGGGTATGCTTTAACAAAAATTTCGGCAGTTTCCAATGCGTAAGATGACACCACCTATGAAGCACTACGTTTTCCAGCTTTATACAAGCTACAGCTTGCAGCTACCAACAATGCTTCTGATGGCACATCTTCAGTAAGGCCTGACAATTTGTTGACTAGCGTTTTTTTGCAACACTCCGAAATATCTTTTTGTGGACGTCCAACAATTTCGAAAGATGATCTTTCAATCAATACTAACGGCGTATCTAGCCATTCCTGGTTTCTGTTTTCAAAAAAAACCTTATTTCTTCCACAGTTTGTCCACTTTTCTACAAGCTTACTAGTAAAATTTCGCAGCTTTTTGCCAATCTCGCACTGCTCCTCCTGAGTATATTTAAGGTTTTTGAGAACAGTACCAAATACAAAGTTTTCCATGGTGAGAAACTTCTTGGTTTGATAACGCTTCTTCATGCCATAGTAAAAAAAGTATCCGTTTTGCTACCGACATTGTTTCTAAAAAGTGCCATGATTTAAAGGTTAGCAGGTAATAGCAGTTCATATTATACATTTTGGACGCACAATGACTCATACTTCCAGCTAAAAAAAGAGTTAGACCGAATCCGTGCGAATCTTGTAAGTTCTACTCCACGAACGACAGGTGCACGCTAGTGCGGGCTAGTTGTTAATACACTTAATTACCACTACGTTTTATGAGCAACACATTTATAGACCGGTCACAAACACTGATTTTTTATGTAATACATACCTTGAAGTTAATAAAATGCCACACTTTTAATAAAACAAGTAAAAATTGTAAATTTCCCAGGAGCTCGAAATCAATGCGCACAACAAAGAAAAAATATTGTAAAGCACTTGCTAAAACATATGTTGTGTTTGACAGCTCACAGCTGATGATCAGCTGATCGTAGAGCTTATAAAAAACCGCCAAAAATCTAATCAAAGCATCTGTTATCGATTTGTGAAAAAAACTTAACGCTTTTTCAAATTTGAAAATTTGAATTAAATGCCGCTAGCGAGACCAAATCGCCCACTGTGCGGCCTCACAAAAATTTAAAAGAAGGTGAATTAATGATTTGCGGTCAATGTATTTCCGTCCATCTGATTTCTTAGCAGAGTCATAATAAACTTTACACCGGAAAATAAACGTTCTACGCTTACTTGTGTAGTTGGAACAGCCAGAATAGCATATATAAAATAATCCTAGACATACCCCACACCTGCTGCACCACAACCGGCTACACTCCTCATTAACAAATAATTTCCAAATTAAATTGATATTTATTTTTGTATTTATTCAACTTTTCTCTGATTCGCTACCGAAAAATGTGGCACATTGCGTATGAGTAATGAGGCGAAGCATTAAATTTCTAGCTCTTGAATTAGTGCCAAGCGTGCTCAGACAATGGACTGGCCAGACACACAGACGCAGCGACGCGTCGAAAAAGCGAGAGCAAAATCTGAATCCGTATCCATTGCCAAAAAAATAGCAAAGTAATTGCGAATCGTAAAAAATGTGAATGCGTCTCTCGCACCTCCTCTGTTCTGCCTTAGAAGCCGTGGGGCGAATGCCTTTTGTTTGTCTGACGTATGGCGGGGCGATGATTACGCATACGCACTGTTGGCAACTAATTGAAGCAGCTGCCGCCTCCTCCTCACTAATTGTCAGCCAAAGTGCACTCTCCGTTTAGTTTTTAGTTACTTAAATGTAATTGCACACAAGAGCAATTAAACAGCTTGACACACGCGTCGCCCAAAGGACAAGAGGGTCCTAGTGCTGACAAAGTGGCTGGGAAATAGGACCTGAAACTAAAACAAGTAATAACAATTAATTCAGCTTTTTTTTTTTCGTTTTCATTACCAACATCTCTGACAGTTTGTCTTCATTCCTCATTTCGCCGCAGCTTCGCTTGGCTGGGTCGTAAATTTGAAATGCTTTTATAGGTCGTTGCTGCCGCGAGAAAAAAAAAAAAAGAAGAAAGTTTGATCTGAACTTTTGCCAAGCGAGTCTTTTGAACTGCAGTCCTTGTTCCTTTCAGGCTAGTAAATTTATGCGCTTGACTGCCTCGCCGTCCACATCGGTCAGCAAAATGGCGCCAAAGTTCAAAGAGCTCCAAACAAAAGCTTGCATTTAGCCCAAGACACGTGCAGAGTGGGGTACACTGGCCGAAGGCCACTTATTGGCCCACTCGATGGCTGCGCTAGTAACATGATTGAGTTTTTGGCCCTTTCTAGTTGCGTTTGCGCTTGTTGGCCATTCAATTTTATTGCAAATTGTTTGCAACTGTTTTTTTCTTTTTGGGTTTTTTTTTTGTTGGTTGTGTGTGCTTCGGGCCATGCAAAACATGTCGTCAACGAAACAAATAAAAAATGTTTGCTGCAGTGTGGTGCAGCAGTAACCTAAAGCCTACAACTTTTACCAAAGTGTTTGCCCATCATCACGTATGCGAAATAGATTACGTATACGTAATGTCGACCAGGGGGCTGGTTTAGAAATTGAAAAAATTCTTATAAACAGAAAAAGTTTCCTTGAACTTCAAAAAATGTAAAATAAGAAAAAATATTTTAGAAAAAAAAAAACCTTTCGCAGGCTCCAGGTCAATTAGAAATAATTTATGCTTATAACTTTTTCAAAACAAGACACACACTCATCACAAAGGAGGCTGGTTGACTATATGTACAGTTATTTCATGAATTACCATAATATAATCATCAGTAGTCTTTGCCTGTTCAAAGTTATAGCATTGCTTACTGGCTTACGGACGGAATGTACAAGGAATACAATATCAAAGGTGAGTTTAAATGATTCAATCAGAATTCAATCTAAATATGACCCCTTCATATCAAATTAGTCGGACATTAGCTTGACAAAGACATTTCCCATACTAAGCGTGGCAAAGATTAAAAAAATTATTTTGCTTTTGCTGAACAAGTCTTGTCACCATTTACTTAGAAAATGTCTAATAGTTCCATCTGTATTTTAGGGTACCCATTAGACTGGCCCTTATATTAACTTTTTTTTTTGATTTCAAAATACCGGGCGGAAAAGGGTTCGTTTTGGTCCCAATAGATATGAAAAAAAGTTTGGCAGCGATCGGACTTCATTTAGTGGACGCGCGTTCGCCCTCAAAATCGAAAATTTGAAATGTATGGGAAATGAGGGGGATGAGATTCGAATTTAATTTCTAAAAATTCCAAAAATATTTTTATGTGTTAATTCTTTTTACATCCTTTTAGGGGAATACCATAGCAACATTTTAAATATAAATGTGTCTTATTTTGAGAGTCAGCCTGGCCAGAATCATATCAAAATGGTCAATTTTTCAAATTTTTTTTGGTATTTTTTTCGAAGAATTTTTAATACATATGAGATTTTGATTTTTGCTTTTGCCCGGGCGGCAAAACTATCGTTTGGTCCCAAAAGATATAATAAAAAGTTTGGCTGCGATCGGACTATATTTAGTGGACGCGCTCTCGCCTTAAAAACCAAAAATTTTAAATATGCTACCAATATATAGGATGAGATAGGGATTAAATGTGCAAAATTTGAAAAAATTTTTTTGTGATTTTGCTCTTTAAATCCTTTAAGGGAATACCATAGCAACATTTTACATATTTTTGTTGGATATTTCGAGCGTAAACTTGGTCAGAATCATATCAAATCGGCCAATTTTTCAAAAAAAAATTTTTCTGAGATTAATTTCGGATTTAATCTCAAAAAATTTTCAAATTTTCTTAAAGTGTGAATTCTTTTTAAATACTTTTTGCGGAATATCATAGCAACATTTTAAATATTTTTGTTGGATTTTTCGAGAAAACTTGGTCAAAATCATATCAGAACTCCAATTTTTCTCATTTTTTGGTTTTTTTTTTTAATGATAAATTAATTTATGTGAGACTATGATTTTTGCTCTTGCCTGGGCGGAAGAAGTTTCGTTTTAATCCCAATAGATAAAATAAAAAAGTTTGGCAGCGATCGGACTTCAGTTGGTGGAAGCGCACTCGCCCTCAAAATCGAATATTTGAAATAAATGCGCAATAATTGGGGTGAGTTTTGGGCTTAATATCTAAAATTTTTAATAAAAAATGTTTAAGTGTTATTTCTCTTTATATTCTTTTAGAAGAATATCATAGCAACATTTTAAATGGAAATGTCGGATATTTAGAGCATATCACGTATATATTATTTTATCTTAAAAAAAAAACATAATAAAAATTATAAAAAAATGTGAAAAATGTGCTTTTAAATATGATTCTTACCAAATTTATTCTCAAAATATCTAACTTTAATATTCAAAATGTTGCTATGATATTTCGCTTAAAGTATTTAAGAAGAATTAACACTTAAAAAAAAATTTAAAAATTTTAGAGATTAAATCCAAAATTAATCTCAGAAAAAAATTTTTTTTTTTGAAAAATTTACCGATTTGATATGACTCTGACCAAGTTTACGCTCGAAATATCCAACAAAAATATGTAAAATGTTGCTATGGTATTCCCCTTAAAGGATTTAAAGAGCAAAATCACAAAAAATTTTTTTTTCAAATTTTGCACATTTAATCCCTATCTCATCCTATATATTGGTAGCATATTTAAAATTTTTGGTTTTTAAGGCGAGAGCGCGTCCACTAAATATAGTCCGATCGCAGCCAAACTTTTTATTATATCTTTTGGGACCAAAACGATAGTTTTGCCGCCCGGGCAAAAGCAAAAATCAAAATCTCATATGTATTAAAAATTCTTCGAAAAAAATACCAAAAAAAAATTTGAAAAATTGACCATTTTGATATGATTCTGGCCAGGCTGACTCTCAAAATAAGACACATTTATATTTAAAATGTTGCTATGATATTCCCCTAAAAGGATGTAAAATAACACATAAAAATTTTTTGGAGTTTTTTAGAAATTAAATTCGAATCTCATCCCCCTCATTTCCCATACATTTCAAATTTTCGATTTTGAGGGCGAACGCGCGTCCACTAAATGAAGTCCGATCGCTGCCAAACTTTTTTTCATATCTATTGGGACCAAAACGAACCCTTTTCCGCCCGGTATTTTGAAATCTATTTTTAAGGGCCAGTCTAGTACCCATAAACTTTAACATCTTTTGACTATATGTTCACCGATCGACGATTATGATTGCCTTTGTCCCATCTTATTCAAACGAACTTGAGTGATGAAAAGCTTGACTCGTTGCTTGCTCATCTAATGATCACATTGGCCTATTTCAGGTTTGGCTTAGTCAAGCGCAATTCTAGCCAAATTAAGGATGCTTAATCTATGTCGAGTCATTTGTGCCTGCCATAATATATATTTTTAATACAGGCTTGAAAGGATACAGGAAAAATTCCTAAAATTTGCGCTCCTGCTGCTCAATTTTTCTGATGCCTTGCAGCCATGTTTTAGTAGATGTACCCTGGTACATCTCTCAACTTTGAAAGATCGAAGATCTATGGCGTCATTATCGTTTTTGAATGAGTTTGATTAGGTCACATTGATGATCCTAACTTCTTAGCAGAAATCTGAAATCTTTCTCCTTTCCTTTCCTTTTCTCACCATATATCCGAACTATTGCTTTCATGAGCCTATTAATAGGGCTCTTAAAAATTTTAACTCCTGGCATGTTAATAATCGATTTGATTTAGCGATTTCCCACCTAGTTTCCACCCCCAACCCACACACATCTCACCCCCATTACACCCACATTTCACCCACTTCCCATCCACTTTCCATTTTCTTTCCTACCACTTCTCACCCACTTTCCACTAACTTTTTCCACCAACTTCCTGCCAACGTCCATGCCCTAACATTTCGCATTTGGGTTGGTGTATTCGTTCGCGGCCAAATAGCTACCCCTACGTGTTGCTGGCATTGTTTACACACACCCAAAAAAATTTGTATCGATATCATTTTAAAACACGTTGTGACAGCTTATAATGAACTCAATTTATACTACAAAATTAATAAGAAATAATATTAAATTGATAAAAGCTAGTATCAAAACGAGACGTAAAGTTTGATAAATAGGAAATAGTGTTAAATTGATACCCCAAAAAATTATACAAAAATATTTAAGTGCTAACCTGATACACGTTAGTTTCAATTTAAAAACTTCGAAATATCATGTTAAAACTTTCGAAAATATAAATTTGATGCTTCGAGTATTAAAGAGAAATTTATGCTTAATAGTTTCAAATTGATGTCTAAACTGTGTAATTTTAATGACAGCTTTTTTTTTGGGTGTACACAAAATTTTAATTTTAATATTTTAATAATTAATAATTATATAATTTATTTGACAATATTCCTGGTGCTTCAAGTATAAACTTATAATTATTGCACCAGTCACAAAAACATTCTCAGATGAAATATTTTAAGCGTCCTAACTTATTATAATTTTATATATTTTAATTTTTTAATTTTGTTTAATTATTAATATTTAATACTATTTATATATTTCCTACTAGCAAAACCCGCCGCGACTTCGTCCGCGTGTCAGTTTTAATAGACAACCATGGAAGAATACTTTTGTTTCATTAGCAAATAGCCCGTCACGCTTCGCTGCGCCTTCAACAGTATAGAACCAACGCACACCCACTTCAGGCCCACATCCCACCCACATCCCTCCCACTTACCGCCACATCACACCCACTTTCCGCCCACTTCGCACTTACATGCCACCCACATTCCACACACTTCCCACCCTCTTCCCGGCCCAAAAAACCACCCTCTTCCCTTTTACATTCCACCCACATCCCTCCCACATCCCACCCACATCCCTCCCACTTCCCACCCACATCCCACCCACTTTCCGCCCACTTCCCACCTTCCCACCCACATTCCACCCACTTGCCACCCACATCCCACCCACATCCATCCCACATACCGCCACATTCCACCCACACTCCACCCACTTGCCCACAGACCACTTCGCGTACTATGCTTACAACTTATGTTTTGTTATGTGTAATTTTGAAAATGAGTTTGACGCTAATCGCTGGCAACTATAGTTTCGCCCATACAACCTTGACCACCCACTTTCCACCCAATTTTCCGGAAGATTGGTATGCAGTTGTGGTCGAATTTTCATATAGATCTTTGAAAATGAGTTTGAACTTTATCGGATAATAAGCAAAAAAGTTTCATACAACAGTTTTCCGCGGATTTTCCGACTTTGGGGATAAATTTTCCAAAATTTGAAAGTCACTTTTTTATGTTTTGTTATATGTAAATTTGAAAATGAGTTTGGAGCTAGTCGCTGGCAACTTAAGTTTCGCCCATACAACCTTGACCACCCACTTTCCACCCAATGGGGGTGAATTTTCCGGAAGATTGGTATGCAGTTGTTGTTGAATTTTCATATAGATCTTTGAAAATGAGTTTGAGCTTGATCGAATGAAAAACAAAAAACCGCGAATGTTCCACATGGGAACGCTGTCGAACGGGATAAAAAGTATCCTATGTCCGTCTCCTGGCTCTAAGCTACCTCCCTACCAATTTTCAGCCAAATCTGTTCTGCCGTTCTTGAGTTATAAGTGGTGTAACTAACACGACTTTCTTTTATATATATAGATTTTGAAAATTTGAGTTCTTAAGTTAAGTATTTAATTTGGCCCTAAATTGCGTTGGTTAGTTATATATTTTTTAATGGTAGACTTTATCATTATGATATCTTTGGGAAAAATGCATGGCTACGAGCCTGTGAAAACTGGAGAAAAATAAGCAGAAAATCTTTAAAAAGTTTTTAATATAGGATTGTTTCAACATATTAACCGAAAAGGCCACAACATCCTTAAAATCGATGATTGGAGTGTTCTGAAAATAGCCTGGAAGATTTCAAGAAACTTTTCCAAAGAAAGTTTACCAGAAAAAGCCGACACTGTTCAAGTTAGAGATTATCAAAAAATATTTTATTCCTCAAAAACTTAAAAAAAAAAATTGGTGTAAGTGTCCTGAACACTCACGAAGCTTTGATGTGAAACATGATGCCAAGTTTAATAGCTATTTAAGTGCGGTTTAAGGTCTGTTTAGTCAATTTCAAGTAACTGTTTAGACATTGTCAAGTCTCTGTCAACCAACTGTCATTAAGTCACTGTTAAGTTACAATCACTGCTTAGTCACTGTGAAGTCCCCGCTAAGTCACTTATTAGTCATTGTCAAGTCTCTGTCAACAAACTATCACGCATTAGTCACTGCCAAGTCACTATTAAGTCACTGTTAAGTTACAATCACTGCTTAGTCACTGTGAAGTCCGCGCTAAGTCACTGTTTAGTCATTGTCAAGTCTCTGTCAACAAACTATCACCGATTAGTCACTGCCAAGTCACTATTAAGTTACTGTTAAGTTACTATCAAGACACTGTGAAGGCACTGCTTAGTCACTGTATAGTCACTGTGAAGTCCCCGCTAAGTCATTGTCAAGTCACTGTTAAATCAATTTTTAGTCACTGTCAAATCACTTTTGAGTCACTGTAAAGTCACTGTCAAGTTACTATTTAGTCACTGCTTAGTTATTGTGAAGACATTGTCAACTCTCTGTTAAGTCACTGCTTAGTCACTGTCAAGTCATTGGAAAGTCACTTTATAGTTACTATCTTGTCACCGTTCAGTCACTTTTAAGTAACTGTTCGGTTACCGTTCACTCACTCTTTAGTCACTCATAAGTCTTACTTTAATCGATGTTCAGTCACTGTTCATTCATTGTTTAGTCACTCTCTAATCCCCGTGAAGTCATTGTTTAGTCACTGTTAACTTTCTCTTTAGTCACTGTATAGTTTCTGTTTAGTCACTGTTCAGCCACTGTTAAGTAAGTGTTCAGTCACTGTCTAGTCACTTCTTAGTCACACTTTAGTCACTGTTCATTTATTGTTTAGTCACTGTGTGTCACTGCTTAGTCACTGTCGGGTCATTGGCAAGTCACTGTTAAGTCACTGTTAAGTCACTGTCAAAACACTGTCAAGTTCCTCCACTTTCCCTCCTCTTTCCACCCAATGCCCATTTTTACTCCTCTTCCCCTGGGACACGTTGCTAAAACAACAACACAATATATGCTGACCTCAGCGTCACGTGACGCTGAAATCAAATTCACTTCTACTAAAATCGCCCGTACCGAAATTAAAGATGGTGGAAAACCATCGTGCCAACTGAAAAAAATAATGATGCAGATCGATTCTTAAGACCCGAAATAGGGGGAAACCGTTGAGTTCGGTCAGGTTTTTTTTCGACTTGCGCTAAAACTGTTCTTTTTTTTACAGAGAGTGGACTTATATCGGGTTTTGGTTTGGGACGTTGTCATAAATAAATATGAGTTAATGGTCCGGTTCGATAGACCCACATCACGGTTAAATTCAGCTTTGTTTTAAAGAAGCTTTCCTTATTTTATATTAGGCCCTCGCTGGCACAGAGCCTCACTTACACATAGAAACAATACACATACACATACATTTCACGCGCTGCAACAACATTTACACACAACTCAAACGAAGAGCGGCAAATGTTCCATTTGGATTTATTGTTATACAAATTTATACATAAATATACTACGTAGTTGTGTACACAAGTCTGTTTGTATATGTATGTCTGTTTGTGTTGGCACTGCGACGGCAATGTATTACAATTAATTTGGCACACACGGCGTATGCTGAATATTATTTTTGGTGCACATCTCTGCAATTGAGTAAATCCGTGGCAATTATACAAGAACACAGTTCTTCTTCTTCTTCTTCAGCGGCAATTTGCAGCTAGCCAAATGCAATCTAGAAAAAAGTCCACTTGTTTGCCACGGCCACGGTTGGTGATTGATGACCGAATCGACGACAACGACCTCCAAAGATGCGACAAGCTCGCCCCATAAATGATTCATCTAAGTAGCCTGTCACCCCCAAAACACACCCACACAAGATGGGGTCAGGTCAAAGGTCGTGGATGCTTTAAATGATTGAAAAAAAAAGGAACATCACACATTTACATTTCAGCTTTAAAAAAGATAAATGGACGGCAGATGAATAAATGTCTGACAAAATGAAAGATGGGTAGTCTACACTGAAAGTAAATCACACCGATTAAGGAATGTATTTACAATGAATTGAATGGATTTATATTTTGGCAGAATCACTCAACTTGAACTGAGAACTGAGAAAAAAAGTGTGTGTGCTTAATTAATTAACAACGTCGAAGGCGTAAAGAGTGAGCGTTTGTCAAGAGTGAATCGAAAAGTAAGAGTATATGGAAATGGAAAATAAGCGTGAGTCTTCGACCTCGTCAAGCATTAAGCTCGTGTCGGTGGTTATAGAGAAGTGTGTTCAGCCCCTGAGGGCCAGGCGTGACAATCGCTGTGTTATATTGTTGTGGTGTGGCATGAGAGTACCCTGGGAAAACACTTTAAAGATTTTTTGTTCTTCCCACATTCAATACCTCTGATCCAAAACTTAATTGAACTGGGTGAATTTGATGGTTTTTAACCCTTTAAAATGTTCTAACGTATAGTTTCTTAAATGTTCAATGTTGTTCACAGAGAAAACCAAAATGAAGAATGGAGAAAGCTACACGTGGAGTGCAGAAAAACTGCACTTCGTAGAGGTTAATGAATAAGTTGTCAAATGCTTCTCCATCTAGGGGATCAACCATCAAGAAAGCCGGACTACGCACAGATAGTTTAAAACGTCTTTCATCAGATCAGGCAGTTGCATTAATGGTGGACATTAAGTTTTCAATGCCCCAATACAGCACAGAAATGGTCAGTCCAAAATTGTATCCATGCTATGATCTCGTTAAAAGGTCAAAAATGTTGTGATATTTCAGTGGAATTATTTTTACCGAATTATATATCGTCAGATATCGTCCAATCTGAATCATATGATCAATTAGTTAAAAAATAAAGTTGTGATTCAAATTCAGATTCTGATTAAATTTGCAAAAAGTAATTTCGCCAAATATTTTTATCAACTTTGAGTTGATTTTTTTTAGATACTACCCAGATCTAACCTATCTAGATCCAACCCAGATCCCACCCAGGCCCCAACCAGATCCCACCCAGATCCCAACCAGATCCCACCACGATTTTACCCTGATCCCATCCCACCCAGTTCCTACTTAGATCCCACCCATATCCTACCCAGATCCCAGCCGGATCCCAGTCAAATCCTACCCAGATCCCACCCAGATCTCACCCCGATACCACCCAGATCCCGACCATATAAGACTCCACCCAAAACCCTCTCAAATACCACCAGATCTCACTAAGATCCCATCAAGATCTAACCCAGATCTTTTCCAGAACCCACTAAGTTGCCCCTCTTCAGCATCTTTCCTACCTCTACGCTACTCCCTCTGACCATTCTCTTGTGTTTTTGTGTGTGTTTGCCGGAAAACTCAGCAAAACAACGACGTCAGCGTCACGTGACGCTCAAATCAAATTTTACTCCTACTAAAATCGTCCGTTCCGAAACTAAAGATGTTTCACAGGGAGCATGAAATAACGCCCAGGGAAATAACGCCCGTGGGCGTTATTTCACTCCAAAAAGGGAAAAAACGCCCACGGGCAAAGTCATGGCCAAGACCGAGCATCGGAAAAATCTAAATCCAATCATACTCAAATTTCACATGGCGTTCCAAGTGTTACATGTTTCAATATTCTTATAATATTACAATACCAATAGCAAAGAAGACAAAAGTTATTGCGGCGCTATTTAAAAGGATTTTGTTAAAGGTTTGTGTGTTTGTGGAAGATGACATACGAAAAATAGTGCCGCCGCCAAATTTTTTTTTTCAAAAAAAAAATTTTGCCTGTGGCGCTCTTTTCCTACTTCACCTCTCGCATACCAACCTACACCGCACTTTTAAGTGATTTTGTTAAAGGATTGTGTATCTGTAAGAGTTTAATATATTATATTATATATTTTACTAGCAAATAACCCGTCGCGCTTCGCTGCGCCTTCAATAGTACAACAACGCACACTCACTTACCCCCCATTTCCCACCCACATCCCACCCACTTCCCGCCCACATACCACCCACATCCCACCCACTTCCCGCCGACATACCACCCACTTCCCGCCCTTTCCCGCCCACATCCCACCCACATACCACCAACATCCCACCTACATACCACGCACTCCCCCCCTCTTTCCGCCGTCCACTTCCCGCCCACATACCACCCACTTCCCGCCAATTTCCCGCCCACTTACCGCCCTCAACCCGCCCACATCCCACCCACATCTCACCCACTTCCCGCCAATTTCCCGCCCACTTACCGCCCACATCCCGCTCACATTCCACTCACATCCCACCCTCTTCCCCCCACTTCACGCCAATTGCCCGCCCACATACCACCCACATCCCACCCACTTCCCGCCCATTTCCCGCCCACATCCCACCCACATACCACCCACATCCCACCCATATACCACCCACATCCCACCCTCTTTCCGCCGTCCACTTCCCGCCCACATCCCACCCACTTCCCGCCAATTTCCCGCCCACTTAACGCCCACATCACACACACTTCCCGCCAATTTCAGGCCCACTTACCGCCCACATCCCGCTCACATTCCACTCACATCCCACCCTCATCCCCCCACTTCCCGCCAATTTACCGCCCACATCCCACCCACTTCCCGCCCACATACCACCCGCTTCCCGCCCATTTCCCGCCCACATCCCTCCCACATCCCTCCCACATCCCACCTACATCGCTCCCAATTCCCGCTACATTCCACACACTTTACATCCACTTACCACCCACTTTCCACCCACATCCCAGTGGGCTTCCCGGCGGTATTTCCAACATACTACGTTTTAGTTACAAATCATTTGTATGGGAAAAAGAAAAGGGCTATTTTTAGGGTTTTTCCAGCAATAATTCTAATTTTTCTCGCCGTAAAAACCATCCTTGAACTTCAACGAACATTTTAAAAAAAGATTTGGCCAAATTGGTCCAGGCGTTGTTGAGTTATGCGCTTACCAACACATTTTGCGATTCATTTTTATATTATAGATAATATAAAAATATTGAACCATGTATCATCTGGAACGCCATCTAGAATCAACTCCTAAATTTTACACCTTCTGTCGCCCACGGGCGTTATTTCGTCTTTCATCTTTCCCCATCTAATTCAATATCTTAGCTAAATATCGCTTTCATCACTTTAATTTCTTGATAATATTGATTTCAACCCGCTCTTTATTTTGTATCTCCCTTAAGAAACTCGAGAAAAGCTGTAAGTGGTGAAGGAAATTTTATTTTAGCTATTTTTAAAGCCACACCACGTGCATTTTCTGTTTACGGTCAAATCTAAAGGGCTACAAGCTCATTGGAATCATTCAACGCGTTATTGGGAAGAAAGTTTCAAAAGCAAGGCAGACTTTATAAATTCTTGGAAATAATTCGGGATGAGCCAAGCTCGGTTTGGCCCTTTGTAGCTGTATAGCCAATTATACATTATATTGACAATTCAGGATGAGGATTTTACTGCTTCCGTTACATTTACGAATGCAACCGAAGGAGATTTGAATGCCCTTACCCAGAAACGCAAAAATCAGCGAAATATAGAAAACAAAATTATGGAATTGAGCAAAAATTTAGACAGAGGTAAAATTTCACTTGAAGATCTTACGCATGCAATTCTACAAATGATTTTGGTGATTTGAACTCGGATTCTCTTTAAATTGATGATGATAATAATAATAATGAAGATACTGATTTGAGATTAAATCAAACGGTTGAAGTCCTTGCATAATATTTGTGGAAAGCCCGAGGCATGTGGCATTAAAGCCATGTCATCATTTAAAAATCGGGGCGCAGTGTTATGACAAATTAGTAGAAAAAACGAAAAAAATAATATTAATAGCTCTGCCCATATTGCAGTCAAATAATTAAAGACCATTTCACAATATTTTATATTAAATATATTTTGTTCCATTACATATTGCTATAATATTGACGTGTGATGAGAGGAGGGAAGGTGAAATAATCGCGGATGATGCGGGCGTTATTGCACTCATGACAGCAACGTCCGTTGTTTTTACTTCACTTTTTAAAGTGCAATAGCGTTAACGGGCGTTATTTCCCGTTTCACATCAAAAATATTTTTAAATTGTCTAAAACGAAAACAAAATATACTAATACTTTTTGTCCAGATATTTCTTTTGGGGAATATTTGAACATTCAGTCCAAAGTTCAAGTCGATAGCTTTAAAACAAGTGAGAAAGTCGGTCAAGCCCGACAATAACATACTCTGTACCCGGAGCAGAAGCTGAATGACATACTGGTGCTGCGCTCATCTCAAAGTCTCTCTCTTTTTTTCTCTCTTTCTCTCTCTCGCTCTCTCTCTCTCTCTCTAAGTTTGTGTGGTGTTAGTTGTGAATGGGTGGGAGGGGGGGTGGGGCGAGGGGGATGTACTTTTTTGCTCATAACTTGAGAACCGCTGATCAAATCTTTATCATTTCTTCGGCAAATCGATACATTTTGCTAATTACTAACTATCTCTAAAAAGTACCAAACGTCTATCTTCAAAACTGTAGGAGATAAAACGTTTTTTCTGAATTGTGGGGGCGGAAGGGGGCGTGGCAAAAATTGAAAATAAACTTGATCTGCCTGCAAGTATAAGAAGCATTTGTCCCATACATGTCAAACCTCTATCTCTTACCAGCTCTGAGATCTGTTTGTTCATACGGACGGACAGACGGACAGACGGACATGGCTATATCGACTCGGCTGTTGATGCTGATCAAGAATATATATACTTTATATAGTCGGAAATGATTAATATACTCTATGTACCTTACAGAGTATAAATACGATTGCTATTGAATTAAGTTGATCGCTTAGGTTTTTTTTCGGTCTTTTAGGTTCCAAGAATATCGGTTCTCGGATATGAGTATATGAAAAATTTCAAATATCGGTTCCAGTTCCGGTTCTGGATCCGAGTTTTATTGGGTTCTTTTCGGTATACTGTTCCGGTTCGGCTTCCGGTTTGATTCCCTACAGACGCGTGCTCTAAGTCAGTACTGAATTCCTGGATGTTCCATTTGGAAAACTGGGCAAGCTGGCAAGGCGCAGCTAGGAACAATAATCATTAGGCTATTCTCGGTCCACTCGGATATAATAAGTCCACAATAGAAGACAACTCATGGACCGACCGAAAGTACTAAATGCACTCTAAAGAAATAAACAGGGCGACAGATGGAAGAAGAAGAAAGTGGCGGGACGGCAGCAAGGAGTTTTGTCATGTCACATTCAGCTCCGCTAGCTGAGAGTATCCAAGAAGCTGGAGGATGTGCAGTGCAAAACAAGTGATGCCATAGAGCCGTTTTTTCCAAAAAAAAAAATGTATTACTTTCGTTTTTTCAAGTGTACTTACCTTAGGCAGAACACAAGAGTGAGAGAAGACAGTTAAATCACACACACACACACTCACACTCGCGCACTCAATCAGGTGTCACCCCTTAGCCAGGCGCACATTTCTTTCTCCGTATCAAAGATCCCGCGAGCAGCAAACTTCAAACGGCTTTCGTTTATTTATACAAAATTAGTTTATGTCTAACAACAACAACAACAACAGCAACATTAGCACTTAAAAAACGCTTTTGTGTGTTCGGGTTTGCCTCGTTTATTATTTTAATAATTCTTTAGGTTTTAGCGGCTCTTTTGACGCACAACTCTCGACCGCCCAACAACTGCACTGAAAGCAACTGAAGACGTATGCTACAATATTTTCACATAGAAAACAAAATGGAAATTGGAGCAAAATCTAATTTAAATGCATGCCAAGTCGATTTGTTTATAATTATTTGTTATTAATTGCAATAAGCGGGCATGAGGGGGCGTACATACGTAATTTTTTGTGTTTCAAATTTGCCAGCGCCCTCTGGCGAGTAAAACCAGCCACGGTTTATGCTGTTGGAGATGAGTTATTTTTGTTAGGGGCACTCGAACAAAAAAAGAAAAATCATTTGTATAATTTCTATATATTTATGTTTAAAAATTAAATTAACAACTTTTCTAAAAAAAATTTAACTGTTAAATATATGACTGGCTGTCACATCCTCAATTTCCCCGCCATCTAAAGTTTTCATTTGACATTCACATAGAAAGTGTATAATTTTGCGTTCCGCATTTCGTCTTTGTTCGGAACTGAGTCCATCCAGTAGCATTTGAGCCTTGGCCAACAAACTGTGACTGGTTTTCTGCTGCTGTTGCTCCATTTGCAGCTGCAACTGCAGCTCTTTGGATTGTTGTAAAACTGTTTCCATATTGGCTATCACCGCGCCAAGCAGCTGATCCGAATTGCCATTAGAAGCATCTTCAGAGGACTCAGCTGGCGTTTCTTCGGTTAACATAAAACCCTCCTCATCTGCTGTGGTGGTGGTCACGGTTTGATTAAGCAGGAATTCTGTTTCGGTTAAAAATTCTATTTGTTCTTCCTCATCCAAATCCTCATTGTCGGTACTAAAGCTGATTTGGTCAGCAGTTGACTTTGACTCTGGCACTTTGGGTGGACGTCCACGTTTCTTGATGTTTTCTATAACCAGAGGAACACCTTTACGAAAGTGTCTGCCCAGAAAAAGTAAATCATCAAAGTGTCGCCAGGTCAGCGGCTGCGTGGGATTGATCTGATGATTGCGATATTCCCGGGCAAAACGATCACGTAACTTCTTCCAGCTATTGTAGCAGAGTTCCTCTAAAAGGGAAAAACCTTTAGTATTGGTCGCACTTTGCCTAATTCGTCTCCACACTCACCGCTCACACTCAGGCTCTCGGATATCTGGCGCCAGGCCAGATTCTTGGCTGTTAAATTTTTGGACACGCGTATCTGATGTCTATCATACAGGACTGGATGCATTTTGACCAGCTCAATTAGCTGTTGACTGAATATATCATCTTGAAAATCCTCTTCCTCCACTCCTAATCCTTCCTCTTTTGATTGCTTGGCCGCTGACGCTTTTCGTTTCTCCTTGGGCTCATAAATCATTTTATCGAGATTCTCATGCTTAACCAGTCCCTGTTTATAATGATCCATCAGAAACAACAAGCTGGGAAACATTTCCCAATAGGTGGGCTCATTTGGATAGCTTTGAAACCTTCTTAACTCCTTGCCAAATCTATCTCGGATGCTCTTCCATCTGGTAATACAAGCCCTTTCAGAGGCTTTCATTTTTAGTGATATTTCTTTCCAGGCTTCATCTTTGCGTGCGGCATTTTTGAAGCTTCTGGCAAAAGCTTTGTCATATAAAATGGGATAGTTTTCAATTAATTTAACCAATTCACAGTCGTCCATATTTTCATAGTTAATGTTTTGGATTTAGAGATGGGCAATTTTTGATAAAAACATCGATATGTGTGTGTGTGGCATTTACAGTCTGGGCACCCTTTTATTAGTGGTGCAAACGTGAATCTGTCACGGAGTGTCACGACATGATCGAGACCGAGCACAGTTTCGTAAAACAAAAACTATGGGTTCATACGCAAATATTGAGATAAAATATGAACGAAAAGTTGCCTACATTGCACAGTGGTTTATTTTGGCCTTTTTTTGGCATAAACTCTAGTTTTTAAGTTATAGACCCCAAATTTGGTTTATAATCATATTTTGAGCGCCAAAGACAACTTTGAAAATTTTACTCGATTTGGACCAATATTTGATATAGCTGCCATATAACCGATCTGGCCGATATGGCTCAACTTTTTTGTTTTTTACGCTATTGAACTGAAATTCGGTATGTACTAGTATTTTTGGCTCCTAATACAACATACACAATCTTGTCAGGTTAGGACCACTATTTTATATAGCTGCCATATAACTGATCTGTCCGATTTGCTCCAACTTTGTTGTATTTTACGCTTTTGAACTGAAATTTGGTTCGAACTTTTATTTTTAGCTCTTAATTCAATTTACAAAACTGTTTTTGTTTGTCGCTACCAAACGAACAATTTTTTATCTACCTCTCTCTCGAGTAATATATAATAAAGCCGATCTTCTCGAAGAGTCACACGTAGCACCGTTTTTCAGACAAGTTACATTTATTTTATTATCTTACAAACATATATGTAATTTATATTAATAAATATATTGGTTTTTGTTTTAAACATCATCTTCTTCTTCTTCTAGTACTATAGAGCATCCTTCGTTCAGGTCCTCATCAGAATCAGAATCAGATTGCACGTCCAGTTCTTTTTCAAATGTGTTTTTGTTTTCGGTAGACGGCAACTCCAGAAGACTTAATACTTCTTTGGGAAGAGGTTTTTTGTGTTTTTTCTTTCTCTTTCTTTTAAACAGACACTAGATAGTAATGGATCCGAGGAATCTATCGCCCTGTGGAAAATGTCAGTCATAGTATTGATTCGACTATTTTTCCTTGCGTGTGAGAGTCTGTCCTCTTTGTAGATTTTATTTCGTGCTTCTGAAGCATTTTCGCCTAAGGATCCTAGTGGAACCAACGTCGAATTATTTATTTGAAAACCGTGGACTAATACTTTGTGAATCGTTGGTGACATTGGGTACCACGGGTATTTATACATATATAAGCGAAACGTTTTCTCACAAAAAGTCCGAAATTTTGTAGAGTTTATTTAATGATTACAGGAAATTGCTATTAATATAACGTGAAGATTTTTTAAAAGGGTTTCGTCAAAGCAGGTTATGGATGATAGTTGTTTACTTTTTGCAAAAGCTCTTCTAGCTGTATTACCGTCATTGCTGTTGCCGCTGCCATTCTGCTTTGGCATGCTTATTCGAAGACCCATATCATTCCAAATCTTTTCCTGAATATATTTTTTGCGTGCACTCATTTTAATCTTGTCATCACCTTTTACATGCCATTTTTGTATTTCCATTCTGTATGATATGTTTAGGACAAATTCTAGAAACCGGATCCAAGCATGTAGAGGACTCACCCCAAATTTTAAAGCTTTCAGCTTGGGGGTAAAGGTTTTTGAAGTAAAATCTTTGGTTTCCAGTACTTGTGTTGGCGTGACACCACAAATTGGACAACATTGAGTTGATTTAGTACCAGTTAGTACGTTTAGTACTTTCCCATCAATGAGTGTCATATGCATTTCAAAGGTTAATGATATGTCATCAGCTTCATCCAGTTTATAAGAAAACGTTTTCAGATTATCTATTTGAAAGTCTAACTGATTTTTTTCCATAATTATGTGATCAGTAGTTTCTTTTACAAATTGAATTTTTAGCGGCCTGCAAAATCGAATGGATTGCGGTGTTCTGTTAACCCAGATGTTTCGCTAAAAAGAGTCAATCATTTTTATGGGTATAACAGAAGTTACAAACAAAGAATGATCTGAAAGCTTTACGTCAGGTGATGTTATTTCAAACTTCTGCTTGTATGCACTTTGTCCAGTTGACCCATCAAAGCCATAACTGAAAATTAATTTGAGTTCAGAACTGTCCGGAAATTGCTTGAAAACATCGGATTGCATTTTAATTATTCGCTGTGCAGTATGATTCAAAAGGTTTTGTAGTGACACTTGAGCACTAGTTTCTGTAACTTCTATACCCATTGGCCGACACTGTATTTTAGCTTCTATCACTTGATTGTAACTCGGATAAATTTCGCTGTGATGATTTATGTTCAAAACCCTAGTGTTGACATATTGCTGTTTGGTTAATGAATTTTCCAGGATGTAGCCTAGAGCTTCATTTGGTGTAAGTGGAGTCGGTTTTTGCTTTTGAAGTTGCTTTCTCAATTCTGTTGCGTATTCAGGTGCTGTAATCGTTTCCTTAAGGACCAAGGCCACGTTCGTATCACATTCTCTCTTAGCAGAAGCTGCTGCAGCATGCATAAAAAGATTTGTGTTGTGATCTTTTTCATTCGCAAGCTCAGATGCCAATTTCCTTTTCAATCTTGGCCCTGCGTTTGTATAAGACAATTTTGGGCGTCCAGGTTGTCGTGGCGTCTTACAGGTTTCATTTAATATAATTGATATTTTAGATGACATCCATTCAGCAGGCTTTGACTTAAATCGTTCGACCATGTAGTTACATTTGGGCAGTTTTTTGTTGATAAAGGATTCAAAATTACTTATTTTTTTATTTATTTCTAATTTTTTGTAGTCTTCCACGTGGTAATTTCTCATTTTTTTATGAATCCAGTCTGAGACAAATGATATTTTGCGATTGTTGCTGCGCCAAATATCGAAGAGATCGCTATGACGAAACTCGAACGTCCCTGAATATTGTGGAATTTTGAGAAAAGGGGGACGAACGGGGAAAAGGTGTTAATTAGCGATGAATAACGACATTTATTTGTACAAACTGGCGTACTTAGTTTTTGTCAGCAGGCGTTAGCTCTTTAGTTGTATTCCACGAAACACAGGAGACGCATGTTAATTTTCTACAAAAATACACATAAATTGGACATTAAACACAACTCGAAGACTAAAACTCCACGTAAATGTACTATATACAGGAAGTACTACATACCTTGATCTTCAATTTCCATTATTTTCTTTCTTTTCACGCACAAATGTAAACAAACTAATGTGGCGCCAATTTCTTAACCCTAAGCAGCTGATCGATTGTGTACGTTTGAAAGCTTATAAAAAGCTTCAGTAAAGCTTTTGAAGCGTTAATTTTTAAGTTTTTACATGTATGATGTATTTACTTTAAGAATTTAAAATCAAAAATACAAAACATTAACATGAATTTTTCGACTTTATGCCAAAAAATCGGCCTCTTGGACCATAGTGCATTGGGCAAATTAATTGCCTGTGGGACCTTAGATTAAGCCATAAGTATACATGAAATTTTAAATAATAGAATAATAGAAAAATAGAAATAAAATATATATTTTCTTTAGAAAATTTATATCGTGCTATCTAAAAGCTTTCCATGTAATTGCTGAACATTCCACCAAGCTCATTAAGAAGTAAGGACGTAATTTTTACTGCTGCAGTTTAGTAAGCGACATAATTGATAACACTTATATTTTCATATAAATATGCATTGGACAATGCAGCTGAACATTTCTGAAGAGCTCATCTCTTAATGAATTGCTTTTAGAGCTGCAACAACTTAGTATTTTGCTAAAAATAAAATTAAGTCACGGGATCCTTATGGAATAAATATATTTATACCTATTAACGATATACGTACCATCACTAGATTTGGTTTTGTCACTAACTTATTAGTGCGACCGCGCTCGACTACTTTTGGTATTAGTGTGAAATTTGCTCAACCGCTTATCGATTTGTAATCGTTCAGTTATCGTTTGGTTATATTTAATGCAAGCGTGCAGTTGTGTGTGCGCATTGGAATTTATGCAAGAGTGCCTGTGCGTGTGTGTGTGTGTGTGACCAAAAAAGCCGACTTCAAAAAGAAAAAAAATCGTTGCGCCCAGTTTAGTTGTTGTTTTTGTTGTTGTTGATTCATTACATACGCTCCCCCCCCTCGCGGTCACTCTCTCTCTTACTTCTGTATCTGGCTCTCAGTCAGTTCGACGGCTGGTTGGCCACTTGAAGGCAAAAGAAACAATCGCAGACCCGGGAGCGGCCAAAGAAGGCAACGTCATAAAAATTTGTCATCAAATTTGTTGATTGTGAGAGGTGTTCATCATGATTTTACTGGAAATCAATAATCGCATAATAGAGGAAACACTGTTGGTGAAATACCGCAATGCTCAGGCCGGGTGAGTTCCTTTTTATAACCTTATTCCAATTCCACCATTTTCAATTTCAATTTTTATCTATTTCCTTTGGCCCTCGTGTTATCAGTTTTTGGATTTGCTTTATCAGCTCTCTCCCTCTCTCTCTCTGTAAAATATATATTAAAAATACCTTTTTGGGTGTAGTTTCCAAAGCAAAAAACACACTCATCGAGCGGAGCTTTCTGTCTCCCTTGCTCTTGCATTTGTTAATTCATTTATTTAAAAGTCATTTAAAGCATCATTTGCTTTTTGTGCATTATCCGACGGGTCAGCTCTACTGACTCATCCACATCCAACTTAAATTAAGAAAAACTCTTGTTATGCTACCATAAGAACTGTTATACAAAAAATTGTGATGCCATGTCTAAAATTAACTGTTCAACGGAGCTAAAGTGGCATATTTTGGCTTTACTTACCAATTTGTGTCTCAAATGCTCCAAAACTAACCCAAAAGACGAACGGCATCCTGTTTAATCACTTCTATTATAACAGACGACTTGTGTTTGTGTACAATACCCCTAAATACTGTTATACTGAACTTGTCCCTGGAGTCAAAGTGGCATATTATGGTTTAACTTTCCAATTTGTGTCTCAAATGCTCCAAAACTAACCGAAATAGACGAACGGCATCCTGTTTAATCACTCATATTATAACAGACGACTTGTGTTTGTGTACAATACCCCCAAATACTGTTATACTGAACTTGTCCCTGGAGTCAAAGTGGCATATTTTGGCTTTACTTTCCAATTTGTGTCTCAAATTCTCCAAAACTAACCGAAAAGACGAACGGCATCCTGTTTAATCACTCATATTACAACAGATGACTTGTGTTTGTGTACAAAACCCCTAAATACTGTTATACTGAACTTGTCCCTGGAGTCAAAGTGGCATATTTTTGCTTTACTTTCCAATTTGTGTCTCAAATGCTCCAAAACTAACCGAAAAGACGAACGGCATCCTGTTTAATCACTCATATTATAACAGACGACTTGTGTTGGTGTACAATACCCCAAAATACTGTCATACTGAACTTGTCCCTGGAGTAAAAGTGGCATATTTTGGCTTTACTTTACAATTTGTGTCTCAAACGCTCCAAAACTAACCGAAAAGACGAACGGCATCCTGTTTAATCACTCATATTATAACAGACGACTTGTGTTTGTGTACAATACCCCCAAAAACTGTTATACTGAACTTGTCCCTGGAGTCAAAGTGGCATATTTTAGCTTTACTTTCCAATTTGTGTCTCAAATGCTCCAAAACTAATCTTAAATACGAACGGCATCCTGTTTAATCACTCATATTATAACAGACGACTTGAGTTTGTGCACAATACCCCTAAATACTGTTATACTGAACTTGTCCCTGGAGTAAAAGTGGCATATTTTGGCTTTATACTCCAATTTGTGTCTCAAAAGCTCCAAAACGAACCTTAAATACGAACGGCATCCTGTTTAATCACTCATATTACAACAGACGACTTGTGTTTGTGTACAATACCCCCAAAAACTGTTATACTGAACTTGTCCCTGGAGTCAAAGTGGCATATTTTAGCTTTACTTTCCAATTTGTGTCTCAAATGCTCCAAAACTAATCTTAAATACGAACGGCATCCTGTTTAATCACTCATATTATAACAGACGACTTGAGTTTGTGCACAATACCCCTAAATACTGTTATACTGAACTTGTCCCTGGAGTAAAAGTGGCATATTTTGGCTTTATACTTCCAATTTGTGTCTCAAAAGCTCCAAAACGAACCTTAAATACGAACGGCATCCTGTTTAATCACTCATATTACAACAGACGACTTGTGTTTGTGTACAATACCCCCAAAAACTGTTATACTGAACTTGTCCCTGGAGTCAAAGTGGCATATTTTAGCTTTACTTTCCAATTTGTGTCTCAAATGCTCCAAAACTAATCTAAAATACGAACGGCATCCTGTTTAATCACTCATATTATAACAGACGACTTGTGTTTGTGTACAATACCCCCAAATACTGTTATACTGAACTTGTCCCTGGAGTAAAAGTGGCATATTATGGTTTAACTTTCCAATCTGTGCACTAATGCTCCAAAACTAAGCGAAAAGACGAACGGCATCCTGTTTAATCACTCATATTACAACAGACGACTTGTGTTTGTGTACAATACCCCCAAATACTGTTATACTACACTTGTCCATGGAGTCAAAGTGGCATGTTTTGGCTTTACATCCAATTTTTGTCTCAAATGCTCCAAAATAAACCTAAAAGACGAACGGCATCCTGTTTAATCACTCATATTAAAACAGACGACTTGTGTTTGGGTACAATACCCCTAAATACTGTTATACTGAACTTTTGCCTGGAGTTAAAGTGGCATATTTTGGCTTTACTTACCAATTTGTGTCTCAAATGCTCCAAAACTAACCGAAAAGACGAACGGCATCCTGTTTAATCACTCATATTATAACAGACGACTTGTGTTTGTGCACAATACCCCCAAATACTGTTATACTGAACTTGGCCCTGGAGTCAAAGTTTCATATTTTGGCTTTACTTACCAATTTGTGTCTCAAATGCTCCAAAACTAACCGTAAATAGACGAACGGCATCCTGTTTAATTTATATTTTATAACAGACGACTTGTGTTTGTGTACAATAGCCCTAAATACTGTTATACTGAACAGATTCTTGAAGTCAAAGTCATATTTGGGCAATGATTTATATTCTCTTTGGAGTTATAATATGGCATATTTAAGCGTTATATATCTTAATTATGTGTGAATTTCTCCGCACAGAAGTTTTAAGTAGGCGATTGACACCCTGTATATACTATATAGTTAACTTATAACTTATATGTACACAAAAATAAACAAATGTCGCCAACATATAGAATCAAAATAGCGATTAACACGATAAGATATTGGAAAGCTAACTCAATCTGTATACTCATAAATGTTCGTTTTGCCTTTTGTTTTTTATTTCCAGACTCAAACCAGAATCGATAGACATACGAATAGCAGACTTTGATGGAGTACTTTATCATATCTCCAATGTGAATGGCGATAAAACAAAAGTTCGGGTGAGTTTTATTGACAGCAAAAGATAACCACAAAATACCAAATTTATCTTTGTTTTTTCTGTTTATAGATCAGCATATCGTTAAAGTTTTACAAACAGCTGCAGGAACACGGCGCCGATGAATTATTGAAGCGCGAATATGGCAGTTTGCTGACGGACACAGAAGAAGGTACGCCCAGACTTCTTTGCTTTTACGAAAAATCTTATAAAACTTGTTGAGTTTTTTCCCCTCCCAACAGGTTACAATGTTTCTGTACTTATTAATCTGGAGGACATACCCTCCGATTGGGAGCAAATTGCCAAGAGAATTGGACTGCTGAAACGGAACTGCTTTGCCTCGGTTTTCGAAAAGTACTTCGATTACCAAGAGCAAGGCGAAGAGGGCCAAAAGCGTGCAGTCATTAACTATCGCAATGATGAGACACTGTGAGTAAAAAGAAGAAAAACCAAATAATTGGGGAACAGAATAATAAAATTTTCTTAATTCTTAGCTATGTGGAGGCCAAGCCCGATCGTGTCACTGTGGTTTTTAGTACCATTTTTCGTGATGAGGATGATGTTATCATAGGCAAAGTATTTATGCAGGAATTGAGAGAAGGCCGTCGGGCCTCGCATACAGCGCCACAAGTGCTCTTTTCGCATCGCGAACCGCCGCTGGAATTGGCCAATACGGATGCCCGAGTGGGCGATAATATTGGCTATGTCACATTTGGTAAGTTGAGAAACGAATTAACTGATAACTGTTATACCATAGTTGTATGGGTCACTATTGATTCATAATTAACCAAAAATACCGAAAGAAATCCTGTATTAAAGCAAATGACTTGTGTTGGTGAACAAAAGATTAAAATACTGTTATACAGAACAGTGTCTTGGAGTCAAAGTGGCATATTTTGGCTTTACTTTCCAATTTGTGTCTCAAATGCTCCAAAACTATTGGAAAAGACGAACGGCATCCTGTTTAATCACTCATATTACAACAGACGACTTGTGTTTGTGTACAATACCCCTAAAAACTGTTATACTAAACTTGGCCCTGGAGTCAAAGTGGCATATTTTGGCTTTACTTACCAATTTGTGTCTCAAATGCTCCAAAACTAACTGAAAAGACGAACGGCATCCTGTTTAATCACTCATATTACAACAGACGACTTGTGTTTGTGTACAATACCCCTAAATACTGTTATACTGAACTTGTCCCTGGAGTAAAAGTGGCATATTTTGGCTTTACTTACCAATTTGTGTCTCAAATGCTCCAAAACTAACCGAAAAGACGAACGGCATCCTGTTTAATCACTCATATTATAACAGACGACTTGTGTTTGTGTACAACTCCCCCAAATACTGTTATACAGAAATGTTTCCTGGAGTAAAAGTGGCATATTTTGGCTTTACTTACCAATTTGTGTCTCAAATGCTCCAAAACTAACTGAAAAGACGAACGGCATCCTGTTTAATCACTCATATTACAACAGATGACTTGTGTTTGTGTACAATACCCCAAATACTGTTATACTGACCTTGTCCCTGGAGTCAAAGTGGCATATTTTTGCTTTACTTTCCAATTTGTGTCTCAAATGCTCCAAAACTAACCGAAAAGACGAACGGCATCCTGTTTAATCACTCATATTATAACAGACGACTTGTGTTTGTGTACAACTCCCCCAAATACTGTTATACAGAAATGTTTCCTGGAGTAAAAGTGGCATATTTTGGCTTTACTTACCAATTTGTGTCTCAAATGCTCCAAAACTAACTGAAAAGACGAACGGCATCCTGTTTAATCACTCATATTACAACAGATGACTTGTGTTTGTGTACAATACCCCCAAATACTGTTATACTGAACTTGTCCCTGGAGTCAAAGTGGCATATTTTGGCCTTACTTACCAATTTGTGTCTCAAATGCTCCAAAATAAACCTAAAAGACGAACGGCATCCTGTTTAATTTCTCATATTATACCAGATGACTTGTGTTCGTGTACAAAATCCACAAATACTGTTATACAAATGTTTCTAATCGAATTAAAATCCTCCTCTATAATCTCTTTTCTTTCTTTTACATCTTACAGTGCTCTTCCCTCGTCATACCAATAAAGAAACAAGGGATAATACCATCAATTTAATACACATGTTCCGAGATTATTTGCATTATCACATCAAGGTGAGACCCATCATAAACTTGATCTTAAAAGACGCGCCTAAAATAATCACTTAATTTGTAGTGTTCCAAGGCTTACATTCATTCGCGTATGCGTGCAAAAACCTCCGATTTTCTGAAGGTGCTCAATCGTGCCAGGCCCGAGCCCAAAACTACGGAGAAGAAAACCATAACGTAAGTAATTTTCTAGTTTAACCAAACATTGTATCTTACTTTTCTCATATTTTACAGGGGGAGAACATTTATACGCAAAGAATGATCCGTTTTCGTGCAGTATAATTAATTGTTTTTATATAAAAAATAAATCAACAAAAAACAGAACTTTTGGCAAGCAAAATAATATAAATAACAAGTGTTCCAAAAACAAAAACGTTATATCTAAGTCGTAAATGAACAAAGAAACAATAGTTGTGCGTTGTGTGTCGAGTCAGTAAATTAACAAAAATAATAATACTTGTGGATCCCTAAATTAACCCATACATTTGTGTAGAGAACGCATTTAACAATTAAAATGGATATCCATATAAAAACCTTTGATACATCCAGATTAATCCCAAAACACATTAAATAAAAAGAAACAATACCTTAAATGGCAATATTAAACAAACACAATGCAATTTTTAAAAATAATTTGTGGTTTTATTTCAATTAGGGAGGAACGGATGTATAATGTCTAGAACGTTTGAGTATAAGTAACAACGATTGGCCAGAAAAAAAACCATATGTCGGAACCGACCGGATCGGATGACTACTTCTGGTAGCTGCTATAGAAATGATCGGAAAAACTGTTTTTTTTTTTTCTCAATATTAGCGCTCTTAAACTTTTCCTTTCCAGCTTAAAGAATGGTAAACATCTATCAGAATAGTTTGAAAACAATACAGGCGTCAAGAGGGCTGCTTGCTGAGTCCATTACAATCGTCTTTGTATATAGACGATATGTACGCGGACGATATTGTCGTTATGTCAGAATCACCCAAAGGAATTCATAATATGCTAAACTCGTTGCACAGCTACAGTCAAAAGTGGATCAAGGTCTTTAAAACAAAAGTACTGTCGATTCGCAACGGCAGAGGGAGATCAACTTATGCTGAAAGTCACTGCTCGGTAAACAAGAAGTGGCTCATAGTATTAGGTATAATTTTTTTTCTTAAAAAGATTTTTAGACTACCAAAAAGTACGCCAAACTATGCACTGCACTTCGAAACTGGACTAAGCACATTGATTTTGGATTGCGATTGCACTTCAACTAAATTGCCAGACAGTCGATTTCCAAAAATTGTAACAAGTTATCTCATTGAGAATAGGCTCCAGTTTTTCCGAGAGCGGGAAAGGATAGGCGGTGAGCAAGAGGTTTCCATCAAATCGCATACAGAGATTATGCAAAAATGTACGAATTAACGAGGACCTTGGCGGATCTCTGGCGAAGCAAAGCACTACCCGAACGATCAATAGAAAACTAAATTTAAGCCTAGGAGATAAAAACTATTTTAGCGATGAAATACACTGCATCATATCAGTTTAATAAGCACCACATGAGAACGTCCTGTTCCTTTTTTTGTAGTTTAGTGCAACAAAAAAAACATTAAAAAAATTTTTAAAATTATGTGTGAGTTCAGACCAGAATGGTGACAATTCTGCGTCGATTGCATTTTGAATCATCAAAATCGGTTCAGTGTAACTAGAGATATCATGGCCGCCAGCTCGAAAAACGTGGTTTCGAGATAAATGCGTTTAAAGTTTGAAGTAATGTGAAAATTACTAGTATTTGTGAAGACATTGGTCGAAAAAAAGGACTATATCTTCTTAAGTATTCTGAATTTATATATCCAAGCTATATAGAAAAATGCAAAAAAAAAAAACGAAAAAAAATTTTTTCAGAAAAATTTTTTTTTTTATTTTTTTCTTATTTGCTTAAACGTTCTATTAGGATCTTATAAACATCCTGCAAAACTTTCAAGCTGATTCGAAACTCAGTTTTAAAGATATAAACAAAAACAATTATTGAGCGTGTTCAGCAGCATAAATCGATGACAAAAAATCGACTATTTTTGTTAGATTGTGCTGCTGAACGGGCATGATGCGCAATCATGTTTGCTATTTTTCGTGATTGTGTTAGATGTGAATCTAACAAAGAAATAGTTTGTTAGAATTGCTTGATTATGATTTGTTATCGATAGCAAACAGCTGCCAGAAGTAAACAAAGGCTGCAGGCAATAAGTCCCCAATGAAATAAGTCCCCAAACGATAAAATGAAATAAGACCCCAAATTTGGGGAGTTATTTCATAATGAAATAATACCCCAATTTAAATTATGAAACAAGGCCCCACTGAAATGAAATAAGGCCCCAAAATAAAATGAAATAAGGCCCCAAATTTGGGGTGTTATTTCATAATGAAATAATACCCCATTTTGAAAAATGAAATAACACCCCAATTTTTCAATTCTATTTTTTTTGTTCATTTTATTGCTTTATTCAATTTATTCAATAAAATAAAAACTATTGGAAATACCTAGTATAAAATTTTAAAATATTTTTTTATTTGGATTTTTAGTGAAACAAACTACCTATAACATTAAATAATAATGAAAATTTTTTACACAAAAATCGCGCGATTTTTTTGTAAAAAATTTTCGCCTGCGGCGCTTAGATTGACACAATTTTTTTGATATAATATAAAAAGTTTGCATATAAAAAAAAATTCGTCTGCAGCGCTAAGATTTTTTAAAATAGACAATATAACTACCTCGTCAAAATACAGCATTTTCTGTTCTTTGAAGTAGAACAAATTTCCAGTTCGCCGTAATGCAACAATTTTTTCGCACTTCATAATTTTATCTCGCACTTGAACGTCTGCTTTACACAATGCAAATCACTAAACTGATCAACAAACTCAAAAGCTTATCACTGAACTAATTGTAAAACGGTACTTTTGCACATCTGTACAAAAATGCATCAAATACTAAGTCAGAAAACGCAGGCAGATAAGAAAATTAACCGTTATTGGAATTTTTTTCCATATATCAGCAAAAATAAGACAAATGAAATAAGACCCCAAAAAATTCATATTAAAAATTGGGGTCTTATTTCCGCGAAATGAAATAAGACCGCAAACCTAATTTTTGGGGCCTTATTTCATTTCTTCTTTTGGGGACTTATTTCATTTTGAAATTTTATTTAGGAAATAAAGCCCCAAAAAATGAAATATCACCCCAAATTTGAGAAAAAATCGTTGTTTTTGTTTTCCATATAAATTTTTGGGGCCTTATTTCATTTTTTTTTTGGGGCCTTATTTCATTGGGGCCTTATTTCGCAGCGCCGTAAACAAACATGGAATTTTGAGAAGGCAAATGCAAAATGAATGTGGAAACCTCTTTGTTTTTAATAAATGAATTGGCAGAGGACTCCTCCCAGATAAGAGCTTGATAGGGAAGCCCATATCCTCTTACACGATAATCACAAGAAATGAAACCCGGCGCCTGGTTACGGAAGAATGGTTTCGGCTTGCGCAGTAGCTAGGGTCACATGGTCCTCGTTTAACCTGAAATCGAAAACATCTTACTTGTGGTCTTGGCCCTACCGGGTCACTGCCTTATTGGCAGGCATGCTGCACGCTTGAACGTCGCTCAAGGACTCATAGCTAGAGATGGGCTCGCGACGGGATTCCAGCGGGACCCGAGAGAAGTAGTGGATCAAGTACGACGATATTCAATTTAAATATGTTGGTCTGGATCGGGAGGGAACGAGGGTGAATTGTCCTTATTCGCCCATCTCTACTCTTAGCCTATTGCCACTTTGTTAAAATTAGCATTTTTAGACCCTTCTTTGCGTGGTCAGGAGTCCTTTTTAATGGACCCGCCGGGGCTGGGCTTACAACAAAGTTAAAACAAGTAAGACCATTGCAGTCGAGTTAGCTCGACTTCAAAATACCCTGTACAATTGACAAACACACACATACACAAACAAACACACACGCACACATACACACAAACGCGCCCTCACACACTCGGGCGCAAGCAGCAAGCAATGCGTAATAAGCAAAGCGTGGGGGGAGGGGGGGTGCAAAAATTGTTTCGTTAATAACTTCTGTGTTTTTGCTCAGATCTCATTGTGCGTTTCAGAATAGATAGATTACGGGCCTAGCGACGATGTTGTAACTTTAAAATTGTGGCTCTGACAGTTTTTTGCGGTTTAAGGGGGGGGGGGGGGAATTTTGCAAATCTGAAACAAACTTGATCTGCGTACGGCCTATACCTATGTACATGCAAAAATTTGTATCGCTATCTCTTATAGTCTCTGAGATCTACGCGTTCATACAGACAGACGGACGGACGGACAGACGGACATGGCTAAATCGACTCGGCTGTTGATGCTGATCAAGAATATATATACTTTATAGGGTCGGAAATGCTTCCTTCTCCCTGTTACATACATTTGCACAACTTCATGATCCCCTTTTACCCATTTTCAATGGGAACAGGGTATAAAAAACATTAACCGGCTAACCAAGTCTTAGGGAAAAATTAAGGGGAATTCTAGGAGCAGTTGTAGTTACGACGGTCATAAATTTTTAGAGGTCAGTTCTTAATTATATTAAGCTGTTTGTTGTCAAAAATTCAAACCTTCCGCCAACAAAAATATATCGATAACTTTGTTGTCTAAAAATTCTAACAAGTTCGTTCACCAGCAGACTAACACTTTTTTTTTTATTGATGATTTTTGTTAGATGATTGGTGTATGCTGCTGAACACGCTCATTGTTTCCGACCCTTTTATATGAAAATTGTTTTTATCGACCCTCGTATTTTTAGAAATTCGTATTTTTTCCCCTTTTTTGGTCAAAAACTTTATAAATATTTATAAAATGTTCGATATTATGGAAACAAAATTTTTGAAAAAAAAAAAATTTTTCTTGGAAGTTTTTGGAGATTTTATTTTTTACCATGTCTTGACGCACTTTGACTCAAATTTCTGGAGAACTGCTTAACCGATTTGGATAATCTTTTTTTTCGGTGAAAGTTAGCATCCAAATGCACCAAATTCGACTTATACATTTTTTAAATATAATTTTTATTTCATCGAAAACAGATGTCGAATCATAAAATGCGATTATCTCGGAACCACTTTTTCCAAAATGGTTGCAAAGATTTAAAGAGTACCTGTTGACCGATTTTCAAATTCTTTCCCTTAAATTGCTCCTAATACCCACCATTCTGGTGTGAACTAGGATATTTTTGATCGGTCAACAAATAACGGAGCTAGGACCAATACAGTGGGAAAAAATGGTCGATTTTCGAAATTTTTACTTTGAAACCTTATAACTACGTCATTTATTGACCGATCCAAAATATCCTAGTTTACACCAGAATTTCATTATTTCTTAACCCTGTCTTCAGTTTTCAATTCAGATCATCCGTTCTCAAAAAAATTTTGCAACCATGGGCCTATGTTTTAAATTTTTGGTTAACTTTGAACAGAAATACAACAACAACCGTAGGTACAACAACAACAACAAAAATTACTTAATTTAGTTTAACCGATTACCTATCCAATGAAAAAAATCCGCTTCTTAATACCACTTATAGTTTTTGAGTAATCTAGTTTTTGGTAAACCTTTAAAAAATGACACCCATGGGTATACAGTACCCTTTCAATATTTTTCGATTCCGTTCGCCAAACTTTACAAATTGACAACTGGTAGACCTTTTTTCGGACCGAACCTTCTTTTTCTTAAACACAAGCCCAAATATGCCAAATTTTCTGTTTGGTCTTTATTTTATTATTTTGGAATATTAATTATTTTGGTAATTATAAAAAATATTTGTACAAGACATTTCAAATCTTTTACGCTTACATTGTCAATGACACCTTAATGCAGTTTATAAACTTGAAATAAATAATACATTTGAAAGACTTATGATATGTAGATATTTCATACCTTGTCATTTTCAGAGAAGGTTTTAATATTACCAAGCAATAGTTTTAGTTTTTTAAATTGCAAATAATTTGTATAACAGATTTAACTTCTAGATATGTACTGTAATACTATAAAGCCTCATACGGAGTTGTAAAGTAATGTAAAAATTTCACGAATATAAAGAAATGCTCCCATTTCCGAGTGGATTAAAAAAGTAAAACGATTGAAATTCCAAATTGTTTTCATTTTGATGTTCTCGTTTTCGAAATAGCAACCGAAAAAATGTTCAAATCGTTTTAGAATTATAATTCAGTTGAATGGTAATCTTACAAAAAATCTATCAACAGTGTGCTTGCACTGACGTTCTTTGTATCTATGGATACTTCAAAATCTTCACAATATTTGTCACAGGATTAAAAGTATTTGATAGACAATGATATTTGACATGTAAATTACTTTTAAATTCACTGACTTTTAACTTTATTTTTTTTCGTTCTTAATTCCTATTCCGCATAATCGGATTGAAAGGGAACAGACCTTATATTTTGTATTTTCATTTCTTCACAACTGAGTAGAGGTAAAAATGTGGTATGTGGTGTAAAAATTTAGTTGATTTTAATGGTTTGCGGTATAACAGTTTCTTCCATATTAAATTACACTAGGGTAGAACAGATTCGTATAACACTTTATGTATAAAACGGCTTAACTAGATTTTAAATTTAACATTTTGCTTTTCATATAGACTTTCCGCACTCGATTTCAGATTTAAATAGTCACTTTGTATGCGCGCACAGACTGAAAGTGTAGAAAATTACAACTGTTATACAACTCTGAGTATTACAAAATAATTACATTGTAGGTATATATAGGTATCAAGCTCAAGTGCTACTTACAGTTGGCAGTGTCTTTTATTTAGGTTTTAAGTACTATTTTTTAGGGGTCATCATATTGTTCCAATTTGATATAAGCAAGTGCTGTGATAGAGAGAATATATAGATATGTATGTATGTATGCTGGTATATAGAAGAAGTGTATAATTTATGCATGTTTTCTATAACTAGCGTGCCAGTTCAAAGAATAGTTTATCAACTTGTATATACATATGCGTGTGAACAGTAGAAGGAGGTAGAGGTCTAGGACAGACAAAAAAAAAGGGCTTGTCTCTTAACAATAAAATAGAATAAAAATGGAACAATTTTCTAACCTTTCTGTAGGTCCATGTCATCCATTTCAGAATTCTTAATCTGTTGCAGTTTCTCACGAAATTTTTTGGTAATCTGTTTACGCTGATAATCCGCTTCGATTTCCTGTTTGGTGCGTGGAATACGAAATCGAATGCAGCAGCAGACCATTATCACTGAGGATTATAATCTTTAGTCTACATTGGTTTAGTTTAAAATCACAGCTTACTTATGCCCATGCAAATGCCCAAGACCGAGGCTATGATATGCCAAACACGAAAACCTCCTATGGTCTCCTTTTCCAGCCATATGACTTGAGCATTTATGTTATCCTTATCGTCGTTCATTTTGATATACCACGAAACGTCCGACTCGTTTGACTAGCCAATTCAAACTGTGTTGCTCATTTCAATTCAGCAGCTGAACGGGAACTTTTATGGGTGGGTGAAACACACACACCCTGTATCTCTGTGAGTGTGGGATGGAAACTTGTAAAATAACAAACAAAAGGAAATGTATGTAAGTTTTATGGTAAGGTATTTAAGTAGACTAAATGAGCTAAACAGACAAGAGTAACAACATTTAAAAATTGTTAATTCTTAGCCTAGTTTTCAGGACATTTAATTTTATTTAGTTTTATTTTATTTACATGGTTCCTTAAAGGAATTTTTAGAATAGTCTGAGTATAAGAATTTGGAATTGGGGGCCCTCAACTGCAGCACTCTTACTTGTAATTATAATTTCATAAGGAATCGAAAAGAAAGTTAACCTTTTCTCAAAGCTCAAAGCAATCCAACTAACCCACTTATTAAAATCGTTCCCCTACATCTAAGCAAATGTAAGCCAAATTGTAATAATAGATATTTTTTTACCAGCACCTCCGTCCATTTTGTGCCGGAGGATATGGCGTTGGCGGAAAAATAAATGACAACAAACTCGAAACTTGGGTGCGGCTTGGCATTCCCCAGCATAGTCACAAAGTAATTCTTTGCGTTTGCATACAAACAGGCGAAAAGGACAACATGCATATGGTTAGTTAGGGCCCACCTGCTGGGCACACCCAGTTAGTTTAGTAGTCCAGCGCTGGGACTGCTCGTTTTGTTTAACTTTAAGGCAGGCAAAAGACTGGGCGGGATTGGCTTTAGAAGACGGCCACCTAATGAGCTTGGCGTGCTTGGTCTGGGCGTTAAGAATTATGTGATTGCAATTAGACAAAAAAAAAATAGTGTGGAGTGAAGATGTACGAGTTGGTGGAATATCTTTGAAATGTTCAACCACGCTGAATAGATGCCCCACTGACCCAAATATATTTAGATATATGTACGTATGTGGGTAGATATAAGGGCTCCATAATTTAATCTTAGAAATTTATAAACAATGTATTATTTAGTTGGTTTTCATAAAAAAGGCTTACGATATTATTACGCTCGACTAAAAAATGTGTGTTTGCATCAAAGTCAAAATCCACGAGTGTGCTTTGAGTTTTCGAGAGTCTGCGTAAGCACAGTATTCGAAACCATAGCTATGGTTGTGAGAGAAGAGAAACAGATTTCTGTCTGTCTCGGCACTCTTTTCATCTCTCTCTCACTTACTCGCTATCTGCATATGCTTAACTCTAGCAGTCTCTTGAGTCTGCAACCTTTTTAACTAACATGTATACAGCTTGGCCTGTTGCACTCTGACTTCTCTGAAAATTTCGCGTTTGTGGCTCATGATCAGAGGCGGCCACCTTCAGCTCATATGAGCCGAAGTCAGTCGTGCTCAAATGCGAGCCGAAGTTATGGTAAAACGCGTTTTGTCTGACGAGAGCTCTCTTGTTCACCAACGCAAGCGCACTTTTTTGTCCTCCCATTCGGCCGCACCTGCTCATGGTGCTGCTCAACCTTTTCACGAAATTAACGATCAGTGCTTAGGAGTTTGGTCGTTTCGTCCGATTGTATTGTTCATGATACAAAAACGGGACGGCACAACAGTATAAAATCTTTTCTTAAAATCGAATCTTTTAAATTGCGAACGTGATTTCGGCTTAAAAGCTGTGCGTAATTTTTCAAAGAGAAACCAGACGTAGAAACCTCTAAATCAGGCAGGGATGCAAACCACTCGGAAATAAGGATTGGTTCGGTTCAGTGGTTTACACAGTTTTTGAACCGCCGGTTCGGTTCATTGCATGGTTTTTGGGGGCTTACTGAACCGCGATTATGGTTCGGTTCGGTTCGGTTTGCTCCTTATTCATTTAATTAACTATATTTCTGATACAAGTATTCAGATTATTAATTAACAAAGACTTAATTTTTCAGTTGATCGGGTATGTTCAAAATTTCGACGGCAATTTCCGTATAAACGTTCTCATTTCGTTTTGAAATCCTACAACTTTACACATCAAGTGACTTTCTTTTCTTTTGACCTGATCAAGTAATTTCTGACATATTTGGCACTTCACATATAAACTTACACAATTCTATATGTGAAACACACCTTATTATATCTAAATATTTCATTTTTAATAAACTCAATATTTGAAATTTCTATTGGATTAGTTTTATTATACTTGTATATGTGGTTTTCAAAATAACAGGGAATAATATAGGTTTTAAAATTAAGTTTACTATGATGGAATTTTAGTTAAGACTTAATAATGTAGTATATTTTTATATCCAATGTGAAAAATGTTCATTTTACTGACACTTTTGTGGGTAAACAGCCAAAACTATGCGAGCTATGCTTAAGTTGTCTTTCCTGATAAATATTCCAATATTTAATAAACTTTTGGTAAACGCTAACAATTTAAAATTTTTTTTTTTTGGAATTGAATGAGTATCCGGTTTTTTTTTCATTAACGCTTTGAATTCTGTTGTATATTAACATTAAATGAGATTTAGCTACATTTATTCCCTCTTCTGATAGCAGGCTTGATTCCTGGAATCTAAGAAATTGAATTGAAGAATAGTCGGAGCTCTTTTTTCCAAACAGTTGACAAATACTGCGCTATGTCGTCCTCCCTTTTTGCAACCTTAATTTTGCATGCCTACCAGCCATAGAAATACTCATACTCATTGTCTAATTCAAGCCAATCTCAATTAAAGATAAAAAGTTAACGTTTGAGTTTTAAGTAAGTTGACCCCCCTCCCACGATAATACAATTAAGACTTGGCTTATTACCATTTTGGGTCCTTAGCAAATTTAATAAGGTTGATGTTTCTAGCTTTTTTACAAAAACTCTGCTTTTCCAAGTATTTTCGGAAAATTGTAAAGCTAATTGCTGATTTTGATTTCTATTCGCCAGTAACTCAATACCTAGCTGAAGTGAACCGAACCGAACCATTTTATTTTTCGGTTTTTGGTTCGGTTCAACATTTTTGAAACCACACCGGTTCGGTTTACGGTTCGGTTCACAAGCGCAAAAAGCGGTTCGGTTCGGTTTAAAACCGGTTCGGTTCAGAACCGGTTTGCATCCCTGAAATCAGGGTTCCCCAACACACACAATGAAGTATGACTTCGGCAAGTAAGTTCGTGCCGCCGGGGCTATCGCTGGGGAACTCTGCTCTAAATCACCCATGGGTAACCTATCCAGATGCTTTGTTTCGATGGTAAAAATATTATTTTCAAGGGATATATGTATTTTACTATACAAAGGAGCAGCACAAAACTGTGAAAGCAGAAGACAAGATTTGTCAGTACTAAGTCCATTCCTGGAATCCAGAAGTAACATTGTTTCATTGCTGCATTGGTAATCAAGCGTTATTCTGTAGCAGTTGATGACAAAGGTTTTCCCAAGGAAATGCAGTTTCTGGACACTGATGAACTCTTAAGCTTTGTCTAACAATTAATTATAGAAAAACATTGAATTTGTTTTCTTTTGTTTGTTTTTTTTTGGTCAGAGTTTTGGTTATTTTTTAGTGTAATAATACAAGTTTTATAGCGCGGTGAAAAAAACTTAACAGAAATTTGATTAATTGTTAATTTTTTGGGTTAATATTTGAAAAAACGGTCAAACACGAACAAATTAACACTAACACTCACAAACTCAAAGCCCTAGGGATTTTGGCCTGTCTTTGGGATTCCCAAGCGGTCATAGCAGTTCTGTCATGAGGTACCTTCTGCTAACACATTGAGGACAGGCGTAGACTGCTGAAGATTGAATTGGTATTCATGAAAGAGCGCTAGCAGCCTTCTTTGTGGTGTTGTGCGTGTCTTGTTTTAAAACAGTTTGGGGGAAAATCATAACTTAATGACCTAGAGCCTACTAAAAAAAGTTCTACGAAAAAATTAAAACACAAAAAAAAATATTTCCGCGCTCTCAGGCTGGCTTTCATCTTGAAATAAATTGTTGAATGTACACAAAAATACGCTCTTTCTGAAAACAAATATTTGGATCAAATACTGATTTTTTTTAAAGAAAACAACAGCAGTTTCACGTTTTTCGAAAAGTTCCCGTGAAAATAACGAAAAATTGTTTTTGGAATCGACTAAATCCGAAACACCGTTTAAAAGTAATGAATTTTTGAAAATTTCATGTGTTTTCAGCATTATTTTAAGAACTATTAATACTCGATAAAAAATACTTTTTGGTTCAAAGTTAACAAACTAGTTTTTGTAGATAAAAAATTGTATGAAGATTCAAATTTACCCTGCAAATAATTTTGAATATTTAACGGCTATTTACAGAGTGCACCTTATTATTTATCGATACATGTCGTTACAATTCGCCGTTAACCGACCAACGCTATGTTGACACACAGTAACAACTCAGCAACAATTTACCGCCAGCTGACTTTAAATCCAAACAAATTACCAAATTAACAATATAAGAATGCCGCATGGACACTCACACGACCATGGATGTGGCCATGAGGCTACCGATGTGGATCATGCCTTGGAAATGGGCATAGAATACAGTTTGTATACAAAAATTGATCTGGCTAATTTAGAGTGTCTCAACGAGGAGACGGACGGCATGGGCAAGTCGGTGTTCAAGCCCTACGAAAGGCGCTTGGATGTTACCAAGGTGGGTGTGGCTTAGGACTATGCATACAAAAATTTATTTTATTTTGCTTTTAGTTTGTGCAAAGCGATGCAGACGAGGAGCTGCTCTTCAACATTCCCTTTACCGGCAACGTAAAACTCAAGGGTATCATTATAGCTGGCGCCAATGACAATTCGCATCCCAATAAGGTGAAAGTGTAGGTACCCGGCAGTAAGGCTGAGTCAACTCCTCAGTGTTGAACTGTAGCGTTAAAATGCAGGGACTAATATAAATTTATTTTGTTGATTAGCTTCAAGAATCGCCCCAAGATGACATTTGATGATGCCAGGGCTAAGGCGGATCAGGAATTTGAGTTGACACGGGATCCGGCCGGCCAAATTGAATACTCACCCAAGTATGTTCCATAGTTGTTGTTGTTAACTATTTTAATCATCAAGTGCTTTCTCTTTCACCTCAACAGAGTTGTGACCTTCTCTTCAGTGCATCATTTGTCCTTGTATTTTCCCAGCAATTTTGGTGATGACAACACACGCATCTATTATATAGGTAAGTTTCTTTCTAAAATATGTCATAGATGTACAGCTGTGAAAAAAAACAATAGCACCTACACCACAAGTAATTTTTAAATAGTTGCCTAAGTCACATTTTTAACATTATGGAATTTTTACGCACATAGTAAGAAATGGAAGACTCTTACAAACCTTTTTTTTTAAACTTTTTTAACTTATTTAAGGACCTTCATTGAAATTTATCAATTTAGGCGAAAAAAATAATAACACCAATCTTGAAAAATGGATTTAAAATTTTAAAAAATTACCAATAAGTAAGGAATTCTTTAGTTAAAAATTTTTAACTATTAATACTAACTCTAAATTTATCATTTAATATTTAGTACAGTGTCATTTAATGGCAATAACCGTTTCTGGCATGAAATCAACTAAGTTTTGACATCGTTTTAAGGGAATTTTGGACCAGGACTCTGTAATTTCTTTCCAAAATGAAGCGATAGTGGTTGGATTGGAAGCAGGCCACAGATTTTTCATGGGTTTAAGGTCAGGCAACTGTGGAGGCCACTCAAAAACGTTCACAGAGTTTGCCCTGGACCATTCCTTTGGTTCTTGGTGGTGTGTTTGGGGTCATTGTCGTGTTGAAAAACCCATACGATTACTGTCTCCATGATATTCACGCACACGTGCTGATACATGATGGTATTTATCCAATGTATTGGACCTACTCCGTGGTAGGAGAAGCAGACCCATATCGTTACACTACATCCTCCATGCTAAATGTTTTGTGCTGTACTGGGGCTTGTATTCTGTGTTCCTTAGACGTCTAACGTATGATGGGGATCCCTTTCCACCAAACATAACCAATTTGGACTCATCTGACCATAGAATATTCCTCCATTGTTGGCATGATCACTTTTCAGTCACATAAGGTTTTCGATCCAATATATATTTTTTGATAAGATCGCGCTCCTCCGCAGTGCAATAATAACTTTTATGATTATTATGAAAAATTTTTTCCTCGGTGCTTTATACACGACTAGAATCGTGGGTAGATGGGCAGAGCAAACTAAGCGAATTTCAATTCGGATTTAGTTGAGGATACTCGACTGTGGACAGCCTTTTTGTGCTTACATCCACAGCGATCAAGTACCTGGAAGAAAAACGAAAACTTTATCTTTGCTTTTTAGACCAAACAAGCCTGATTTATAGTCTGCTGGGGGCGCTAGTTAGGAGCCACCAGCCAGGCTCATTAATTCGTATGCATATTTCAGTGAGTACACTGTACCGTGATTTTAACGTATCTATTGAACACAGAATGCGTGAAGTAGATTAGATCAGTATACTCATAGCCGTGGTCAATCTTCTCGCATTTCCCCCTAGCCTCAAATAAGGCAACTGAGACATTGATGGTTGCTTCTGGCATCCTCTTCTCTCTTCCAAAACGATTTGTGCGGTAGAGGTGTCTCCTAGCTACACCCCTAACTATCCATACTTCATATTGTGCATTTTTTTATTGACGGTTTTAAATTCTCGTTAATTTTCATAGACAAATCGCATATTAAAAGTTCCAAATTTGACATTTTTGAGCGTTTTTGGCTATCTCAGCGCAATAATTGACTTTTTTGTGCGCCCAAACAGTTTGGAGTACTCCGTACTGTACTTAAGACAACTGCCACTCTTCCTATGTCCTCAAAAAACTTAAGTCATCACTTGTCATCAAATTCCAGAAAGTAAGGAGAATCAGAAGTTAACTCCAATCCCCTATACCTTAACAGTTTTGCTTTCGTAGCTGAGATTTTAATGATGACTAAAACTTGACTATAATCTCATATACCTACTAAATAGTAAGATTCTGTGCTACTCTTATTGCATCTTTAGAGTTGACCGTCTTAGGGCCGATTTCTCTTCTTCCAGATAGCTGCTATGTATCAGATAATCCAACAAATAGTGAAATTTCGATTTCATTGCCTACTAATTGCATCATAAGCTATCTGCCACTTCGACCTCCAGATAGCTACTATGTGTTGGATAGGCATTTGACTTTTTGCCATTCACTATAAATTGACATAATAGTTCGGGTGGCTTTTTAATTTGTGCCAAACAAATCAATTTGTAAAATGAATTTAAGCCGGGCTATTTACCTTCACTCACTGGAAGATTCCGATGAAGACATTGTGACAATTTATAGAGAGAGAGTATACAACCCAAGGCCGAACTTCTTTGAGGACATGGAAGATTCCGTACTCATATAAAGATTCCGGCTTTCAAAGTCTACATGTCTACTCCTTTTAACAAAAATTGGTAGCCAACTCGAGCCAATCACTAATCGGTTTGTACCATCAAAAACAACCATCAGCAAACTTAACTAATCCATCTTTTTAGTAAATGTACCTTGTATCCAATGAAGAAGCTGTTTTTAGCATTGCGATTCTATGCTTGTGGTAATTTCCTAATTACAGTTGGCGACTTTTGTGAAGAGTGAAAGAAGTTTCCAATGCAATTGCATCATTATCCAGCAGCTACATTAAGTTTGGGGACCCCAATGAAGTCATTCGAGACTTTTATAAAATTGCTAAATTCCCGAAGGTTATGGGAGCTATTGATTGCACACATGTACGGATTCAATCGCCAGGTGGTGACCATATCGTAACAGAAAGCTCAAAGTTAAAATTGCAAGGTGTGGTTGCAAGATGGCCTGGTTCAGCCCATGATAGCAATATTTTTAATAACAGTCGTTTGAAGTACCGATGGGAAAGCAAAAAATTTTTAAAACTATTATCTTTTGGGCGATAGCGGGTACAAATTGAGACAGTACATGATGACGCCGCTACTTAACCCCGTAACAGAAGCTGAAAAGCTTTACAATGATTTTTAGATCCGGACGCGCAACGTTGTTGAAAATCAATAACATCTGCTATCACTGTCAAAACTGTTCTCGCCGCCAGTTGCAGATTCGCCAATCATTTCCATTATTTTTTCCGAAATATCAGAAACTTTTTTGGACGAAGGCGGCCCGCCAGCTGTACGGAATTTTTCCCCCTTCTCCAATGCCACTTCAGCTTTGGTTTTTTTCTTTAACCCTTCATATCTTGCTTTAAGAGCCTGAGCAGTGCGCTGAATTCCGGTCTTGCTAGCGTAAGTGGACGCCAGTTTTGCCCATGCTTGCTCCTTTTGTTTCCAAGTGACCGCATCTGACTTCTTGTTATCCTCAACTAGAGCTACTAGATCCCATTCCTCCTGGACTGTAAAATTCCTAGCACGCTGCCTCTTTGTTGTGTTTTCCATAATTTCAGATGACAGACAAACTTCCAACCAACATACAATTACACAGAAACTCAGCTGTTGCTGACAGTGCTGCCAGACTTTCACTGGAAGTGCTACCACTTTATTAAAGAATTTGCCATTCGTATGTAAACGTTTTAGATAAGTTTATACACAAGTTTTGTAATCCAATTTCGTTATGTGGGACTTTATCAGTTGCATAGCGTTATTTGTCAAATAGCAATTTCTCACTTATTTAGGAGATGAGAAATCGGCTCTTAATGCTTCTATTTTTCATGTTTGTAACACTGACGATACGGAATTTGTGTGCGTCTCTGTGAACAGCAAAGGTTCTTGCATATATTTAAACATTTCTTATGATTCTTCATCTTTTGACAAATCCACTTCAGTACATTTCGAATTCCTGTCGCGTGGGCAACTTTAATCTTCCTTTTGTTTCTTGGGTCTCGTTCCCCCTATTCAGAATTTTTTCTTCTTTCATGCCAGCTTAGGTTTTTATACAGCATCTTTGCCTTATCTCTGTTTCAAGCTAATTTCGTAAGAAACTCAATTATGTTGTACTGATAGCCCTTTAGAACTTGAATTACATCTTCTTGGCATACCCCAAGTATTAGAGCCAACTAAAGCACTATTTAGGCGTTGTTTTAGGAAAACAGATTTTTTGAACAATTTGTTGCTTAATACTTTAACAAGTTCATTGTGTTGAAGGTGCCACCAATTTGTTCTATTCTTAACTCCACAAGCATTTTGATATCTCTATTTCTGCAAGCGGGTGTTGTTTAGTATTTGTTTTCTCTCATAATAATAAGCAACTTAACGGCGTTTACTGTTGCTTTTTCGAAGAAGGGAGCGAGCTAAATAAAAGTTATGCCTACCCAAGTGTTACTTATGTATGAAACCAACCTGGCGTTGCCGCTCAATACAGGAACACCCATTTTGACAGCCGATCAACACAGACACTCAATCGCAAAAATACCAATAACAGTTCTGTGTGTGTATTTAACTAGAATCCATTTCCCACACCGCTTAAATTATCATCAATAACCTTTCACCCTCCGTTGTACAATAACTTTACCTTTTTAAACCCATTTTGCAGGTCTGCGTGGTGAATTCTCGGAAGCTCATTATCATGGTGTCACCATTTGCAATTACGAGGCCCGTGCCAATGCCGCCGATCATAAGAACAAAGCCTTCGACGGTGTGGGCCGTCCAATACAATAAAAATATAAAATAAAACAATTGTTTTCTTTAATTTATTCTTTATTGTTTATCTTATTGATTTATGCTTATAAGATGAGATATCGAATCACGTGTGTCAATGTCAATGCATAACGCTTTTCATTTTTGTTTTGGTATTTTAATAAATTGTTTATATGTATTTTACAAAGCGTTTACTTAAATGTATTTCCATTTTGTTTGTTTGTCTGTTTCATTTGTATTATTACCGGATTAATTTGTTAATTATTGCACTAATATGTCATTTCTTTTCTTTCGCTTAGGTTTTGGGGTATGCTTCGATATCTAGTTTTGAGATATAGACCAAGTGTCCATTTGCATTTAGAAGAGAAACTGAAAAACCAATATTTATATATATATAAATATGTACATACAAAAATCGGTTGGAAATTTGTGTATGTGTGTCTGTGTGTGTGTGTGTGAGTCTTGTTTGGGTTTACAAAGCAGATTTTGGTTTTTAGTGAACAATTTGTGCGGGTGTTTATGTTGTTGTTTCAGCTAAATATATACATACAAGTTTATATATTTAGTATTTGTTATATTTGATTTTATGTTGCCGTGTACGTGTGTTGTGTTGTGTTGTGTGTGTGTATTTGATTCGTTTTTCTTTTTTTATTTTTGTTCAACAAAATTTGTGCTCTCGTTCCATAGTTGCAGTTTTAGGGTTTTTACATACATAATACAATATATGTATAATAGGTATATATATATTTTTTTTTGACTCAAATCAAAGCGATTTCATTTTCGATACCCCCGAAAAAAATCTTTCGTCAAAGAGTTTTTGTGTGTTTTTGTTTCTTGTTTTTTTTTTTATTACGTTTAGTATAAAAAATCATTATATCGAAAGTATAAAAATCGTATTTTAGCCATAGTAATTGTTATTTTTTGGTTTTCTTAGCAAAAGCGGGTGTATCTTCTTCAAGCAGGTATTCGAATGTTACTTGGCAGGATTATTATTTTTCTGTTAATATATATATTTCTTGGTTTGTTTTTTAAATAGTTTTTTTTTTTTTATATAAAAGCTTTGTGGATGTTGTGTTGGGTCTTGTGTGAGAGTGTGTGTGTAGGTGTGTGTGAGTGTGTAATTCTTTAAGTAGTTATTGTTTAAGGTTTTATGCAATATTAGAACTCACATTAGGCGACATTGACTTAGCTGGCTAGTTAATTAATTTATTACTATTTATGCTCAAATAAACACCCGAAGATTTGGTTAGGTATGCAAACATTTAAATATTTTCTAAACTAAATGTGCCCAAGAAAAGAAAAGAAGAATGGGTGGTAACCCTGCTGTAGCTTTGGTTTGGGTTTAGCTATGTGTGAAACATTTTTTAAGTCAATTGTACGAAATGTACAGCCTCATTTTGTAGATTTGCTTCGGTTCTAGCGATTACTTCGTTCCAGAAATAAGGTCAAAGAACAATTAAGAGATTTAGCCTTGTCACCAAATTTAACATTTTTCAAAACTTTACATGTGGTTTTTCTAGATTTTTTAGATTTGTATTTTTTTACCAATTGGTAAGGTGCATGCACCAACTTCTGTGCCTTTTTTGGGTTTAACAAGAAGAAGCCGAGATTTCAGTGTTCTCTGTCCAATCTTTAAAAAAGGGGACCCTGCAGTTTGCGCAACTACCGCGGGATCAGTCTCCTCCCCATCGCATACAAGGTTTTGTCCCCCATTATTTGTGAACGTCTAAAGCCGCTTGTTGATACACTGATTGGACCTTATCAGTGTGGCTTTAGACCTGGTAAGTCCACCACAGACCAGATATTCACATTGCGCCAAATTCTGGAGAAGACCTATGAGAGAAACATCGAAAATCACCATCTTTTTATCGATTACAAAGCCGCTTTCGACACGCCGATAAGGTCAAGGTTTTTCGAAGCCCTGTCTACTTTACGTATTCCAGCAAAGTACGTTCGACTTTGCATGATGACGTTGAGAAGCACTCAAAGCTCCGTCAAAATAGGAACGAACCTCTCCGAGCCTTTTGATACCAAAAGAGGTTTTAGGCAGGGTGACACCTTATCGTTTGACTTCTTTAATCTGCTGATGGAGTATATACTGCGCCAGTGCCCAAATGCCAACAGATCGGGCACCATCTTTAATAAAGATGTAATGCTACTCGCATATGCCGATGATATTGACATTATCGGCAAAACCGAACAGGCAGTAAGCAAGGCGTTTTCAGAGATTGAGAAGCAGTCTGAGCTAATGGGTTTAGCGGTAAACGAGGACAAGACGAAGTACCTAGTGTCCTCGAAACAGAAGTACACACAAATTGGGCAATCTGTTGCAATGGGAAAGTACAACTTTAAAGTTGTAGAGGACTTTGTCTACCTCGGAACGATGATAACCGGCGACAACAACATCAGCCTGGAAATTCGAAGAAGAATCACGCTCGCAAACCGATGCTATTACGGGCTAAGTAGGGAGCTCAAGAGCAGAAACCTCAAGCGAAGAACAAAAATAGCGCTATATAAGTCGCTTATCATCCCAGTCCTGCAATACGGCGCAGAAGCATGGGCAATATCATCAGCGGATGAGGCGGCGATTGGCGTTTTCGAGCGAAAGATTCTTCGTAGGATTTATGGACCTTTGAAAGTTGGCGAGGACTACCGCATTCGAAGGAATGACGAACTGTATAAGCTCTATGGGGATACTAGTCTGGTCAAGCGCATAAAGCAACAGCGGCTGCGCTGGCTGGGACATGTTACCCGAATGGATGATCAAGCTCCAGCAAAAATGGTCTACAAGAGGAATGCGAAAGAACTGGGACAAGGCAAGGTGGGACGACCACCTCTAAGGTGGGACGACCAGGTGCGGAAAGACATTTCTAAGCTTGGCGTGAAAAACTGGTGCCAGCTCGCACGGAGCAGAAGCGACTGACGGACATTAGTTGCAGCTGCCGAGACCGTTAAACGGTTGTGATGCAACCATTGGGCCAATAAAGAAGAAGATATTTTTTTATGACATTCAAATCTAGTGTTCAAAACACAAATCTCCCCATTTAGGGCAGAGGTATTGCACTTCGAACTAAACTAGGACTACTTTACTTACGAAGTATCAAGAATCAGACCTACTAGATTACTTTCAAATCGCTCAACTTTTGTCATCTAATCTAGTAGCCGGGCATATTTGAGCCCTTATCATATAATTTCAAACAGCTTTAATATGAAATGCAATCGTTTATACTAAAACCGCAAGAAATTTCTGGGTCACACAAAGGAATTGAAATTTTTGGGTCACATTCTTTCGAATCGCGGAATTCATACAGATCCGGAAAAGGTAAGGACAATAATTTCTTTTCGCAGGCCACAGATTAAAGAGGAGACCGGAAGCTTCCATGGACTGATCACTTATGTGGGAAAATTTAGCTGATTGGACAGACTTTCTGAAGAAACTAATAAAGAAAGACGCAAAATGCAATGAAGACGAAGCGTTTGAGAATCTTAAATCACAGATAGCGCATATAACGAAGCGTTCATTCTTCGATCCTAAAGCAAGAACAAAGTTGATTGCAGATCAGTTTGATTGCAGATTCAGTTTACCGGGACAAATGACCCCAAGAGTCTCTCTGAAGTGTAAAGAAAATATTCTCAAGCGGAGAAAAAAAAGGTAAGCATTGATATGGGCTGTAAAAAAGTCTTACTATTACTTAATAGGGATAGACTTCGAGTTAGTAACGAACCATAAACTACTAGAGGCTGTTTCTAAACCAACATCGAAGCCACCAGCTCGGATCGAGAGATGGTTACTCCGCTTGCAGGCGTGCAAGTTCAAAGTGAGATACCAAAGTGGCAAAAGCTGTCTTACGGCAGTTTTGCAAGGTAAGCGGAATCGAACAACTCACAACCAAGGCTGCAAACCTCTAAAATTTTGCACAAGGTTCGGTTCGGGGGTTCGAACCCGTGGTAAAGTCTGGGGTTCGGTTCGCGGACCGGTTCCTGAAACCCCTGAACCCAAGGTTCTGCTTCGAACCTCGGTTCGCTTGAACATAAAAGCTAAGTTTCCATTCATTAATACTCATTTTTTATTAACTAGATAAAATAGTTTTTAAATTCATTAGGTAACACTGACAAAGTTAGTTTAAGTTAATTAGCATTATCAGTCATGCTCCCATTTTCGCTTTCGCAAAAATTTTCCGATTCCAAGTCCAAATTTGCTCTAAAAACTGGTTTGAAATAGCAAAAGATTTACGAAAGTGAAAATGGGAGCATGGCTGTAATCTTTTAAGAGCTGTTCATGTATACTAGCTTAATGATTACAAAAATCAAACTTGAGTGTTGAAAAGGCACTGAGAATTTCAATATCCCTGGTTCTCAGGTACCATTCAGCACCCGTAATGCGCTTCTCTGCAGTTTCATCCCAAGGTATTAATGGACTGCTTTATGCTGCATAAGCTGACCGTGCAACAACATGTAGTCCTGGGCAGGTGACACGACGGGTGGAATAAGTCACCGAAGCACACTTGTCCGTGGTTATGGGAATGTTCCATCTAGCGGCCCAGTTGCTAAACTTATTCAGGTATTCTTGAAGGGAATCTGTGTTAAGAATACTGAGAAAACGTAGTAATAAACCATGATTTGTTGAAGATTTTAGAACATTTTCTCGACATGAAAAGCAAGCGTAATAAAAATCAATCGGTTGCGAATCGTTCAGCTCTAAAGAAGTTCTATAAATTGGAACTACGGTTCAATCAAATATTTTAGATGGAACTCGTTTAAGAAACTCTGAATGCAAAAAGGTAGTTTGCGTTGGCACATTTTGTAGATAAAGTTCCATCGAGCCACACAGCACTAGTTTTTTCAACATTTCTATAAGCAATAGATTTCATATTGTGTGAGTAGAGAGTTTCTTACAAAACTCTACTAGTGTTGAACTGAACTTCCCTAAAAATATCTTAAACTACATAGAACTTTTTTAAGCAGGCTCTAGGTCATTTAAGTTTAGGATATTGTCTAAAACTTGTCTAAAACAAGACACACACAACACCACAAAGGAGGCTGGTTGACAGTATAGCGCTTTTTCATGAATACCAATTCAATCTTCAGCTGTCTCTGCCTGTCCCTAGTGTGTTAGCAGAAGTTAACTCATGACAGAATTGCTATAACCGCGTGGGAATCCCAAAGGCAGGCTTGTAGCAAAATCCGGCATCAGCAACAAACGCCAAATACACAAAGGCCTTTGTGTGTGTGTGTGTGTATCCCGTGTAAACTACGTTAGAGTGTATGCAGCACAACGAACTGTAGTTATAAAGTCCTCTAGGGAATCTATTGAGGTAACTTGGTCATCGGCCAAATCAAGGAATGCATTTGCTTAACGTAGCAACCTTCATTTACATTATATTCTTCATAGTGGAATTTCTTTTAAGATCTGCAGTTGTCATTGAAAAGTTCTGCTCAAACTATATTCGCTTCATTATCGACGGCGATAGTATAAATCTGACATAGGATTGTACAACTTCTAGAATGAAAGCAGTCAGAATACAAGAAACTTCTGTATGAGTAGTTTGAAAAACTACTTGATTTTGTGAACCGAACCTAATTTTTCGAAAAAGTGGTCCGGTTCGGGTTCAGGTTCGAGGGCGCAAAATAATTAGGGGTTCGGTTTATGGTCCGGTTCGGCGAACCCAAAAAACCCGAACCGAACCGGTTCTAAGGGGTTCGGGTTCGGACCGGTTTGCAGCCTTGCTCACAACACCACCTTATTGGCCACAGGTGAACGGAGAGGTGGAGCGGATGAACAGAACACTGGTCAAACGTTTGAAAATCGTTCATGTAAACAATGTTTGATATAAAGAAGCAATTCAAGACTTCGTCATGATGTACAACGTGACTCCGCACAACACTACTGGCACTCCCCCCAAAACAGAGTTAATGTTCAATATGGTGATCAGAGACAAGATTCTTGGTCTCCAAGACGTTCTGGGGGAATATATGGATTCGGTAGAGAAGGACAACGACCTAATTCGGAAACAAGAAGGGAAGACTGTGGCTGAAAAAAATCGAGGGACAAAGGAGAATGCGATTGAAGTGAGACACAAGGTCGTGGTCAAGAAAACAGTTTTACCTAGCAAGTTGACTTCTTGATGTCACCGAATACGTTGCAGAGAACAGTAAACATCGTAGAGGACGATGACAAGGAACGTTGTTCTACCTTTGGTATACCAGCAAAGTACATTCAACCTTGCATGATGACGTTGAGAAGCACTCAAAGCTTCGTCAAAATGGCAACGAACCTCTCCGAGTCTTTTGATACCAAAAAAGGTTTTAGTCAGGGCGATAACTTATCGTGTGATCTTTACTCTGCTGGCGTTTTAACAAATTGAGATTCAGTCTGAACTGAGGGGCAGTACAACTTCAAAGTTGAAGAGGACTTTGTCTACCTCAGAACGATGATTACCAGTGACAACAACGTCAGCCTGGAAGTCCGAAAAAGAATCACGCTCGCAAAACCGATGCTTCTACGGGCTCAGTAGGGTGTTCAACAGCAGAGACCTCGCTCGAAAAATGAAAATAGCGCTATACGCTAGTATAAGGCGCTGAAGCCAGGGCAATATCATCAGCGATTGGCATATCCAAGCAAAAGATTCTTGGGAGGATTTATTTGAAAGTTGGCGAGGATTTTCGCTGGTCTACCAGGAGGAATGCGAAAGAACTGGGACAGGGTTGAGTCCATAGAATTTGGAAAATATGGGCGCAAGTAAATATAATGCTCTTTTTTCTAACCAAATGGATCTGGTGTACATAGGAACATATCTACAATGGAATGATATTAAAAAAATTATTATTGTTATGTATTTTTCATATTTTGTTTTGTTTTTGTTATTAAATTAATTAAAGCTTTTTTCGTGTGTATGTGTGTGTGTGTTTTTTTTTCAAAGGGGGAAAACCAATCAATTAAATAACTAAAACACAAAACCCGAAAGTTGTAACTAAAATTCTATGTACAATTGAATATTTTGCTACTTACTTAGTAAACTTTTATTTTTTTCTTTTTATTTGATCATATTTTAATGTTTAACTACAAACCTACCATGTGTGTTTTGTTTGTTGTTTCGTTAATACAATTGAATTGCCTTGAATATTGCTGTAAGAGTTCCTGCCAGGCTGCGTTTTCTGTATCTTTTTGAGCTGGAAAGAACTTGTTTTTTTTTTGGTTTTTGGGTTTTAACTAGCGAGAAGCCTTTGCTCTACAGTTTTGAATTATGTATGTACTTTTAGTATCTAATGATCTAAGACTTTATGTAATATAATTTCCACACAAATCATCATCACATATCAAAAAGTTTACAAAAATTGTTACTTTAGCTACAGTTTTAAATGTTTTTTTTTTAATTTCGTGCGTTTTTTTGAATTAAAAACATACAACAATAGATATTTGTTTTTTTTGTTTCCGTTAACAACTTATTTGCTTATGTCGTTCGATTTGGGTGTATGTTTAATATGATTAACATAATCAACATGTTGATATACTATATGTAAATTAATTAATTGTTTTAAATATGTTTTGTTATTTTGTGATTTCGTAGACATTTGGATTTAAGTTTAATGCATGTATGTATGTGTTTTTTTTGTTGTTTGGTTTTTATGTGTGGGCATGTAAAAAGGCATTTGTTTGGTTTGTTGTATTTTTTTTTTTGTAGTTGTTTAGTTTTGTAATATTTTATATTACATGCTCGCACTTTTTTTTTCTTATATTTGGAAGAACTGAGCTGAAAAACCTGTAAACACTTTTCCAAGACGTAACGCTTTTCGTCCAAAGGAAGGAAAAAGTAAAAAAAAAGAATAGTGCAAAGCTGAATTCGGCATACCGAAGTCTGATATACTCTTGCTGGTCTATGGAAAATAATGATAAATGTAGGAAATTTTTCAATGGAAAAAGTAGAAATTCAGTTCAAAGTTTAAAGCCACAAACAAAGTCTTACTCTAGTAACCATTTTACCAATATGAAAGCCAAATCTGTTTTGGTTCAGAGGTTAAATTGTGGTTCTCTACTAAACAGACTCCCTGAGGAGGGCAGCAAAGCTGCCGAAACGCGTGGGAGAACAGCTTAGATCAGGGCATAATCCTTAAACGAATTTCGGATCCAGTTTCGGTACGTCCCGAAATTAATGTTTCTGTTTCGGTTTTCAATTAATTTCGGTTTTCGGTTTGGATTTTTTTCTGTATATAAATATAAAACTTATTTTTACTACTGAAAAAATTAAATTGTGAGATAAATCTAAATCATTCTATTCAGGACTGCAAACCCCTCTGAAATCGGTGGAGGTTCACTCCGAGGTTCGAACCTGTGAGATTTTTTGGGTTCGGGTTCACGGAGCGGGTTCAGAAGGTTGGTGAACCTAGGTTCAGGTTCGAACCGAGTTTCAGAAATAATTTTGTTTTTGTTAGCTTAAGAAACAGGAATGTACATTGTAACAACAGCAAACTATTGATATTTTCCAAATAATATTCGAACTATGCTTAAGTTAATAATGGATAAACCAAAATTAACTGACTGAAGAAAAATATGCCTGATACTTGTGTTTTAGGAACAGCTAATGCAACATATTATTGTTATTCACAATGACAGTTTATCCAAACCTTTAACACATTAGAATCTTTAGGCAATCTTGGAATTTCTTCAAATGAAGCTACGAAGTCGTTCACTATTATGTATTTGTCACTAATTCTTTATATTCTAGCTCTTTAAGTAAGGATTGCATTTCATGATCATTAGAATAATCAGTGATGCTTTTATTAATGAGTTCTTTTTGAGGTTCATACAATTCAGCAATTTGATTTTCAAACTGTTTTTGTTTCAAGGTCAAAAAATTAAGTTCTTGGATTCAAAAAAAAACAAATTTTATTATGCTGCTGATGTCGGATTTTGCTACAAGCCTGCCTTTGGGATTCTCAAGCGGTCATATCAGTTCTGTCATGAGGTACTTTCTGCCCACACACTAAAGACAGACGAAGACCGCTGAAGATTGAATTGGTATTCATGAAATAGCTATACTGTCAACCAGACTCCTTTGTGGTGTTGTGCGTGTCTTGTTTTAGACAAGTTATGGACAAAATCCTAACCTAAATGACCTAGAGCATGCTTAAATAAGTTCTATAATTTTATTTGAGATTGAACGTAAAAACGTTTCTCTAAGAACTTTCTAAGTATTTACGAACATTCAAACCTTAAAGCACCAATACATAAGTCAGCCCGAAAAAAGTAATATGAATTTGTTTCTGAACCGAACCACTTTTAACTTTTTTTTTGCTCCGGTTCGGGTTCAGGTTCAACCGCCAAATTTTTCTTTGCTCCGGTTCAGGTTCGGTTCGGGATTCTCGAAAATCTCGGAGTCTCCGGCTCCGGAGCGGTTCAGCTCCGGATCGGTTTGCAGCCCTGATTCTATTCCTGTTTGATAAAACGAATATAAATTCAACACAAAATGAATGGTTTCACATTTAAAGTAAAATTTTATAGACTTCATATTTCGTAATTTTTTTAAGTAGTTAACATGTAAGATCTAATGCTCATAAATATTATATTTTGTATTATTAGTTTCGAATTTAACTTGGAATTTTATATGTCCACTATATAGCATTCATATTATTCATATATATAACATAACATAATTGCGGATTCATTATACATTTTAATTCAAAGAATATTGGTTCCACGCTAACCTGCGTAGCTGAACAGAAAGAAGGAGTTTTCATGTTTCGAAAGAAATCTTTTCCTGCAAAACCATACATATATGCCTCAACTTCTTGGGCGCATTCAGATGAACCAGAATTCTAACTGCATTCATTATTAAGCTGTGATTGATCAGCAAAGGACGAAATTTGTGAAGAAATATTTAGTAAAAGATCGATACAAGCATTTCTTTGCTCAGTACTTAGCGTTACGTTATATTTTCTGAAAAACGGATTTTGCAAGATAAATTCGATTTTCGGTTTGAAGTTGAATTGTGGCCACCTCAGCTGGTTCTAATATGCGTACAATCAGAGCTCTAGCAGATGATATAGCTTTAGCAAAGATGGGCTGTTTTTTATGCAAAGCAGCAAAACGCACGCCTGAATGTATATAATATTGAAAGTTTTTTAATTAGAAGGAAACCAGGAGTTATTGTGGCTCTCTGCTTTGTACACACCTATGAATTTGCTATCCATGTCTAAGTCTTTTAAGAAGTCATTGTTAATACTCTAATTGTCGTCATTCTCTTCATCGCAATCCGAATCATAGTTCGGTGTGCAAGAAAATCTAGCATTGTGTTTGCATTACAAACGTCTGACTAAAACTACGATGCGCTCTTTACCGGTTCCAACCTTTCGGTTTATTTCCGGTTATATTGGTAATATATAATAACGGTAAGCGGTTTTCGGTTCACAAAAAAAAAAATTTGTTTCGATTCCGGTAAGCGATTTGAAACGGTTTATTGCGCTTAACGGTTCGGGTATTATGCCCTAGCTAAGATAAACATGGTTGGTGTAAGAAAGACGGCCAATTTCTAGGAATATCAAAAAACCAACAGAGCGACCCTGAACGATCGGAAGGTCTATGCTAAATTACGCGGCATCAATATGGTCCTTACAAATAAGCGTCACCCAATGGAGAAACTTACAGTTAGCCCAAAATGCAGCGCTCCGTTTAGCCACGTGATGTCATATAATGACCCATCCTGATCACCTCCATCAGAAAACCGAGATGCTTCCGGTAAATGAACATAACAAACTCTTGACCCAACAATTTCTTATAGGATGCCACCAAAGCTGTAAACTTGAATTACAAATACCATTACCATTTTTTCACATGATTGAAAGCAATTCCTTGGAATTACGATTACTCAGCGAATATTCCAAAATTTAATTACTTTTACAATTACTTAGATAATTGTAGCTGTAAAGGCTGATTATTCAGTAATTGTGCTTGAAATGTTGAAATGTAACAAACATGTCAGAAAGGCCAGCTTTAGAATGCAAAGACCTATGAAACATCACTTCGCTATTAGCAGAGAAACCCCACACCTCGTCTACATACACTGAAGCTAAGAAACAAGCATACACAACCATGGTAGCAAATTCAACTCCAGCATTTAGGGATACCACAGTCCTTGGTGGTACACAGCAACCCCTTATTAAGTCTAAGGAAACACTCCCAAGGGCCACAAGTTACACCCTGTCTCAACTACCCACACACGAAAATTGGGAATAACTATGTTCATTCAATGCTGTTTTCGCTTAGTAGTCTATGCTTTTAACCAAAGAGCGCTTCTTCGTTTTTCAAACTTTTTACAGTGTCTTTTGCGTATGTATGCGTAGTTGTGAGTGAAGCGCTAATATGTAAAATTGGTTATACGGCCCCAAAGGGGCCCAAGCCAAGCTTCTCTCCATCTCTTTTCGCACAAAAGAATCATTCCGCAAACTCTGAAATTTACACTGAGAAAAAAATGGTGTCAATAGTACTGTAAGTACGAAATAACTTGATTCAAATACTTGATTTAAGACTGTTTCGGGATATATTAAGTACATTTCGAACTATCTGAAGCCCCGATTCACATGAGTGAAATAAGAAAGTGAATCGTTTTTGTGATCATTTTTATTATATAAATCTTAGAACTTTTTTAGGCAGGCTCTTTTCAGAAAGTTTATGGACAAAATTATGACTTAAAACAAGTAAGAAAGTCGGGCAAGCCCGACTATAACATACTCTGTACCTAGAGTAGAAGCTGAATGCAATGCTGGTGCTGCGCTCATCTCTAAGTCTCCCTCTCTTTCTCTTTCTCTCTCTTTAAGATTGTGCGGTGATAGTTGTAATAGGGTGGGAGAGGGTGGGGGGAGGGTGATGTAATTTTTTGCTCATAACTTGAGAACCGCTCATCCGATCTTTATCATTTCTTCGGCATCTTCTATCTTTAGAAGGTACGAATCGTCTATCTTCAAAACTGTAGGAGATATAACGTTTTTTCGAAATTTCGGGGGCGGGAGGGGGCGTGGCAAAAATTGAAAATAAACTTGATCTGCCTGCTGCTATAAGAAGCATTTGTCCCATACACGTCAAACCTCTATCTCTTACCATCTCAGAGATCTGTTTGACGGACGGACAGACGGACAAGGCTATATCGACTCGGCTGTTGATGCTGATCAAGAATATATATACTTTATATAGTCGGAAATGATTCCTTCTCACTGTTACATACTTTTGAATACACTTAAGGTACATAGAGTAACCTTTGGTACAGAGTATAATAAGTGCAAAATATTCTTTATTGAAATCTCATAAATTTTAATGTCAATACCGACATAAAGTTAATAAAATGAGTACAAAATGTTCTTGGTTTAAGCCCATTGAATTCTGAAGCTATTCCCATATTGTTCTTGAAATAAGGCAGAAAAATTTAAGGGAAATGAATTAACCGAAATGGATTTATTGTACGCCAGAGCTCTCGATTAAAAGCTTTCATTTTAGTCAAGCTGTACGCACTGTGCGCATTAGGTGTTGCTTTGCTCATAGAGTAAAAGAAAGCCGCGGGAATAGGCGCTTACACAGACAGCGCATAGCTAGAGCCGTGCGCAAATGCAGCCCATTGTACAGGCCTAAGTCTAATTCGGCTTTTGCAAATTCGAACGCAACAACAGAGATGTGTATGCGTCGTTTCCAATATAGATTTAGTTGATGGTGAACGTTGGACGTTTTTGAAAAGCAACAATTTAGTCATTTAATTACATTTATTGATTACATTCCAAGAAGAAGTTGGAATAAATTAGTTACTTGAAGACATTTGATATTCCAATAGATCAGAGTTAAGCGAAGCAAAAGTGTTTTTTATGTATTTATCTCATTTGTTCTCTGCGCTTTCTTAAGAGCTTTCCTAAGACCATCTTAATAAATCTTTTGTTTTTTTCCGACATAAGTTTGCAAATAACAAGATGCACATTAGTCGAAGGTTTTCAGATTGCTCTTTTTTGTTCAGTTACTCAACTCGTTCCATTCAAAGTATTTTCCCAGCAAGAATATATATCTTAAAAGCATAAAAATTAACGCGTGTCTTTGAGGCCTTTATAAGTTAGTGATATTCATATTTTAGTTTTGTTTTTGCTCTAAATGTTTTTAACAAAATTGACAAATTCCAAAATCATTTAAAAACTAATATTGCTTTTTCTCTTTTGCTTTTCAGAGCAATTTTATGCATTTTTTTTTTTTGTGTGTGTGCTAGAGCAATTCCTGGAAAGTTTTAATAAACCAAATTTACAACAAAAAAAATCATAAAAATCATGTCTATTTGATACATATTTGATTAATGTTATAAATTTACTATACAAGCTCTCTCTCTCTCTCTTTCTCTGTTTTGTATCTCTCTCCTGCAGCCTACATATGCGATATTTTGCTTTAACATTACATTTCACCGAAATATCTAACTAAAGAATTAGCCAAAAAATGTTTTTTTTGTTTTTAGGAAAGTTTTTCAAATACCACAAAATTGTCCTATTAAACATTATTTTATACAAATTTTTCGTATGATTTTCTGGTGTATTGCAAAAATGTGCATATGTCTCATTTTTGTGTGTGTGTGTGTGTATAAAATCCTTTACTAACTTTTTGTTTAGCATTTTTATATAAATTGTACAATTATGAAGTTTAAAGATTGTGTTTGTGTGTGTCGACTGGATTAGAAATGGAATCTCTTGTTGATATCGCAAATGAAAACAGTGGCAAACATACGAGTTACATATATTTAACATTATAACCAGGCACATTATTGGATATTTCAGCTAGGATTGTTGATATTTTTTTGAAATAAACAAACAATAAACAAAACTATATTTAATTTAGAAATTTAAAAAATATAAAACCAATTAAATTCTTTTCAAACATTTTATCTGCATTACGAGGCTGGTTTCCAGATGAAATAAAAATATTCAGTTCTAGAAACCAGCGTTTAGGAGAAGTTCCTAACGAAACGGAAACTCTAAAGAACTTTTCCAAGTACAGAAATCTTTTCAGCACAAAGTTAAAACACTCAAAACGTTGAATCTTTATTTACGAACTTTAGAATAATGTTATAACTAAGGTTAAATGTTCTACCTAGCTGTGAGTTCTCCGCAGTAGAAGTCAGTTGATTTAAGGTTCCATGAATTCTTCTTTGATTTGGTTTTTATTTCCAACTTGGTGTTAACTCGAGATACCAATTCGTGTTGAGTTATCGTGGAAAACAAGCACATCGATTTAAATTTGCTTTTATTGGAATAGGATAACCCTGAAAACGTTATTTCTATTTCAAAAAACTAAAAAAAAAATAGATTAAATGTATTAAAAATTCGTTCAGTCCGCATTTACATGACAAATTTTTCGTCATGAAGTTTGTGTTTGTAAATGCAGGCAAAGTTTTATGTCAGAATCCTGCACTTTTTTATTTATTATGTATACAACACCGTTTTGAGGCAGCGACGTCGACACACCGATGGTATACTGCTCTCTTTTGCAACAACAAAGAAGGAGGACGCTGTCGCGTGGCTAAACACACACATGCAAAGCCCAAATGAGCATGCCCTGCTTTATGGCCATGAAGTTATTGACAGTTTTCAATAGATACGATCCAGGATTGATTGACAGGTCGTTTTATTTTATCGATAACTCTTGTTAGTAAGGTGGAACACGAGTAATACTTCAGCATGTAAGTGAGCAAGCAGTTTTCCAGATGCTTCAAAACGGGCTAAGACGGACTAAGACGAGGTACATTTTGGTCTCTAGATATATCGCATCCTCATAACGTTTTAGAATTTCACATATTGTATAATTTAAACATCGATATATCGATTTATAGAGGATTTTGGCGAATTGGTTAATTGAGTAGGAAGAAGGAAAGCGCAAATAAAGTTAAAAAAAATTGTAAATTTCTGGTTAAATACATATCACGAGTGGAGTTTTAAGTCAGTTCATGTTTTATTCCAAAGTGAGTCAACGATTCATCGATTTAAAAGCTCAGATCAAACAGCTCATGTTAACAAAACAACAAGAACAAACGAGCTGAACCTAATGATTAGCTCTGACTAAACATTTCGTAGATTAAATCGTTTGGAGCTTGAACCGTTGAGCTGTTTTATTTTAAACGAGTCAAATAGATCATTATGGAAAGGCAGGTACTGAACTATTTGATTCGGAAACATTTCCTGAGCTGATTCCAACTGTTTTTTTTTTTTGAAATGGGATTTGAAGGGCACTACGAGAGTAGACTTGTGCAGGGCTCTAATATCAACAACAGTGCACAGACACAAAACACATTAAATCTTTAATTTTATACAAACTATTGTAAATGATTATCTCATGGCGCCCGAGCAGGGACTAAAACAAATTTTTAAATTGATTTTGTTTGCTGGCTCAGTGCAGTGACCGGATTGCCGGAATATATTAACACAAAAACAAGCAACCGACCGTCTTAAACGCTACCGGGGCGGTGTGTAAAACAACATACATTACATCTGGGTTTCATTACCAATTTGTTCTGCCACATTTCACGTGGCAGATGCAGCTATATCGACAAAATTATCGGTTATCGCCAAGGAAAAAGGGTATTTTGGGAGGGTTAGGAAAAAATTGATTAAAGATAAGAGTACACACAAATTATCAACTCTTTGAGGCAGCAGTTAGATACATAATGTGCTACGGTGCGCAAGTATGGGGTATCATGGAATATGACGAGGTCGAGAGTCTGCTGCGGTACTTTGTCAAGAAACTGTTTCGCTTGCCGAGCTACACGCCTAATAGGATGCTCTACCTCGAAACTGGGCTGTCCAAGCTGTATTCGACAACTGCAGACATGCATTTTAAGTATGTTCAAAAAGTCTTTGGTATGCCTGAACATAGGTTTCCAAATATGTTGGCACGGTCTCTACTGCGCGAACGTCAGCAACTTTTCCTTGTTTTTGGGAAAACCTAGCCAGCACGCACGGAGTGGTTCTTTCCTTAGAAGATCAATCTAGCTGGGGATCCTGGGCGGAGCAAACTCTTGCTAAAATGGATGCAGCTTACAGGCAGTCATGCATTGAGCAATCTCAAAGAAGCGCCGAACGGCTTATTTACAAAGAGTTACATTATGACCTGGGAGCAAGGAACTACTTCCAAGACACCTTCACAGTGGATCAAATTCGCACCATCTTCAAGGCTAGAGGAGTGATTCTCGAACTAAACTTCGTTCCGAATACCAGCAACGACTGCTCCATTTCGGCAAGGCTGTTCTACAACTACATGAGCTAATAAATTATCTTAATGGCGAAAACTGGTCGGCACTATTTAGTTTTATAAGCCAGGCTTTAAGATTTCGAAAACAAATTATTGAAGGACAGTTTTAAAAAACGGCAACACCGCTATTTGGATTCTTAACTACACAGTTGAACGATCTGATATGTGGGGAAGACCCGGGAAGTCAGGTGTATTAGACTGCGAAGCAAAGGATTTGGGTAGCAGTGATCGACAGACGGTTAGACACCAAGTCGATTAGGATAAACTTCTTTTTAAAATTTTAGCCTAGATCCTTAGATAATAACTATAAATGTAATAAGAAGGTGAAAAAATATTTTAAATAAAGAAGAATACTACTATACTACTATACACAAAGGCTACTGGCAGATAATCGCTGTCTTGTAGTGACGATTAAGTCGTGTTGGAATGCTGTTGGTTGACAGCAGAATCATGAAAAGATCGGTTATGATTTGGTGGAAATACCAATGAAACAGCTGTCCAATCAACTAGCCTGCTTTGTGATATTTTGTTGATGTTATAGAAACTATTGTAAAATCCTATCTCATGGCGCCCGAGCAGGGATTAAAACTAATTTTTAAATGAATTTTGTTTGGTTTGCCTGTTTTTAAAGTAACAAGACCTCGAGCTGGCAATAAAATTGAAGGTTTGACCAAAGTTTGTTACACATTGTATAAAAGAGTCCACAAAATCAATCCAAAATAGTCCCGAACCGAACTTTTTATTTATCATTAAACATTATTATTTTACCAAGACATGGTCTTTTGTGCTCCCCTACTGAGTTAAAAACTCTCCTAGCAGCCCGTTTTCTGTAGAAAGGTCAGGATTTCCGTGGGTTCTAGTTTACTGATGACTAAAATTTTAAACATTCATCTTTTAAAACGACTTCATGTCATGGAGACTTCTGAAAGGGACAAAGTTCTGGATCAAGAAGAAGTCTTTTTTGGGTCTCTTAGAGAGTTACCAAAGCTTTTTCCATTAAGGGAACCACTATAGGGAGCATATTGAAGAATGGACGACATTTTCTGAAAGATTGTTCATACAGTCGCTGAACCTGAAATGTCCCCAGATCCCTTCAGACTCTTTTTTGCGATGTTTTTTTTGAAAGGCAATTTGTTGACGAGCTCAAAGTGCCGAATTTCGAGACAAGGTATGGTCAAACGAACCGGTTTGAAGAACCACTGAACTCACGGTTCTGTTTTGAAACTTGAACTACAGTACAAATTCAAAAAGGGAGACCAGCTCTGACCTAAAAATACTCTTCAATTTGTAAACCAAGAAAAAAAACATGTAAATGAAAGAAAAATTCAAAAAGTTAATTTGCAAACATCTCCAAACAAAATGAAATACGAACAATCCTTAACTAAACCAACCTAGCCCAGTGTCAGACAGGATTAGCACCATTCTTAGTGTTCGATGTGGTTGTCTTTTGCTGTCTCCGTTCACGCCAACGATCAATGGGCGTGTAGCAGCAGCGAAAGAATGGGGGCGCCCGTTGCTGTTGCTTGGAATTGCTACTACTACTACTCGTTGTCGTGGCCGCCGTTGCCGCCGAGCTGTAACTTAGTTTGGCCAAGGAGTCCACCGTCAGCTCCGTTTGCACCCCACTTGTGGTCAGACGCGTCTCTATTTGATAGTAATGGGGCGGTGGAGGTGGCGGCGGCGCTCCTGCCTTGCATATGACACTGGGCGGCTCCATATCGTGCAGCTCAAAACTATTCGAGCTACTATTGGTCGATGGGCGGAACTCGTGGGAGCTGCTCTCGACCATGGCAGTGCGATAGGTAGCGGCAAAATAGTTTGTCTCCTCCAGATAATGACACGATTCGAATAAGTAATCATCGAACTGTGGCAACTGGGAGCTAGTGGAGGCACCCGAGGAGGCGGAGGCGAAATGCCGACTCGTCGGCTGGCCCCTGTGGGACAGTGTGGGCGATGTGGGCAGCATGACCATCGACAGACAGGAGGTTTGTTGTTTACTTTGCTTCATATCAACAATTTCTATTTCTTCGATATCACTAAAACTATTTAACTGTTTCAACAAATAATGCACATCATTTCGTTTCATTTGATTATCCTCATCGTGGTGGGGATGATCCAGATAAAGGGCTCGTCTACTGCTGTCCTCCGTTGTCTCTGTGGCCGTTGCGGGGGCTGTGTGTGCGGGGAATGTTAATGGGGTGCTGGCAACGGCCTGAGAGCCACGATCCGTGGGGGTACCCTTGAGGTTGTTGATCTTTGCAGTCGGTTGGACCAACTCTGGATAGGCCATGCTCAGACGCTGTTGCAGTGTGGCACTACTCAGTCTGGGCAGGCATGATGCGCCACCACCTGTGGGTGACGACTTCTCCAGGGTTGAGTCAATGATGCGATTGAATTTAGCTAATGCACTTGTTGATGCTGTTGTGGTTGTTGTTGTTGTTGTGGTGATCTTAGTTCTTAATTGAGGCACTGTTGTGACGGTTTGTAGATTATCACCCAGCTGATCTGCTTCCTCTTCCACATCATCATCTTCCTCCTCCTCAACATCATCGATATCAATGCCATCTTGCAACGTTTCCTGCACATTTAAATTCAGATTGAGATGCAGCTGCTGCCGTTTGTAGAGCAGGCTGGTCTTGGTCTCCACACCGGGCACCCCGGGTGCTCCGGTGCCACCTCTCAATCCACGTCCAGCAGCAATGACAGCCGCTGCACGTTGCTGTGCCGTTGCCTTAGCTAAATTCTTTTGTAATATCAACTTCCTCGACGAAATGATGTCATTATTGTCGCTCCCCCGCGATTACCGACTGTCGCGGGTGGAGCGAGGCCGCCCCTAACTGGACGTACTGGCGATGGGCGAGACGGGTGACAGCGGGCTGCGTGCCTGTTCGCGTGGACAGCCGGTCAGGGTGATGACCAGTTTACGGGAGCCAGCCTGATCGCGATGTTCGCAGAGCCAAACGCCCTGCCAGGTGCCCAGGGAGAGTTTGCCATCGGTAATGGGGATTGTCAGTGAGCTGCCCAGAAAGCAGGCCTTCACGTGCGCGGGCTACAGGAAGAGAGGAAATAAATTTCAATTTTGAAAGCCAATCCACCCACACTCACCATATCATCGGGTCCTTCGCACGAATGCCTGTAGGGCAAACCTTCGGGAACTATTTTATTCAACATCATTTCCATATCGTCTCTGCAAGATTAACATGGTTAATATCTACGTATGGGGTAACCTGTTCCCATTTACCCACCTGACGTCTGGATCCCAGCTTTCGTTTAACGCTAAACTCGCCGAGGTGTGAAGAACTGGAAAAAAATAAAAGTTAATTAGTTTGGCTTTGGAACGAGATCAACTTATTATCCATCATAATCTTTATTATTAATCATTTTGCCAGTAATTAGACCAGAACGAAGGCGTTGCATTTCCAATTAAGTTGTAAAGCCAATTAGTCATAATATTTAACACGAATCATCATTATAACATTTGTTGGGATTTGCGAAAATTAAATAGACTTTAAACACGCTGAACATTTTGAGAAATAAATTTAAGGCAACAAATAAATACTGATACTTTTGTAGAGCAGCTTACGGAGGTTGGTTATCAATCGAATCTTTAACAGCGGATGATTTTCCCCAAAAGTTTTTAAAGAAACACTATTTATCCCCTACACTGTAAGTCACTTAAACAGGTCCATCATCTACTCCACTGAAAGGTGACAATATCTCAGATAGTTGGTTTCCTGGACTTTAACATACCTTATACAAATTTTAATACAGGGTTTATCCGGAAAGTAATAGGACTGATTTTCATCCGCCGCAACTGTACTTCGGAGCATGCGCGCACCGACTGGATTCGGTAGAGGGCGTTCCTAGCTAACGAACAAGCGGCTGGTCAGTTGTCTCCGAGCACCTGGGGAGTCAGGATAGGCATTTTCGCGCTACGTATTTCTGCGAGTGGTGCAACCGAAAATGCTGTCAAAGCTATTCCGGAGAATGCCTTCCGTGACGCCTTCAATGCTTGGAAATCGCGCTAACAGCGCTGCATCGACGCAGAAGGAGCCTTTTTGAAAGTTTTTAAAGAGTTGTAACCAGAGCGGGCAAACAAACGAAACGAAACGTTTCTGAATCGTTTCGTTTCGTTCTTTGCACAGAGCGAAACACAAACAAAACCCGAGAAAAGTAACTGTAACACAAAATGAGTTCTGTTCAGTTTGCGTTCGTCAACGCAAACTAAACGTAAAGCGAAATGCTCTCATCTTGATTTGCGGACAAAGGGAATCGGAACGATATGCAACGAGCGCGAATAGTTCGGAAACGTTTGCTGCTCTATTTGTATTTGTATTGTTGTTGTTTTTTTCTGTTGCTTACTTCTTTGTTTCTCTCAGCTTTGTTGTTGTCGTTCCGAAACGTTTCAAGGCAGTGCAGCTTTCGGAAGAACAATATTCCAATCGTTTCGTTTGCGCTCTTCGGCAATATAAAGTTAGTGGTTTCGTTTTCCCTCACTAGAGTAACCTTGGCTTTCGCGAACGGTTCGTTAAACGTTTCGTTTGTTTGCCCGCTCTGATTGTAACGATTGGCTCAATATTTTTTTTTAAATCGACTCAGTCCTATTATTTTCCGGACAAACCCTGTATTTAAGTGCACAAGGCAATTTAGACATTTTCCAGTATATTGAAAGGTTAATGGTAATTGTTTGTGAAATAACTATAAGAAGGTGGCAAGCCAGATCGGTAAGGAAATTGTTGCCCAGACAAAAATTGAATTCAGAACGAATTCACGGAAAAACTAGTCTTACTTATTGATCTCCCGAAACCTGGATTTGGAAGTAATAACGATGGTAACCAGGGAATCAAACCGGAACCGGAACCATATACCGAAAAGAACCGATTGAAACTCAGAACCAGTACCGGTACCGGAACTGATATTCTTAATTTTTTGTATACCGGTATCCGAGAACCGATATTTTTAGAACCGAAAAAACCGTAAAGAACCGAAACGTTGTTCCGGTACGGTTTCGGCTCTGAGTGCAACCACTAGACAGCGAAACGAGCAGTTAGATTTGTCGGATTTTCATGCAATTTGGCTAAATTGTTACTTTCAAATAGAAAAAGATAATGCCTTAGCAAAACTTTTGTTCAGTGAAATACAAAATTGCGAGGCCAGTCCCTTTGAAAATAATGCACTCCTATGCAGTGCTGCCAGATTTTCGGAAGTAAAAATTGCTAGATTTGGGAAAAAAGTTGCTAAAAATTGCTAAAAATTATGTAAAAATTGCCAAAAAAAAATTGCTAAAACAATAAAATTTTCGTTTTAACCAATATACATATTTATGCATTTTTATCATCAAATTCAAAATACTCAAATTAAAAGGGAACATAATTTTGTTTGTTTTTTAACAATTATATCATTTGTATGTATTTTATGAATTTTATATTATTACACAGTGCAACACATAAATTGGTTACGCCTTCGGACCCCGATATTTTTTAAGAGCATACCAATATATGGACAGTTTGGAGTGAAAATATGTTGGGTATCAGTACCTTTACGATGTGATAGGACCAAGTCCTTTGGGGATTTTTTTAGTTTCGGTATGCTCTTAAAAAATATCGGGGTCCGACGGCGTAACCAGAAAATGATCTTAAAAAAGTTGCACTGTGTTATCTACAAAAAGCTTATTTAGACTTTTTGTAAAACTAATGTCAGTGGACTTGTTCAACAGAAGACTAAACGCGACGTTTCCGATATTAGTGCTTAAGTCGTCCATGAAATGCATTGCAAGTACATTTTTCATTTATTTATTTTTGATGTAGGGTCACTTCGTTCTGCCTAATTTAATATTTACAGCAGCTTTGCCTAGGTATAGTGCCGCTTTTTTTCCATTGGCGGATTTTCAATACGCACAAGATGCTCTCGTTGGACTAGTGCAATCCCTAAGAATCCATTGCCTTAACTCCTCATCTTGCTGCCAGGCATCACGAAAATCTAGCTTACAAACTTTTGGCTTCTTCTCCAAATCACAAAAAACAGCAAAAGAGTGAGCAAACCGTTTGAAGTTTTTCATATAATCGAACCACTACAAGATCCCTGGGAACGTAATTTGTGAGGTCGATTCCAAAAAGGTTTAAAAAACGGCAAAAATGTTAAAGCAAAATAAAATATTGCTAGTTTTGGAATAAAGTTGCTAAAATTGCTAAAGAAAAATTAAAAATTGCCAGATTAGTGGCTAATAGCATTTTCTAAAAAAAAGTTGCAAATTTTTTTAAAAGTTGCTAGATCTAGCATCTAAATTGCTAAAGTGGCAGCACTGCTCCTATGTGGTATTTTCTTAGACCCTGTAAGTCTAACCTCTGAACAGAAAAGTACATGTGTAACTGCTTCGACTGATATATATATTCAAGAATTTTATCCACTTGCAACTTAATGAGAAAAGCAGCTCTGACCCAACTAATTTGTCTAAAAGTGGAGATGAAGTCGATTTATATGTGAATTTCTAAGAAAAGAATCAGGACAATAAAAATTGATTAGTATTTTCACAATAAAGTTTAACGTATGATGCCTGATCAAGGTTTTCCTAAGCTTAAAAAATCAAATGCCAAAATCAGCTTTAGATATTTTAGAAAATTTACCTGAAGTTCAAAAGGAGTATTCTAATTCAAGTGAAAGTAGCGATGAGGAGTAAAGAAAATTGTTAAATAATATACGAAATTGGTTATGTTGTGTTTTACCGTTCATAAATATCTGTATTTATGAGCTCTATGAGACAGTATGCATATCAATGCAGCCTAAAAAATAATGGGAGCAGCATCAGCAAACCCAAAAGCGCCTAAATTGGTCTTTGAAGAGAAATATTCATCAAATTATGGCAAATTTTTCAAACTTAATCGTCGTGTACCAGCCATTTGCGGTGCTTGCATTTTAATGAAAACCACTTTAGCATGTAGCCCAATGGTTCTTCTAATTTTACAAATTTTGTTGCATTCAAATCTTCTCGATGGACAAAGTTATAAGCGGTTTATCCCGGAAAAATTAATTAAAATTTATGGCAGGATATATCTATAAGATTTCGGCCTTTTCGCCTAACAGTGCGCCTTTTCGAAAAACGTCTTAAGTAGTTTTAAATGGCTTGTTTTATCGAAGACATTGGTCGACAAAAAAGAATATATATATTTTCTAAAGCTCAAGATCAAGCGTTTCAAAAAAATCTGGATATACACCAAATTTTGTGATAATTAGTTGTTCAGACTATCATGATGATTTGAAAATTGGCAATTAAAAACGGGTAAATAGTAGGTGTATATCAAAATCAAGAAGTTACTAAGAGTAAAGATTATCATGAAGATTGAATTGGTGGCAATTGACAAGTACCTCTACATATCTTCGTTCTCTGTTTAAAATTCCAAAGTGGGCGTAGTAAAAAAAATGTTTTTAATAATATTACAGAACTTTTTAATTCCTTTTTCTCAATATAAGCTTGCCAAGTGTGATTTTTTTCTAATTATATGACTGTGATGTGACATTCGGGGGAAACCACCGACCCCCAACTGCCGACCCACAAGCGACTCATTAAATTCCTTGGGAATTGGCGAGGTGTTTGTAACATGTAAAGAACTTCTACAGGTCATTTGGATATACCACCTCTTGGTCAGGAAACATTTCACATATGAATATTAAATACGGTTTGGCTATATCATTTTTTGTTTCTGTCTTTGTTTTAGCATTTCCCCTGCTTTTGTTTAACAAGTTACTATAACATTTGGCTTTGCTCCTTCTCCTGCTTTTCCGCTCTGTTGTTTTGTGTGCATTTCCCCATAGAAACAATGAGGATATATTGAGGTCAATAGTAAAAGACAACAAAAAACATATGGCAAGGTTGCTCTGCTAGCTTGGAAATCATTTTTTTTTTTATTCGAAATTAACTTTTTTTTTTTTTGCATGAAAGGAAAAGGAAGAGTAATAGAGGTGAGGAGCAGGTCTAATTAGGAAGTCCTTTTTGAGAAAATCAATAAACATGTCTTGACCTCAATTAGATTTCGCTTACAGTTCACAAAACAAATGTACAGTGAGCACCCAGACAACAAACACGCACAGAGATTCATTTTTTTCAGTTTTTTTTATTGCTGAATGACACACGTGCTAAAGAAGCAAAGAGCCAGTGAGAGAGACGTTGCACGGTGGAGCGTGGCGAGAAATTGAGGGGCGAAATCTTTTAAATATTTTGTTTGTTATTTATTTGGCGACCTTTCAAATGTATAATTAACGAGGGCAAAAAAGCCTACTGATGATTGAACCGGGAGTTTCATGAAACTGTACTGTCTCTCTTTGATATACAATGCTCCGTATTTTTGCAAATCGACCCACTGTCCTTTTGTAATAATAGAGTCTTGGCTGCAATGTGATGGCCTAAGACGATTTGTGGGCCAGAAACGGAGAAACGTTAAAAGAGAATGACGGGTGGCACATGTTTGCCTCGAGCATTCACACGCCATAGCCACAGACCATGACACGACGACGACGACGACTACGATTGCTTTTCACTTCAGCCTCACCGATCTCCTCCTCACCGCCGTCCTCCCATTGGACAACAAGCTACTGCTGTGCCTCGACTGACGTTTTATGATACGATTTTATTTATTTGCTCATGTCTGAAGGAGAAACGTTCCTTGAGCCTCAGCATCCTGGCATTGTAATGCGAACTGTCAACAAGGAGCGCGCTGCTGCTGGTGCTGCCTGCAAGGCAGCTTGAGGATTTCATTTGAGAATCACTAAAGAAAGCTCTTGGCAAAGCTGCAATCTGAAGATTATTTGTGAATGCAGTCACCAAAATAGAAATTCGACCAATGAATTCCCTAGCTTAACCTAAAATATAAAATATTAATTCTGGTTTCTTAGAAGGCTTAGCAATAATGCTATTCTAAATTATACTGGTCCTGTCAATTACGAGCTGTTTACAGCTGTCAAATATAGAGCAAATTGCATTATTTAGCTTGTGTGTGACAAACAATTCAACAAAATGATACTTTTCCTGGATATTCAAGGGTTGGTGTTGATTCTAGATGACTTTCGGATTTATTTTCAGATAGAATTTTAAAAATTTGGTTTTACTATATATTAACTTAATTAAACTATCTCAAATAGTCGGACGATTATTTTTAGCGAAGATGTATAAGAAGATGTAGATAATCTAGCAGATCCGCGCGCTGCGCTGCTTACTAAATGAATTTAGTTTTCAGGAATTAATCGAAATTTTAACAATGATAATTTGAAAGATATAACATATTTTATGAATTCCTTAAAATCGAGTTCGAAAGGTGAACTTTAAATGCGTGTTGTGGGAGATCCAAACATCCCGGACTATTTTTCTTTTTTGATTATTACGCAAAATTTAATCATCTTTCAAGTTGCATTTGAACTTTCTTCAATATCTCAAAAAAAAATTAATTTTGCCGCGGACTTTGCTATAGTCGCCCCAACGTGTGGCGGCTATGATCTCTCCAGTTCCATTCAACCGATTTTGATGATTTAAACTGAAATCGACGCAGAATTGTCACCATTCTGGTCTGAACCTCAATCATAATTTAAAAAAAAAAAAATTTTGTTACACTGAACTACAAAAAAGGGGCCAAAATTTTATGTTTTCATTGGCAGCCATTTTGTCAAAAAAAAATTCACAAAATTTATAATATAATAATCCCGTTTTTATTTTTCATTTCGCACGACCTGGAAAAGTGGAGTCGTGGCCGGCAGCACTATACTTTTTTTTTTTGGACCCCTCACTTTGACGGTCGAAAACATTTTGAACAGCCCTCTTATCGAAGCAGTAAAAGTTTTTTGTTTTTTAAAGGGCATAGCCGGATTTGTACGGGAATCGGCCCCCAATGCTTTTAATTTTTTGAGTATGCAGTTTTAAAGTACATCAGCCGAATGTAATTTAGCGATTTTTTGTAAACTTCTAGTACCAACCCTGAATTTTTAACAGCGATTTTTATCATTTCAACCACAAGGCTTTTTCGAGCTATCTATCCATTCAAAAATTCCAAGTTTTTTTTTGGTCAAAGCTGGCATGTATACCCTCCCCCAGGATAGTTTTTCAGAATTTTGATCTGAAAACCGCGACCTACAAAAATCCGCGAAATTTTTAACACCATTTTTTAAGACTTCTAGTTGAGGTTCCACTTTCGTTTTTTTCATGTCCAATTGTCGTTCCTAGATACATTTTCTCTAATTTTTTTAGAATTTTAAAAGTTGTGGAAGGTGGTTAAAATTAATTAAAACAATAAAAATATAAATTAATTTGTACCCAATTGTCACTTTCGTTCTTTATAAATTAATCAAGTTATGCACAGTAAAGGGTTCACTTCATCTTCAGGATGGGGTGAATGTGGAATCAGAGGTCGAAAATGAAGAATTCTGATTCACCGGCCCGTCAATGACAGTACCTTGTGGTTTCATACTTGTCAACAATGATCCTCCGAAGAAGAAATAGCCTACTTTGTGCACGGTTTTGTTGAAGGAAACAGATACAGATGACGCTATACGGCGCGAACAGCGGTCTGGGTACAAAGCATCTCTTAAGTATCTTAAGACACTTAAGGTCTGCAACTTGAAGTCACTGACAGCGGGGGAGAAGGCACTGCGCATGGTACTACGGCCGACTTGAATGCACTGTCTACCACGACAGGAATAAAATCTCCATCCGAATCGAAAGCCGGCAAAGCATCCACGGCTCCAACTAGAAGCACCACAGGAGACCGCCCCCAACATCGACAACACCCTCCCAAGATCACCTAACTTGCTTAAGCTCGAAGTCGGAACTTCGGGTGGTAATTTTAAACGAGAAGTTGCTAGTCTTGGAGGGAGTCACCATGCAAGCCATGCAAGAAAAAAAGAAAAATTCTTTTTCTAGCCGTGTCAAATGGCATTAAATGGTACAGGGGAGCTTTTGTAGGGTCTTTGTACCATCGAGGAATTGTTGCCACAATTTTCGGCGATGCTGAGCATCTTGGCCTGGAGCAAGAATCGAGGTCTTAAAATTAAAAAGCATGGTCTGCGAAAAAAGTAGATTCGACTATTTACTGGAGTGGAAAAATATTTTAGAACTACAAGATACATATGTATGTTTACTTCAAGGCATAATCCAGTCCATGCGATTCTTCCACTTCTACTTAAGGTCCGAAGAGCAATACGGCGCTATTGCTGTGAGTGTGCGAATAAAATGGTTAATTAATTTTAACCTGCTTTCACAATTTTTAACATTCTTAAAAAATTACAGAAAATGTAGATAGGTACGACTATTTCTCCTTCGGTGACTCATTGTTGACAAGTATGCAACCACAAGCTACTGTCATTGACGGGCCGGTGAATCAGAATTCTTCACTTTCGACCTCTGATTCCACATTCACCCCATCTTGAAGATGAAGTAAACCCTTTACTGTGTATAACTTGATTAATTTATAAAGAAAGAAAGTGACAATTAGGTACAAATTAATTTATATTTTTATTGTTTTAATTAATTTTAACCACCTTCCACAACTTTTAAAATTCTGAAAAAATTAGAGAAATTGTATCTAGGAACGACAATTGGACATGAAAAAACGAAAGTGGAACCTCAACTAGAAGTCTTAAAAAAATGGTGTTAAAAATTTCGCGGATTTTTGTAGGTCGCGGTTTTCAGATCAAAATTCTGAAAAACTATCCTGGGGGAGGGTATACATGCCAGCTTTGACCAAAAAAAAATAGAGGCCAGCTAACTTCGGCTCGACCGAAGTTTCTATACCCTTGGAGCTTGATATGTGCCTGACAGTTTGTATGGCAGCTATACTATATAGTGGTCCGATTTCGACAAGGCTTAATGAAATTATGTGAAATCATTAAAAACTTATAAATACGAGCGTTGGGAACGATAGCACTGAAAACAAAAAAGTTTTTCCCACTAAAACTAGTTTTTCAACCGATCGTTCCTATGGCAGCTATATGCTATAGTCATCCGATCCGGACGGTTCCGACAAATGTGCAGCGTATTTGTACCAAAAGACTTCGTGCAAAGTTTGGTTAAGATAGCTTTAAAACTGACGGAGGAGATAGCATAGAAACAGACGGACAGACGGACGGACGGACAGACGGACGGACAGACGGACATGGCTAAATCAACTCAGCTCGTCATGCTGATTAAGAATATATATACTTTATGTGGTCGGAGATGCTTCCTTCCCTGCGTTACAAACATCCGGACAATTTTAATATACCCTCTCCAAGGGTATAAAAACTTGGAATTTTTGAATGGATAGATAGCTTGAAAAAGCCTTGTGGTTGAAATGATAAAAATCGCTGTTAAAAATTCAGGGTTGGTACTAGAAGTTTACAAAAAATCGCTAAATTGCATTCGGTTGATGTACTTTAAAACTGCATACTCAAAAAATTAAAAGCATTGGGGGCCGATTCCCGTACAAATCCGGCTATGCCCTTTGTTTTTAACATAATAAAAAAAAAACAGAATTTGAAAAACTCTGAGTTTTCAAGTAAGATAGTTCGTGAAAATTCGTTTGTCTTTAGGGTAAGTATCTAAAGGGTGATTATTTAGCTATTGTCTTTTTGGCAACACTGGATTTAACAGCTATCGCACGTTACGTGTTTGGTTTCACTGTCAAACATCTTCAGTTTGGTCTATAATTTAACCATGAATCGTCTTACAAACGAACAACGCTTGCAAATTATTGAATTTTACTATCAAAACGCGTGCTCTGTTAAGAAAGTTCATCGCGCGCTTCTTCCATTTTATGGTCACACAGAGAAAAAAAAGGATAGTTTCTGATGATCCTCAGGATATTTTCGATATCCATTTGGACTGGATGTTAACTATCCTTTTTTGGGATCCATTGGATATTTTCGAAATCGATTTATTTTCGCTTAAAAAGGATATATCAGAGAAAAAATATTTCATTGATCTTTTTTCTCCATCCAAAGGAGCTGAAAAATGTGAAAAGGATATTTAAAAAAATGGATCTTAAGTGGATATTTCGAATATCCATTCTACGGGGATCTTTTTTTTTCTCTGTGCAGTTTAATCGACCCACTGAAGCGGCTATTCGTGTTATTGTGACTAAATTTCGCACCAAATTTACATTGTTGGACATTAAACCACGAACACGCTTATGTAGCAATTTGGCCTCTGTTACTCAACAACGTGGAAAATTTTGCGGAAGGATTTAGGTGTGAAGCCTTTAAAAATACAGCTGGTGCAAGAATTGAAGCCGAACGACCTACCGCAACGTAGAATTTTTGGTGAATGGGCTTCTGGAATGTTGGCCGAAGATCCACTTTTTTACCGAAAAATTGTGTTCAACGGCGAAGCTCATTTTTGGCTTAATGGGTACGTAGATAAGCAGAATTGTCGATTTCGGAGTGAATATCAGCCAGAAGAATTGCAAGAGCTACCAATGCATCCAGAAAAAGTCACAGTTTGGTGCGGTTTATGGGCTGGTGGCATCATTGGACCGTACTTCATCAAAGATGATGTGAATGTGAATGGTGAGCGTTACCGTGAGATGATATCCAAGTTTGTTTTATCCAAAATGCAAGAGCTTGACTTGCATGACATGTGGTTTCAACAAGACGGTGCCACATGCCACACAGCACGCGCAACAATGGACTTATTGAGAGGCGAGTTCGGTGAACATTTTATTTCATACATTTTTCTGAATTTTATGTGTTTTTTTTGAAAAACTTTCCTATAGCTCTTAAAAAAATCAACCTTTACTTTATAAATGCTAAAAAAATGCCTCGTGGAACTAGTTTGTCCGATAACGAGCAGGGAATTATTATATAAATCATTTTCGTTGCTAATGTGTGCTGTGTAGGCCAAAATAAAACTTAATTTTACTTTAAATTTTCCTCCTACGCGTTTTGGTAGCATTTTGCTAAAATACATTTTATATTTAAGACACAAGTGGCTTACTTGACAGCAATTTGCTGCATAATCACAAAGATCATATAAATGGCTCAACTTCAATTTATAACCCGAGCATATTTTACAAAGCGAGCTCTGTCTCTCCTTCAATGTCCTGTCTTTGTGTGTGTGTGTGTGTGTGTGCGGAGCAACACCAAATAAATCAACAGCAAACGAAAGCGAAACGAAGCACAAAAATGAAGTAGAGAGTTGTTGGAGCCTTTGAACATTAAGGATGTGTGTGTTTTTGTGTGGGCGTCCGCTTGCTTTTTTCTTTCTTTCAGTTTTTTGTGTCGCGACGAAAAAGGAAAAAACAAACCACAACAACAACACACACAAACAGCAAAAAATGTGCCATGTGTGTGTCATACTTTTTCGGCTTTGCCTTCCGTTTTCAGCATTAAAATTGCTCGCTTATGAGCCACAAAATGCTGCGCTACCCAATAAATCAATATTATTTATGCACGAAAAACTTGAACTAGTTCCAGATGGAGCTTGTGCACCTGGGAAATCCTTTGTGATTTTCAATTCCCGCGGCGAACACAAAAACTCATTGGCTGTGTAATAAGAATGTTGATGAATTTAAGCATTTCCTTATGTATTTCATTATGTAATTCGCACACACACACACACACACAGGCAAATACTCACGTGACTGAATATATGAATGAGTCGACTCGGGTCGGGTCGAGAGTTGAGTCCATTGTTCAACATTTTGTTGTGTGGGAGGGCAGACGTGTCTGTGTGTTTGACTTTGTATAATAAAAAGGCCTCTTTAAAAACATTAGCAACTTTTGTAGTGCCTAAGCGCCCAGGTACACGGACAACACTATTTTCCCAGCCGCCTTTCCCCCTAACAGCCTCCCAAAACGATGCCACCTGCTACTTAACGATGCATGCCACACTGAAAGAAACTCATATAAGCGGACTTAGCTATAATGACTCGGCTGTTGATGCTTATAAAATATCAATATATATATATATATATATAAAATTCTCGTGTCACGCGTTAAGTAGCAAACTTCTTCGAAACAGCTGATTTAAATGAAAATTTTTGTATACATTTAGCAAGTTTAAAGTAAATTTTTAACTATATTTCGTAGTGCTAGGTGATTTGGTCGTCCCTTTGCTGAACATTCTATAGAATTGACAACGCAGCAGACTTCTCATCTGTGTCACACACACTAAAATATCGAAATATCGTTGATCAATCGTTTAAATTTGTTCCATGTTTGTTTGTGTTACAGTAAACTATGCTAGCAACAGGTAGGGGTGGCTATCTGGGCCTTTATAAGAACGCAGCAACACACATGATAAAAGTTGAGGCAGCAAGAGCAGCGCAACAATTACATGAATTAAATAGAGTAGCAATTTAAACAGATGTTAACACACGCAGAACAATTGACCGACAACGCCGACAATTACATCGTGCTTTTATATCTGATTCGTTCCTTCGTAGTATGGACAAAGAATGTCATAATTGTCATTCGCTCAAACTAGAAAATGAGTCCTCCGAGATGTGGTGCGCATCAAGAAAAGTTCAACTACCAGTAACTGAGACTTCACTAGAACCATTGAACCATATTTAATGCATGCTTTTAAATGACTTTGTTCGGAACAACAGATATAATGCACAATACCCAATAGCCATATCTCACATCATAATTGTCAGATGGAGTCAAGCAATAGATGATTCGAAGAGTAATTGAGCTGCGTTTAATAAAAAATACAAATTGATAATACAAAACCAAAAAATTTTTTTAAAAAATATTAATTTTTTGCTCGAAAATGCGAGAAATTTAATTTTAGAATAAAAAATAGAGGCAAGCTAACTTCGGCTCGACCGAAGTTTATATAAGGGTATATAAGCTTGATATGTGCCTGACAGTTTGTATGGCAGCTATACTATATAGTGGTCCGATTTCGAAAAATTTTGGTGAAATTATGTGAAATCATTGAAAACTTATAAATACGAGCGTTGGGAGCGATAGTATTGAAAACGAAAAAGTTTTTCTCACTAAGACTTTTTTTCAGACCTAACTTTTGTATGGCAGCTATACTATATAGTTGTCCGATTTTGACAAGGCTTGTTGAAATTATGTGAAATCATTAAAAACTTATAAATACGAGCGTTGTGAGCTATAGCACTAAAAACAAAAAAATTTTTCTCACTAAAACTAGTTTTTCGACCGATCGTTCCTATGACAGCTATATGCTATAGTCATCCGATCCGGCCGGTTCCGACAAATGTGCAGCGTATTTATACCAAAAGACTTCGTGCAAAGTTTGGTTGCGATATCTTTAAAACTGCTATATCTGGCTATATCAACTCAGCTCGTCATGCTGATCAAGAATATATATACTTTATGCGGTCGGAGATGCTTCCTTCTATGCGTTACAAACATCCGGACAATTTTAATATACCCTCTCCAAGGGTATAAAAAAAAAAATTAGTATTTTTGATGTGAAACATTTTTAGTTTCGGTACAAAGCATTTTAGTAGGAGTAAAATTTAATTTCAGCGTCACGTGACGCTACAGCGCTGCGCTGACGTCATGCATATTTTGTGTTGTTTAAGCAGAGCGTCACAAGTGGAGAGGGGGGAAAGAGGAGCGAAAGTGATGGAAAGAGGCAGAAAGTGGGAGTAACTAAACAGTGATTGAACAATGACTTGAAAGTGACTAAACAGTGACTTGACAAAAAGTGACTTAACAGTGACTGGACAGTTAATAGACGGTGTCTTAACTGTGAGTTGATAGAGACTAAAGAGTGACTTGACAGTGATTTTACAGTGATTTGAGATTGACAAAACAGTGACTTGAAAGTGACTTGACAGTGACTAAACTGTGACTGTACAGTGACTAAATAGTGACCTGACAGTGAATATGACAGTGATTTAACAGTGAATTGACTGGAACTTAGTGGTGACTTGTCAATGACTTGACTAAAAGTTACTCAACAGTGACTTGACAGTGCCTTAACAGCATTACAGAAAAGAAGGAAGAAAACAGCAGCCAGTGAATTGTTCCCAGCAAGCATTTTATGAATTCTCTGATCACATTTGAGTCTTTTATCAATTCCTCAGTCTGATTAAAATAGTCGCTATAAATGCGCTCGTTTTCTGTTCGTAAACAATACTTTTGTCGGAAGAAAATGGTACTCTAGTTGCGACTCTTCATCAAGAGTCGTTTATACCCCTTTTTCAGATCAGTTGAGACTTATTTTTGAGTCATTTGGGAGTATTTTTCGATTTGTTTTGTTCACTGTTTGAGCAAATGCATGAGCCATTTCTTCCAAATGCTAACACTTTGTTTTCTTTTTTTAAAAGATTGTCATTGCTGATTTAATTTCCCTTGCGAGAGCTTGTGTTTTTATACCCTTGGAGAGGGTTTATTAAAATTGTCCGGATGTTTGTAACGCACAGAAGGAAGCATCTCCGACCACATAAAGTATATATATTCTTGATAAGCATGACGAGCTGAGTTGATATAGCCATGTCCGTCTGTCCGTCCGTCCGTCTGTCCGTCCGTCTGTCCGTCTGTTTCTATGCTATCTCCTCCGTCAGTTTTAAAGCTATCTTAACCAAACTTTGCACGAAGTCTTTTGGTACAAATACGCTGCGCATTTGTCGGAACCGGCCGGATCGGATGACTATAGCTATAGTTTTAGTGAAAAAACCTTTTTTGTTCTAATGCTATCGCTCCCAACGCTCGTAAATAAGTTTTTAATAATTTTCGTCGAAATCGGACCACTTTATAGTATAGCTGCCATACAAACTGTCAGGCATATTTCAAGCTCCAACGGTATATAAACTTCGGTCGAGCCGAAGTTAGCTTGCCTCTATTTTTAAAAATAAGCCCTTAAATTTAGCTTCATGTTTCACATCAAAGCCTCATGAGTGTTATCGACGCTCACACATTTTTTTCTACTTAAGAATCGCAAAATCTATGAACAAACACAGGAGTTATGAGTAATTTAGTGCAAAAAAATGTGGTATTGGTTTTGTTTGCTTTTACTTATGTTCCATTCATGATTATTATTTTTCTTCTGGTTTTTCGCTCACTTTATAAATTGACCAAAAAAACGAAGAAAAATTCAAATTTATTTTTTTGTGAACACACAATATACTCAAATTATACGATTTTCCTCACCAATACCTTATTTTTTTCGCACAAGTGCGATTCTTAGGTAGAAAAAATAAAAATATTTTTGTATATTTTTTTTATATTTTTCCTAGATGTTGAAAAATGAAAATTTTGGAATTTTCGAGCAAAGACCGAATTTTTTTTTAAATTCTTGGTCGTTGAACTGAAACCACTTAACCGATTTAAGAACAATGTTCGGCGCGAATGTTGGCAGCTCAATTTCCTTTTGATTCATATATTGCTTGACTCTACCTGAACATAATGAAGTGAGATATGGCTTAAAATGTAAGAGCACCTACCGAAATAATGAAAAAAAATTCTTGTTTCCAAAACGGAGACATGACAAAATGTTTGAAATCGATTTTTGAGATCACCAATCCAAACTAAACTAAAATATTATTTCAGTTGCAATGGGTCATTTAATCAGCAATTTTATTCAACCTTTAAAACAGTGTCCGGCAAAACACACATGTTTATTTTGCCTTTGCATGTGTGCGCTCCGACACGCGAGAGCGCTCTCAGTTCGCACATGTTTGTTGGTGCAAAAGAGAGCAGTGTACGCTCATATAGTGTCTGTGTATCGACGCCGCTGCTACAGAGGATGGACGTCGCTACTTGTATACATAGAACATTGAATGGTGCCGGACACTGCTTTAAAATCACACGCCCAGTGTACCATAAAGTAGGCTCATTGCTGCCAATGCCAAACGAACCGCACGTCAATCGTGTAGATGCACGTTGCGGCTACAATAACCTTAATTCCTCTAACGCATTGTGAATGGCACAGTAAAAAAAAATTATTATAATGGGCCGGGTCAGCTAGTATACTTTATAGGGTCGGACATGATGACAAACTAATTGTATTCCGAGTACCTTCGGTACATAGTAAAATGACACGTGAAAAAATGATTAAAATGGAGGGTAGAACTTACACATTTTTCAAAACATTGCAACCAAAAAAGAATTTGTAATTTGTTTTGATTTTCTTGTTGGTGAAAACTTAACTTTTTTGTTCTTTCGACTTTTGTTATACAAATTTTAGTGTTGTTTCATTACTTTTGTACTTGATTCAAGTAGAATAATGAACGACCCATACGGTTCCAAGCAGGGGGATCATAACCTAGCTGAAATTAGGTACACAGCTTGTGGGAACATTGGTTTTCGCCTCCGGTTTAGCTGCGTGGTAAGAGAATTGCATCCCATATTTATCTTAAATTCATTTCCGTACCATCCCACAGCATCCGACAAATTTTTTTAAAATAATAGATGTTAAACCATTTTTTTTCGGTGCGTTTGAGAATTTATAACGCTGGAAGTTCGTTCCTCACTTTTGCTTAGAGCTATGTACTCCGAAAATACTGAGTTTTTGGATATTTTGCAAAAATAATGCATTTTCCGGTTGAAAATCGGAAAATTTTCCGAATCGGAAAAACACTTGTGTTAACAGGTTTTCTAAAAATATTTTCTTTGTGGGCGTATTTTCTATTTTCGGGTCAAATTATTTTGTAAGTTTTCTTAAAAAAATTTTTTTTTTTTTTTTAATTTTTTAAACTCCAAGCAAAGTGGAAGAAACCAGTGAAGAATTTTTCACAATTTCTCTGAGCGTATAAAACAGTTTATTACCGCCCTCAGCCCTAATATCCTGTTGTCTAACTGCTCACCCCTAAGGCAAACATAGGGACGCTCAACAGCCCTAATGACGACCACAAAGCCCACGGCTAAATCATATTAGAGGGGTCCATTCAGCTCCTGCTGGCTCCTTCCCCACCTTCATCATCACTCGAAATGTGTTGCATACCAAATTAAAAAAAAAAAGTGTCAGTTAAGTATTCCAGTTAAGCGGCGCATAGCGTATGACGAGAATGCAGAAGAATCTCTCTCCTGCTGCTGCATATTTACGCATTACCATATTAAAACGATGATAATGATGTTGATGATGATGATCACGAGGAGATATGACATAGATATGGACAACTAATTGCTGTGGGCATCCTCCGCCCCTAATTTGCCTGCAATCAATTTAGCAAATTTGTAAATCCTGCCCTTGCGCTTCTAGGAAACTGTCATTTTCAGCTCATTTCCATTGGGCTTGACCGAGAATGTCAGTTTGTGTTTTGCTATTTACACATGTCCTACATGACATAATCGTTTTTGGAAATTATTTAGCTAGTTCACCCCCACCCAACAACCCCCCACAAACAAAAGTTTTGGCCCTGCTGAGGGAACCTCATCATAAAATTACATCTCAGGGATTTTCATAATCATTTAAGTCATTTAAGCTTTCCCTTTTATTCATGCAAATTTAAACACTTTACTATTTATTTATTAACACTAAATGGTGTGTTTGTGTTGTTGTTGTTTGCCTTTGAAGTATTCAATTTGTCCTTTTGGCAGGTGACCAAAAAAATTAAAGTGAGCTGGCAAAGTCGAGCACAGCACAGAGTGTGACATGAATTGGTCATGTTGGTTGGAATTTGATTGCTAAATAAATTGGCTGTGAATTGAGCAAAGGAGAAAATATATACGACTTCGATCATCTCTTTTTTTTTTTTGGTCTTTATGGATGATCAAACTGAATCAGAACCGAAACTGATTTATGTCTACTGTCCCCCATCTGAAAGGGTCCTGTACCTAGTTACAAGCGCGAGGTGCGAACCTGATATCATTTGGCGTAACATAGCGATGAAACCTGCTGGCTAACGTGAGCGGCGAACGAAAACTGCAAATTTTAATTGTAAGGGTAATTTCGACTAACACCTCTGTTCACAAAAAAAAACCATATTTGGGAATAAGCACCAGAAATGGAAGTACCCTAAACAGGAAAGGTGTAAATATCCTAATGGATTATGTCCAGGAATTAAGAAGCCAGCAGTGGACTTTTAAAAGATGGCGATAAATTTTGCACCCGAATGAATCACGGACTGTAAGGAAGATCCTCAAAGCAATCGCAGGAAGCGCCTGGGGTAAAGACAAAACGAGAGCGCAAGTTGAAGTCGGCTCCAACCGACTTCGATATACCCGTTACTCATGAAATAACATGTTTAACAGTGTTCCTGCGTTCCTTAGGGTGAACATCTGAAAAGTATGCAACCCTTTTTTAACTCGGCTATTTCTCACATTTTTGCTCATAACTTGAGAACCGTTCATCTGATTTTTTATTATTTTTTCGACAAATTTATTTATTTTGCTAATTACTAACTATCTCTTAAAGGTACGAATCATCTATCTTTAAAACTGTAGGAGATATAACGTTTTTTCCGAATTGCGGGGGCGGGAGTGGGCGTGACCAAAATTTGAAATAAACTTGATCTGCGTGCAGATAAAAGAAGCATTTTTCCCATACATGTCAAACCTCTATCTCTTACCATCTCTGAGATCTAGGTGTTCATACAGACAGAGGGACGGACGGACAGACGGACGGACGTACAGACGGACATGGCTATATCGACTCGGCTGTTGATGCTGATCAAGAATATATTTACTTTATATGGTCGGAAATGATTCCTTCTGCCTGTTACATACATTTGCACGACTTTAGTATACCATTTTAACTCTACGAGTAACGGGTATAAAAATCGCAACCTACGACAGGGTTCAGAGTGGCTACTGAAAACAAGGGAAATGTTTTGGCGAGAGATTTAGCCCTGTTTTTAAATAGAACTTCAATTGGATCATCTGATTTTTTAACTAGATTTTCTAATAAGAAAATGAAATCTCTCGAAGTCCTGTAGCACAGAGATTTGCAAACCAACCGACGCGTCGGCAAAAGCTCTAGAGATTTCTGTGGCTCCCCCCTATAAGTAACTTTTTGGGCCCTATCGATTTGCACCAGCAGGAAAATTGAGAGGCAGCGCAAAGTTTATTTCTACTAACACTGTGACACATTTTTAAACTCAACAAAGTTGATAGAGTCGAGACCAACAAATTCTGAAAGGGTGTGATGGTAGTACGAAAATCCTATTTGGGTTTGGTCCGATTAGCTGCCGTTTCTTTTTTGTTGCACTTTAAACTTTTCAGCTACTGTAAGTAGGATTACCGATTTCATATCTCGTAAACTATTTTGAATATAGCTTTCATGTCTTCAGCAATGTTGTTGATCTAAGCTTGGCCTACCAAACATGTCTTTGTAGCAAATCAAAAAAAGTATATCTCTCATAATCAAAATTACAAAAGTTGTCCAACTTACTACAGTTTTTCAATTTAATCTTGAAACCAGCTAAAAATTTGAACGAGTAATACAGGACGAAGTTATAGCTAAGACCAAAATACACAAACCGTTAGTACGAACAAACTTCATTTAAGTACTCTTTCATAAAGTGAAAAGCCCAAAACTTAATAAAAACTCGAAAATAACTAATATTATTGGTGAAAAAGTAAAAAAATTGTATTTCGTTAGTTACAATTTTTTAAGATACGTGCTTAAGGTGCCGTTACTATATGAAGGAACAATCGAATGAAGTTGGAATGTTTCAACCGTTTGTTTATTTAATTCTAAGCTCCTTTCACAATTCGTTACAGTTTTTAAGACAAAGTTAAAAAACAGTACGAAATGAGGGGAAAACTTGAAGTTTTTAGACCTTTTAATGTAATTTTGAGTTTAAGTATGCGATTCTTTTGACTTGCTACTTAGAAATGTTTTGTAAACCAAGTTAAGAGCAACAACTTCCGTCTGCTTCGGTTTTCTTTATTCGGCGATCTGACGCCAACGCTCATTCTTCCTCCTTGTGTCTAAGTGTTGTACAGTGTCTTTCTTAAGTGTTGTAAAGTATGCTAGATTCTAGTGACGGTCACTGCTCTACCTGCAGCTAGTGGTGGCCTTTAATCATGACTTACTACTACAAAACGAAATTCGAAATAGTTTACGAGATAAGGAGTTGCAAGTCCCAATTATAAACTAAAAACTTCAAATTGCAATAATAAGAAAACAGCACCTAACCAGACCAAACCCAGAGAAAGATTTTGTACTACCATCATACCCTTTCAGAATTTCTTTGTCTCGACTCTATCAACTTTTTAGTGTTGCACAATGTAATCATTGCCGACGGGATTTTTAAGAGGTGGGTTTCTTTTTCACAGATGGTGTTTTTGTTTTAGTAGTTTCAGCATTACTTTTTTTTCTACACACATACGAAATTGTGTGTGTGGCCCTCAGTCTTTCGCTTTCTCAGCAAAAGTGATGAGTTGATTTACCGACGGGATTTCTATTTTATTTGGAGTTTGTAAAAATGTCGAGCCAATTCTGTTGCTTATGTTGATGTAAAGCAGTGCCGGCCTATAGCTACCAGGAAGTGAAGTCAATCCTGGATTTATGGAAACGCGAAAAGAACTCTTGATTGTGTGAATCGGTGAACACTGAATTGCAAGTAAGACGCCTGTGGTCTGGAGTAGAGGCGGCCAAATGGAGAGGACAGAAAAGTGCGCTTCTGTTGGTGAGCAAGAGAACTCCCTCTAGACTACAGAAGTTTAACTTGCAATGAAATCATAAAAACACTACTAACACCGGCTCGTGTGTGCTGTGGATCGCTGCCTCTGGTCTGCAGAGATCTCTCATGGCCGGCAATGAAGTAAAACAGGGTTCCTCATGAAGAGAGCGCGAATTTTAATGGCTGCGTCTTTCTCTAGCCATATTGTTAACCCAGGACCTTAATCCCAGACCGCATCGCTACTACAAATTCAAATCTTCACTAGCAAAAACGGGCACAAATTAAAAAAAGAAAACAGTTATTGGCCAAACAATCAAAATTCAGAACAAATCTCTAACGAAGAAGCAGCGCTATTAGCCGGCTAGAGTGTTCCTACCGGCAACGCTCCCAAGCAGCGATTTGGCTTTACCAGCTGCCCTAACATGGGAGCCATTTGAAAAGTGCCAAGCGAGTACCAATAAAATTATACTATAGAGTATTGCACATAGTAGTGGGATTCCTGAAAGTGATTTGCTTTTGATTTGCTTTCGATTTGATTTCGTGAAACAGCTGATGACAGCTGCTCCATACAAAATGAGCAGTGTGCCCAGAAAGTGTAAGGAATATAAGGTCATACTAATTGATTTCGTAAAATCAGCTTCGATTTGCTTTCGTTTTAGTGTGACAGTTCTCTTAGAGAACTGCTTGACTTGGTCAAAGATGTTCATGGTTACTTATCTGCACAGCTCTCCTAGAAAGGTCGAAGTTACAAATTCTCCCACAATTTTATTCTGCCCTTCCTCTTTGGATCTGTCACATTGTATATGTGTGTAAATTGTATGAAAGCAAATCAATATGAAAATCAGGGTCGTTCCACCAACTGCTTTGCTTTTGTTTTCACGAAAGCAAATCAACTTTCAGGAATCCCACTATTATGTGTTTTTAATTCTGAGGGTGCATTGCTTTTTGTTCTATTCTCTCTCTCTCTCTCGATATTAGAAAAAAGCTGTCAGTACTCGATAAACTCTGAATGCCATACCTTGTATAGTTGTATCATGGTACCATGTATGAGAGCTTGTTGACATGGAGCAAAGAGTATTAGAGAGAAACATTGCTCAGTCCACAACGCTCCTGTCATAAAATTGTCAGCTGTTTGCTCTCATTTACGCTCATTAGCAGTGTTGCCAAATCAGCTTTTTCCCCGTCATTTCTGGCTTTTTTTAAAACTATATTGCGGGAAAAAATTACAAAATGCGGGTAGCGTGAACTCTAGCTTTTTTAAAAGTGGCTTCCGATTGGCTTCTTTTTAGATTTATTTTTGTTTTGGAGCAAATCAATAGTTTTTCACCTTTGCCAGTCATATGTCGACAATAATTACAACTTGCCATATGCCACGATAAATGGCTTCGAAAGGCTTGGCTTCGGAAGTATAAATCTGATACATCTCGAATAATCTCGAGCAGTGCTTGAAAAGGAACAATAAGATTCAATTCTATTGAAAATGCCACAACTCAAGAAGATTCTTTAAATCAATGACACTGACGCATCCGGCCTGCTGAAAGATCTTTTGATTGCTATAATACATGTGGACGATTTGCAGAATTTGCTGTCAAAGATTTATATTAAAGATATGAGTTTGAGAAGCAGATTGAAATGCTTCAAATAAATAGAGTATTGGAGAATTAGAATATTGGAGCATGTGGTTTCATGGTTCAATTTCATAGTTGTTCTTATAAAGCAACAGAAGCAGAAGCTTATATTTTAAATTTATTTAAGTTGTCTTCTGCTGATATGATTTTCGGATTTTCATAAAATTCATTGTATTAACCATTTAAATTATTTCAGGTTGCCTGAAAATCACAGCATTCTTCAAAAAAATTACATATTTTCAGATCACTATATTTTACAACCAAATAAAAAGTTTATTCCCATTTTGGAAGAATTTTCCGATATTAGGAAAATATAGGGTTAATAATATTATATTTATAATATTTATGGTAATGGGAGGTTAACGATGAAACTATAAAGTTTTTGAGTGAAGAAATCGCTTTCAATGACTGAAGGGAATCAAATATTTTTTTAGTTAGCCTCGTTTGCTATTCAGAGTTTGTACTTGCCACGGTTCAACGCCAAAGTTGAGCGTGCCTACAGATACTACGTGTTATAAGGACCACTCTAGTTACCTTAAGCTAACAGGTACAACTGAGGCCTACGGCAAGGACGAGGACGAGGAACTTCAGCACTCTGATGTTATATTAAAAATATTTTGTATATATAATTACATTAAAGACAAGAAAACGATGCGCTTTTTTTTACGCCTTTTTGTTCTAAAATACAGATTTTTTCTCCTCTCCGACCCGCTGAAAACAGCTTTTTTCTCGGCAAAAGTTGGCAACACTGATCTCTAGATACTTTTTGGTCAGCTGTTCGCTCTCTCTGGATACCTTTGGGCTATGGTCGTCTCGCTCTAACCACAGTGATTTCACATGCTGACACTTTGAAGTATCTTTTTGGGCACTATCGTTAAGCACCAGCAAAATTGAGAGGCAGCGCAAACGGAGTCTCTAATTCTAATTGCACCATGATGTTGACATCCCCTTTGCTACTGAGTGTTTTTCAGCATTCAACTGGTACCCCAAAAAGAGGCAGCATACTTTATTGGCTACACCTTGTATAATTCTGCCATGTGTCGACCCATTCTAAGGGGCTTATTCCTCTTTTTTCAGATAGCTGCTAAAACAAATTCACAACTTATTTTGTTATATCTAAGTTTACTTGATAGTTAGCTGTGATACTAATAACAAAATTAAAAGACTTTTCTAGTTTTAAAGTTGTCAAACAGAACCTTTTTTTTAAACAAATGAAAAGTCTAATAAAAAACTTGAAACTCTTAAATAAACCTATGCATCTGCAATGAGGAATCGTGCCACAAATTTGACCATTCCAGCCCCATGTGCAAGGGTTTTACAAGCTACCAGGGAAGCAGCAGGGTTAAAACTTGATCACAAACCAAAAAAGGTTCCCATACTCCATACTCTTTACTTTTGTTACCACCAACTTGAAGTATATTGAACATCACAACCAATTTTGGTTTTCTAAACTCTCAACGCTTTCAATTTAATTTGAAAAGTCTTTGCTTCATGTGGGTCATCGCCACATCTCGCTTTCAGCTTAAGAGCCAATATAAAAGGCGATTTTCGACAATTCAGTCGATGTCAACGAAATTTGCGGCACCCAAACGAGAGTCGGTCAGAGGGGAGAGGGGCCAAGTAAGTCAGTCAGTCAGTCAGTCAGTCAGTTTATCTGTGTAGTTTAACCCAGTTACTTACTAATACAAATGAGCTGCTGCTGCCCCAGTGTGAAGAGTGGAATGGAGTGGAATAAGGAATGCAACTTTGCGCTTTTACCAAAAATCAACTACAATTCTGTTGCCTGTCCAATGTGAACTTTGAACTAAATGCCAACGCCTTGGCCCGAGAGCCATCCCCCATCCCATTTAAAATAGGCGGGTTACTCACTTTGCATATGACATAATCCCACAGAGAAATGCGACAGTTCGGGCATTTGTCTCAGTATCTCCTCGGTGACCAAATGAACGCCGCGATGTTGCGGCCTTAGATTGATTTTGCGCTGAAACCACGCTGAACCGATTTGTAGACCCACAATGGCATTGCCATCGGCTGCACCAGCCACGGCACCGCCACCGCCACGTCCTCCGCCGCCGCGATGATTGGCCGAGGCCATGGTACTATTGGAGCTACTGCTCCGTATGTTGCTATTGCGACTGACGCTCTGTTTGACGCCACCACCGCCGCCGCCGCCGCCTCCCCCTCCTCCTCCGCCGGCGCTGCCAGCTCCACCGCTGCCGCTGGTCGCTTTCGTTGTGCCGGCGTGTGGATTACTGCTGCTACTGCGACGTCGCTGACCGCTGCGTCCACCGCTGCGTTGCTTGGCTGACGACGATGATCCTCCTACAACTTCTACGGCTATTTCTGCAGTTGGACTCTGGCGTGCAGCAGCGGCGGCGGCAGCAGCAGCAGCGGCAGCAGCAGACGATGTTGTTGGTTTTGTGGACGACGTTGTGGCACACTCTCACACACACTCACACACGTTCACTAACACCACGAGCAATCACTATTATTTTTTATTTTTACTTTGCTTTTTCTTTAGTAATTTTTTTTATTGTTGTGTTTGACTTTTAATTCTATATTATTGCCACTTGTTTACCTGGAAAAGAGGAGAGAAAAAGTAAAGTTTAGATTGATTGAGATAAAAAAATAAATATATCAAAAGCAAGAACAACCACAAAAATAGAAAGAGAAACCCGATTTCTGTTTGTGTGTGTGTGAGCACCGCAAGTGATTGAGAGAAGAGAGTCACAGGAAAATGATGTTGTTGTTGCAGGTCTAAACGCGCTAACAACAAAACCTTAGCTCGGAAAGAAAGAGAAAAAATTTTGATCTTCCTTTATGTACGCACTTATGGCACTCCAGCTATTCTTTTACGCTTGACTTGCGGAATGGGCTTGGGCACTCCTGCTCTAGAGAATATTTCTATATTAAGTTGAAGAGTTGGAATTTGGATGTAAGAGGTGACTGTGGCACCCCCGTGAATAAGCTTTAGGGAGGATATACAGTGAATATCGCTTATATGCAAAAGCTATAATGCAGCAATATTTTTGCATATAAGCGATATTTGCATATAAGCGGTTATCGGTTATATGCAAATCGTTTGCATATAAGCAATCAATCGGTTGTAAGCAAAAAATTGCATATAAGCAATTCAGTGATTTATGTTCGTTTTATTTAAATGACCTTTAGTTAATATATGTATCTATTTAATTTAAGTGGTACCTTAAATTTACATAAAAGACAACTTAAAATCACATTTCATTTCAAATATCGCATACAGGTATTATTTACTAAATACGTATGAAATCAGTCATTTTGATTAATTTTGAGATTTTGTTGAACAAGTTTACTTAAAAAAATCTGTTATTTTCGTTTGGTTTTTGTTTTTTTCAGCATTTTCTAAGATCAGGTCTTTAATGTCATCAAAAGTCTCTGAAGAGTTTATATTATTATAAGAAAAGAAGTCGCGCAGCGAATCTAAATTTTAAAGGGCCTCTTTGGTAGACGGATGTTTTACACTGAAATCAGATTGAGCAAAGTTTTCCTCATCTTCAGTGGGATTTTCATTTTCTTCCAGTACATCTGCAATAATATCCTCGTCAGAAATACTTCCAAAGAAGATTATTATCGCATTGAATGTAATCGGTGTCTAAATTGGACCATCCGAAATTTTCGCCCTCTGCATCTGCCTCAGGTGAAATATCAGTCTCTGAAATTTGATCAATGCCAGCCTGGAATGAACAAATTTAATGCTTACTTACACCTTTTTTAGTATCCACTTTTGCAAATTTACCTTCTTAAAACAATTAATAATTGTTTGCTGCTTAACTAAGTTCCAAGCTCGATTGGCATATCGTATTCCATCCAAAATAGTAAGCGATTACTACGGATAATCCCTTTTCCAATGCTCCAATTTGTTTTTTTATTAGAACCTTTCGGTATTCCATTTTAAAAGAGTGGATAATACCTTGATCTAGTGGCTGTATTATGGCGGTGGTATTTGGCGGCAAAAATTGAATTGTTATGTTCGAGAATTCCGTTTCTGTATTGTGGCAATGAGCATTGTCTATAATTAAACAAATGTGTTTATTGTTTTTCTGTAGATCCTTATTAAGATCCACTAGTATCTGTGTTCAAATAAGACTCGTCATCCAAGCGCTTTTGTTGCTGTAGTAAGGCAGTGGCACCTCTCTTCCTTTAAAAGGCCGAGGCTTGGCTGACTTTCCAATACAATAAGCTCTCTTGAATGTACCAGTTGCATTGCAAAGAAAAAGCAATGTAAGGCGTTGCATCTGCGTTTTAAATCCTTTAGGATTCTCATGCTTTCTTTTGTAGATTCCGTTTGGAAGTGCCTTGTAGTATAATCCTGTTTCATCGGCATTAAATATGCAATCTGGAGTAAACTTGTCCAGAATATGCGGCAAATGATTTGAGATAAATGTGGCCGCACTTGCAGAATTATTTTCATTGGCTTCCCCGTGAATCTTGGCGAAGTTAATAGAATTCCGCTTGCACCAACGTTGTATCCAGCTCCGATCAGGTGCATAGTCTTCGTTTAGCTTTATGGCGAACTCCTGTGCCTTAGCGAGCAAGACTGGTCCACTAACAACTCCATTTTGGGAACGGATTTGGTTAAACCAAGTCATCAATGCTGTGTCCAAATGTACATGTGTGCTTTTTCTATCCCTTTTCTTGCCAGGATTTGTTACAGCACGGATCTCATTAGCATTGTTTTTAATGCGCGAAATGGTGCTGACGCTTACTTTATACTTCGCAGCTAATAGCGTTTGATTATTGTTTATTTTTAAGTCATTTAAAACTGCAATTTTTGTTTAGCTGTCAAAATATGACGCGACATTGTTGCACTTGTTATTCGATACTTCAGCTATCGATGAAAGTTCAATCGATAAATAAATTGATGGGAACAGTGTTGGAAAATTTGCTTACAACCGACTAAAATAGTACGCAGCAATTTCAATTGTGGTGAAAAATGTTTGCATACAAGCGATATTTGCTTATAAGCGATTTGCATACAAGCAATTAAATTCTTATATAAAAAATGCACTTAATGCTCTTAAATGTTAAGTTTTTGCATATAACTGGTATTTGCATACAAGCGGTTCGTCATATAACCGATATTTACTGTAATTCAAATGCCCAGTAAACTGATATTTAGAACCTAAATCTAGGGCTTTGTACTGTCGTCGCAAGGCATGATTAGCAATGGAATACGAGGTTGGAATCGGCAACTCTCGTAGGGTCTAAAACGTTTCCGACTTCTTAACATGGACTATCAAAATAAACCAATTGAGAAGGGAAAGAAAGGGCTTTTTCCCAAACTTTGTCAAATGCTTTAAAGAAATAATATTTGAAGTCGATTTGCGTATGCTAGTAATTCATTTTAGACCCATGGATTTTGTAGTAAAATTTTCTTAGACTTTTCCGTAAACTTTTAATAAGTTGACGTAGCAGTCTATTGACAAATCATTGATGGACAATAATTTAGCTTTTCCAAGGCACACTGAAACTAGCCGAAACGCGTAGGAGAACAGCTGAGTTCAAATATGTTTCAACTGCAGTAAAGGAGGACGGCCCAAAAAATTTCCAGTAGCAGAACATAATATTAGCTTAGGTTAGCAGTGAATTCTTACGTCAAACCGGCTCGGGAAATACAAATGCTCGGTGGGGTCGGAAGTGAATATTTAAATGTATTGCACTTTGCGAGTGTATAAAAATAAGTTACAAGTCTTTGTCTGTCAGTATGTCAAACTCTTAACTGATGTTAATGCAAATTAATCAAAAAAGGGCAATTCCATTTAATTTCAAAACATTTGTAAAACGTATTTGTCACATAAATCAAACTGTGGTTGGGTCGTTGTGGGTTTCTCTACCAAAAAGGTAGTCGATCAATCAACAAGTTTTTGATTTTAATTATTACTTAAAAATTCAACAGCAAAAAGGTACATTTATAGCTTTTTACTAAGCTTTCTTTCTGAATGGAGCTAAAATAATTCTTTTCTTTATATGTAAACACGTATGTCTGAAAGTAAATATGCAGAGTTCACAAGTTGAGTGCACTCGTCAATTTAGAGGCAATCGAACTACATTTGAAAGAAACAGAGAATTGAGATTGGAGGAGCCGAACCGCAGCTGCCGCCACATGGCAATCCGTGCTGATTGCTGTCTATGTGGGGGGAGTGGGTGTTTTGTAGAAGCAAAAAAAGTCTCACATACACGACAAAAAAAAGTTAGAGCAAAAAGTTACACACAAAACGGTTTGCACGCCAAATATCTCGCGGGTGCATCGAGAGATATAGTTAACGGAGATGAGAGCATGCGAATGATAGTCATTTTTCATGACAAAACAGAGTGTAGCTCACTAAATTTAATGCCCTTTTTTGTTCAGTAAGGCAGTATCTATCATTAAGGTATGTATCATGTAATGCCCCAGGGGCTATGGCTGGGAAACTCTGACCTATGTCCCACACGGAATTGGAACTAGAAGAAGAAGATGCTAGCTATTTATATGTAAAAAGTTTGCCACACTGCCTCAGTATAGTTAGGCGGGATTTACACAATGAAGCAAACTTCATGAACTTTTCTTAGTAGGCTTAAAAATCTAAGGAATTCTACTCGATTTGTTAATCAAAATGTATAGAACCACACGTATATGTCTGGCCTACTGAGATAACTTCATGAAGTTTGCTTCATCGTGTAAATACCGTCTAAAGCTCTATTTACACGACCTGATCACTCATCTGAGTTTTCGTCTGATTTGCTGTCTGACCGAGTAAAAAGGCGTCTGAGTAGACATGAAGCTACTCAGATGAGCGATCAGACGAAATAGAACCGGTTCTTTTTGGCCTGAGCACTCATCTGTTTGTCATATATCGAGTTACAGTGTTGCCTAACTGCAGTGTGCTGTCGTTGCCATTTTATGATAATCGATATACATTTCTTATCGAATTTTGGCTATCGGTCAAGTTTCTTGTATGTCAAGTGAATTCTTATTTAGATCCAGATCGCCATTTCGCTTTTTATTCTTCTTGTCTTCTTCTCTGTAAACAAAGTATGTATGAACCAGATGATTCCGATGAACCAATGGTTCTGCAACTGTCTCATCTGAGCTTCTCAGGCATGTGTAAAAGCAAAACTGAGTTGATCAGATGAGTTTAGGTCTGACAAAAACTCATCTAAGTGATCAGGTCGTGTAAATGGAGCTTAAGATTATGAAAATGGTTCAGTCTAGAGGTGTACCCGGGACGTGTTTACTACGTGACACGGTGTGTTACGACGTGACCATAAGCAATGACAGAGTTTCGTCCTTAAACGATAACATTGATATGCTTATATTTTTCAATAAAAATATGAAACTATGAAATGAAAGATAAATTTAACCCTTGATTTTTTAAGTGTTAACATAGGAATAAAATAAGCCCTTTGGACTGGTTGTTCATAGCCCCATGAACAGAATTAGTTTGTAAGAACCCAAAAGGGATGCAGATAGCTGACAGGTACTTAACGCGTTTTTAAACAAAAACTTAAAATTCCAAGGTGGCTTCTCTTATGTAAAAAAGGAGCTCTTTTGACATTAGTAATGTTTTAAGATCATTAAAAAGATTAAATATTTTAAATCTCCTTCTCAGAATAGAAAATCTCCGGCGTTTAAAAATGGAATGTTCAGCATCATCTAACAAAGACAGATGTTTGTAGGACGTGCTTTGATTGTGTGGAGATAAACATTATCATATGTGAATCCTGTTAGCAGTCGGTTTAATACTTTTATATCATACACTTTCCAATTTACATTATGGTGCCAAGGCTTATCAAAAATATTAGGCACTGCTCCTTATAATGATTATTCCAGTTATTATGAATTCTTTTATTTATTATTCTTATAGACTCCTTAACACTGAAGTTGATAATAGGGTTGTCGAAAATATATCAAAATATCAATATATCGATAATATTTTTTAAAACTGATATAATTATATCGTGATTTTTTTTCTGTCCAAATATCGAATATCGATTTTTTTTTGGGATATTTTATGATATTTGTGCCTTGGTCAAATTTGATAAAAGCTAGTTACAGCAACATTAAAAATGACACAGCCAAGTGTAATTTGTGCGGAAAAGTAATTACAACAAGCGGTAACACGACCAATTTGGCGTCGCACCTCAAAAACAAGCAAGCTTGAAAATGGGAAACATGTTCCTTGCTTGGCGCGTACAATCCACTTGGTGGTAGATGACACAGTGAAGGAGATGTCGTCATTTTACAACATGTTCGACATATTGAAGGAAAGCCCTGCATTAATGGACCAGTTGCGAAAAGCCCAGCCGATGAGGGAATTCCGGAAGATTATATTATAAGACCCTGCGGCAAAACGTTGACACGCAATGGAATTCGTGCCTTGATATGCTGACGTCCTTTTTGGGTCTTGCAAATAAAGTGGCAATCATTCTTATAAAAAGAGCCGAATATGCTAAAGAATTACCAGAAATGCTATCGGCTAAAGAATTAAACATTTGCAGTGATTTTTGTAGCCTTTTGAGCCCATTTAAAGATGCAACTGAGAAAAAAAGCGGTGAATATTTTGTCACTGTCAGTATGGTAATTCCGTTAATTTCACTATTATTCAAGAAAATACAGATTGTAAAAGTTGAATCTGACGAGGGCATCCTTTGTGACCTATTGGAGAAAAGGTTGAAGTAAAATATAAGTGAAATCACCATATCTTGATCCTAGGCTTAAGAAGATGTACATCTCGCTAATCGGGGTACAAAAGGCGACTAATTATATTTTAAAAGAATTGGATACATTTACCCAAGAAAACCCGGTCTGTCAAAAATTTAAGTTTGTATGTATTAACTTTAATAACAATGATTCTTCCCAAAGAAATGCTAATTAATTTTATTAAAATTTTTACAGATTTCATAAGTCGAAAATTCAGATAACCCGTGTGTTGACTTTAAGAAAGCCCAGAACAGGTCGATTTTAAAAGGCTTTTCAATGGAAGAAACGCAAAATAGTGAACTGAAGGTATACTTTAGGTTGCCGCAAACATCATGTGAGAGTAATCCCTTAATCTTCTGGAATTCGCATAAGCTGACCATGACGGGTCTATCCAGACTGGCCCTAAGGTATCTTATTACCCCTGGTAGTTCAGGTGCCTTCGAAGTGACTTGCTTCTGCTATAAAATGAGTCATTTGCAACTCTCTTCTCTCATCTCTTTCGGTTGGTTTTAAATCTCTCGTGTTTTTTTTGGGAGATTTGGCAAAATTGGTATTGGAAATGTAATCAACATTATCTTTCTCCATAGATTGCATCAAATGAATGAAATTTTTAAGTTGTCTTAATATTAAAATTTGCGTTTTAATAATTGTTTGCAAAATCAACCGAATGTTGACAAATCAACTCGCTACTCAACGTCGGTTGGCGCCCTCTACACATGGTGAGGCTCTCTGAGTACCAACATGCGCTAAGGGTTGCCAAGCTACATCTAATGATTGGCGCAAAAATTTTTATAATATTTTCATTTTATATTTGAAGAATATGACTTGAATTTGATTTATAATTTAAAACTGCATCGTAAAACATGTAACACAATCAAAAAATTCCATTTAAACATCAAATTAACTCAAAACTAAAAGATGGGAAATTTTTTTTGCAAGAAAAGACAACCCTGTTTATAGATTTGAGAGAAAAATACAATAAGCATGGACACAAATTTTCCAACTCGATTTTCAAATAAGAAAATGAAATCTCTTGAAGTTCTGGGACACCGACGGATTTTTCGAGCGGTTTGCAAACCAACCGAGGCCAAAATCTCTAGAGATTTCTGTGACACCCCCGTATATCTTTTTGTTTTGGGGCAGAGTTTTATCCTTTTTTGGGAAAAAAGGAAAAAAATTAAAATATCAATTATATCGATATAACGATGTTTTAAAAGTAATATATTTAATATCATTTGATATTTTTTCAAATCAGAAAATATCATCGATACGATGTTTTAAAAATATTCGGCAACCCTAGTTGATAACTAATTTATTTCCTTCTTCAACTGCTCTTTTTTTGATGTATTTTACACCTTTATGACTTGGAGTCCATATAAATTTGGCTTCTATTAACTCAGTCCAGCTGAGCATCTTACGTATTTGATTAACTAGGTAAGAGTTGGACTCTTTCTTCTTAACAAGATTTAAGGCAAGCATCTCAGCTAAAACTGTTGATATGACTGCTGAAAGTAATACCCTCCCCCCTTTGTTTGGAGCGAAATTATGCACAGCTGCTGTGGCATCGAAAATATCTTTATTCTCAATATAAACACTATTATAGCTGGAATCTGTACGATTTAGTTTTATTTTCCTAAGTATTTGTGGATTTTTACTCATTGTTGTCAGAATTTCTTTGGCAGTGATCAAAGACGTTCTAAATTCTGGTGGTAATTCTTCGGCTGAGGCTGAGGCCGCCTTTAATTGATGAAGCCGCTTGTAACAGTCTACACCCTGCCTTGGACTCTGCCTTAACCTTCTTAACATGGTCTAGATTTGATAGGTTTGATTTAATTATTCTACCAAGGAATTGTATGTTTTTTTTTGTTTGATCAACGTATCATCAATTTTAACTACTAACTACCTTCTGGAGCTTTGACTTATTGACATAAAAGTTGATTTATTAGGATTAAAGCTGAGATTAATGTCCTTGGAGTCCGTTAACTTTCGTTGCAAAGGTTCAGCGGCATCAGTAAACTGCCTGTGACTAACGACTTTAAAGAAATCATCCGCAAATTGATATACTTTCGTATTTGCATCCTCAACCATGTGTAGTCTCTTTGAGTATATTTTCAGCAGAATGGGAGAGAGACAGATTCCTTGAGGAAGTCCTGTATTTACCTCATCCTGTGGTTATCATTCCTGACGCCTTCTTGAATCGTGCGTGAATCGTGAGTGACGCTCAAAAAATTACGTGCATTAATCGTACCTACAGAGATTTTTATTTCGTGATGCGAGTGAAAGTCCGCTCACGTGCTCACCTCTAGTTCAAGCTTAGAGTTTAAACCTTTTGTTCACTGTGCATTGAACCACCAATAATTGAGCCTGTTCCGAATCCATATTTTCGGTTGAAGCCTAATCGATATTGGCCGGCATTATATAGATTTTTAGGATATTAGATTTCAATTGGAATTTTTACTTAATTTTCTACTAAAAAGTAAACTGAAATTTTCGCCTGCTCATCTCTGTTAGTTCTTCAGCTCAAAGGTGTGTCGTCATGGGCAAGCCAACAACAACAACAACAACGCGCGTGAAAGTACCGTTTTTGTGTTTTTTCTTTTATTTAACGGGGCTACTGTTCAAATTTGCATATGCTTTAAATATTTAATGTAATTCAAAAAGAGGAGACAAGTACCGGGGCCCAGTCAGGCCACAACAACAACAACCACAACCTGAGAAGAGCCCTGTCCTGGCCAATGGACAAAAACTGCTCCTGTGCTTGGACTTGCCAACACCTGGAGCTAAAGTCATTTTCTCAAGCAACAAAAATAAAAAAAAATTATTTGCACATTCGGCAAAAAATCAATTTTCCGTGTGATTGCCAAATGCAAGGAAATTGCACAGCTGGGAAAGATGAAAATTTTTGTTCACTTTTTTTTACGCAATTTTGTTTGTTTTGCGGTAAGTTTTTACTGTTAATTATTGACATAACAAATTTGGCTGGCCACCCTCCCCCCAGCCCCTGCCTTGTCCTACCCCAACGACTCACTGATGACGGCAACGTTGACAGCAACACACGCGAAATTGCTTAAATATCAAAAAAATATAGGAAACACACACACACAAGAATATAATAAATTTACTTCTTTCCACGTTTTGTCGTTTTGTTTTCCTTGAATGAAAGTTGTGAAACTCACGCACACACATACACAGAGAGCAAATCACGTAAGCATATAAAATTTTAAATAAATTTATTTACATTTAATTTAATGTTTTTTTTCTTATTTTTGTTAATATTCAAGCGCCGCTGTTCTGTTACAAACCGTACGAGTTGTGTGTGTGTGTGTGTGCAGGAACAAAAGAAAACGTAAAGCAAAAAAGGCAACGAGAAACAGCTATTTTTCACAGCTGTTCGAGGGCGCGAGATTTGAATTTAAAGTTCAGCAAGTTTTGTGTCAATTGTTGATGGAAGAAAAGTTTTTTTTTATTTTATTTTATGTCTTAGTTGCAAATAAAACTAAATTTAGTCTTTAATTTACTATTGAGACAACACGGTTATATTAACAGAGATGTTCTATGCTGTTCTCCCAGTATTTTACCAGTATTCTACCCGGTTTTCTGTCAACTTAAAAGCACTCAAGCTATTAACAGTCAAAATGTAGTAACGACTAAAAAAAATGTAGTAAACTGAAAAGAATTACTAAATTATTTGTGCTTTGTTGCTTGCAACTTAAAATATGTGATGATTTTTCCAAATTTAAGTTGGCAGCACTGAAAGAGGAAGAGAGTGTGTGTGCTGGAGATGGCCGTTACTTGTTAGTTATTGGGAAGTTGAATAGTCACGAGTCAGGGAATCCCCCTTGTTGTTATGTTGAGTATACGATGACCACATGTTTTTCCTAATAAGAGTTCAGAGTTACGTTGGCAATTGGTTTATTCAGGACCACCCAAATAAGGGTCTACAAATGTTGATTTAAATAAAGTATTCAATTGTTGTCACATTATACATACATACATATTATAAAATTTAAAAAGTCAAAATATTGTGATAATTTTAGAAGCTCTAAAAAACTGACTAAAGATATTCTTTCAAACGTTCCTTTTAAAGCACAAGAGGCCCGGTTCGGGAGGTTCAAAATTGTAAAAGGTTCGATTGAGTCAAATACCCGAATCAAACTGGTACTGCGGGTTCGGTTCAGGACCGGTTCAATGTGGAGGTTAGTTGGATTTATGCATGTATTTTTATGAAAAGAAATAGGACAACTCAAATCAGTCCTATTCACGGTTCACGGAGCGGGTTCAGAAGGTCGCTGAAACTAGGTTCGGGTTCGAACCGGGGTTCAGGAATAATTTTGTTCTTAGCTTATTCAGCAAACATGTTAAGTTGAAACTTTAGTTCCAATTTCCCATATTCCTAATATGTTTCAGGTCTAAATTAGTTTATATTATAAGAAATCGGCCCTTAAACATTTTATTTTTAAATAAAAGTTCACAGGCTTGATAAAATCATATTCGAACTGTAATCATCTCTCAATCTTGAGTGATGATAAACAATAGTCTGCATTGATATTCTTATTGTCCGAAATGCATATCACAGTTAGAGCGAGACGGGCGTACACTTATAGAGCGCAAGTGACAGCGAACAGCTGACTAATTTCTGACAGAATCGGTGTAGACTGCGCAACCGTTAGTACTATTTAATAAGACTTTTAAAACAGGACGACACAAAGGAGGATGATCAACTGTACAGATATTTTAAGAACCTCCCTGTGATATTTGTTCTTTGTGCTAGAAGTACAGGACTTAGTTAGAAGCACTAATCACAATGACGGTCACGGAGACAACAGTCGATGGGAGTAATAAAGTATTTTCAAAGATGTTATTTATTAGTTCCATTTAAATACAATGTTTCTTTGTAATTTTTTTTTTATTCCAAGACTTACAAATATTGGAAAAGGGCGACATCGCCATTTACAGCAGCTAGAGAAATTGTAAAAGAACATGTTTTTTGAACCGAACCCTTATCTATTTTTTTTTTTGCTCCGGTTCAGGTTCAGGTTTGGCCAGAAAAAATTGTTCTGCTCCGGTTCAGGTTCAGTTCAGACTTTCCAAAAATTCCGGAGTCTCCGACTACGGAGCGGTTCACCTCCGAATCGGTTTGCAGCTCTGATTCATATAGATCAGTACTTTAACCAAATTGTTCTTGAAAAACGTTTCCAAAGTTAAGAAGATGAATACTCGACAAAGTTTCCACATTTGCCTTTGATAAGGGCAATTTAGCGTAGTTTGTTGGTTTTTTCGAGTAATATTATTATGGCATCGCAAATCCAGTAATCGATCTGTCTTTATATTTTAACTAAGTAAAAATCTAGGTACCGAACCTTTTACCGAAACATAAGTTTCGAACCGGAACCGGAACCGGAACTGATATACGATTCGGTTTAATGATACGATTTGATTGATGATCGAACACTCTTTGAAGCACTCAAGGTAAATTGTTATATGTTAAAAAATCTGATTTTTAATTGATTAAAATTTTACTTTTATTTTGTGGTTTTAAGTATTGAATTTAGATGGAAATATCAGTAAGGGTAGTCAGATTTACTGAAAGTCCTCGACAATATCTCATAACCCATTAGACATATCAACCCATATCTACTTTTTTTTGTTATCTGGTATTACATATACTTCTATGTATAATTAAAAAGCAAAAAGTTGGGATATTTTTCAACTTTTATTATCGTATATCCTATAAAATTTTGTTTTTGCGTTTTAAATTATGTGTGTTAAGTTCAATCTTTGAAGATAATTTTGTCGAAACTATGAGCTTCCTAGCTAGGCTGGTGTAGAACAGCTCCAGATGAAAATCCAGATATCAATACCGAATACCTAAATAGTTTTAGAACCAAAACATAACATTTAACCGAAACATAAGTTAAAAGCAAAGTGTCAGTTGTATAGAACATGCGTCTGTGATGAAAATTCATGAAAAATTTGATGATAATGCTATTCTATCCACTGTCCATCACTCAACACACAACGCAGTAGGATTTACAACAAACTCAAGCTGATGAAAAGCAAATGACGATAAAAAGATGTTGATGTATTCATTCCGTTTCCGATTGTTTCGACACGCAATGTTAAGTGATTCGGACGACTTGGACGATATTTGGTTTCAGCAAGACGGCGCTATATGCCACACAGCGCACGCCACAATCGATCTTCTGCGCCCTATCTTCGAAAATCAGTTAAGAAAATTAGACTATTATCTTTAGGGGTTCTTCACAACACACAATCCTAAAACAATTGATGAGTTGAAGAACAAGATTCGTGCCGAAACAATTGAAAATGTTCTCAAAAATTGGGTTATCAAATGGGCTTCTGACAAGTCAGCCGTGGTGGTCATTTGACAGAAATTGTTTTTCATAAATAATTGACATGAAGCAACCTTTCCAATAACTTTTGAAAAATATGGTGCGGTTTTTTTTAAGGCAAAATTTAAATTCCAATTTTTAAATGTACCACCCTATATAATGAACACCTTTACACCACCGAAGGCGTGGCCCCTTCTTAAGTCACAAATGACCAGTTCATCCACACGACTATTTAAAAGTTTCGTTAGGGCAATGAAGAATTTTAAATAACACAAGAGAGCAGCGAAAAAACAGAGTTGAATGTGGTATTTAAACATATCAGAAACTATACTATTTGTGGGGTAATACAACACTAGTCGACCTTAAATTAACAGTATCCAGGTGCTGTCTCAATGACAATATGCCTATGCATGCAACATTCGTTGAAAAGTTGGGGAATGGATTCTTAATCAAGAAATGATTTCGACTTGTCAACTCCTAATCTGCATATGTAGACCCGTGGAAATCTTCTAAGATGCTTAAAGTGTTCCAAAAGTTTTTATTTTATGAATCTGTGAATTATCAATCTCTAGCTCAAGAAGTTATGTTTGTTCATAAATTTTCCAAAAACAAGATACGCAAAAACAACCAAAGAAGGCTGGTCGTCTGTATAGCTGATCACCAGATTTAATCATCAGTAGTCTTTGCCTTTCTTCTGCGAATTTGTAAAGAAAATCTCATGCCAGCATGGCCAAAAACGTTTGGGAATTCCAAAGGTAACAAAAACCAACATCAACAGCCGCTCAACTATCAACATTTTATAAACCAATTTCAAAACATGTGAAATAATTTTTTCTTATGTGTTTTGTTGTAGTTTTTAAGAGGTCTTGTGAAAATCCTAATTGTGTGATTCTTAATATAATTGGCTTAAGAGTCTGAAAAGTGTTTAAGATAAACCGAAACAATTTTAATTTACCTCATTCTAAAGTATAGAAAAGGGTCTAGACCAGCGATTCTTACCAGTGTATGTTTACACATACACGAGCCGAACCCATGCTTAAGCTGAGGCAAAGTAAATAGGTTTTCAGTCGCTGCTTAAGCTGAGGCTAAGAGTCAAATCGGAGTTGGCATAGAAATAAACCAACATTGGGACAGATCAGTTTGTTTTAAAGCAGCGATGGCCAGTGAGAGCGAGGCCAAAAAGTGAGAGTGTATTAGTGTGAGAAAACAAAGCTCCGTGAATTTGCTCTGACCTAATCGCTTCGAACCAAAGATGAGAGAAACCTAGAAAAAATGTTTGCTCCGTGCCTCTTCGCTGCTAGCTGCGCTGCTATGGTGCTCAGGTTGAAACCTCGCCCTGTCTTGCTCTTTCGCGGTTGTGTTTTGTTTGCACCAATGCTTGGCTGATGGGTTGGAGTGAGACAGGGCTCTGACGGTTCGAGAGCGTGACAAAAACGGTTCGAGTGCGTGACAAAAACGGTTTGAGTTCGTGACGAAGGCGGTTGCAGTCTGAAACAAAACTTCGTTCGACTGGGCCTGCCGTCTAGATCAGAGTTCCCCAGCGATAGCCGGGAGCACGAACTTACTTGCCGAATGCTTGCCGAAGTAATACTTCATTGTGTGTTAGAGAGAGACACAGTCACGTTTTAGCGCCTTCCCCTTGGGGAACCCTGGTCTAGATATTCGATTGTCGTTGTTCGAACTCTGTCGAGCGAATGACGCTTATTTGCTATTGAGGTCTCAGCTTCGGCAAGCGTTCGGATCATATATGTGTGAATAGCGAAATGTTTTTGACCCCGGGGTGGAACCAAACCCAACGCTGTTTTAATTACAAATCTTTCTAAAACACATTAAAATTTTAATTTTCGATAGTTTTCAATTATTAAATTTGGTTATCGATACTATCGGTATTCGCCGTTGACTTTACTCCCTTGTAATAACAGTTATTAAGCAGCAGATTAGCTTGTTTTTAAATTTTCTACTTTAACTTGCAGAATTTATTTAGTTTTGTGTGCAAAATCAATCAATTGAGTACTCACTTATATATCGATACACTTTAGCGATAGGCAAGCAAAGGCGGGCGCGGTGGTCAAAACAAAAGTGCACAATGAAACAAAATAAAATCAGAATTTGATTTACTGTTACTCAAATTATAAATTTAAAAAAAAAAGTGCCAAAGCGGTGCTTACTTTTGCTGGTGATTTAGGTATTTATAGCGTGGGTGGACGTGCTGATGCTGCTGCTGGCTGAGATTGATTTGGTTTTGTTGTTGTTGCTGCTGCTGCTGTAGATCGAGATCTGCTTTGTGCATTTTGAGAGCGGGTGGTAGTGGAGGGGGGGGTGGAGCATGCAATAGATGCGTTGGTGTTAGTAGGTCGGGAGTCGGCTAAAAATATAACGTTACTCGTTTTCTTTGACTTTTTCTGTACGTTTTTTACACCTTTCACACACACACACACACGCACGCACGCACACACTCCCACGCACTTTTACGCACACGCGTATTCGTTGTTTTTGTTAGAACTTTTAAACGCGAATATATCTTTGATTTTGAAGTTGCCCATCCCCATTTTTTTCAATATGGTTGCATTTGCATTCGCAGGGGTAGGGGGTAGGTAGCTTTGGCCCTATTCTTATTGCTTTTTTGCCTTGTCTTCGTTTCGTTTTTCAATAAAACTTCATGGCCCTACACACACACACACACACATGCACACACACACGCGCGAACCGAGGACACCGAATTTTTTGACTGTGATTGTGTGTGTGTTGTGGCATATAGCTTATGTGATAATTTTTCTACTATATTTTAATTTATTTACTTTTTTCCTTTAGGTTTGCTGTGGTTAATTCTACTTGCTTTTTTAAATCTACAACTTTTTCATCATTTTTCTCTGCATGCCTTTTTACTTAATGCTTTTTTCTCTCTTCTTTTACTTTTTTTTTCTTAAAGTTGCTTAGCGTTAGCGTGCCACCGAACGAGAGCCTTAACTTTAACTGATTTTGTGAATGTGAATGAGGTGAACTCGTTGCCAATATAACGGTAATTACGCTTGCGCGTAAATGGGCGAGTCCAGCGAGTGGTGCCATTGTGAATGAGTGGCTAGCGTTGCCACCTGACGAGTTGGTAAATCGATAAAAAAATGTAAAAAAAAAGGTCAATAACGGTTATTTGAAATTGACTTAAGGCCTAGGAGCCTAAGTTTTTTAGGAAATTTACTTTTTTTTTAAAAGTACCATTCCAGCTTTTTGATTTTGCTCCATTTAAAACGTCGACAGACGCTCTTCACAAACCTGGGAAGCCCCCTGATGAGGTGGACTCCTACAGGCCTATAAGCCTCCTTCCAGCATTTGGCAAGCTGCTGGAATAATGCTTATTGCGAAGGATTCTAGAGACCCCAGTAGTCAAAAGGAGGATCCCCGAATTCCAGTTCGGCTTTCGACTGGGACACGGAACCCCAGAACAGCTACACAGAGTGGTCAATTTTGTCCTAAAAGGATTCCACGCCAAGGAGTATGTTGTGGCAGCGTACTTGGATATTCAACAGGCGTTTGACCGCCAAGCTCAAGGGAACGCTCAATCCACAGCTTTTCTTAATGGTCAAATCATTCCTTTCTGACAGGACTTTTAGAATTTTCCAGGATGGCCTTTCATCCCCGAGGAATAGGATTCGAGCAGGTGTACCTCAAGGTAGCGTTCTGGGGCCAACCCTGTACAGCCTGTTCACAGCAGATATGCCTACTGCTCTGGATATTCCCATTGAGGAACCGTAGGACCTCCTCATAAACCTTTGCCGACGACACGGCAATCATGACACGTGACAGATGCGTCTATTCAACAACAGATGCGTTGCAGGAATATCTGAAGTGGTTTGTGATGGAATATATCCATCATCGCTGAGAAGTGTGTTAGTGTCACGCACACTCGCAGAATAGACAGTAGCCCTAGAGTCTTCCTGTAAGGTGAGGTGCTTCCTCTCAAAACGGCCCATTAGTATCTGGGAGTGACCCTGGATAAGAGGCTTACCTTCAAGCAGCATTCTGGCCGAAGTAGCAGGCAAGCTACGCAGCAAGGCGACGAGAATGAGTTGGCTACTCAACGCCAATAACAAGCTCTCGCTTAAGAAAAAGGTCCTCATCTAAAAGGTAATTCTGGTACCAATATGGAGATATGGTGTCCAGGTGTATGGCATCGCTACGAAGACCCACCTGAACAAAATCAGGGTCTCCCAGGCCAAAATCCTTAGACGGATCACCGGAGTTGAGTGGTTCATTCGCACTCGAGACATCGAGAGAAAGTGTGGCTTCCTCATGGTTGGTGACACAATCAATAATCAAGCAGCGAAATACTTGGACAAAGTTGCTGCTCATCCAAACCACCTCGCCAGGCGTCTACTCAGATCGCGACGGATCAACGGGATCAGAGCAAGGAGAAGGATCTTAAGGATCCACCCAGCTGACCTGGCAAATCGTAGGATTTAGCTCAACTACACACAACATGCTGCCATCACACAATCAGATCATAACTTATAACAACTTTCCGGTTAGACACATTAAAAACCACTTAACTGCTTAAACCCAATACCCACCTGAATTGTTAATAATAATAAGTAATAATTTAGGATTAGAGTTAACACGTAGATCTAAACTAACTGATACAAAGACACAAGACACAATCGAATTTAACATCATATACCAGTAAACCCAAAATTAGTCTTGGAGTAAAAATCCCTATCTCTAGATCCTTATCTCCCTACTCTCTAAAAATATATATACAAACTCGTGTATTAATACTCACTACAGTATAAGTTAGTTTTAAGCAATAACAGTAAACTGTAAAAATTTAGTCCTAGGCTAACTAAATTCAATATCTACAATCCGATGTGCTGCTCACTCCATGGAACTAGCCGTTAAAGACTTTTTGGACGATGATGCAAGGGATGAACTTGTTGTAAGTGCGCGAAAAGCTAAGGCATTACGGAAACCGACGTTCAGGTAAGGATACAAAATATAGAATATTTATTAATCAAATTAATAATTTGTATATTGTATACTGCAAGGCGAACAGCTTTATTTTGGTGACTTTTACAAGCTTTGGTTAGAAACCAAATTAATGATTAAATCTATGGCTAGTAATATACCTCAGTAAAATTGATATTTGTGCATCATGTTTTTTAAATATTTTTCGAAAATTTTACTTTTCTGATTTTTTGTTAATATTTTTTTAAATAGGTAATTGATGTTAAGATTTAATGTACACCATGTTTTTAAAATATTTTTTTTGTTATAAATAGAAAACATTTTTTTGAAGAAATCTTCATGTAAAGTTGATAATTGTGCAAAAACTTAAATACCACAAAAATTAAGGAGATCAAGTAATTAAATGAACATAAATGAATTTATTAATATGAAATAGAGTCGCCTCTTTGTTGTGCAACCAATTGCAAGCGGCGGGGCATCGAGTTGACCAAGTTATTTAAAGTGTTTACGTCAATAGTGGCCCATTTCTCGACAATGGCCGCTTTTAGTTCCTTCAAGGACTCAAATTGCCTTCCACCCTCATAAACCTTTGCTGAAAGGATGCCCCAAAGATCCTCAATTGGATTTAAGTCCGGACTTATAGCTGGCCACTGTAATAAGGGAATACTATTGGAACAGAAAAACGACATCGTATGCCTTGCAACGTGTATAGGAGCGTTATCCTGTTGAAAAGTCCAGTCGTCGCCATGGAACTCCTCCGCAAATGGTATAAGTTCTCCTTCAAGGAGATCCGTATACATTTCCGCATTGATCCGTCCCGGAACAAAGCAAATGGGAGACTTTCCAGCAGAGCTAAATGCCGCCCATACCATCAGAGAGCCACCACCATGGTTCCGCCTATAGCTCGTCTTCCTGGGATGACTTGGGTCCCGCCAGTACTTTTGATTTCCATCTGGCCCGTCCAGGTTAAACTTCTTTCATCACTGAAAATCACCTTTGTGAACTCGTTGTCCCAAAACTTATATTTTTCATACAAGGCAAGCCGGGCCTTCTTATGCCGGGGTAACAGTTTTGGTGTCCGTACCTTTGAGTCATATTTGAGGTGCAACTCCTTTCGACAAATCTGTTGCACCCTCTGCCTACTTATTGGCAACTTCAATTCAGCCTTTATTTGAGCGCAACTCATATTTTTAGCCGTTGCTAGCGCCTTTATGTGCCGTTTAGTCCGCGCATCAACTTTTGGTAATGTCCCACTTCTGTTGTTTCGGGCATATTTCTGGGGATTCTTCAAATAATTCGCGATAGTATTTCGATGTCGACTTAATCTTTTGGCAATTTCTGATATTTTAATGCCACATTCAGCCAAAGTTTCAATTTGCGTTTTTTCTTTTTCATTTAATTCGGCTGCGAGAGGCATTTTTAACCAACAATAGTCCAAATTTATAAAAAAAACTCAAAAACTTGTAACAATACTAATTATAGTCAATTAGTTAACAATAGTTAAATGCACTCAATCAATTTTTGCAGCGAGATAATTAACGTGTCACACTCAAAATGGAAATGAAGAGTTTTGCACAAATATCAACTTTCTATTGAAGTCATGACTTTGTCTCTTTTAAAATCCTAACGGGACTATAGATTAAAAGCAGATAAGAAACATATGCATGGAAAAACATCACAAAGCATAAGAGACAAAACATGTATACTTGAAACATTTATGCCGTTATTAGAATAATAATAATAATGTAATAAGCAAAAAAATTTTGCACAAATATCAATTTTACTGAGGTACATAGTGAGGATCTAGCCTATAGTTTGGAGAATTGAGAGCAAATTCTTACCAACAATGAAGTTATTTTCTCTGCGATTTATTCGGAACCCAGAATTTAGCGGATTCTTCTTAAGAAGTCTTTTCAGCAGGCGATAATTTGAATTCAAAATTTTTTGCGATTTTCTTTGGACCATTAAAATAAAAGTTATAAATCATCAAATCAGATATCGACCCACTTTAAATATTATATAATTGCAGAATAAATGTTGCAATCAACTGTATTGTGTGGAATCTATGTAAATAGGCTCAGGACTTTATTATGCTTTGAGTAGCTGACGCCGCAACATTGTTGCCCCTCAATGTACTGAAGTAAAAATAAACGAGGAGGCTAAACTAATTTCGTGAGTTGAGCTGAATCATTTCAAACAGATCAAATAGCTCCTGGCTCCATAATTTTGTGAGCTATGAGTACAAGTTAAAAGATAAATTAAATTAGAAAGAAAATTAAGGATAAACTTGAACCCAGTTCCAACCACGCTCACATATGTAGAAGACACTTTGGTTGAACTGTTTAAAACTATTTATTTGAACATTTAAAATTGGCATTATTTTTGCATGCAAACACGTTACATATTTGATCACTTTTAGATTCTATGCGTCCAAGCTAAACTTCTACATTTACATCTACGGTTGCTTCATGATTGTGCGTACATATTGCAGGACATCTGCATGGGCCAGGATTTGCATATGATCCACACCGTGCAGGGCCAAAGTGTTAATGGGGGCGCTGGTATATCCAGTCCAATGCTGGCAGGCGTGCAAGGAGCGTTGATTAACTGTGCCATCGCCGTCGCCCATGATTAGGTTGGGTGTGCTGGTAAGGTCATTCTTCTTGTACTGCAATCTACAATCTCAAATTAATAATAAATCAAATCAATCATTTATTTAAGTCACCTCTCCACAGTTTTAATGCCATCCCCGTACAGGCAATGCAGCTCCACATCGGGTGGACTAAAGTTCTCTGTGTAACGTATGGTATCCAGACGCATCTCCCAACCCGTCATATAATCCAAATCGTGAAAGAACTCCTTAAGCTGTGACATGGTATAGTTACGCGAGGGCAGAGAAACCATCACCTCGGAGGGTTTCCAAAATAGTGGCGAGGGCAACAGCCAGGCGGTGGAGGGATGCGTGATCTGTTCCTGCTTCAGTATGCTCGCACTCAGGGCAAACGAGTCCAGATCATCCCCCATGGCAAACACTTTGACGGCCTTGAAGCTGCCCGCCCAGGCTCCAGCCAAGCTAATCTGACGCCTCACATATTTGGCTTTCCAGTCCGAGTTTTGCTGCTGCAGAAAGACCAAAGTCATGGGACTGCCCATGCTGTGGGTTATAAAGGTGACGGCTGACTGATTGTTGGCCTCATAAGTGTCCTCCACCAGTTCCTTGAGATCAATAAAGAATTGCTGGTTTTCATCTGAAAGGAAACATTAGAAATTGCCACAGATCTTCTAGCTTTTAGCACTCACTTGGAGCCCGACGAAAGTCATAGGGAGCTCCGTGAATATTCTGCTTCCGCACATAGCCCAGTTCCACCAATACATTGGCAATATCCTTGAAATAAGCCCCTGCACTGTTCTTGGTGGGATCTATCCATTCCACAACTGCGGGATCACCCCAACCGGGCACCCTTGTTTCGACACCCGGAGAATTGTGGGTGGTGCGTGTGCTTTTGTCATAATACAATTTCACATTATCAACCCAACAATAAACCATGGGTATAACCAACTGTGTCAGATCCAGCCAGAGGTTGAACCAGTCCGAGTTTTTCTCGCAAAACAAATAAGGAGCTTGAGATTTTTTTAAGCGAGCATCCATTTGAGAGCCTCCATCGCCAGGAACTGAAAATATTTGACCTTGCTGTAGTTAGTGGCCCGTGGGGGGGGGGACGGAACTTACCAAATATCACAGGTGACAGTTTGGGTTCGGGCGGTGGGGGGGCGGGGGTTGGAGCTTCATGTCTGTGCTTTTTGGTAAAGGGCCAAGGCCAAACGCCTTGCGCCAAATGTATAAGAGTGGTTAGACATATCAGGAAATAGATACCAGAATTAAGCCTCATTGTTTTGATAAAGAATTATATGAATCAGTAGCTTAATTTGATTTATTTGATATTTGCGCACTTCCAACTCCCGTTATGTTCGCGCAATAACTGTGATTGCTGTCGTTGTTTTTGTTTTCGTTTAGGCTTTGGGTACGCAAATGGATTTCGTTTCCCACTCTTCTTCTTGCCATCTGATGTTGTTTTGCTATTAAATTAACAAAGGAAATTATTTATATCAATATTGTTGTTGTTATTGTTGCTGCTTATCATATTTTGCACATTTTGTTATTGACACTAAATTGCATTAATGTGACCGTATCAAGGGAAAATACTATTCAGAGATGAGCAATTGTCACTGTTATTGGAGATGATAGAATATTTATTAATATATAAAATACCAGCTAAATCCCCCGTACACTGTGTTTGTATATAGTCTATTTGTTAAAATGCAAATTCTTTTTCAATATCATTGGCTTCATTAACTTAATTTAATGACAGTTTCGAATTTACGGTTGATTAAAATAAATCAATCTGGGAAAAGAGGATTAAGTAAGGAAAATGCAGTGGCCTGCACACATATTAAATTCTATCCCGTCCCGTCCTAAGGGACACAACCAAATTTTCAAGTCGCTCGGAAATTCCAGAATTACAATTTATTGGCAAATGGCATGATATTGTTACTGACGTAGCAGTGAAAGGCGAAATATTTTCTGACCACATGCCAATAGAAGTACATATGTATTGAGTCGAGTGGTGTGCTGCTCTCGCACGAAAAAGAGTCATCTTCTACCTAAGCTTAAATGGCGCGAAAGATTGGCAGGTGCGTATGCCTCTAAGCTAAACAGTTTACTCTCCTCTGTGGATCAAGCAGAGCCAGACATCGACCAAATTACTCGAAGCATTTCTAAAGCTGCCGCCTGCATGCAAAGGTCACCTCCTATATCATTTTCGCAGCCCTGGTTTGATGCGGACTGCAATGCTGCCCGTAAACTTTCGTTTGATCTACTTCAGCTAGCTAGGATGGAAAACACACCAGACACTAGGACCAACTATCATCAAGCAAATAACGCATTTAAGAACCTATGCCAAATCAAGCAGCAGCACTACTATCAGCAATTAGAATTTGAAATAGCCAGGGTCAACAGCAGCAGCACGAAAGCTAAACGGGAGTACTTCGAAAAATCCGATACAAGCAGATGCTTCTAGTCTCGCTGAACACTTCAAAATGACTTTATTTGTCAGTAACCCTCCAGCCCAATTTGAATATGCGCTCCCGTTCACTACAGTGGAAGCCCTCGATGCGTGCATTTCATTTTCGGAAGTGTGTCTGGCCATTAAGACGGTGAAATGTAACAAAGCCCCAGGACTTGACCCAATCCCTGTCGAATTCTTTAAGAATGCCACCCCAATCTGCATCGACATGATGACTCAGGCTTATAATCGGATCCTGCGAACAGCCAGCTCTCCAAATAGCTTTAAGGAAAGCATAATTTTCCCAATCTACAAGAAAGGAGACCCTGCATTAATGCAGCCATGAAGTTGTTTGCCTCAATTTCGCTAAGACGACTTACGGACTAGGTAGCTATGTATGACATAATGTCCTTAGCGAGTTTCAATTCGGATTTCGACGAGGATATTCAACAGTCGATAGCGTATTTGTGCTCACTGCGATTGCAAAATCCTACCTCTCTGCGAAACGAAAACTGTATATCTGTTTTATAGATTACAAGTCAGCCTTCGATACCGTCAACCGTAGAAGTTTACTGCTAAAGCTAAGCCTCTTGGGAGTATCTACGCGTTTCATAAATATGGTTTCAAGCCAGTACGAAGAAAACACTTTTGCTGTTTGGGATGGACGAGAGCTTTCGCACAAATTTCCAAATAACACCGGAGTAAAGCAAGGATGCCTCCTTAGCCCACTTCTGTTTTCCCTGTATGTCGACGACGTTACCAGCTATCTTCCAGGAGGCGTTAACATAAATGGCTCCACTACCAAGGCATTAATGTACGCAGATGATATGGCGCTACTAGCAGAGTCCCCCGAGATGTTGCAGGCCATGATTGATAAGCTCTCTGAATATTGCATACAATGGAGTCTGCAGATAAATGTGGATAAGACGAAAGTCTTAATTGTGAGAGATGCAAGGGTCGACAGATGGGTCTTAAATGGCGAGGAGCTGGAAACGGTAAAAAGTTTTAAATATCTTGGCGTGACCATTACTGGAAATTTTAGCTTCAAATCTCACGTGCAGGAAAAACTGCAAGACTCTAAAAAAGCAATAAATAGCACGTGGAAGAACTTTTTTGGAAAAAGACACATTTTGCCGAGCACTAAATTTCGAATGTTTGAAGCTACTGCTAGATCAATAATGTGCTATGCATCTCAAATCTGGGGACACTGCCAATATGGGGAGGTGGAGCGTCTGCAGAGATTATTTATTAAACGCATATTTAAACTACCCCGCTCCACACCGAACTATGCACTCCACCTAGAAACTGGCCTGCCCTCCCTATTCTCGTACTGTTTGCAAAACCACTTCACATACATTCGGAAAGTCATGGATATGCCTAACTGTAGATTGGTCAAAATAGTCACTGCTAAGATGCTGGCAGAAAAGTTCCAAGTTTTTGACAATTGGCTGTCCTTATATGAGGATCATGATGTACCCATTGACCTTCAATGCATCGGATCATGGAAAAAATCCCACCAATTGTTGTTGGAGAAAGTTGTAAGCAGGGAAAGAGACTTATTTCTAAGCCAAACCAGGCAAAGTGTGGTACGAAACACCTACAAAAAACTGGAGCTAAATCTGAACACTTGGAACTATTTTCATGACCGGTATGACACTCACGCCATCTCACTGATCTGTAGGGCTCGCTGTGAGATGCTTAGCCTCAACTACAGGCCACACTGGAGCACTGATAACACAGAGTGTAGTCTCTGTAATCTGCACGCAACGGAAGACGTCATGCATCTGCTTGGGGTATGCCCAATTTTAGCTGAAATAAGAAGTGCCCATCTGGGAAGCCGTTTTCTATCGGAAGCAGACGCAATAAACTGGCTAAATGGCAAGAACTGGACAGCGCTATCCTCCTTTTTACAACAGGCTCTAAAATATAGGACCGCAATTATAAATAAATATCTGTAACTTATCCAAAATCGAATTATGTATCTTTTCTTTATCTTGTCTTGGTCAATGCAAAAATCGAATACTGTGTTCTTTAAAACTATTTAAAACTATTGTTTGTTATTTACCTAAAACAATGTAAAAAAAACCTCAAATGTTATGGCTGACGGTTTAAAACCAAGCCACAATTTATATAAATAAATACCATACTACTACTACTACTACTACTACAATTTATTTCCTTCCTGTCTTGTGAATGCTGAACAGACTGGGGGGCGTTAGCTGCCCTGGGGTGAACCTGAGTTAAGTTTTGGAGCACCCTGCTTCAAGATTGTGGTCAGAGAGGACTGCTGCATGCTCCTTATTTAGGAAGATTGCATGATCTTCCTTCACACACATTGTAATAGTCTTGGTTAACTGGCAAACATTCAGCAACATTCTCAAAAAGTGAATGTTTCTTTCCTTCAACAGGGACTAGAATACCCTTCTTAGGGCCGTTTTCTCATGTTGCTGTTTTTGCAAATCTAGGTGGATTTGGTGCATTTCGAAATACAAAATGCATGAGAAAACGGCCCTTAAAATTCATGTGTAAAGACCACCGTTATATTTAAATCAATCACGGTGACTCGTAGGCGTTACAGAATCAGTGTGACCGTTTGTCCAACGTTTGGTATTTTGCTGTGATATACGCTCCGCCGGCGCGTCTTTAACCAAATTTGTTAATTCTCTTATCAAAATGCAAGAATTCTTTAGCGTCTTACTTCCGGATGTCAAGAAGGAGTTGCGCCGTGGCATTATTGAATGCACCAAACGTGGCCTGTTGCACAGCACCAAATGGCTGGCCGAGATGCATCATGGCTTGAGTGAAGTTCACATTGATAATGCCGCCCCCGAGGAGGATCGTTCGTTCAGTGAGTGCCAATTGGAGGGCATAGCACCCACTGAGTACGGTGATTACTTTCTGGCCAAAAGCTATTACGATGTGCGGGAATATGAGCGTGCGGCACACACCCTGCGTAATTGTGAGTCCAGTGTTCCGCGCTTTTTGCATCTATACTCCACCTACATGGCCAGGGAGAAGCGACGTTTGGACTCTACGACCGATCAAGCGAATCTCAATGAACCAAATCAAATGAAAGATTTGGCTGATCTCTTGGCCAAACTCAAAGCGGAGTACGGACGCAGTCGCTTGGATGGCTATGGCATGTATTTGTATGGTGTGGTCTTGAAAGCCTTAAATTTGAATCAGGCTGCCGAGGAAATGCTAATACACTCCATACGCCTGGTGCCCATGCTGTGGAGCTCTTACCTGGAACTGTCCCCCTTGATAATGGAGAAGAAGAAATTGCTAAGCCTGCAGCTGGGCGGACATTGGATGAGTCATTTCTTTAGGGCTCACACTTACTTGGAGCTGTACTTGAATGATGATGGACTGAAAATCTATGAGGATTTGCAGGCGGCAGGATTTGGCAAAAGCATTTACCTCACCGCCCAAATGGCTTTGGTCTATCACAATAAAAGGGATGTGGACAAGGCCATTGAGCTGTTTCAGGCTTTGCTGGAGAGTGATCCCTATCGCTTGGATAATGTGGACACCTATTCGAATTTGCTGTTTGTCAAGGAAATGAAAACAGAGATGGCCCAGCTGGCCCACAAGGCGGTGAGCATCAACAAGTATCGCCCGGAGACGTGTTGTGTGATAGGTAAGTGGGGAGTGAAGGAGTCAATATACCCTTTTAACCACTTTCCTTAAAGGCAACTACTACAGCATACGCTGTGATCATCAGGTGGCCATTTCCTACTTCCAGCGTGCCTTAAAACTGAATCCCAAATATCTGGCCGCCTGGACCTTGATGGGTCATGAGTTTATGGAGCTGAAGAATACAAATGCGGCCATCCAGAGCTACCGCAAGGCCGTGGAGGTTAACAAACGCGACTATCGCGCCTGGTATGGTCTGGGTCAGGCCTATGAAATTATCAAAATGCACTACTATAGTTTATACTATTTCAAAATTGCCCATCAACTGCGTCCCTTCGACTCCCGCATGCTGGTGGCCCTGGGCGAGACCTACGAGAAGTTGGAGAAATGTGAGAATGCGGTCAAATGCTATTGGAAGGCCATTGATGTGGGTGATATTGAGGGCATAGCCATGTACAAGTTGGCCAGTTTGCATGAAAAGCTGGGAGATCATGAGACGGCAGTACACTGCTACATAATGTACTGCGAGGATGAGAGAGCGGTGACGGATAAACAGTGTCTGTATCAGGGATTCATTACTCTAGCCAACTATTATGAGCGAAAGGGCGACTATGAGCGAGCGGCTTACTATGCCTACAAGTGTCTGGACTCGGAAGATGTGAGTAGGGGTAGCTTAGCTAAAATATACTTGATGAAATCTGTTTATCTTTTAGCGCAAAACGGAGGCCAAGGCTCTGCTCAAGACCATTGACTGGAAACGGAGCACAGATTGGCAAAAGAAACCCAAAACTACTTCTGCTGTGGCCAGTGCCGAGACTAGCTCCGAGGACGATATGGAATGGGAACTACCTGATGTGCGTCTTCGTGCCCCATTCACCTCCATTACCACCACAGCCAGCAGTAGCACAGCCACAACTACAACAGCAGCAGCTGCAGCAAGTTCACGCCAGCCGCCCAACTCTCGCTCCCTGGCCGAGGGTCTGCGTCGTTCTCAGCCTTCCTCTGGCAGTCGCACCAGTCTAACATCCGCCAATACCACCTCTAGCACAACAGCTCCCATTGCCACCAGCACCATCACAAATGTGGGGGAGACCACACAAAATCCTACAGCAGAACCTGCCACAACCAACACCAACACCACAAACACAGATGATGGTAGCTCTATGGAAATTTCCAGTGTTTCCATAGATTAGGTAAAGGATTTTAAAAGTTAAAAATTAAAATAAAATAAAGAGTTTACAACAGTTTATAAATTGAAAGAACCAAAATAATAAGTTAATTACAAACAGAGGGAATCAAACCGTAGCCAGAAACTCCGAATTAGAATCGTAACCGAACATTTATTTATTTAGAGTTAAGTTGAACAATGTTCTGTAAGTAAGAATAATTCAAATTCAGCTAATAGCGAACTCTGACCCGATGGGATTAATTTATGGGCCAATGACAGACAGGTTCAGGCCATGAACATTGATATTAAGGAGTTCTTTATGTCCAAGATGGAGTTATCTGTAGAAAAAGCTGATAATACTCTTCGCCTACAAAGCCCACAACAACAGACGACGCTTATTTACAAATACAAAAGACCGAATAAACAGAGAGGACAAGAGCGGGGTGAGGTCAAAGACGTAGAAAAATGCAACGAAATATACATAGGCACATGGTGTAATTATATAAGGTGAACCGAGCGAGACAGCGCTTTCTCTATTTGTAGGGCCAAAGGGCCAGTTCGTTTTGAATGCTTGAAGCGAAACGTTGGGTGTGGACAAATTTTTCTGTGTTATTGTATTTTTTTTGCTGGTTTTAGTGTTAAATCTCAAGTTACTGTGTTATTTTCCGCAAATCGTTTGCGCGAAGCAAGGTTAAGCTCATACGTGTTCCTAAAGGCGTGGAGAGAAAAACCATTTGGGAACAGTCTTTAGGCATTTGTTTTAAGGAAAATTCGAAAGTTTGCGAAAATTATTTTGAACCGATCGACTGGAAAACGACTACGTGTAAAGACAAAGCACCAAAACGACGACAATTGATGCCAAAAGAATTTTAGTTCGTCAAACAGAATCATCACGGCGGTTCGCAAACAGAGTAGGTTTGTAGAAAGTATAAGAGTGTTTATATGCAGGTATATTTACTCTATTTATGTTTATATATTAAAGATCTGCTGCACATCTGGAGATATTCAGACTAAAAAGCAAAATAAGAGATCTCGAAATGAAAAACAGGAAGCCTAAGGAATATTGAAAGAGTCCAAGGTCCTAAAAGAAAATCTTTCGACGATTTTTACGAAGAACCAGCTGGGAAAGTAATAAAACGGAGGAAAAAAGCTTTTATGGAGTTCGGCAGATATTTCATACGGCTAATGTCTGCATGCTGCTGGTCCTCGAGCATACAATCGTTTGTATGCAAAGTGTTTTTCTTTGCTTAGCCTCACAACACTTCAAAGGTGGATGCAGAAAATAAATATAGAGGCTGAAACTTTGAAGGCGGTCATCGGGCTTATGAAGCAAAACGTCAAGCTAAGCGAGGACGAAAAATTGCTCATCATCATCAGCAGACACTGTGTACGAGCCCGTCAATTATGTTCAAGTCTCGATGGCTCGAGGATTGAAAAACTCATGAAAGCAGACCGCTTCTTTTTGACTTCGACTGCCGCATGGACGTGCCAAAGCTTCACAATATAATTGGCAAATTATACCAAACGGGGTATCCAGTGGTGGCAATTGTTTCCGACTTAGAACCTGGAAACAAAAATTGTGGAACGATCTTGGAATAACTGACAGTAAGTGCGATTGATGTAAAATTGCAATAATAATATTTATACTAATAAATCACATGTACAATCATCTTTTTCAGAAAAGTCCTGGTTTAAACATCCAGTAAATTCAGACCTTAAAACTTTTGTATATGGGTCATTCTTTTATAAACCGAACAGCAAAAAAATTTTTTATTTTTAATTTAAATAAAAAAAAATCCGAAATTAGATCTCGACATGCCCAACAAAACGTAATTTGCGGTTTTGCACAAACTTTTTTTGTTAATTTTATAAACAATTTCAAAAATCGTCAAAATCGAAAAAATGGAAAAAAAGGGTTTTTTAAAAACGTGATATCTCAGGTTTGGTTCATCGGACAGGTCTCAAGTTGACATCGATGGAAAGAATTTCACTGTATCTACTCAAATTATAATTTTGTAGATTTTAAAATTATTTAATAATATTAAGTAATTGTTGCTAAAAATTACATATAATTTTTTCTCAGTGTTAACCACCATGATATAGCTTCTGAGGATATACAATCAAATGTTCTAAACATAACTTAAATTTTGGTGTTTTCAAAAAGATGGAGACTTTTATAGTTTAAAAGTTATGAATTTTTGAAGTTATAAACAAATTAAAAGATGCCCTTGAAAAAAGCTTCGCCATGCAGTCAGTTTCAAAGCTTTTTGATTGAAACTTGACACGTGTGCTTTATATTTATCAAGCTTTTCAAAAATGTTAACATTAGGCGGATCAGATGAGTATATCATATAGCTACCATACGAATGCTATGATTAATTGAATTTTGCTGTGAATTAGGCTGGCCAGAGCTTGCAAAGTAATTTTTAACACTACTAAATTCAGCATTTGTATGGCAGCTATATGATATACTCATCCGATTCGCCTGATGTTAACATTTTTGAAAAGCTTGATAAATATAAAGCACGATTGCCAAGTTTCAATCACATGACTTTAAAACTGACTGCGTGAGAAATTTTTATTTAAGGTCATCTTTTTAATTGTTTATAACTTCAAAAATTCATAACTTTTCAACTATAAAAGTCTCCATCTTTTTGAAAACAACAAAATTTAAGTTATGTTTAGGACAATAAACTGTTTATCCTTCGAAGCTATATCATGGTGGTTAACACTTTGAAAAAATTATAAATCATTTTTAGCAACATTTACTTAATATTATTAAATAATTTAAAAATCTATAAAATTATAATTTGAGTAGATACAGTAAAAATCTTTCCATCGATATCAACTTGAGACCTATCCGATAAACAAATCCTGAGATATCACGTTTTTAAAAAACCCTTTTTTTACATTTTTTCGTTTTTGACGATTTTTGAAATTGTTTATAAAATTAACAAAAAACTTTTCTGCAAAACCGCAAATTACGTTTTGGTGGGCATGTCGAGATCTAATTTCGGATTTTTTTTTATTGAAATGAAAAGTAAAAATTTTTTTAGCTGTTCGGTTTATAAAAGAATGACCCATATGCTGATCTGCCCCACCTGATCAAGCTAATCCGCAACCACTTTATGGATACCGGGTTTTTCTTAAATGGGAACATTATAACGCCGCAGACAGTGAAGCAGGTCTTCGTCAGATTTGTCAATTGCGTATAAGGTGACCAAGAAAGTCTTAGCATTTAGCTAAAAATACTGAGATTTTAAGTGCCACGGGGAACATTGCAGCAGACCAAGTTCCGTTTTTAAATTTGGACTACGCTGGCAATAATTCCTTTAACGGGTTCAATGAACACACTGAAAATGATCCATTAGATGAATTTGCCGATTTGAGTATGTCGTTTGACAACGACTTGGAACAACTAACTGACGATGCAAGAACAACATACAAAACGTAACAAACACAAAACAAAGCAAGCCATCTGCTGCCACAACCAAAACTATTACACATATTATATAATTACAGATATTAGTTGGCGATGCCAGCTCCATACAGCAAACCTTCCCCATCTTCAATCGAAATGGCCATCAAAGTAATTATTTTTAGGAATGGTAGAAAAACTTCAAACGTTTTTCAACGGAATTCGGTGGTTACTTCATGCCGTTGCATTCAAAAATTAAGCCACAATACACAATAATTTTACATAATATATCTGAAAAATATTTGTTCTGCATTTTTGGACTCAGCAAAAGGATTTTCATATGAAATTACTGTCAAATGGACGTGATCGGAAATGCTGTGAACTAGTGTTATCTACAAATTAAGTTTCGAGAATACTACAAAATTCTCTCAGCTATTTCAAATTAAGTTTTGCATAGATCATTTAAATTCCATAACCAATTCAATTAGGTTCCTGTCAAGAGAGGAGAAAATAACAACACAGTTCGTGTAGAATGCTCATAAGAAACTGATTTTAATGCAGTTTGAACTTAATAATTAAACCCTAAGTTTCGTCACAGCGAAACAACTAAAATCTAGGAACTAAAATTAAAAATACAAATGTCTTATTCTAAGCCATAAATGTCGACACAGCGACTGGCTCGCATCCACAGGGCACATCTAGCAGCGGGTGGGACACAGAGTTCTTGGTGGTAGGTCCTTTAGGATACCTCACTCGCGCTCCTTATGTGGCATGGCATAGATTAACTTTTTCCAGAAGTTCGGATCATCTCGTCTTAAATACCTATTAACAGTCATGTACAGCTTCAGCTCGCTATCCAATTCATCAAAGTTCTCCACATCCGGATACACCACAACGATCAAGCGTTTGCATCTGTCCTGGGTTGTGGCATGCATGACGAGGCGCAGCTCCAGACGACCCCACGATGATCTCACAAAGTTGTTCGTCATCAGAATAATAACGCGTCTCGAGTCCTCCACCGACTGACAAATGCAGGCGGGAATCGATTGACTCAGCTGCCATTCTCGGTCGTAGTAGCACAATCGGAATTTGTGCAATCCGTTCTCCAGCTCCTCAATAACCTCATCCACGAAGTCGGCGTCCTTATGGGTGAAGGCCAGGAAGCCATCGAAGATCTTCTCCCTATCCATTTCCCTGCGGGCAGCCAGTCCCAGGCACAGATTCTTGTCATAGAACCACATTTTGATGGACTCTTGAAAGCATTGCAGGCAGTTAAAGGTGCAAGTACAGATAAAGATTGCTATCAAAACGAAGACATATCCAGGAATCCCCAGTGGGCAAACATCCTTCATTTCCAACTTGACCAGCATGGTGGTATTATCCCCGCATTGAACTTGACAGAGATCGTTGATGTGGCCCCTAAATTGTTTCGTAAATCGTAGAAAGTGTTTCTCCTCGCATCTGCATATCCAGGGATTATCGGAGATGGAGAGAGTTAAATGGGATCGATTGGTGAGTAGGTCAACCATTAGCTGACTGAGTTTGTCCAATTGGTTCCCTCGCACGTCTAGCAGGATGAGGTTAAAGGGAACATATTCAATTTCCCAAAGCTGATTGTTGGCCAAGTGAAGTTCCTTTAGTTGATCAAATCCTTGGGAAGAGTTCTTCGAAAGATTTGTCAGTTGATTATTTTCAAAGAGCAGCACGGAATGATTTGTTTTAGGTATGATTTTAGGAATCTCAGTCAGTCCTTGACTAGAGCAATTAATCTTGAATTTTCCAGTGTCATAATCCAAGCAACAGACACATGATGGAGGACAATATTCCTGACCACTGCAACTCCTTAGAGCAGCCTCATATTCTTGGGAGTGATGATTTTGGAGGAAGGTGAGGAAATTTGTAAACTGACAACTGCATTCCCAGGGATTGCCTGATAGTTCTGTGGTCAAATTACGGTCTGAGAGGAACTGCGTCACTTTGTCATCAAGAGCGTTGAGTTTATTGTGGCGGATATCCATATAAGTGAGATTTTGTGGCAGTTGATAGAGAGTAAGACTGGTTAGGAAATTGTTCTTCAAGTGGAGTTCCCGGAGTGTGGAATTCCAGAGGTTATGTTGCGGCAAAACTTCCAGTTGATTGTCATCCAGTAGCAAAGTTGAGCCTCCTGTTATACTATTTGGAAGAGTGGGAAAATCCGTAAGACTTTTACTTCTGCAGTCGATCACAAACTGATTTAAGGTGGAATTGAAGCAGCAAGTGCAAGGTCCGCTTAGGTGATAGTGATGCACGGGTTCCTTATTCATCTTTGCTAATTCGTACAAATAAATTGCCAAATTTGTATTATCGCAGTGGATTATCCAGGAAATACCATTTTGTAAAAGTTTGGTTTGGTATATGCGATTTAACAGAAACGACGCCACTTTCTCCTCGACCGTTTGAATGCCATTATTTCTAATGTCCAGCAGAGTAAGTCCCGGTGGAAGTTGATCAGCGGTTATGTGCGTCAACTTGTTATGGGATAAATGAAGCTTCGTTAGATGCGCAAAGCCAGGCCATGATACGTTGGGTAATGTACGGAGTTTATTTCCCTCAAAGAGCAGCGAGTTTAATTCCGGTTTAGATTTGAACCAAAATAGGTCTACACGATACTTAGAAAACTTAAGCTCGTAATTGTTCGTGATTATTTTGTTGCCCGTTTTAGAGCACGATTTAACACTTTTACTAGCATTGCCAATTGTACACTCATTTCCACAATACAGTTCGCAATAATCATCCCGGATATTAATGAAGTTTTTCTCGCCGCCAATTATTCTGATTGTCAAAATTATGAAGAAAATTGAATATTTATTAAACAACATTTCGATGTCCATTCAGTAACCGAAATCAAATTAAACTAAATCAATTAAGAGAATTTGGATATAAGTGAACTCACTCGCAGTCAGCGTCGCAGCATTCCAGCCAGCCGAACAGATCCCCAGGGACTTGGAAACTTTCTGCTCAATCGACCAGATGAAAATTCAAGGGTCAAACATTAAACAACAACATTTCTACAAAAATTTTTAAAACTAGTAAGAAAGTCGTTCAAACGCGACTGTAATGTACCCTGAATCAGTCCATAGTTATATAACTTTGACTTACCATCGGCCTCTTTGGAAGATCTTGCACTACCTATACACATTTTGTTTACTAAGAGTAGACCCTCCTTATGATACTGCCGACACTTGGAGTGTTTTTAATTATTATTTCCATTTAGATTACAAAATTTGTTTTCTGTTTTTTTAATTTGCTTAAACGTTCTTTTAGGGTCCTTAAAATATCCTGTATAACTTTCAAGCAGATCCTACAATTTGTTTTACAAAAAAAATAAAAAATCGTTTTTTTTCTGACCCTCGCTTATAAAAACACGTAAGAAAGTCGGTCAAACCCGACTGTAATATACTCCGTATTTGCAGTAATAGCGCTGCTGCGAACAGCGAACTTTGAGTTGGCCATAACATTACCAATAGATGGAACCACTACTTGATTTTTTAAACTAATCACTAGATGGCTCCACCACTGTGACCACCTCAAAACTGACCAATCCCTGTTGCATTCTTTTGCCCAAATTAATATGCTCTGTGTTCATTTTGGTACTGAGTATAAAAAGTTGATTGCAAATTTGTTTCGTTGGGGAGATTTTGAGCACACTAAAATATAAAAATATGCCCTCAGAAAACCTCACTTCCTCGAAGCCAATAAAAATATCGGCGAAAAATATCCTCTCAGAAAACTATTCGATAATGATACTATCCTCGTTTACGCGAAGACATTGATTTTTACCAGAGCTCGCAAAAAACTGTCAACACTTTCAGCGTGTCAGCACAAAACTGTTTTGGTACAGACACAACGCGTGGAGGGAGCGAAAAGACACTTTCAATTCTGTTTTGCTCAATAAGTGTTTTCGCTCAACCATAGAGCGCTTTTTTCGCTGCACTTTTGCTCATGTCTTTTACTGATCAATTTGCCGGGAGCAAGCGTACAAAGTGTCATCTTTAAATGTGTGCGTGGCGCTTGTGTGTGTGTATGTCAGTCAACAAGTTATGGAGCGTTATTCTTTATAAATATTAAACATAAATAATCAAGCTTATATTTACTACCTATAATACATATATGAATTATAATATGTATGTAAAAATATGAAAATTGAACATAAACGAGCCCACCGCCAAATAAAACAAAAGTGTCTCTCTCTGTTGTTATTGGCGGACAGACTCGTTCGTTTTGCTCAAGCGAACTGACGAAACAGAAAACACAAGAGCGGGGCAGAAAAGTGTTCCGCTCAGTGAGAGAGCGTGTGTGCATTGATTGTTTCTGTTTGTGTGTGAGACTGACCGCATGGAAAAATGTGTTGAGAGTTATTTGCGAGCTATGATTTTTACAACTTGACTTTTGCTTCATTTTCAATCTCAAAGTCGAAATGTTCCTAGTTTCAAAAAGCTGGTTTATACATAAAAATTAGGTAATCGTTTTTTTCGATCAAAAATGTTGTGCCCTATGTTTGGCCATTTATGCCACTGTGCGACGCGCACTCTCAAATTTATTTTTCCCTGTTGGGACCACGAGTTCTTCGGAGAACCAGCATTGCTTGACCGCAATTAAAAAGCAATTAGTAATCCCTTAAGAAAAGCCAAATAAAAATGGCTAATGGATTGATTTCAAAATTATGCATGTGGGCATTTCCGCCGAAAGGTCCACCGAGACCAAAAATTTAACTGTTCTTAAAAACACGATCATTTGTCATATTTTCATGGGAAAACAAACAAATTGAACTTGTATAAGCCAATCTTACATGTATTCATAGCAAACTCCTAATAGAAGGGTATAAAAACTACGGCAAAGACTAAGACAAAGTGTAAGTGTATTCATATGCATATTTTAAAGACAGTATACAAACATAAGGCCTTTGATTGGCATTGGATTACACATAGAATTACATACATGCAAATTATTATCAAATTGTTTGTTAATTGGGGTCTGTAGGTATGGAGATCCCAGGATAAAGGCTAGATTGGGTGGTGGGTAGTTTCTCCTCGTATCAAGCATTTGCTTGATGTCACTTCATATATATATATCCTGTACCGCTGATTTTTGATCAAAAATTCAAATTTTATTGCTAAAATTGTTTTTACAAAAATAAAACTAAAAACTAAACAATAAATCCGTTTCATTACCATAATATCTTATTTTCAACTACCTTAAAGCTCTCTTAATGCACACCTGTAGCGTAATATTAAAAGTCGTCAGCAACATTAGCACAAATATCCCCAAGACCATTAAATCCCAACCATATTCATCACCCGACATATCAAAATCCTTGAGAAATTGTTCCGCTGTGCGATAATAACAAAATTGCTGACCACATTCCAATTCGCCGCGTTCATAGCCATAAATGGCTCTCATCAATCCCTCAAAAATATATCGGAAAAAGCTTATATCACATATGGGACGCAAGAACCAGGACAATTCCTTCATGCGTATAAAAAATCCAGAGAAAAGTAGAAACGGTATGGTTATGCTGGGCACTATAAAAACGGCCATTTGCATGGTGAGCATGGAACCGGCCACCACTCCAATAAAGTGTCCAATAAATGCAGTCATCACCAAAATACCCCAGCACATGGCAAAGCGTGAGAACTCGTTTGGTTGTCCGGTCATAAAGTAACCAATGGCCACAAAGAGTGTGGGACATGTGAGCTGAAGAGGTAAATCCGCCAAGACTTTGGAAATGTAATAGGCACGTAGCGAGTACCAGCCATTGTAGTATTCCCGTATAAACACGGCAGAGTCCTGCAGACACAGCAAAATCGAGGGCATGGCATTGCCACAGAAGACAAACAAAATGATGAAGAACAGGCAAGAAACATTGGACACAATTTTGGCTGCATCATTGCCAATTTGCCAATAGACCACGCCCAGGAGCAGGGCCACCACCACATGCATTATTAAGCGCATTTGGACCGCAATCTGAGAAAATGGAAAAGTAGAAAATGTAATTAGAAGTAAGTACTGGATGGTGGACTATGGCCTGGATGGAAAAGAAAAGTTTTCAAATAAATTATAAATGCCAAAATTCAAATCTTAGATTAAAAAAGGTATGAGTGTCGTTAAGGCTGCCTTCACACTGTTCGACACATGACCCATGATATTTAGTAAGCCCGCATTTCCCCATGAAATTTTATGAATTTGACAAGCTATTCAAATTTAAAACAGAACAAAAAGCAGGACTACTAGACTATCATTTGTCATGTGTCGAACAGTGTGAAGGCAGCCTAACTGTTGAGTCACTTTTAAATCACGGTTTAGTCACTGCTTAGCAAGTGATCAGTGGCTGTTATGTCACTTTCTGGTCATTGTTAAGGGTACTGTATACCTTCTGGTGTCATTTTTTAAAGGTTTACAAAAAATTAGATTACTCAAAAACTATAAGTGGTATTAAGAAGCGGACTTTTTCATTGGATAGGTAATCGGTTAAACTAAATTTGTTATTTTTTTTTTTTTTTTACCTACGGTTGTTGTTGTATTTTTGTTCAAAGTTAACCAAAAATTTAAAACATAGGCCCATGGTTGCAAAAAATTTTTTGAGAACGGATGATCTGAATTTAAAACTGAAGACAGGGTTTTGTTAAGAATTAATGTAATTCTGGTGTGAACTAGGATATTTTGGATCGGTCAATAAATGACGTAGTTATGGGGTTTCAAAGTCAAAATTTCGAAAATCGACTATTTTTTCCCACTGTATTGGTCCTAGCTCCGTTATTTGATGACCGATCAAAAATATCCTAGTTCACACCAGAATGGTGGGTATTAGGAGTAATTTAAGGGAAAGAATTTGAAAATCGGTCAACAGGTACTCTTTAAATCTTTGCAACCATTTTGGAAAAAGTGGTTCCGAGATAATCGCATTTAAAGATTCGACATCTGTTTTCGATGAAATAAAAATCGTTTTTAATAAATGAATAAATCGGATTTGGTGCATTTGGGTGTAAACTTTCACCGAAAAAAAGATTATCAAAATCGGTAAAGCAGTTCTTCTGAAATTTGAGTCAAAGTGCGTCAAGACATGGTAAAAATTAAAATCTCCAAAAATTTCCAAGTAAAATTTTTTTTTTCAAAAATTTTTTTCCGTAATATCGAACATTTTATAAATATTTATAAAGTTTTTGACCAAAATAGGGAAAAAAATACGAATTTCTAAAAATACGAGGGTCGATAAAAACTATTTTCATATAAAAGGGTCGGAAAAAATATTTTTTTTTGTTTATATCTTTAAAACTGAGTTTCGGATCAGCTTGAAAGTTTTGCAGGATGTTTATAAGATCCTAATAGAACGTTTAAGCAAAAAAAAAAAAATTCAAAAAAAAATTTTCTGAAGGTATACAGTACCCTTAAGTCTGCATAGTAAATGATCAGTCAATTGTATGTCACTGTTTAGTCACTGCTTTGTAAGTGATCAGTCACTGTTAAGTCACTTTATAGCCATTGTTTAGTCATTTTCTGGTCATTGTTAAGTCACTGTTTAATCACTGCTCAGTCACTGTTTGATCACTTGTATGTCACTGTTTAGTTAACGATCAGTCACTTTTAAGGTAATGTTCAGTCACTCTTAAGTCACTTGTATGTCACTGTTTAGTAAATGAGCAGTTACTTTTATGTCACTGTTCAGTCACTGTTGCGTCACTTTTATGTCACTGTTTAGTCAATGCTTTACAGTCATTGCTTAGTCATTGTTAAGTCACTGTTTAAGCACTGCTCAGTCACGGTTTTGTCACTGCTTAGCAAGTGATCAGTCACTGTCAAGTCACTTTCACTGTTTATTCATTGTTAAGTCACTGCTTAATCACTGTTTAGTCACTATAAAGTCACAAATCCACTCTTTCCACCTCTGTTCCCCCTTTTTCATATCTTATTTACAGCGTCACGTGACGCTGATATCAAATTTTACTCCTACTAAAATCTTCCGTTCCGAAATTAAAGATAATTCACATCAAAAAAACATGGCTTTGAATTTTTATTTGAATTTAAATTATTTGAGTTTATGATTACTAATTTGAATTTTTTTAAAAATTATAAATTAATTTTATTAATTTGTTATTTTGGTTTGGTTTTTTAATTGTACCTAAAAATTTCATTACTGGTAATTTTAAATTATTGAAGTAATTCCCAATGATTAGATTCGTAGTTACGAAATAATTCTAATAAATTTTTTATAAGCCGAAAACAATTTTAATGGTAAAGGCCTATTCTCAGATGACATAAATATTATTTTCGTCATTCAACAGAAATGAAGTCTAAAAAATATTTTTTTCTGAGTGTAGCGTCTAGAAGTGTAGGAAATAACATTGATATATCGATATTTTTGTTTAAGAAATGATATATAATTTTCAGAAAATAACTATAATATCGTTTTTAAAATAAAATAACAATATCGAAATTGTAGTGTTTTAATACCGAAAGAATTATTAATCGGGGATGCCACAGAAATCTCTAGAGATTTTGCCGACGGTTGGTTTGTAAATCTTTTGAAAAACATGTCAGTGCCACAGAACATCGAGAGATCTCATTTTCCTATTAGAAAATCTAGTTAGAACAGCGATGCTCCAATTGAAGTTCCGTCTCTGAAAACAGGGCTTTATTTCTCGCCAAAAAATGTCCCTTTTTTTAGTTATGGGTTAATTTTATGTTTTACTCAAATTTTTTGATTGTGTAATATGTTTTATGTTGCATTTTTAAATTATAATTCATATGTTCTATAAATATAATGCAAAATTTACAAATTTGTTGGCGCATAACAGAATAAATTGCAGCCCTTAATCCGCTGGCTGTCAAGAAGATGGCGCTGCACCTAAGAATTGGAATTCGGTTGGAATTTGGTTGGAAGTGGTTTCTGTGGCACTCCCGAATATAAGATTTTTAAAATATCAAGGAACCCTACTACCGACATAATATTCTATCCTAACCGAATCTTAAACTAATAGTAAGTTAAGAAAATTGCTGAACCTCAACGGGTTCCGTACCTAAATTATCGGTTCGGTTCAACAAAATTCTGAAACCGTTTACTCAAGAATTAAAAAAAGTACATAAGTTCTATGTATTGTTTTGCATATTAATATTTTTTAGTGATTTTGAATGGCTTTGAGAAATAATGATTTATCGATTATCGACTTTTGTAATATACTAATGATCCGTTTAATTTTAGTATGATTAATGAAAATATCATAACATTTAATTGGGAGCCACCCGAGTAACTCTTTATACGCTGTGAAAAGAAGAACAATTAAATTAAATAAAAATTTTTGGTTAGCGGAATTTTTAGGAACACTCAAAATATTGATATATTGTTTTTTAAAAGACTATAATTCACTTTAGTAATATTTTATTGCTTCGATATATGGGATATCGAATATTTTTGGGAAATAATTTACGGCGATATTTATTCTTGAGCTACAACTAATTTAAACTCCGAATTTCTTAAAGAATAGATATTTTCGAACGGTTCTTGTGAAACCGTCTTAGACTTTGTTTTCGGTGAATATCATCGATTAAAATAAACTGAGTAATTCTTTACAGAAAATCGAAAAATTCAAAAACTGTGCTTTATGATCCGACTCGAAGGACCCTACCAACAATAGGAACATTTAGGAAACTTACCAGATCTCGGGACATTGAACGTAGATGACGTCCTAGCAACACTTGAAGTTGAAAAAGGAAGCCCACTTGCTCTTTGACACGCAATTGGGCCAATTCGGGCCACTCCTGTTTGGGCATTTGTATCAGAGCTGCTGGAATTGAAGTTTTTTTTGGAAAAAGAAAGAGGCAAAGAGACAGATAGAGCGAGTGGGAAAGTAGTCGAGGATAAATTACAGGTAAAGCGTGGTTGGAAATTGAAGCAGATGCAGTTAGAACAAGCTTTCAAAATTACATTTTTTTTAGGTACAAACTTACTCTGCTCATCTATTTGAAATTTGGGGGGATCGGGTTGATTGGACGTGTATCGCAATTTGTTTTGTGTGATCAGGGTATCGCAACGTAAAGTTGAAGTAGACTCACTGCCCACCTCCAGCACTGGAATAGATAAATTTAGCACAACAATTTGATAACTAAAATCTAAAACTCACCAAAATCCGCTGGATTGTAGTACTGGGGGCAGGTAAAACCCGCCTGAGCAAAACTGGAAAGCATTTCGCTTTGCTCTCCCGCATATAACACCTCACCATGAGCCAATACCAAAATATCATCAAATAATTGCATTAGACGTGAGCTCGGTTGATGCACCACACACACCACAATTCGTCCATCGTGAGCCAAACGCTGTAGATAACACATCACCTAAAATGATAAATAAATGATATATATTTTATATTTGTAGCAAATATAGGGACATACCTGATAGCTGGCCACACTGTCCAAACCACTTGTGGGTTCATCGAAGAACATGATGGGAGGATTCGTAATCAACTCGATCCCAATGGACAAGCGTTTGTGTTCACCTCCTGAGATGTTACGCACCAAAGTCTGGCGACATGCCTGCAGTTGCAGTATTTCCACTATATCATTTAGCTGGAAATATAGAAAAGTATTATCTGGGTGTATAAGCGAATAGCTAAGTCCTACCTACAATCTGTTGCTTCTCTGAGTACGATGTCGTTTCGGGCAGCTTTAAATCGGCCGAAACACGCAGGGTTTCCTCCACAGTAAGCAGGTTGAGCATCACAAAATCCTGAGCTATATAGGAAGACATTTTGCGAAACTTCATAAGATCACGGGGTTGGCCATTCAGTAGAAATTGTCCTGAAACCCCATAAATTCTGTCAAGGAAAGATTGAAGAAAATTAATTAATAAATATAAGAAAATATTAAACTAATTAGATTATAAGAGTTTTAGTCCTTTCGTGAACTTTAATATTTTTTGTAAGTTCGGAAAAACCTTTTGGTTGATAATTGCATGAACTAACTCATATATTTGTTGTATCCAGCAATAGAGTTAGTAATCATGAAAAATAATCTAATAATTAACTTATACCAAGTGCGTTAACTGAGGGGACAGTATTTTTCCCACTTATTCAGAATGACCGAAATGGGAGCACTAGGGTGGACGCCGATAAAAAATATAACTGATACCATCTAAAACGATTACTTTTAGGGTGTACATAATGAATTAAAAAATCAAAAAATGTTATATCATGTTTTAACCTCTGCGAAAAGCCTTCAAAGTTTCCACAAATATTACGTATACGACTCGTTCACCGAATCGAAATTCTGTCGACGAATTCTTCGTATCATTTTAAAAGTTGTCAAATTTGAATTTAATCGAACAATAAATAAAAACAGAACAGGAATCGAATGTATTTTTGGTTGGTAGACTAGGACCAAATTTTGACGAAGCGAGCCCATTTCCAACGAAGAGATGCGTTTTTCCACGCTTTTATATGGGACTAAATTCTTAAGACTGCCCATCGATAAAGAGACAAAGCCCCAAACGAAGAAGAAATTAAAGACTATACCAGAAGAAGACTTTGCTGCATGTTCTTAAAATTGTCCTACAAACACAAACAAAATTGTAAAAAACGTTTGCACAAGTGTCTTGCAGAAGGGCGAGGTTACTTTCATGGGAATGAAATGAATTGACAATATTAAATAAAGAGTTTTTGATTTATGAATAATTTCCCTGTATTTTTTGCCCATATTAGTATAGTAATCCGCATTATTTTTCGATTCTGAAGAAGCTTATTTATAAGCTTCCCAGTAAAAGTAGACTATTTGCAGGAACGGCTGCAACCGTGATGCGCAGCACTTCAGTTTAGTGTGGGACCTGACTTCAAAGATATCTTGATAGCCTCTTAATGAACGGCTAAAACTTGCTTTCATCTAGAAGTAAACAGCGCAAAATAGTAGAAATTTTGCCGTAATATTACATTTTTACCAAATATATTAAGTACCAAATATATTTACCTACATATTTTGTCTGTTATATAAAAAACATTTTTTATTGGTCATGGTACTTTTTTGTCAAGTGTTATGACTTCAAACCAAGTCTACGCCAACTACTAAAAAATTAAAAATTTAGGCATGGGCAACAGTACGTATGAGTGATAAACTTTAAGTCCAAGTCGCAGACCCTAAACCTTATTTTTTCTCAAAAATTTTTTTTGCTATGCGTTTTATACACAAATACGCATCGTTTAAGCGGGTATCAGTATGACGTTACATTTTGCCATATATAAAATGTCCGACCTAGTGCACACATACAGAAAGTGTTCAGTTGACTTGGAGTTGTCTTTTTTTAATGCATTGCAATGATGTGATCTCTTCTGACTTGCCGAAGATAAGTAGAACCGGCTGATGACAATTCCGGAAGGTTCTTAAAACAGCTGTACAGTCGACTATCCTTCTTGTGTTGTGTGTGTCTTGTTTGAAAAGTTATGAACAAACATAAATTTAAAATATATGGACTCTCTTACTGTAAGAAATTAGTCGGTTGTTTGGTTTTGGTTAATTCAAACGCTGGCAAGTTTTCATCTGCGAATCTGCTTTTGGGTGAAGCAAGCAACGAGCCCAAGTATGGAATTAATAGCGATCTCTTCCAAAATTCAACCATCGATTTAGCATCACCACAAATTTCCGATATTATGAAATCTACATTTTGTCGATGACTTTTTACTAATTGAATGATTTTCTTAACGTGGTTTGTGCACTTGAGAAGGTCCAATCTCTGTGATTGTAGGACATGTATGGGACAAATACTTCTTATACTTGCAGGCAGATCAAGTTTATTTTCAATTTTTGCCACGACCCCTCCCGCCCGCGCAATTCGAAAAATACGTTATACCTCCTACAGTTTTGAAGATAGATCATTCGTACCTTCTAAAGGTAGTTAGTAAAATGTATCGATTTGCCGAAGAAATGATAAAGATCGGATAAGCGGTTCTTAAGTTATGAGCAAATAAGTAAAAGTAAAAGTAAAAAATTAAAAAAAGAGAATATTGAACTCGAAATGATCATAAAGGTTAACAAAAAGAACAATTTTCAAGAACAATTTTTTGAGAACGCGAAAACTTAAATTGTTACATTTTTAGGAACTTAAATTGAGTTCATATTGGTCCGTTTTTAAGAACTTTTTTTAACTAAATTGGGATACAATATTAATAAATAAAAATAAAATAAAAATAACAATAAAAATATTTTCGGGCTGAACTCGTTTCTTTATGCACATACCTTATGGAAAGACGCGCCAACACACTGAGCCGTTGCAGACTTTTGCAGATTCACATCTAGAGGGCTACTTATGCTTGGTTGAGCTGACAAGAGAGACCTACTCAACTATTGAAAACTGGGTTTGTTGTTGTTTTAAGCAAGGCTGAAACCCAGTCCTGAACCGAATCCCTTAGAACCGGTTCGGTTCGGGATTTTGGGGTCCGACGAAACGAACCACTTTTTCGAAAAATTAGGTTCGGTTCAACAAATTAAGTAGTTTTTTCAACGACACAAACAATAAAGAAATATAGAAATTCCTTGTAATCTGACAAGTATCATTCAAAAGCTCTCCAAGGTGAATTTTATACTATCCCAGTTGAGCGAATATGGACCGAGTGGGACAACTGCAGAGTATAAGAGGAATGCAATTATGGCGGCTGTAATATTAACATTATCATTCCGATTTTTCAACAAAGCAGCACATTACAGACATGCTGAAGCTCCAAAAAGAAATTCCTAATGAGAGTTTTAAAAATTCACCTTTAAATAAATCAACTTCTTATTGGGAAGAAACTAAGTTTTTAAAAGCAATAGTCAAATTTTTAATATCAATTCTGTAAATGATATTATAGATTTGTGGTGGTCCCATTTTATCCAGCTCCAATCACTGATTCAGTTCCGCTATCTAGTTTACGCATTACTAACAACTGTCAATGCTCGATACTCGCAAATTTGTATGTATATCTCTAATTCACACACATACTCATCTCATTGCAATATGTCACATTAATTCTTAGCGGCAGCACACCCACCGTCAATAAACCGAACTGAAGCCTAATCTGTGTATAAGACTACGATTCAGTGACTAAGAATACTTTAAGAAAATCATTATAAAATTTAAAATTTTCCACTCTATACATATTATTTAAAAAAAAGAAAATTTTAACTCTTAAACAATTTCAGTCCACTATTAAAAAAAATATAAATCCGTGTTACAGGCGATTTTCAAGGTTTACCTGGCCCAATGAGCAGTGGTTAGTGATTTTCCTTAGATAGTAATACTTTGTACTAATTTTGCAACAATCGGTCCGATTAGCTTACAATAAATGCTTATGGCGAACAGACCGAATGACATAAACACAAACAACTGCGAGCTATAAAATTATTTTACCTAATTACTTTCTTTGCAAATCTTATGAATCTAAAAATAAAGTTAAAAGGGGCATGGCCGTCATTTGTGCATTTTAATTAGTCCAATCAAATAATTTAATTGAATTACTCAACTCACTTGAAACCAGCCAAAACATTAAGCAGTGTGGACTTGCCAGCTCCCGATGGACCCAGTATGCCGGTCAGTTTTCCTGCCCTGAAGCTGCCACATGTGTCGCTCAAAATCTGAGTGGAACCTAAAAAAGTTTACGGAAAATGCATTACTTATACACTTGGTTTTAGTTCTTGTAGAGTACTCACCGCCCTTGAGGCTGTAACTAACTTGGTTGAAACTAAGTTCTAACGCCTTCGGTCTGGTCAGGGACAAACCATTTGCCGTTTGCTGTTTTTGTGCCCCGTTATCAGCCATTTGTAGCTCTTTGTTTATTTTGGATGATATTTATTTGATTTGTGATTTGTTCTGCAGTCAATGGACGACTGTATTAGTCCAAATGCAGCAACAATTTAAATTGCAAGTCAAAATGTTAAAAATGCGGCTGACTTATCATTCTATACTTTATGGGTCGACGGATCGCATGTGGTTTAAGTCTTAATCTTATCGATGCTGAAATGTCTGTGTGTGATCGTAATCCCAGGCAACTCAAACCTGTTGCATGCGGCTGAGGTGAAGTTGAGTTTAATTCAACCTATTGATAGTTATTGTCTGTGGTCAGTCGATGGACTTACATGGAATTTGATCAGATTACCAAGGCACGTTATTTCAAGCTGTTAAGTGCATCTACCGCTAACTTAATGCTATTTAAAATTGGTTAAGATTTATATGACGTCAAATTATTTGTCTTACCTATAACTTAGGTATCGTTTATCTGATTGTTTCCTAACTTAGTGGACCGAAAAAAACTGATTATTAAGCAGAGCTGTAATGTATTCATTACTTCCCGTATTTCATTGCTTTTCATTATTATAAACGAAATTTTTTAGGTAATGAAAAAACAATTCATGATGTGGAATTCAATGAGGTGGAATTATGATTATTTAGTGAATATTCCAAAATTTAATTACTTTTACAATTATTTAGATAATTATAGCTGTAAACTGTGATTATTGAGTAATTGTGCTTGAAATGTTGAATTATTTTGTATTTGTAGGTGTACAAATCAAGTTTGCAAAATTTATTGATTGCTCATCAAGGTAACAAGCTAATAAAGCTAATAAAAGCAATCATATTATTGAAATATGGATATATAGATATTCAAAATTTGGAAAAATACTCCAATAGCAACAATTTTAGACTTTCTTCAGAATTCGGCATTGAATACCCTGGCCGTAAAGTTGCAGAGAGTCTCTGATTCCACTGAGATATTAAGCTCAAAGAGTGTAACGAAAGGTATTTTGGAAAAAGTCAAGAAGCGCTTTTCAAATATTTTCCAACTTTCGACAAAAGCGAACACTGCGATTTCTGCAACTGATTTAATTGCGGTAGTTTAATTTTCTTGGAAAAATTATTTTTCATTGTCGGGAATCCGATGAAATTCAGCAAATTGTTATAGCAGAAGCAGTGAAATATGCTTTGACACATAGAATCCACAACTCGTATTTTTCCGCCTGAACTTTTATACAAAAAATTTGCCAATATCGCAATGTTTTGGACTTTTTTTATTTACCAATGTCTGCGTCAATTTCGAGCTTTTCGGTCAACACCTCTTAAAGCTGCGTCTTCAATTGGCAATTATACAAACTTCAAAATAATCTCAGATCATTTGAAAATTTCGCGATTTTTTCGACCATTGGATCTACACCTTCTACTTACAAACTCTTAAATTGTCATCTAATCATCAAGCGGTTTTATAAATACTCCCACAGTAATTTTGCAACTTTGCGGATTTTTGGACCTTTTAAATAAAAGTTATATGGCCTATGTCCAAGTCCAAATTATAAAATACTTGAGTGCCAAATTTCATCCCAATCCATTAAGCCATTTGTGCGTGATTGAGTAACAAACGGACAAACGACAAAGGTTATTGACGCTTCGCTATCTGCAATAAAATACTATATTAAAGAATAGATGGGAAGATATTTGCTTGATCCGTCGAGAAATTTCGAGATTTTTCAAAAATATCCAATGTTAAACGTCGTCAGCCTCAGTTGAAAGAATGGTTTCATTTGCAAATATTGTTCACGTCTCAAGACGCCAGCCATTTCCGATTTTACGTTTCAAAAATAAGTTGTCATGAAGTCACACTGTTCGACACATGACCCATGATAGTCTAGTAGTACTGCTTTTTGTTCTGTTTTAAATTTGAATAGCTTGTCAAATTCATAGAATTTCAAGGCAGCCTAATGGGTAATATGAAATAAACTTGTTATTATTTTTACACAAGAACATGTTATATAAACCATGAAATAGATAATTGGGCTTAAGTAATTTAAGTTGCCACCTTAAAATTCATGAATAATTCCACATTTCAAGCACAATTACTCAATAATCACCCTTTACAGCTACAATTATCAAAGTAATTGTAAAAGTAATTAAATTTTGGAATATTCACTGAATAATTGTAATTCCAAGTTACAATTACGATTAGTGAAAAATGGTAATCAGGAATTGTTTTCAATTATGTGATAATTCAAGTTTACAGCTCTGTTATTAAGTATATCTAATATCCAAACAATAAACCTATTAAAACTAATGATAAGGAACGCATCTTTAAACTAAAATACAAAATTTACAGAACAAAAAAATATTAATTTTTGGCGAAGTTATGTTCAAAAATTAAAACTATGATCAAAAACCCCCCATTCTCCATTATTCATGCTAAAATCATATTTCAAAAACGGAGCCTAGAAAAAATTTTTGAAATTGATTTTTGAGATAACCATTCCAAATTATACTAACAAAATATTTCAGTTTCAATGGGTCATTTTTTTTTTATTTTTGTAAACTAGTGTTTTGCAAAAAACTTTTTCACCCAATCTTTTTATCAACTTTGAGATTTTCGTTTAATTGAAAAAATTGTGGAAAATTTGTATTGTTTGTGTATGTTAAGATAATGAACAATTTCTGGTTGTGGTTTACTTTTACTTGTGTGTGGTATTTGAACATTTAGTCTTAATTTCAAGTCGATAGCATTAAAAAATACGACTGCTTTTAAATAAAGACCCCCTAGATTGGCAAAATCTTACATTGTGGGGCGTGAGATTGGGTAAAGTGCTTTTTTTAAATTTGTGCCATTATCGCCCCATACATATATAGTACAAGCGGCCTTTGATTCGAAAGTTTATGGTGCTTATTTAACGATAACAAAAATAATAGGATGAAAAAGTTATGTGTAAATTGGGCACGAAGAGGCTTCAAATTATTAATAAGCTTTCAGTTTATGTTCAAAATTAAACAGCTTCAATTTGACAACTAAAAGAGGTTTCAGATTATGTGGTATTCGGAAATGTTTAATTTAATTTTGAAGACCAGTTGCTTTTTGGTACAAAATAGAGCCGAGTATGTTTCAGTTTTTACAAATTTGCTCTTTTTTGCCCTAAGCCTAAAAGTATGCATCAGCTTTCACTCCTAGAGCTCTGGCATTCTTTCGAAAGTGAAAATTAATTGGCGTGCATTGGGCAATTGATACAATTTGTGTCTGTGTCTGTGTGGGCAAAAACAAAAGCTTTGTAACATACATTTTGAAGTACATACAGTCTGGATTTATTTATTTATTTGTTTTGTTCAACTCCACTGCGTAATATTAGTTCTGTAGATTACGAATTATAGTTTGGCATTGTAAGCTTGAGCTACAGCTGCTTATCAGGAAAAGTAACAAATGTTTTTTATTGCAAACTGACATAACAAACACTCGATTACTGGTCAGATTTTGACTGTCTCATCAAAACTGGTTTTGGGGCAAAGGGAAATGTTGTTTTGTTGACTGTTGCCTTTCTCGTTTTTGTTTTTATTATTTTTTACACTTTTTGATTGATTTTTGATCACTCTTTGGAATTCTCGCTTAAGTTTTTCAGTCACGTACAAGTACTTAATTCTGTGCTATCATCCGGCGTCCGGTTGATCACTTTCAACTGACATGCAAAACACAACTGAATTCAATGACCGGCTGCTGTTTATTAATCAAAAGTATTGTATTTTTCAGTTGCAACATGTTCGAGCTGCCTTAGGCAGTGTTTAGCTTTCGGTTGTGGCCTGCTTATGATCTTTAAAGCCATTTAGCGGTCAGAAGGTTTAATTGGAAGTGATTAAGCTAAGATCCCTACTATTTGCAGTCTATTGAACCTACATGAAAAGGTTTAAGGGAAACTTTGGTAAGAAATAAGTTGGACTTCAAGACTGCAAAACGGCTGAACCGCTTTAACTGAACCGCTTCAAAATCCAAATTTTCGAGCCCAATTACGAATCATCAAAAGTTATAGACATTTTTGTAATATTTTTTTTAGAAAGTTATCTTTTAATATAAAACTATTTTAATTAAGAGCATTCAATACTTGATATAATGTTCCTATAGTCTTTGTTCAACGGGCTTCTGTTTTAAAATTAATTTTATCTGGACTTTCTAAAATTGGAAAGTTTGGTGAAATTAAAATGAATTTTCAATGTCATATTTCCTACTTATACACTAAATAATAATAATCATGATATACGCCCTGAAAATTGAGAAAAATTATTTAAACTATTTATACATCTGTAGGCCCGACTGACTGACATAGTATCAACCCACAGCCAAAACTGCTTATTCTACAGATCTAAGAATTTTTTTTTGTTCAAGAACAAAATATAATAAAATAACGAATAGCCTCGTCCAATTAAATTAAATCTGATGGCACATACTTAACACAACGATAGTTTTGTAAAATATTAAAAAAAAAAGTTTAAATTTCTCAAAGCAAGCAGCCAAAAAATGTCCTTTGTAGCCAAATATAATATTTTGGACTAAGCTGTTTTGCTAAGAGCGCGAGAGAGAGAGTGAGCATGAGAGGGATCACACCAGAGATCTGCAAGAGTGTCTGTTTTGTGTGTGTCTGTCAATGCGATTGTTTCTGTATTGAGGGCCAACGTAAAAACAAAGACACACAAGTAACAAAAACAAAAACTCAAAAGTAAAAACCAAGTACGTCTTTCTTTTATTCCTCTCGCTCTCTTCTCTCTCCTCTCTTCGTTGAAAAATTCCGTGTAGTTGTTGTTGTTATCTTAAGAGAGAGAGAGATAAAAATAGAAAGAGCGCTTTTGGGGTGATTCCATGAACACTCGCTCTCTATTTATGCCAGTAAAAAATTTTAGCTGCACGAGCGACAGCGGGTGTTTTTGGCACTTATAGCCGAAGCGCAAATATGCCGTGAGTGTTTTAAACACTTGGTACATATTTTGCAGTGGTTGGAGACACTCGAGTATGCAAAATATCAAGTACGAATGCGGTACACTTGTTGTGGCAGTGCACTCGTGCAGATCTCTGGATCACACTCACACAAATTAGGTATGTGTGTATTATAAAAATGCCATGGCTCTCTGAGTCAGATGACAGCTGCTAAATGTGTAAGAGTGAGGGGGAAGGAGAAAGAGCAGAGAGTGGTGGAAGATGGAAAGCAGGGTGGGGAAAGAGTGGAACGCGGGTGAAGGGCGAGTGGGGAAATAATGGGAAAGCTAATTTGAATTAAATTATAATTGAAAAGTAGTGATGCTGCTCTGAAATGCACATTTTTTATATTATATCGCTGGACCCGAAATTCCTTATGTGGTCGTGCCGGAGAGGAGCATCCACTTGACTGGCAGGGACTAACATATAATTCCGGAATTTTCAAGCGCCTAGAAACTTTTGTTTGGTCCTTTAGGATGGAATGGACGGGAAACAACATAATTTCTTAAAATCTAGTTTGGAATAACTTTTTTTTTGGGAACATAACACAAGTCGAATTAGCGGACTTTTTAGATTCAATCAGAAATTTGAAGAGGTTTAAAAAACAAAAATGGAGGAACTACTGGACAGCACAATCAACAAACTCAAATACGGAGATTACTGACGAAATATGTGGACGATCTTTTTGCCATCACGAAAGAGGACGAGGTTCAGAACACACTTGACGCATTAAACTCCTTCCACCGAAATTTAAAATTCACCATAGAACTGGAGATGGATGACAAACTACCATACTTAGACTCTACAATAAACAGACATGGCAACCAACTAAAAATAAAGTGGTACAAAAAGCCCTCCGCATCAGGCAGAATAATTAATTATTATTCCAAACATCCTAAAAACATGGTGATAAATACAGCTAAGAGTTGTATTAAACGGATGCTAGACATAAGTGACGAAATTTATCACGAAGAGACGATTTTGGAAATTAAACAAATTTTGACAGACAATGACTTCCCAAGGAACATCATAAAATCTCTGATTGACAAGAACGGAAAAACAACAGCTAAAAATAAACAACCACCCAAAACTTACAAGTCGCTCACATATGTTCCACAGCTTTCAGAACGATTCGCCCATTCTGACTGCTATAATAAGCAAGATATTCAGCTAGCCCACAAACCAAAGAACACAATGAAAAACTTTTTTAATAAGACGAAGTCCAAAATAGCTACATTTGATAGGAGCAATGTTGTTTACAAGATTCCATGTAATGGAGATGCAGAAAACAGCTGCAACAAATTGTACATTGGTACAACAAAATCTAAACTTAGAACTAGGATATCCCAACACAAATCAGATTATAAACTCAGACACCAAACCACCTTTCAAAAAACGGCGCTTGCAACACACTGTACGGAGAGCGGACACTCGCCGAATTTTGAAGCAACAACAATCCTACAGCAAGAAAATCACTACAGCAAACGCTTTACTCTTGAGATGTTATTTATTATAGACACACACACTGACAAAAGGCTTAACTACAAATCTGACACAGAGAACTGCGCGCACATATACAGACACTTACTGACCAAACAATAACTCAGTATCCAACTCCACGCCGAACGGAACAGACGTGTAAAACAATGTATGTAAAAAAGTTTGTGTTTTTTGTATTAAGTCAATGTTACAATGTAATTGGAAATTGTTTTGTAGTGTCCCTGAAGATGGTTGCCGAGGAGCAACCGAAATATATTGGAAAAACAGCATACACATCTGTGTGTTTTTTACTTGACCTCGAGCCTGCAATACTCAAATTCAAATACGAAAATCTGAAATTATTTTTATTTAAAAGAATATTGTAAAGTTTTGATAGTTGATCATTCATAAGACAAAAAAAAATCTGTTTTCAAAATAATGTAAAAGTAAATGGTTAAACTTTTGTTGGCAAATATTGATGCACTTTGCACATGTGCATTGTGGCTTATCAGTTAAAGACAGAACAATTGACAGGTATACTATATTCATGATTTTGATTTGATTTTGTGTGCTTTATTGTGTCTGTCTAATATCTTAGTGAGAATCTAACAAGTGTTATCATTTTTGGTGTACTCTAGAGCATTCAACTTAAAAATACAAATTGTTCCCAGAAGTGTATAGATCAATGTGCAATTAATCCCTTCTGCCCGGTTTGGCCCCTTTTTCGAAATATTTTTGATTTTTATTATGATTGTGATTTTAATTTCGGTGTGACCAGACAACCTGAAGAAAATGCCAAAACAAAAACTGTCAAACAAAATGATAATCAAAATCAGCCCAACACAAAACAATTTCAACACGTCAATTCAACACACGTCAATTCAACAAACGTAAATTCAACAAACGTCAATTCAACAAACGTCAATTCAACACACGTCAATTCAACACAGCACAATTATAACACATATACAATTTCAACATAATCAATTTCAACACAAAGCAATTGAACATCGGAAAATTTCAACACAGTACAATTTCAACACTGGAAAATTAAAACAATTTAAAAAAAAATTATATTTTCAATCTTGCAAGTGGCAATGTCAGTCGAACCTGACTTTAATATCCTCCGAAAGTGTATGCACATTTGAAAGCACCAGAGATAACATTCTTTTGTTCACAACTTGAATAACTTTCATCCGCATGCAGGCGTAGGAAATATTGTTCGTGTTTAATTGGTTTTGTGTTGAATTCACGTTTGTTGAATTGACGTGTTGATACCTTAATACACTTTCGGAAAGTGTACGCATATTTGAAAGCATTAGAGATAACATTCTTTTGTTCACAACTTGAATAAATTTCATCCGAATGCAGACGTTCTAAATATCGTTAAATTTTTGCCTGCCGCTTGTGTCACCCTTCTTTCCCAGCATGAATTTGTTTGTGTTTAATTTGTAATGTGTTGAAATTTATGTGTTGATTATACCGGGAATTGGTTTATTAAATCGGGGGGGGATGAAGTTTGCGATTGTGTAATAATTGGGCCGCAGGCAAAAAAAAATCGCGCGATTTTTTCCAAAAAAATTTTTAACTGCAGCTAGTGCCTCCCTTCTATCTCTGATGGTACTACAAACTTGCAATATATTTACTATCACTAATAAAAGTCATCGTTACTCAAGTTTAGGTTCCACGTCAATTCAACACACGTCAATTCAACACACGTCAATTCATCACACGTCAATTCAACACAAAACAGTCTTCACTAAAAAATGTCAACACACGTCTATAAGTCATTTCAAATTTAAATTAAATAATAAATTAATTATTTAGTTTTGTGTTGAATTGACGTGTAGAAATTGTTGTGTGTTTAACTAACGTGTGTTGAATTGTTGTGTTTGGTGAAATGACTTAGTGTTGTAATGACGTGTGTTGAAATTGTTTTGTGAAGACTTTATTTTGTGTTGAATTTGTTTGTGTTGAATTGACGGATTGTTGAATTGTGATGTTGGGTGAAATGACTGTGTGTTTTATAGACGTGTCACCCATTTTGTGATTATAATACGTAGGAGCAGGGTCGTCTTTTCTGTTTGCTTTAAATTTACTTTAAGTCCTAATAAACATATTTTACGGTTCAAGCGGAGGTCTTTTAAGTTGAAACTGCTCCAAAATTATAAAGTGATGGTGGCAGAATAAAATGCGGACCTGGAGGACACATTTCCTGCAGATCATCTGGTCACACCGAAATTAAAATCAAAATCACTTGCAAAAACACACCTAATATTGCTTCACAGACAAAGAAGAAAGGGGGGAATTAGACGATGGTTGCATTAGACAGAAACGAGCAGGTTTCTCTTTCTATTTCTTGTGGTTGTTGTTGCTTCAGATATATTTTCTTCATTTGTCTTGGTATTTACGCTCTCGTAAGATAATTCTGTAATTATAATCCATACTAAAAAATCTCTCCGTTTAATACTTTTTCAATAAAATTATCCATTTTATTTTCATCAATTTGTGGTCTACAAAATTTGTAAACATCTGAAAATCAGATGTTCGTTTAAACTATACATTCAATTCGTTTTATGTTTTTCTGTTGCTTTTTTTCTTTCTTTTTGTTAAAACTAGGCAATAAAATTGGTCTTTAATACAATACAAAAATACCAAGATACTCGCAATTTGTATAATATACAAAATGAATTCCCTATATACACAGCGTGGGGTCTCTTTGACCATGTAAGGTGTTTGTTTATATATATCACGATTTCCCTAAGCTCTAAACGCGTCTCCTCTCAAATCTTTGGCACTAAAGTTCTGTTGTTCAATTGGTTAAATGCTAATCATCCAGAATGGAATGTGGCAGCTGTTGCTGGCGGCTGTTGCTCCTCATCTGAATAACCTCAGACGAAAGGACATGATGTAAAAGGCAATAATCCTTAGAAATATGAATAGACAGAACATAAATACGATGGCCATTTCATAGTTGGCATTTTCCATATCCAAATTCTTGAGTATAAATTTAGGTCTCATCAGATGGCAATAGATCTCATTGCATTCCAAACGTTCACGATCATAACCAAATATGGCCATCATGGCTCCATCTAAGCTATACTTTAGGAAGGATATATCAAAAACCCAACGCAAATAAATGGGTGCATCTTTTTCCTGCAGAAAAAAGCCACTGAATTGCAGAAAAGGGCAAATGAAGAAGGGACCTAAGATGGCACCCAATTGCATGCTCAAAGCAGCTCCCACAGCCAATCCAATGCTCTGGGCCACCAAAGCGGTTAGGAAGACAATCAGAAAGAAGAGACCAAAGCGCCAAAATTCCATGGGTTGACTTGTCATCAAATAGGTGGGGACTATAAATAAAGCACTGCAGATGATTTGGATGGGTAAATCCGCCACGGTGATGGCCACATAATAGGCACGTAGAGAATACCAGCGATTGAAATGCTCACGCGACACAACGGGAAACTCCCAAGGGAACTGCCAGAAGAAGAGCAGAAGGTTATTTTAAAAATACCCACAGGAAATTCATTTTATACTTACACTTGACCAGTATACCCGAGAAGGCTGAATACATGACAAACATGATGGTATAGAAACAATATCGAAATATATTCAACGAATGTGCCGCATCATTGCCAATGCCATAATACAGGATACCAATCAGCAAACCCGTCACAAAGTGTATCACAAATCGCAGGGTGGTCAGTGAGCTATCACGCCATATTAACAGAAATGTTCTCAGCAGTAAAATGCCAAGTTGCCGATAAAATGGCGTAGCATAAATATTCTCCCGTTTGCATAGATTCGACGGATCCAGTTCCAAGGCTGGTTTGGGTTTCTTTTTCTGTTTCTTTGGTTTGCAACAGTTTCCGCCTCCTCCACCAGCTTCACTGCCCATGCCAGCCGTCTGACTGTCCCAAATGCGTGAGGATAACTCATTGATGGGTGTCAGAGGTTTAAAGTTGGGCATCGTCTGCTGTTGAAATTGCATGGATAAGCTGGCTGTGGACATGATTGGTGCTGTCACGGGTGTGATAATGCCAGCTGCCATTAGTTGTTCTGAAATTTATAGAAGGGGAAATTTTATTAAAAAGGTTTAAATTTTCTTAGAATTAAGAATAAAGGGGTTTTAAGCTTTAATTGGTTCTAAGATTCGGCACAAAACTTAAATTTTTAGTAATTTTTTAGTAATGTCAATTTAATACGCGTTGTCTCAAATTGAAACTGAAAATAGTATCATTTTCTTTGTATCAATATAAAACTAGAATGTATTAAATGAATGTAAAAACTCGGAATATTAATTTGATACGCCGAAGTATTAATTTAAAATTAAAAAATTTTGAATATTAGTTTGAAAGTTCGAAGCATGAATGAATTGTAAAACGTAGCACACCGAGTATCGCAGCTAACGATGCTTGACGTGTTGCATTTAGGGTTTTAATTTTGGGGCTAACAATGCTGTTGTGGGAGTTCCGCGCTTTGCAAGATGACGCTCTGCAAAAACGTAGCAGCATGAATGAATTGTAAAACGTAGCACACCGAGTATCGCAGCTAACGATGCTTGACGTGTTGCATTTAGGGTTTTAATTGTGGGGCTAACAAGGCTGTTGTGGGAGTTTCGGCGCTTTGCAAGATGACGCTCTGCAAAAACGTAACAGTTCCAGCATGAGACACATCATTACGGTAACTTCTGATTAAACAACCTACTTGGGCACACGGAGCATTCAGAGTAAGAGAACAATGTTTCGCACAGTGGGTGACACGTCTATATTCACCCAACAACACAATTCAACAACCCGTCAATTCAACACAAAACAAAGTCTTCACAAAACAATTTCAACACACGTCAATACAACACTAAGTCATTTCCCCAAACATAACAATTCAACACACGTTAATTGAACACAAAACAATTTCAACACGTCAATTTAACACAAAACAAAATAATTAATTTATTATTAAATTTAAATTTGAAATGACTTATAGAAGTGTGTTGACTTTTTTTTTGTGAAGACTGTTTTGTGTTGAATTGACGTGTGTTGAATTGACGTGTGTTGAATTGACGTGTTGAAAGTTGTTTTGTGTTGAATACACGTGTGAACTGACGTGTGTTGAATTAACGTGTGTTGAATTGACGTTTGTTGAATTGACGTGTGTTGAATTGACGTGTTGAAATTGTTTTGTGTTGAATAGACGTGGAACCCCACAGTGAGTATAGTTCAGACAGTTGCTGATGGCTATTACGTGGTCCTGCATTGCAAGGGCAAGTCCTTCGGTTTCGGCATGAAAGTCTCCTAGCTTAAGTCAAATTTCTCTACGCGCTTTACTAATACTTCTTATCCTTATAGCATTTCTTCTTCTAACTCGATAACTGCCCCCTCGATTTCCGAAAGCTCCTTACTTTCTCATTTAAAATCACTAAAATCTTCATACTCCCCTGGGCCTGACAACATTTCTAGTTGTGTGCTCAAAGAGTGTTGTATTTCTTTGTGCAATCCATTGCTTAAACTTTTTAATCTATCGTTAGAATCTGGTATTTTTCCAAATCTTTGGAAGGAATCCTATATTATTCCTCTTCATAAAAAAGGTGGAAAGTCTGATATATCCAACTATAGGGGCATAGCTAAACTATCCGCTATTCCAAAATTATTTGAACAGATTATAACCTCTTCCCTACAGCACTATTGTAAATCGATTTTATCACCTTTCCAGCATGGATTTACAAAGCGTCGGTCATCTGCGACCAATTTACTTGAATTTACCTAAATGGTTAACGATGGTTTCCTTTTACAAAAACAAACTGATGTCATCTACACCGACTTCAGTAAAGCATTTGATTCTGTGAACCATGATCTTCTCGTTAAACTTGATCGATTAGGATTTCCATTCCCTTTTCTACTTTGGATTTCGTCGTATTTAAAAGATAGAACTCAAAAAGTTCTGCTACGCTCTAATACGTCAAAGCCTGTCTTTGTCACTTCAGGTGTGCCACAAGGCAGTCACCTCGGCCCATTGTTTTTTACTCTATTTATTAATGATCTCCCTACAATAATTTCGAATTCTCGGATACTTATGTACGCCGATGATGTAAAACTTATTTTATCTTTCAACGACCCGATGCACTCCATCAGATTGCAAGATGACTTAAACTCCTTGCAGTCCTGGTGTCTGATTAATCAATTACACCTTAATTGCTCCAAGTGCATGTTCATGACTTTCCATCGTTGCAAGCCTTCGCTGGCTACCTATACGATTGGAAATGAACCCTTGGAACGAATTTCTACAGTCATTGATCTTGGAATTCTTTTTGACCCAAAATTGAGTTTCAATCCTCATATCTCCTCTATTGTTAATAGAGCAAATGGTGTACTCGGATTCATTAAACGTTGGTCGAAAGAGTTTAATGATCCATATACCACAAAGCTTTTATACACTGCTCTAGTCCGTCCTGTACTTGAATACTGCTCGTCCGTCTGGTCTCCGCAGTATAAAAAGCATATAGATAGTATTGAATCAGTTCAGAAGCAATTCTTGCTTTTCGCCCTACGTGGCTTAAATTGGGACCCTAACCTTCGTCTGCCATCGTACTCTAACAGACTCTTGCTTATTGACCTTCCTTTGTTAGCTAACCGTAGAACAGTATTAGGTGTTTCTTTTCTTTATAAACTAATTATCGGTGATGTAGATTCATCTGAACTTTTAGGTCGCCTTAACTTCTCCGTTCCTTCTAGGCCAACCAGAAACTATTTTCCATTAATATTGCCTAGATGCACAACTGATTATGCAAAGCACAATCGATTTCGAATCTTATGTCAAAATTATAACGATCTCTATCACCTGCTCTCAACAGATCTCTCTCTCTTCTCTCTAAAAACATATCTCTATAATTATCTTAGGGGAAATCTCTGACCACTCCTGGCTGTGAGTAGGGGCATAGCTTGCCGGACTGGTTAAAAAATCTTCCCCCACCGGGTCAGAGATTTCTAGTTATTTTATTTTAAGTATAGCTTATAAATTAGGTATTTTTAATTAGTCTTAAATTTCACTTTTAGTTAGTATTTTTTTTTTTTTTATTATTGTTTTCTCCTAAATTTTTTTCTCTTTATATCTGATTTATTTTAGTTTTATTATTATTTTTTTCCTTTGCCTCTATTCTGGTTTTGTTTTTTTTCCTCTTCTCTATCTCTATATCATTAAAGTTTTTGGTAGCTCTAATAACGTCTCTGACTACAGTTGGCTGTGAATCGGGGCATAGCTGGCCGGACGGGCAAATAAAACTCCCCCATCGAGTTGGAGTCATTATTAGTTATTTTGTAATTTTGTTATTTTTTCTTTGTTAGGCTTTCTTTGTCAATAAGGCTTTTTTATAACGTATGTGAAATTGAGTTGACAGCCTTTTTTTGTCGACTAAATAAATAAATAAATGAATATGAGCTTGGTTTGTCGATGTTGTCGTCGCGCATAATGTTTGGGTGTTTTCGAAGCTTAAAGGGATGAAATTTCTATCAGTTTTGGCAATGGATCGCTGTAAATTTGATGGATGGCTTCGGAAATAGTTTCTTAGGTTGGCTATCTGGTTGTTATATAAATCATGGATGTCTATCATTCCTCTTCCAACTTCCTGGCGAGTTTGTTATTCTTTGGATAAATGAGTTTGGATGTAACTATCTATGTATCGTCAGTAATATTTGTAAGTTTCATTTAAACTTATGTTGGCCAAGGTTTAACCATTAAGGACTATGTCGTTCAGTGTTCCCTTCCATTTCTCTTTTTCAATATTTATTATTATTATTTGTTATTTGGGAAATAGCACACCACAATCAATCATGATCTATTGTGCCCCCTACTGAGTTTACAACTACCCTAGCAGCGGTCTTTCCCGCAGAAAGGTCGTGATTTCCTTTGGTTTCAGGTTACTGATATTGTTTAGGGGTCCTCTTGGAGACAAGGAGTCCTCCTTGGAACGTATGTCCCCTGTGGGAGTGTAAATAATATATATTTTGTAAGAGTTCCAAATAAAGTTTGAAATTGCTAGAACCTAGTATCAAATCGATCCTGAAAAAGTAACACAAAAATGTATTAACCTGACACAAGTTAGTATCCTCAAAGAATCCTCGAAATATCATTTTAATACTTTCAAAAATATTAACTTGATACTTGGAGTATTAAAGCGAATCTAATACTTAATAGTTATAAATTGATGACTTCATAGAGTCATTTGAAGACTACTTATTTTAGGATATAGAAAACCCTAGGGGCCGAATTGCCAGACTACTTAGATATTAGTTGTATATCCTCCGCATTTCTACAGCTCCTACAGAGCTGTTGTCACCTCCTCTCAGAAAGTACTGCGGCGCACTTGTCCAATCCCTTTTTGTCTGGAATGCAGCGCGAAGTTTTTAGTGTTATTACCGGAAGTTTTTAGTGTATAGACTGGCATTGCTTAGACTTAATTAACTTTAATTTGCTCTGCGGCAGTGTTGGCAAGTCGACACATCGACAGTATAAGCTCGTCGCTGCGCTGCTGTTGAGAACTATTGTATGCACAGTAGATAGCGATGCGCCGATCCCCTCGACTAAATTGCTATCTGTAATCGCATCGAACTCTTTCAATCCAATGCAATTACCAATTTGTTAATTTTTTTAATACACTTCTTCTCCTCTTACCAACTTTCTTCATTGCTGCCAGTTGTGCCACCCTTGCTGTTTTGCTCTGACGATAATCCTCGTTGCGTCCATTGTCCATTAAGGCTATAAGTCTGTTCACTTGTGGCTCCCCCTCTGTATCATAGTCATGTGTTGCAATTTCCATTACTAAAACAAAGACATGAATATTTAATTCCGTTGGCATTTCTCTTTTTTGAATGGTAACCTTACAATAGTCCGCTGGATTATAGGACTCGGGGCAATGCAAATTGAGGGCACCCAAAAAAGGTACCAAATTTTGAGAACCTCCCGCATAGATGCATTGACCATCGGCTATGGCATATAGATGATCAAACATGGCAAAGGTCAGGGCACTGGGTTGATGGATAGTGCAAATGACGGTGCGGCCCTCTAAGGCAAGTTTTTTGAGTAAATTTATCAGTTGATTGGAGGTAGAGCTGTCTAAGCCGCTGAAAATGGAAATTAATTTGTATATATATTAAATCGCTAATTTGTTGTCAACCTACGAGGTGGGTTCATCTAGTATAAGCACCGGTGGATTATTCACCAATTCCAGAGCTATGGCCAAACGTTTCCTTTGTCCACCACTCAACTGTCCCGTGCGCGTATGACGATTCTCGTACATGCCAATTGCCTCCAGAATACAAATAACTCGCTCCCTCTTCTCGCTGTTGGTCATGTGGATGCCAATTTTTAAATTGGCCGCAAAATGCATGGCTTCCTTGACGGTAAGAAACGGTTGCAGACTTGTATCCTGTGTAAGAAAGGCCACATTCGGCTTGAAGGCCTTCAGGTCACGCGAATTGCCATTGATGCGAAAATCACCAGAATAACCAAATGCTCTAGAAAATGAAATCAAAATGATGAGTAATGACTTGATAGTATTTTGATATTTGGGGGTTACATTACGTATATCCAGCTATAATATTGAGCAAGGTACTTTTGCCAGCACCCGAGGGTCCCATAATGGCGTTCAGTTCACCAGATTTGAAGTAACCGGTCAGACCCAGAAGGATATCTTTGTTTTCTAAAAAGGAGAGTAAAGTATTTGGGCTTTAATATATATAAATGTAAAATGTAGTACAGTTTCAAGAGCCGAATCGATATAGTTAAGTCCGTCTGTCCTTAGGACCAAACTGATCTTAGAAATGGCAAGAGATAGAGGTTTGACATGTATGGGATTTTTTTACTTCTTATACTTGCAGGCAGATGAAGGAATGATAAATATCGGATAAACTATACTCAAGTTAAGACCAAAAGAATATTGCAGTGGTTACAGTAGTGGCGCCATCTATAGGCCAGTTTTAAAAATCAAGTAGTGGCGCCAATTATTTGTCAAATTATGACAAAAAGAAATTTTCTGCAGAAGCGGAAATAAAATGGTCAAGACAAACCCGTATTGACGATGTAAATAGTAAACCGTGTGCGAATGGAAACCCTTGCAAATAGTGTGTAAAAATCCCGCAAACCCGAGAAAATCCGTGATTACACTAAAAAAAAAGTTAATAAGTTTTTTTGCGTTGTTTTTAGAAATAAAAAAAAAATAAATTTTTTTTATAACCGAAAATCAAAAATGTTAAGCGCAGGGCTGCAAACCGGTCCGGAGCTGAACCGCTCCGAAGTCGGAGACTCCGTGATTTTTAAGAATCCCGAACCGAACCTGAACCGGAGCAAAAAAAAATTTCGCGGCCGAACCTAAACCCGAACCGGAGCAAAAAAAAGTTAAAAGTGGTTCGGTTCAGAAAGAAATTCATTTTACTTTTTTCGGGCTGACTTAGAAAGTTCTTAGAAAAACCTTCTTACTTTTTACATTCAATCCCAATTACAATTATTTTTTTTAATCCAAAAAACCTTATTCTTTGACCTTGAAACAAAAACAGTTTGCAATAAGACAAATTGCTGAATCGTATGAACCTCAAAAGGATCTCGTTAATAAAAAATGGAATCCTTAGGTAAAGAGCTAGAATATAAAGAATTAGTGAATACATAATAATGAACGACTTCGAAGCTTCATTTTGAGGAATTCCAAGATTGCCTAAAGATTATAATGTGGTTTCGATAAAAGGTTTCGATAAACTATCATTGTAAATAACAATAATATGTGGCATTAGCTGTTCCTTCAACACAAGTATCAGGAAAATTTTTTTTCAGTCAATTTAATTAGTTTTATCCATAATTAACTTAAACGAAGTTCGCATATTATTTGGAAAATATCAATAGTTGGCTAATGTTGCTACAATTTACCTTCCTGTTTTCTAAGCTAGCAAAACCAAAATTATTTCTGAACCCGGGTTCGAACCTGAACCTAGGTTCACCGACCTAACCCAAAAAATTTCACGGGTTCGAGCCCCGGAGTGAACCTCCACCGATTTCAGAGGGGTTTGCAGCCCTGGTTAAGCGTGTGAAAATCAAAGACGGAAATAGGTAAATTTACCAATGAAAAATTTTTAATTTACCAATTTTTAGAATAAACAGAATATGAGTATATGTAAAAAGCATATGGGCATTTCCACTAAACGGTCAACCTGGGCCAAAAAGTTAAATCTGGTTAAAAAAACTATATTATATCGAATTTTTATAGGGAAACAACCAAATGAAGCTAATGTAAGCTAATCTTACATTTACTAATAACCCAATTGGTTATATTCTGTTTCACGGCCGTGCTAGCGCAATTTTTCTCATTTTGACATTAAAATTGCTTAATTTTTTTGAAAAAAGTGACTTTAGATTACATGTACTTTCGCTATATAAAATATTTCTGATGGTACAAAGGGGTATACATCAATGCATAAGAGACCATGAGAAACTATGTCAATGCAATTACCTGTAAGTTTTTACTTTGCATTATAGCAGAAACCACATAAATATAATGATGGAAAAAACTGTCCCGTGCTACATGTCCCGTGCGAAAATGCTTAAGATTACATTTTGATAAAACTGTAAATTATTTTTGGGTGAAATAAAAATCATTTTAAAGAGACATCAATGCACTACATTCTAATATTTATCGCATTAATATATTGCATCAGGATCCGCTGAAATCGGCGTTTGAATGGTTTCCCGCGAAAACTACTTCTATTTTTGTCCCGTGCGAATGTCATGTTTTTTTGCGATTATTTTAAAGCCAAAAAATTTTTCAAAATCGACCTTTGCATCAATTTTAGGGCTGTTGAAGAGCTATAAGTTAAGCCTATTGTGAAAATAAAAATCCGTTTTATTCTGACTTTTTTGAATGTTTAAATGCGTACGATTGTCCAGTTCGACGTCATGGAAATGCCCATATGAGTATGTATATTCCCTTATTTTCTTAAAACTGCAACTTTTTCTTTTCAAATCACAATATAAATTAGCAAGGAAACTCTTTCGAAAGAAGAAAATTAACGGGGAGTAGAAATCTAGAAAATCCAGATCTCACACAGATCCACTGAGATTCTACGCTGATCTTACGTAGATACCGCCCAGATCACTTCTAGATCCCACCCTGATCTCATTCAGATTCCATCCAAATCCCTTTTAAATTCCATCCAGATGCCTCCCAGATCCCTTCCAGATCCCATCCACATCCCGCTCAGATTCCTCCTAGAACCCATCCAGATCCCGCCCAGATCCCTTCCAGATCCCAACCACATCCCACCCAGATCCCATCCAGATCCCATTCAGATCCCTCCAAGATCACTCCAAGATCCCTTCCAAATCCCACCCAGATCCTTCCCACCCAGATTGCACCCAGATTCCATCCAGATCCTATTTCAGGTTCTGCCCAGAATCCTTCCAGATCCCACCCAGATCCCAGCCAAATTCTAACCACACGCCAGTCACAAATACCACCAGATCCCACCCAGATCTTTCCCAGAACCATCCACCCAGTTGCCCCTTTTCAGCATCTAACCAACCTCTTCACTTCCCCCATCTGCCAATCCTCTTATGTCTGTGTGTGTTTACCGGAAACTTCACAAAACAACTTCACAAAATGTGAATGACGTCAGCGTCACGTGACGCTGAAATCAAATTTTACTCCTACTAAAATCGTCCGTACCGAAATTAAAGATGTTTCACATGAAAAAACACAAAATTCGCTATATTTGCCATGAAAAAATTTTTGAAATTCATTTTTGAGATCACCATTCCATTTCAGAAGAAATGGGTCTTTTTGGGTGTAAACTAGTGTAATTAAAATAATTGCTTCACAACGATTAAAATCTTAAAACGATGCTACGATTATTACTTGGAAAATACTCACGAGAAGTAATTAAAAATACTTGTAATCATTCAAACGATTACATGATTACCTACTCCTCATCGTTGTACCCTATAATGAGTATTTTTTAGCTGTAAAGTCGTGCAGCTCTGTAGAATATACTCATATTCTTTTTAGTATATATATTCGGACTCCAGTAACCAAACATACTACAAACTAATATATTACGTATCTTACTTCATAATGGTTCAGAACTTTGGCCCTTAAACTTTGTTTTACTTGTAGTCTTCACTTTGCCACCCTTGCTAAAGTTTAACGAACGTTAATCGCCTTTTTGCATCTTATTTGGGTTCCCTTTTCGACAACGTTCAGTTTTCAGTTTCAATGATATTGTCATAAATTTTTGTTCTGTTCCCACTTTGGTGATTTTATGATAGTCGCACTTAATACCTAAATATGGCGATTAGCCAGCGACTTCTGAGCAATTCATAATTGGTGCTGGGCGGAGGGGTGGTGGTTTGGTTGAATTATCAACCCATTTGGCGTCCATCTTATCGCCCTTGTTTTACGAGTCAGTCAAAAATGCCGTATAAGTGCTTGACCAAATGGCTTCTTCTTGGTTTGGGTTATGTGCCAGATGTTGAAGCTAAAGCCAATTGGGGATTGGGGAACAGGTGTACACGAAACTTTGTTGCTGATTTTCACATTTTATGGCAGTCCATTTAAAGAGGAAAGGGGGAGTAAGTGCTTATCAATATCACATGGAATTGCACTTGATAATTTAGTATTTTATATCGGGATTATTTGAAAAGATTTGAACAAAACCCGTGGCTAAGCACCAGGAAGCACAAAAGAATTTCTTTGAGTCATAGGTTGAAATTTCAGCCTATCCACAGTGGTCGGACTTGTATGGAAGTATGCGACAAAAATAGTTATACGTGTCCTCCAGGTTTATAATTCAAACTGTAAGCCTTAAACAATAATAAAAAACTACTTTGAAAAAATTGGGCGTGGTTATACGCCCATACCACCATTTACATACCTATACCTATATTTTGATTTAAATATCTTTTCTTAAAATACTTCTGAACACAAAATTTATTAACAAAAATTATAAAGAAAATATTTAAATGCATTTTAAAAACAAAGTAATTAATAAATCCTCAAAATTTTCAAAAACAGACTCCTTTAATAAAGTTTTTTTTTTGCAAGGTAGTTTTCTTAATCCACATATGAGAGGATCTGAACTTATTAGAAATCTATTTAGAAGATCTGAGTTAGTAGCGGATCGCGAGATTTTTTTAGTATGTTGAAATCTGTATTTTTAATATCTTTGACTCTCAGAGAGCTCTCCAATCGATACTATTCTCTGTTAATAATGCCATTTAGAGCACACCACTTTTGAAAAATTAACTTGTAGAAAAAGGTGCATTGAAAATAATTGTCTGTTGCCAATTAAAATGAACCAAAATTAACATTAGTAATAATAAATAAAACGTAAGCGAATTTGACATTTACTACACATATAACATACACATACCAGAGCATATAACATGGAAAGCACAAACAACAAAACACAAATACCTGCTGATTTCGGATCAAAACATTATGACGTTGGGCAGCTCCGGGCAGCTGATTCTTTTTTTATTTTAACCTATTATTATTAACAATTAATAATAATAAACATAAACATCGGAATCGATCGACATCATAACTAAAAGCTTAAGGAAAAGTAAAAATAGCAAACAAAAAACACCCACAAAAGGTCATTTATGATTTTCTTTTGTTTTATACGATACTAGCTGAACCCGCCGCGACTTCGTCCGCGTCCAAGTTTTGAAAAAATCGTAGTAAGTAGAAAAAATTGTATAGCTCTCTGAACACTGTATTTGTATATTATCTATTTGTTAAAAAGCCAATTCTTTTTTTTTTAGCTTAGTGTTTAGAAAATTTCGAATTTACGGTTGATAAAAATAAAACAATCTGGGAATAGAGGATACTAAATTCTATCCCGTCCCGTCGTACCGGACACAACCTAATTTTCAAGTCGAGTTAAAATTTCAGAATTAAAAATTATTCCCTTCCTGTTTGGTGAATGCTAAACAGTCAAGGGGTTTTAATTAGATCTCCAGAATATTCTTTTCTGATCAATTTATGTAAATAAACGCAGTTTGAGATATGTAACTATTTAAACATGTGTACCTATGTGTCTTTACTATGCGGCAACCAAAACAGGGAAAGTTCATTTCTTAAAGGTAAAAAAAATTAGAAGCATATTTAATTTTTCTTTTTTAAAATCGGAAAAAATAAAAATATTGTTAATAAGGATCACAGTTCCCGCTGCCCACTGAATTTTATCTGCAAAAAGCTAAATTGAATAATAAGCTGTTTTAGCAACCCTGTTTATTTTTCTCCGTCAAACACATTCTTCATTGCGAAATGGTATGAATTTTTAGGTGTTTCAATCGATATAAATCTCTTAGATAATCAGCTCACAGCCTAGTTTATTAACAAAAACTCGCAAATGAAATAAGGAGACAATTAATGTTTAGCAGACTGCTCACGTCATGTGTGCCATCACTTATCCTGTATCGTTGAAGTCACGTACCACCTCTAACATATAAACATATGAAAGCAAATACACAAACATACATTTTTTGGCTGTTAGTTTTGTTAAGTTTTAATTAAATTATTTTGAAACGCGATCAACATTTTGTTAAAGCTATCGATGTGATTTGTATGTGCTATAAGATTCAATGCAATTGGATGAGGCCATTCTCAATTTGATTTATTGCTTGTTTATGTGAAAAAAAATCACACACATACATATGCCCGCACTCAGCGCGCTCTCACTCTCTGTCGCATTCTCAGTGAAACACAACATTGCCTGAGCGGAAACCCCGTTATGGGCCCATACAATCCTTTAATTGGCTTTTTCAATAGATTGGAGAAAAATTTTCCAATTTCCTTTCTTAGTGAGCGCCTGCATAACTAAACGAAGGTCTATGCCAAAAATCAGACCTGTACGATAAGCCGTTTTCGCTGTAGCTTGATAATATGTCAGTCTGTCAGTCGGGCGTACAGATTTATATATATAGACTAGCAAATATCCCGTCGCGCTTCGCTGCGCCTTCAACAGTATAGAACCAACGCACACCCACCTCCCGCCCACATCCCACCCACATCCCACCCACATCCCACCCACTTCCCACCAACTTACCGCCCATTTACCGCCCACATCCCACCCACTTCAAGTCCACATCCCACACACTTCCCGTCCACTTCCCGCCCTCTTCCCGTCCACTTCCCGCCCACTTCCCACCTACTTCCCACCACATCCCGACCACTTCCCGCCCACATCCCACCCACATTTCACCCACTTCCCGTCCACTTCCTACCCACATCCCAAACACTTCCCGCCAACTTTCCACCTACATACCACCCACATTCCACCCACTTTCCGTCACATTCCACCCACTTCCTGTCACATTCCACCCACTTTACTTCTACTTAGCACCCACATCCCACTCACACCACCCACATCCCATTCACTTCCCAAGTACTTCCCAGTGGGCATCCCGGGTATTTTTTTCGAACATCGGAAAGTAAAAACGAAAATGAATTCTCATATTGACATTACAAACCGAGTTTCAAGGCAATCGGATGAAAAAATAGTTTTTTCCATGCAGAATTTTCCGGGAATTTTCCGACCGTCAGGGCAAATTTTCCAACTTCGGAAATTCACATTTCAATTCATTTCACCTACTTTCCCTTCAAACTGAGTTTCAAGCCAGTCCGATAAAAAATAGTTTTTTCATGCAGAATTTTCCGACCATTTTCCTCGTGGGCGGATTTTCCGACATTGAAAAATCACATATCAAATTATTTCGTATTTTGTCCTTACAAACCGAGTTTCAAGCCAATCGGATGAAAAATAGTTTATTTCATGCAGAATTTTCCGGGAATTTTCCGACCGTGGGTCAAATTTTCCAACTTCGGAATATCACATTTCAAACTATTTCGTATTTTGTCCTTTCAAAAACCGAATTTCAAGCCAATCGGATAAAAAATAGTGTTTTGCATGCAGAATTTTCCGGCCATTTTCCTCGTGGGCGAATTTTCCGACATTGAAAAATCACATATCAAATTATTTCGTATTTTGTCCTTACAAACCGAGTTTCAAGCCAATCGGATGAAAAATAGTTTTTTTCATGCAAAATTTTCCGGGAATTTTCCGACCAAATTTTCCAACTTCGGAAAATCACATTTCAATTCATTTCACCTACTTTCCTTTCAAACCGAATTTCAAGCCAATAGGATGAAAAATAGTTGTTTTCATGCAGAATTTTCCGGGAATTTTCCTCGTGGGCGGATTTTCCAAAATCGGGAAAACACGTGTCGAATTATTTCGCTTACTAAGCTTACAAATCAAGTTTCAAGTAAATCGGATGAAAAATGGCATTTTTCCCATACAAACTTTTCCGACGCTTTTCCGACTTTTCCGGGTGGAATTTTCCAAAACCCCGTCTTAGTACGCACTTTCACCACCAACAGAAACTCCTGTGAAAATTACAGCCCTCTATCTCTTACCGTTTGGGCTGTGCGATGATTGCCAATCAGTGAATCAGTGAATCAGTGAATCAGTCAGGACACTCTCTTTTATAGATATAGAGATACCACATTAAACAATGCGTTAAATATTTCAAATCATAGTTAATACCTGTTCGCATGATATCCATATCATTAAGAAGCTATTAGACCTTTAATTTGTTAATTTGATACATTTTAACTTTATGGTCACTTTGAGACAAAACACAACGCACTGAAATGCGTAGCATGAGGTCTAACTTTAAGGGATTTTTTCACAGAGACCGAATGGTCACACTAAAAAACCCCGTTTGCTTTAAAAAAGATCAATTATTTATGATATGATCGACATGCTTCAAAGTGTAAAATTTTGATTTCGGTTTTTTTATTTTTGTCGTATGGGAGCTACCACTGTGCTATCGTACAAAAAATTGAAAAAAACAAAATATTTTTAACCAAAATTTCTGAGGTTTTTTTTGGGTTTATTTACACACGGTTTTCTAATTACAATGTCAGTGCTAGTTTCTCTTTCTGTCGCGTCTGTCTAGTGCATCATTTATCTTGTACATTTTTCCCTACGACCATCATTCGATGTCTTGAAAATAACTTAAGACAAAAAATCAATTTATTTACATAGGTATATTATATTTTCAGACTACAATTAAAAAACATTTTTCTTTTGAAGATTTTTTATGCCGCTTTTGCCTTGTTCTTTCGAAAATAAGCACTTAATAATTTCAAAAAAATTTGTTATTCCGTGTTTTATATGTTGAAAAATTTTCATATGGATATTTTTAATAGACTCCAAGTAAAATGAGAATATGTAGTTATTTCATTTACATAGTTATTTTTCATATTCCATCAAAAGGAAATTCTCGTAGGGCCTGTAACTGTGCACTGATATTCAGTGATCTACTAGTTTCTATGGCAATGCATTGTCTGAGGTTAGTTGATTTACTGAATATATTCTTTAGAGAAGCTTTCTTCTGTGTGTTTTATAAAAGGAAAATACAATGTTTTTTTTGTCGATTTTATTGCTCTGTGTAATCACTTAAATCAATTTGTCTGCTATACTATGTGAAGGCTAATCTATTGATAATCCAACTAATTTTTATTATACCCACACAGTTCATTCATTTTTCCAGATAGGCCTAATCTAGTAGTCTCTACGCCTGCTTAGAAACTATACAATGTTAAACACATAAAAAGATATGGGAGCAAAGCAATTTACGAAGTCTAAGGCTGCCTTCACACTGTTTGACACATGACACATGATAGTCTAGTAGTCCTTTTTTTTGTTCCGTTTAAATTTGAAAAGCTTGTCAAATTCATAAAATTTCATGGGGAAATGCGGGCCTACTAGATGTCATGGGTCATGTGTCGAACAGTGTGAAGGCAGCCTAATTTAGTATTTCAATACTTGCGTGTTCTATACCTTTGCCCAGAAGTTTGCAGCTCATAGAAACTCGTTTGATTTTTAAGTTACCGTTCTTAAATTGGGATGTTATTAGGAGCTGTTGAATATCGGATGTCTATATCCTTTAAAATATGTAAAAAAATACACGGCGGACTCAGCGCATAATAAATTGCCTTGATTCGAGACGCCGACCCGCGCAAGCTGACGTCGCAAAAAGTTCGATTGCCTTGTTTCAAAGTGAGTCGGCTTCATACAGAGCAGACGGCGCCACAAGTGCAATTGCCTCGCTTTGAAGTAGAGATGGGAGCGTGCCGAATAGTTTACACACTACACGATTGTTAAACGAATGACACATTTTAAACACGTACACTCACGCACGATTTTTTTTGTGCTCATTTCAAGCACTTTTAGACTCAACACAATAATTTTGAAAAAAAACATTTCTATCTTCTTGTAAATTTACAAGCTTGCCCCAGATTAAAAATAATTTTTTAATAGTCATTTAAAGCGCTTTCATAAGCCCGAGTAATTAAATCCTAATGGTAGTATTTAATAAAATTTATATAATCTTCTAATTGAATCGTTAGGCATGCTTGAACTTTGCTTCAATCAAAATCTAGCCGCTACTGTAGCTTAAACTAGAGCACGACAACCCCCTCTCCTCAACAAAAAGAGGAAGGAAACCTCAGTGTCCGGTTCTCTCGCATCACCTGACTCATCTTGCCAGACGATTGTTTAAGTCCGGCCCCAAGTATAATTGTAAATGTTAATGAATAAAACGCCATAAAAACAACAAGATGAAGCGAAACAGGAAAACACACTCAAGTACATCAAACTGCAACAATCAGAAATCAAATAAAACAAAGAACAATCAGGCCCATCATTTCATAAAGCTTAATTAATATCAATTAAAAGGCGATTAAGAAGTTTTCTTAACCATATCTTTGTCTTGTAATGTGAAGCGAGAATTCCCAATGTACCCATTAGTCAGTCCAATGTCCTAAGTATCAAATATCATTCACATCACATGGCTGACATGTTTCGTAATCGGAAACGTACTCAGTATTTGTGGGTGCATATATATGTATATTCTAGTTCTACTTAGAGTAAGTATGTATGTTTGTCCGATTACTTTGTGTATTATTACCATTATCAAATGCATGTTTCGCGAGCAACAATTGATAAAAGTTTAAATTCTGAATAGATATGAAATACAAGTATTTGGTATTTTTGGGCACTGATTTATTTGAAGTGCGGTACGAGTGTACTACTTATGGGTTAACTGATTTTTGCTTTAATTGTAAGATAAGCAAAAATTTGCCTTGAGAAAGAAAGTTAGATATAGAAGAATTGCTGGGACTAAAAAGGAGAATAAATAGAGATATAAAAGAAAAAAAACAAAACGAAGCTAAGGAACAAAAAAGATTCTGAAGAGGTAAAATTTTGCAGACGGAAAAAAAAGAGTTAGTGTCATGGGAAGCTCTTTACGACGATAAATTTGTTGGTAAATTTAAATACTGGCAAAAAGACACTTTTTGAAATTTTGTTGGATAAACTTTAAGCCGGATCTTCACCAGATCCCCTCACTTCCACCTTACACCATCCCACTCCATACACAACCCACCTGCTGCTAAGGCAATGGTAAAAGCGGCGGATTTTGCTATTACAAAGACATTGGCATACCCAAAAGAATCTGACGCAAAGACAAAATGTCTCCAGTTTTAGTACGTAAAAGTAAAAAAACTCTAAGAAATTAGAATAAGGCACAGCAAATTATGGTTACAGGCTCTTTAAGTCGAAACGAAACGTAAACTACTAAAGGAACCTAAAATTGAACACCGCATTTGAACAGCAAATTTTTAGAAGTTTTTTAATGGCTGGAGCCAGTAGCTGGTGAAACTGTTGTGTAAATTCAATGATTCAAATGATTCAAATGTCTTAGTTCCAACGAGTCCGCATGACTTTGTCCATGGTATCATAGACCTTTCTTTGGGGCAAGTGAATTCTATATATAACAGCAATGGCAAGCTTCTAGATTTAGTGTTTGCCTCAGAGTTCTCTAACCCATGGGTCAGTAGAATCGACCCTCTTTCTACCCCTGAAGATGCCTATCACCCAACTCTTGAGGTAGTGTTGGAGATTTCTACCTCTTCAGTGACAACACCTGAGCTTGGGCCTAGATCAAATCGCCTTTTTCGTAAAGCTAACTTTATTGAACTAAATCAACATCTTTCGCAGGTTGACTGGTCCTTTCTCGATTCTGATGGCAGTCCAGAAGTCAAAATTAATTTGTTTTACCGTTCGCTTAATTTCGCATTCGACTTGTGCGTGCCTTGTCCCTCATTATCCGCAGAACATCGCAAGCCACTCTGGTTCACTCGGAGATTGTCGAACCTTAAAAATGTGAAAAACAGACTACACAAAAAATATAAAAGTACTGGGCAACTTGACGATTATTCCCGATATTTAGCCGCTCAGTCGGACTTTTTCAATCACAATTCCGAATGCTATCGAAATTACCTGTTGAGGTGTAAAAATGAATTTAAAGAAAACCCTAAGCAATTCTTTTCATTTGTGAACTCTAAGCGTAAAACTTCTCCTTTTCCTCCCTCTCTTCAGTATAATACTATCACGGCATGCAACGATGCTGACATATCCAACTTATTCGCTGATTTTTTTCAAACAACATACTCTTCTTATGCTTATAATACTTCAACTAATTACCCCTACTCTATTCCGCATTCGACAGGCATTTTCATGCCTTTCGTTGATGAAAGTGTTGTGTTGGAAAATCTCAAATTCGTAAAATCTTCCTTCTCTTCTGGTCCTGATCAAGTTCCTAGCTGTGTTCTCAAGAATTGTGCAAATGCTTTATGCAAACCTCTTTCTAAAATTTTTCAATTATCTCTGCACCACAGCTTTTTTCTTGATATCTGGAAGGAATCATTTATTATACCACTTCATAAAAAAGGAAGTAGAACTGATATTCAAAATTATCGTGGGATAGCAAAACTTTGTGCGATACCCAAACTATTTGAACTCATTATAACTGCTCAGTTGCAGCATCAGTGTTGCTCTCTTATGTCTCCATCACAGCACGGGTTTATGAAACGCCGTTCTACATCGACAAATCTGCTCGAGTTTACTTCAATTATTAGGGACGGATTTAGGCTGAAAAATCAGTCGGATGTTATATTCACAGACTTCAGCAAAGCATTTGATTCAGTCAATCACCTTCTACTCTTAAAGAAACTGTCACTGTTAGGATTTCCCAACCTCTTGGTCAATTGGATATCAATGTACTTGGCTAACCGTACGCAGAAAGTCTTATTTAAAAACACCCTCTCCAAGCAGGTTTATGTTACCTCTGGAGTTTCTCAAGGGAGTCACCTAGGTCCGTTGCTTTTTGTCTTATTCATAAACGACCTTCCTTCCGTCATTTCAAACTCTCACGTGTTGATGTATGCAGATGATGTTAAAATTTGTATGCAGCTAACAGACCCCGATTCACATTGTCTGTTACAAAATGACATAAACCACCTTCAATCCTGGTGCACCTAAACCACTCTAAATGTAGTGTCATGTCTTTCTATCGATCAGCCCCTTTTCTGGGCAACTATTCCCTTGGCCCGCACAGCCTCGAGCGTATACACGCGGTAACAGACCTTGGCGTATTATTTGGCCATAATATGAACTTTTCCGAGCACATTGGGATTATCGTTAGCAAAGCCAAGGGGGTGTTTGCTTTTGTTAAACGCTGGTCTAAGGAATTTGATGACCCATACACCACTAAGCTTCTTTACGTTTCACTTGTCCGACCTATACTTGAGTACTGCTCATGCGTATGGTCACCACAGTATGCAACATATCAGGGCCTTATTGAGTCGGTGCAGAAGCAATTTCTCCTGTTCGCCTTACGTGGACTTAACTGGGAACAACACCGTCGCCTGCCATCGTATGTGGACAGACTTCGTCTATTAAGCCTACCATCCTTGCAAGATCGTAGAACCTGTCACGGAGTTATGTTCCTTCATAAGCTAATAAACGGTCAAATTGACTCTTGTTTTCTACTGAGCCGAATTAATTTTTCCATCCCACCTAGATCTACAAGACAGTTCCGGCCAATTTTCTTAACTATAAGTAGATCTAATTTTGAGTCTCATGACCCGTTTCGAATAATGTGTATGTTATATAACGATTTGTACCATTTATTAGCTTCTGACGTTTCGATGTCGCTAAATGTATTTAATATTCTATTACATTTATCTTCCCAATAATTGTATATCTTTGTCTCCGCCCAACTGATGTGAGTCGGAGCATATCATAAAAAAGTTCTCCTAATTAGGGCGGAGGCGAGATTAGGATTAATCTGTTTATGTTGACAGCTTTATTTGTCAACTCTATTAAATAAAATACAAATACAAAATTTGTAATATATAATTTTTTTTTTTGCTAAAACTTAGTACTCAGACTAAAGCTGAATCGATTCCGACGGGTTTGACACCCGCTTGGTTGAACTCAGACAAAATAATATTCTCGTTCCTGAGCGTCGGAAAACTCAGGACACCGCTAACTTGACAGGAGCGGGCGCTTACTTGACAGACTGAACAGCTGATTCAATCAATCCCCGAACCGTCGGGGTGTCAGCAGCAAAAGTTTGACAAAAATCATCGATTGGCTTAATTTGAAACCAACGCACAGTGGTCGGACTTGTATGGAAATAGGCGACAAAAATAGTTGTAGGTGTTCTCCAGGTCTATAATTTAAACTGTAAGCCTATCACAATACTATAAATCTATTTTAAAAACAAGGGGCGTGGTTATACACCCAGATGCCCATGCCACCCATTTATATAAATTTTAATTAAAATACGAGTACATCATTTCTTAAAATACTTCTGAACAGAAAATTTGTTAATAATCATCTAATAAATTTAAAACAGATTCCATTTGACGATTCAGTGTACGTGATACTGTATGATTAACTATACTTTGCGAGGGATTTACTTACACTAATGCTACTTGGATAACTGTGAGTTTTTGCTTGCAGAACGTTTAATATTATATGATATGATAATTGATATTTTGGAGTTAATACAACGACGAATCTGTAAGTATTGGTTAAAAGTTGAATTGACATCCATCATCATAAATGCCGCAATTTCATAACTCTTTTGATTTTTATACCCTTGCAAAGGGTATTATAATTTTGCCCAGAAGTTTGCAACGCATAGAAATATTCATTTCCGACCCTATAAACTATATATATTCTTGATCAGGGCGACGAGCTGAGTCGATTGAGCTTTGTCCGTCCGTCTGTCTGTCCGTCTGTCCGTCCGTCCGTCTGTCCGTCTGTCTGTCTGTTTCTACGCAAACTAGTCTCTCAATTTTAAAGCTATCGAGCTGAAACTTTGCACAGAGTCTTCTTTTTACTGCACACTGCTAATATGTCGGAACCGACCGTATCGGATGACTATATCTTATAGCTGCCATAGGAACTATCGGTCGAAAAGTGGGTCTTTGTGAGAAAACTGTTTTGTTTTTAGTGTAAACGCCTTTCGCTTCGCCAATTATTAGTTTTATACGCTTTTACACAGATTTGGAAGTTTTTGTCACAATCGGATGACTATATCTTATAGCTGCCATAGGAACTATCGGTCGAAAAGTTTGTCTTTGTGAGAAAACTTTTTTGTTTTTAATGTAAACGCCTTCCGCTTCGCCAATTATTAGTTTTATACGCTTTTACGCAGATTTGGAAGTTTTTGTCAAAATCGGATGATTATATCTTATAGCTGCCATAGGAACTATCGGTCGAAAAGTGGGTCTTTGTGAGAAAACTTTTTTGTTTTTAGTGTAAACGCCTTTCGCTTCGCCAATTATTAGTTTTATACGCTTTTACACAGATTTGGTAGTTTTTGTCACAATCGGATGACTATATCTTATAGCTGCCATAGGAACTATCGGTCGAAAAGTTTGTCTTTGTGAGAAAACTTTTTTGTTTTTAATGTAAACGCCTTCCGCTTCGCCAATTATTAGTTTTATACGCTTTTACGCAGATTTGGAAGTTTTTGTCAAAATCGGATGATTATATCTTATAGCTGCCATAGGAACTATCGGTCGAAAAGTGGGTCTTTGTGAGAAAACTTTTTTGTTTTTAGTGTAAACGCCTTTCGCTTCGCCAATTATTAGTTTTATACGCTTTTACACAGATTTGGAAGTTTTTGTCACAATCGGATGACTATATCTTATAGCTGCCATAGGAACTATCGGTCGAAAAGTTTGTCTTTGTGAGAAAACTTTTTTGTTTTTAGTGTAAACGCCTTCCGCTTCGCCAATTATTAGTTTTATACGCTTTTACGCAGATTTGGAAGTTTTTGTCAAAATCGGATGATTATATCTTATAGCTGCCATAGGAACTATCGGTCGAAAAGTTTGTCTTTGTGAGAAAACTTTTTTGTTTTTAGTGTAAACGCCTTCCGCTTCGCCAATTATTAGTTTTATACGCTTTTACGCAGATTTGGAAGTTTTTGTCAAAATCGGATGATTATATCTTATAGCTGCCATAGGAACTATCGGTCGAAAAGTTTGTCTTTGTGAGAAAACTTTTTTGTTTTTAGTGTAAACGCCTTCCGCTTCGCCAATTATTAGTTTTATACGCTTTTACACAGATTTGGTAGTTTTTGTCACAATCGGATGACTATATCTTATAGCTGCCATAGGAACTATCGGTCGAAAAGTTTGTCTTTGTGAGAAAACTTTTTTGTTTTTAGTGTAAACGCCTTCCGCTTCGCCAATTATTAGTTTTATACGCTTTTACGCAGATTTGGAAGTTTTTGTCAAAATCGGATGATTATATCTTATAGCTGCCATAGGAACTATCGGTCGAAAAGTGGGTCTTTGTGAGAAAACTTTTTGTTTTTAGTGTAAACGCCTTCCGCTTCGCCAATTATTAGTTTTATACGCTTTTACGCAGATTTGGAAGTTTTTGTCAAAATCGGATGATTATATCTTATAGCTGCCATAGGAACTATCGGTCGAAAAGTTTGTCTTTGTGAGAAAACTTTTTTTTTTTTGTGGAAACGCCTTCCTAAACTTTTCGCCAATTATTAGTTTTATACGCTTTTACACAGATTTGGTAGTTTTTGTCACAATCGGATGACTATATCTTATAGCTGCCATAGGAACTATCGGTCGAAAAGTTTGTCTTTGTGAGAAAACTTTTTTGTTTTTAATGTAAACGCCTTCCGCTTCGCCAATTATTAGTTTTATACGCTTTTACGCAGATTTGGAAGTTTTTGTCAAAATCGGATGACTATAGCTTATAGCTGCCATAGAAACTATCGGTCGAAAAGTGGCTTTTTTATCAGAAAAATGGTTTGTTTTAATGCTGACGTTCGTAAACTCTGTTGTATTAAAACATTTGCAAGGGTATTAAAACTTCGGCAAAGACGAAGTTAGCTTGGCCTTCTCGTTTTGATTTGCTTTTGCTCATCTATTTTATGGGAGTGTTGTATGGGAGCGATCACTGTGCAACGGTAAGGTTATGGTATTATGGTATTAAGGGTTATGGTATAACGGTAGCAACTTAGCAACTGACAACTTTTTATCTTTACTATCTTCTCTTTCTCTTCCATGCAAAATTGAAAATAACAATATGCATGCGTCTTCTTTAGCGCAGATTTTGTGTGCATTAGACAGTCACGAGTCGGTTTTCTCTTTCTATCTTTTGTGGTTGTTGTTGTGTAAGCAATATTTTCTTCATTTGTAATGATGTCTACGTTGCCGTTAGCTGGCTTTGGGCATCTCTGATATAGAGCACGCCTTTGCCGCATCAGAAATAAGGCGCTGAAGCAAGCGACAAATAGATATGCTGCAGCTCCTCCGTCCATAGTAGATAGGATCCAAGAGACATTGTTGTACAAGAACAACTTCAATGAGGCATTCCAATCGTCTTGATTTATTTAAGTCTCTCAGAAACTCTTTCGGGCTGGACTGAGAAGTTACCGAACAACTTATGGAACGACGCGCTAGCACATTGAGCCATTGCACACTTTTGCAGATTCACATCTAGAAGTTACTTATAATTGAGAGGACATCAAGTTAAGAGAGAGATCAAAAAGACTTTCTCTCACTTTCTGTCTGCAGAAAATCTGTTGTGTTCTACCTATCATTAGATTTATCGCTGATTGTTTATGTGTCAGGATTGGGTATCTGGACACGTGCTGTAGCTGGCTTTATCAGGATTCCCCAATCGGTTGCTCAAATGACTCATTATGACGAATCACTTGTACTACATACAACTCCACTTGCCTCCCAAAAAAAACCATAGATATTTATTAGATATTAGATTTTGTTTGAATGAGTCAGGCCCTTAAAAATTAGGATCTTATCTAGTTAAATTCAGTGAACACATATCATATAATAATAAAAAATACTAGTTTCACATAACACAGTTGTAAATGGTAATACATAAGTACATACATAACGAGTATGCAACCCAACATTTCTTATCAGTTCCGTGTCAATATTGTAATCGTTTGGGTTTCTCAATTGAGTAAACAAACCTCCAACCAAACTGTGTGATATTTAAATATTAATATAGAAAAACAATAAATGACGACCTTTACATTGACGCCTGACCATGTAATATTTTATACAATTTCTTTGATTGAATTGAAGTTCAAAAGATTTTTGATCTTTCAATCAATTTAAAATATTCATAATTTATATCATCAATAAATTTGTTAACTACACCATTTCGGGTGACTTTTGATAAGAGTACGAAATGCGCTAATAACAATGACAAATGTTAGCAGCACCAATTTTGATATGCTTGAAGGTACAAAGGGAACGAAGATACGGAAGAATAGTTCTACAGATTAGAATATTTAAATATAATTCACGAATAATTACGGTCTAAAATATTTTTAAATATTTTTTTAATAAGCATTTGTTTTTTTTATGAAAACTCACTGAAGCTAAACTAATATATGCAAGAGTATATCAAATATATTATATATGTGTGTAATTAGGCCAACCGAGTGCAAATTACATGATAACCACTAGCATAGCCAAGCACGAATGCGTGACTGCCACATGGATATGAACATGGAACTCGGCCTAACCCATTAGTTGTGGGGAGGGGAAAAAATAATGAAAATATATAAGCTCTTTATGGACTTGGGTAATGATGTGTGGTTAGCGCCAAAGAACCTACCCAAAGGCTCTAGCCTCGGCTTTGGGAAAGTTGTTGTCCCCTGTCAAATGGATCTTTATGGATCTACTTTATCAAAAAAGTATAATATTTCCTTTTAATGGATACATAAATCTGAGAGACGAACACAGGCAGACAGACAGACCTTGACGAGACTTTGTAAATAAAAATCCGTGTGTATATAGTAAACCGTGTAAATAGTGAGCTAATAAAAGCCCAATACCCTATAAAAACCATCGCGTACACTTTTTAAAGATTGTTTCTTTCAAATGGACATAAATGTTAAAATTATTTTGACCCAAATGAAGGGTAAATGGTAGCTTTAGCATTTGGATCATTCTCTGTTTTCGGGGTGCCTTTTTTCTGATACGTGGTACTGGAGACAGTTTGTTTATTTGCACAAATTTTTTTTACAAATTTCGGAGTCAACTTAAAATATAGGGCAGATTAAATTGATTTCTCTGGTATAGTTAATGGGACATAGTTCGAAATGATGTTGCTGTACATTGCCTAAGTTGTTTATACACAAAAACATATCAAAGTACTTTATTATGATCTATTTGAACTTAATAAATGATAGTCAGTATCTCAGAAGAAAAGTTAATTTGCACTACACATTCACTCAGATTGTCGAAGCAACTAAAGAAATGCTACATATTTTAATGTTAAGAAAAATGTCAAATTCAATATTTTCCTGATTCATTTATATTTACACAGCTTAGACAAATCAATTTCTTACAGTCTTAGTAAGAAAAATCGCAGTGAAACTTAATATTTCTTAGTATTATATGTATTCACAGAGTTCTGATAAGTTTTATCCAAATCGGACGGATGAAGCGTTAGGCTGTCATAGGAACGATCGGTCGAAAATTTGATATAAAGTTTATTGTTGTCCAAGTTAAGTTTTCCATACATTTTCATAATCCTTCTAAGTTTGATAGTACGAAACCATACAAAAGATAGGTATGAAAAAAAGTCTTAAAGAGAAAAACCAAAGTGCCATAGAAACGATCGGTCGGAAAAGAATTTCAAGTAAGAACAACTTTTTCGTTTTCAATGTAATCGTACCCAAAGCTCGAATTTATAAGTGGTCGTTGCTTTCACACAATTCCACCAAGTTTGATGAAAATCGGACAATTATGTGGTATGGCTGCTACATTCTAGGTTACGTTTAAGTTCGGTTAATTGGAGACGGTGTGTTGCCGGTAAGAATGAGTGAAACACAAAGGCGGAGAGATAAGTAAGTGTGTGTGTGTGTGATTTAGAGATGTTTAAAGATTTAAAAAGGCGAGAGTATCGATAGTTAGTGATGTGTGAACTATGGGTCGGACATTTTATATATGGAAAAATGTAAGCAATACGATGCATGTTTGTGTAAAAAAGCCATAGTAAAAAAAGTTTTTGAGAGAAAAATTGGTTTTAGGATCTGCGACTTGGATTCAAAGTTTATAACTCATACGTACTGTTGCCCTTGCCTACATGTTTAATTTTTTAGTAGTTGGCGTAGACTTGGCTTGAAGTCATAACATTGGACAAAAAGGTACCATGGTTTTTTTTAATTGTTTTAGCCGTACATTAAGAGGCTATCATAATATCTTTGAAGTGAGGTCCCACACTGAACTGAAGTGCTGCGCATCACGGTTGCAGCCGTTCCTGCGAATAGCCTATATTTACTGTTCTGCTTATAAATAGACTTATTAGGATAGGATATAGGATCGAATAATAATGCGGATTACTATACTACAATGGGCAAATAATAGAGGGAAATTGTTCATAAATATAAAATTTGTTATATATTATGATAGTCTTAAACATTTAGTCCCATATAAGAGGAAGGAATGGGCTCGCTTAGACAAAATAAGGAATTAATTTACCGACCGAAATAACAGGTACCGAACTGCTCTATTTTTATTTATTTTTTTTTCAAATTTGACAACTTTTTAAACGATACGGAGAATTCGTCGACAAAATTTCGATTCGGTGAACGTGTTGTATACGTAATGTTTGTGAAAACTTTGATGGTTTTTCGCAGAGGTTAAAACATAATCTAAAGTTTTTTGATTTTTTAATTTATTATGTTCACCCTAAAAGTAATCATTTAAGATTATATCAGTTAACTTTTTTATCGGCGTCCACCCTAGTGAACTAGTTAGAGGAACTGGATCTATAATTGGAGCTGGATGAACTGAGACTGGCCACATCGTCAAAGTAGTTTAGCCATCGATTGCTGAGTTAGGGAAATAACTCTGCTAAGAATGTTCGACATAAATTATATAAACTTCGGTCGTACCAAAGTTATTTTCTATTTTTAAACCAAAAGTATTTCATTCTTACCTCTTTTGAAAAATCCGAATTTGCTGCTATAGCGTACATTCTCGAATCCAATGTTGATTTTCTTAATGGTTTTGTATTGTTCGTGTGGAAATATGGAGCCCGCCGTGCTGGAGCTATGGCGACTGCTTGAGCTGGTGTTTTGACTGTTGGCTGTATTCTGGCTATGGGCAGTTGCCTCACTCGCCACCGATGAGTTCGGCGAGGTCAGTGGGACAGAGGCAGGTGTTGCATCAAGGGGTGTGCCATACACCGAAGCGGATGAGGCAGCCGATAAAGCAATATTCTCAGTCTCTTTTGTCGCTGCAGCTGGTGATGATTTGATGTGCAATGTCAAATGAGGCGGACGCTTAGAGGCCAACTTCTGGCCCGGTACGGGTGTGGTGGGACGGGGTAGGGGCATTGTGGTTGTTGTTGCACTGTTTAAATTTTTTTCGGAAAGACTGTGAAGTCGAATGGTTTCCGAACCGGTTACATTTGGTGAGACGGCACTGGCCAAGCTCCAGCTGGACATGGTTCTGGCTTCTGTTATTAATTTTTATCACTTGTACTTGACCTTAACCCTTTGGGGTTTTACTTTTACTTTTCGTTAATGTTGAAAGTAATTTTATGTGCCAGTCAATTCAACATCTTCAACACAAAAATTTAAATAAATAAATTTGGTTCTGCTTTTGTTTATGAGTGTGTGAAGGGGAGGCGCGGGGGAAGACTAGCTATTAAATGAGAATTCAAACAACGTCTCTGGGGCTTGTCTTGTTGCTAAACGGAATTTTTGCCCCAAAGCGAGAATAGCACACACACACAAACACACACAAAATTAAGGCCTATATATACATGTTTTAAGAATGAGAGGGAGAGAAAAAGTGAGAGAGCATAAACAGCATGATTAGTTTGATATTGTTGTGGTTGCAGCTTTACATTTCACTGTCTCACTTTGGCTGCACGTGTTGCTTTGCCCCCCCACCACGCCGCCCACACAGATGCTGCCAGAGTGTCAAAGTAAGAGATATGCACAGCTGACTCTCTCTTTCCCTCTCTGCCTTAAGTACTTTTTGGCTTAAGCATAGACGACTCAACTAATGAGCTACTTTTGTAAATTGAATAAGTAAAACTTATTTAAGTGAGTAAAATCGGTGTTCTAATTGCTTAAAAACAAAGATAAAATATTACGCAATAACAGTAAATTACTGTAACCGAAATCCATATATATACTGAATCAAATACTCGAAAATTTTAAGAAGTTGTCTCACATGTAATAATTATGCATGTTAATTTTGTACATACATAACATATGTGAAATTCGTGGCACAACATTGTCAGGTCGTTTCTTGTTTCGGAGTTCGATCTATTGGAATTCGTAAAAGGTCTAGATATTTTAGAAATGACCCGAAAAGCAGGGTTCGTAAATAACACACAATGTACAAAGCATCGTGTTCTAAACAATGTTCAAATTGGTAAGCATTGTTTTTTCATAGTTTTTATTAGAAATGTTCAAAATGTTTTAAAAAGTGTTCTATCAGCGGTGTCACAGAAATCTCTTCCAACCAAATTCCAACCCAAACCCAATTCTCGGTGTCACAGGAATCTCTTTCGGTTGGTTTTAAATCTCTCGCGTTTTGTTGGGAGATTTGGCGAAATTCACCACTAAAACAATTTTGATATGTAAAATTGGTATTGGAAATGTAAACAACGTTATTTTTCTACATAGGTTGCAACATATGAATTAAATATTTCAATTGTTTTAATATTATAATTTGTGTTTCAATAATTGTTCGCAAAAACAACCGAACGGTGACAAATCAACTCGCTCTTAACGTCAGCGGGCGCTCTCTACACATGGTGGCTCTCTCTGAGTACCAACAAGCGCTAAGGGTTGCCTAGCAACATTTAATGATTGGCGCAAAAAAATTTTTAAATTTTGCATTTTATTTTTGAGGAATATGACTTAAATTTGAATTGTAATTTAAAAATGCATCGTAAAACATGTAACACTATCAAAAAATTCCATTTTAACATCAAATTAACTCAAAACTAGAAGAAGGGAAATTTTTTTTGCAAGAAATGACAACCCTGTTTATAGATTTGAGAGAAAAATACCACAAAAACCTTCCAATTCGACTTTCAAATAACAAAATGAAATCTCTTGAAGTTCTGGGACACCGACGGATTTTTCGAGCGATTTGCAAACCAACCAAGGCCAAAATCTCTAGAGATTTCTGTGACACCCCCGTATAAAATTTTTGACAGACTAACGAACATTGATAAACAACACTGGCGTTAAGTAAAACAAAGTGAGTTTCTAATACTAACATTGTCAACAAATAAAAAACATGATTATTCACATTTTGAACATTTAACATTTCGACACGCGAAAACGATAACATTTTGAACACTGTAAATACAAATTATATTCCTGTATATGGTTTTCAAAGTACGCTTTGCATTTGTGCTTGTGACTAAACTCGTCCTGATACAAAATGCAACTATTAGGAGGAACTGGTCTGGTAAAAAGACGATTCATATAAAGATGCTAGCATGCTATACCACAAGGACTTGGCTAATACTTCTGGAAATATATGAGAAAGGCAGCATAACGGAACCGAAAAAAAACCTATCATACAAACTGAGCTGAAGTTATTGCGTAGCGAATATTTACATTCAATTAAACAACACCATATTTGAATAAACGACTGAAAAGGTATTTGCGCTCTTGGCACAAGCCTCGGCAGGCGTTAGACTCGTGTCGGTGTGAATAAGAATGCGATCCCTGCGGGCCAGGCGTGGCCTTCGCTGATTTAAAGACTGATCAGACTCGGTAAAGTGGTTTGAAACATTCTTACTGCACTTTTCTGAATTATTCACCATTGGTGATCCATGGTATTTTATATTGAAATCTCTGCAGTCTTCTCATTTTCAGTCTTGAGTCACTGTTTTATAAGTATTTATCGGTTTTATAGAGATCCTTAAGCTAGATCCTTAAGCTGGAAATACCCTGATGCTCTTGGACCTACGATTTATTGATTGCCATACGATATTTCCAGCCCCTGGTAGAATTGATATATAGCTGATTACTATGTAAATATGTCTTAAAGTTAAGCAATTGCGTAAGATATGCTAATATTTCGAACTGCGGGAAAGGCCAATAACCAAAAGTCCTTTTTTTAGTCAAAATTTGATGCACAGAAGCTTAAAGCCTAAGAGCAGATTTCTGTTCTCTTTTGATCTTAAAAATATCATTCTGATGTGGTCGAAAAGTTCACTTTGATATTTCAAACAGGTCAATTCCAAGTTTGTCATATCGGCTTTTTAATGATATGAAAAAATATAACATTGAGCCCCATATCATATCATTATTTTTTTCTGTGTATCTAATATTTTTCAAACTGATCTGTAAAGTGTATTAAAGCTTCGGCACAGACAAAGTTAGCTTTGCTTTCTCGTTTACATCCTAAAGGAAGCTCGTGTTCCCATTTTCATACCCAACACTGTAATTAACAGCACTTGAAACCTGTTGCTCTTGCGAACTAATATGCCCGCTCTCAAACTCTGGCCCTGTTGTGTGTGTGTTTGGTTTGTAGGGCAAGCTGAATGCACTCAAAAAGCGAATGCATATTTATATATTTTTTTTATTTTAACGCGTCTTGTCTTTGTTTTGTCATGTCTCTCTTGTGACGCATTACAGTTATAGTCTTCAATTGAGAGACGCACTTTTGCTTAATTACAGCTAATTGATATTTATGTTGAAAATTTATTTAGTTTTAGCCAGCTGATATTGCGTTGGGCCCAATCTTTATATTTTTAGTATCATAAAAGTGTTTTTTTTTTTGCTTGGCTTATCAACATAGAAGCGTGTTAGATAGAGAGGGACGAGGGGGAACAAAGTCGAAAATCGCTCAATGTAAAACCACAAATCTACAGTTATTTAATTTTAAACTGATAAGAGTGTAGGAAATAGGGAACAGTTTATGCGTAAATTACCGCGACGTATTTAATATTGTTATTTATGGTTTATTTTTTTTTTGTTAACGTTTAGTTGTTGCAATTATTACTCCGACGCGATCTTTAACGGCCGTTGGCCTGGCACAAACTGAAATATATAGCAAATGCTTCACATTATGAAAGGCTGATTAAGTCTCGCACAAAGAGAAAGAGAGAGAGAGGTAAGCAGCTAGAGAACCAGAGCGCAAGAGTATCAGCTGTGGCTGTCTTCTCCCACCACCCGTGGGCTCCTTTGTCCTCTCTGAGCGGGGGAAACCCGCCCCCATGAGCAACAATATTAAAAACAAAACAAGTCAAACCAGTTTGCATTTGAACTTTGTTGACTTGGCTAGTGCAGAAAATTTGCAGCAATAACAGCTGACTTTTAATGTTTTATATAAACCGCAATCAAAACAAAACAAATAAACCAGGGCTATTTATATTTATTATGGCAGTATAAGATTAAATTCGAGAGAAAAGGTACATTCAAATTCTAAAAACCGCCAAACGGCGTTGCCACCTGGTGCTATTAGAGTCTGTTAACTCACTGCTAAGGCATGTTGGCGGTTACTTTAACCCTTATGTATTCAAACATACGGAGTGAATTCACACATCACCGCATAATCTCCTATTAATTCTTATCTATCAAAAAATATATATAGAAAATTATTATCAGTTTTTAGAAAAACAAATAATTTTTTATTAAATAATAAAGGACTGCAAACATACATTTTTTTTTGCGGAGATCCAGAATTTGCCACATTCGCCTGTAGATTTTTAAAATAATTGAAAATAGCCGCCCATTTGTACAAATTTATCGATAAATATTTTAGCTTTAAGGTATTTTAAAACAGAAACAAAGGTCATACTGTTAATTAGAAGGTATGACGCTAGCGAGTGAAAAAGACAGACAGAGATAGACGAAGAATGAACAGAACAAACCTTCATTGAGAATGCAAATAATAAACCGTGAGTATATCGAAGCCCGTAGAAAAGTGTTTATACAAATGAACGAAAACCCGGTCATTTCATGTTTGGAAAAGCCTGTTAAAAATAGACTTATACAAGGGTGACACACAAATCTCTAGAGATTTCGCTGGTGGGGTCTCGGCCAAAATCTGACAAAATTGACAAAATAAATTTACCTTTTTCTATAGAGATATATTCCAAACTAAACGATCGTGTCACAAAAATGCTTGAAATTGATTTTTAAAGCGCACTATTTTTTTTTTAAGTTTGCGAGAAAATGTGCAAAATGTGTCCGCGAAAAAACCAAATTTTTAAATTGAATTGTCGCCAATTTAATATTTATAGCATTTATGTTTAATTTTTTCAGTGTCAACGATAACTTTTTTAAATATTTTTTAGTAAGGAAGCCATCTGAAGCTTACTCATTTTTCAAACTCTGCCGCCAAAGTGTTTAACAGTGCTGTGGCTTATCGATAGTCGATATATATTTTGTTATTTAACAGAGCTCTGTTTAGTCAGCTGTTATGGGTATTCGTTACTTTTAAAGGGAAAGAACTCAAATGTCCCGCCAACAGCCCCCAGAAATTCCAAAGACAGAGCAAAGCAGTTCGCAAATGCATTTTAGTGATTTTTACAGGTCAAATTTTTACCCAATCTCAGCAATTTTTCAATAAGGCATTTTTAAGGATAAAACTAGATTTTCTAACAGGTCTTGGACCCAATTATCTCTATGCTATTAAACTGAATAAAACTAAATATAATCAGGCCTGTTCCCGTTTTCGATTTCGATCAAATCATGTGGAATCGGAATTGATAGCTGTTCCCGTTTCCGAAAAACGATTAAATTATTCGGTTTAAAAAGTTTTGCCTTTGAGTGAGTGAAATCAAAAGTAATTGACAATTTTCATGTCAACGGTTATATTTTTTATCTATCCAATATTTTTATATTAATAAGTCATATTTTGAGAAGTTTTTATAGTAACCATGAAAATATTGGGCATTTAATTTGATTTAATATTAATTATTTCAAAGTTGTACCCCAAAAATTGCATGTAGACGAAGCAAAAACGATCGAAATGAAACCGAGCTGTTCGCAACTCCGCATCAGCGCATGCGCAGTGCTGATCGAAATTGCTTATGTTACCATTGCTGAATTATAGTTCGAAAACGATTCGAACTTTCATTCGAAAAGTAAATCGATTTCTATTTCACTCGGAAACGGGAACATCAAATGAAAACGATTCGGAAATACAATCGTTTTACTTTTTAAATCCACTTGGAAATGGGAACAGACCTGAATATGTGCTAAAACTTCGCAGCGTTAGGACTAGCAACATCAAAAAATTTAATGAACCAACGGGTAAGTTATACCAAAGATTTATTTATATCATAGATGACGCATGTGAAACTAAAAACGAGTCTTTTTGGGAGCTGACATTGGATGCAAATGTTTGCATTTCGCTGCCTTTACGAGGATGCGTATACTGAAACTTAGCTATACGTTTTCTAAATTCTAAATCTATATATGAATTGTCTTTGGTTATACCTAAGCCATATTATATTTTTCCCCGACTAATAGACCCTATCCACTGGCATCATTTTTAAAATTTTATGAAGTGAAACATCTTTATTAGGCTTCTGCTACCATTTTTGGTAGCCTGGACCACTCTAATCTATGTCAGGTTATTCTTTGCCGCGGATCTATCAATTTGTATGCTATATCTCCACACCGGAGTCAGAATAGCCTGGCAAATTAGGACTTTGTTTTATACATTCTTTGAATTCAGAAGCCACCCCATGCGCCGTGCTTTGGGATCCTTGACATGGTGTCCAAAAGTCAGTCTTCTGTCCAGTATCAACCCAAGGTATGACCGTGCACGAATCCTCTCGGGCAGTCACCGAAGCACACTTGTACGTGTTTATGGCAATGTTCCAGCTAGCGGTACTCGAGCGAAATGCTACAGGTTTTGGGCATATTGTGAATGAATAGGAAGTATAGCATAGGAATAGGGTGGCCAGAGCTTGCAAAGTAATTTATAACACTACTAAGTTCAGCGTTCGTATGGCAGCTATATGATAAAGTCGTCCGATCCGCATGATGTTGATATTTTTGATAAATATAAAGCACACGTGCCAAGTTTTAATCAAAAAGCTTTGAAACTAACTGCATGGCGAAGCTTTTTTCAAGGGCATCTTTTTATTTGTTTATAAATTCAAAAATTCATAACTTTTAAACTATAAAAGTCTTCATCTTTTTGAAAACACCAAAATTTAAGTTATGTTTAGAGCAATTAATTGTATATTCTCAGAAGCTATAACATGGTGGTTAACACTGAGAAAAAATTGTATACAATTTTTATCAAGATTTACTTAATATTATTAAATAATTTAAAAATTTATAAAACTATAATTTAAGTAGATACAGTAAAATTCTTTCCATTGATATCAACTTGAGACCTGTCCAATAAACCAAACCTAAGATATCAGGTTTTTAAAAAACCCTTTTTTTCCATTTTTTCATTTTTGACAATTTTTGAAATCTATATATATAAAAAAGTTCAACCTGACTGACTGACTGACTGATTTTCACAATAGTTTTATCTTATGCTGAAAGTGAGTACTTAGAACGGATTTTGGAAAATTCTGTCGGCAAATGTGGAAAATTCGCGGAAAACGGTTGTATGAAACTTTTTTGTTTTTCATCCAATCAAGTTCAAACTCATTTTCAAAGATCTATATAAAAATTCGACAACAACTGCGTACCAATCTTCCGGAAAATTCACCCCGCTGGGTGTAAAGTGGGAGGTCAAGGTTGTATGGGCGAAACTTTAGCTGCCAGGGATTAGCGCCAAAATCATTTTCAAAATTACACATATCAAAACATAAGTTGTAAGCATAGTACGCGAAATAATTTGACACGTGTTTTCCCGATTTTGGAAAATCCGCACACGAGGAAAATGGCCGGAAAATTCTGCATGCAAAAACTATTTTTCATACGATTGGCTTGAAACTCGAATTGTAAGTTCAAAATGAGAATTTATTTTGTTTTTAATTTTCCGAAGTTGGAAATACCGCCGGGATGCTCACAGTGAAGTGAATGGGATGTGGGTGGAAAGTTGTTTTGGAAGTGGGTGGTAAGTAAATGTAAAGTGGGTGAAATGTGGCAGGAAGTGGGAGGGATGTGGGTGGGATGTGGGAGGGATGTGGGTGGGATGTTAATGGGAAGTGGGTGTGATTTGGGCGGGAAGAGGGTGGGAAGTGTGTGGTATGTGGGTGGCAAGTGGATGGAATGTGGGTGGTATGTAGGTGCGAAGTGGGCGGAAAGTGGGTGGGATGTGAGCGGGAAGTGGGTTGGATGGAAATGGGAAGTGGATGGGATGTGGGTGGAATGTGGCGGTAAGTGGGAGGGATGTGGGACGGAAGTGGGTGGGATGAGGGTGGCAAGTGGGTGGGATGTGGGTGGGATGAAGATGGGAAGTGGGCGGGAAGTGGGATGTGGCCAAGTGGTGGGATGTAGGTGGGAAGTGGGTGGGATGTGGGTGAAATGTTAGGGATGTGGGTGGGATTTGGGAAGGATTTAAGTGGGATGTGGGTGGAATGTGGGTGGGATGTAGGTGGGATGTAGGTGGGATGTAGGTGGGATGTAGGTGGGATGTAGGTGGGAAGTGTGCGGGAAGTGGGTGGGATGTGGGTGGAAAGTGGCTAGGATGGAAATGGGAAGTGGATGGGATGTGGGTGGAATGTGGCGGTAAGATGGAGGGATGTGGGTAGGATGTGGGACGGATGTGGGTGGGATGTGGGTGGCAAGTGGGTGGAATGTGGGTGGGATGTAAATGGAAAGTGCGAAGTGGGTAAAAAGTGAGTGGGATGTGGGCGGAAAATGTGCGGAAAGTGTGTGGTAAGTGGGTGTGCGGTGGTTATATACTGTTGAAGGCGCAGCGAAGCGTGACGGGCTATTTGCTAGTTGTTTATAAAATTAACACAAAATTTTTGTGCATAACCGTAAATTACGTTTTGGTGGGCATATCGAGATTTAATTTTGGATTTAGTTTTATTAAAATGAAAAATAAAAATTTTTTTAGCTGTTTGGTTTATAAAAGAATGACCCAAATATGAAGATTGTAAAACTCACAGTTGCATTAGCACTGGTTGTCCATAATTGGGAACTTATTGACTCCTAAAACTTTTCCAAAAATTAAAAAATTCAAATTGGCTTTCCACCTTTTTCCCTACACCCGCTCGATAAAAGTTGGCAACACTGGTGCCGTTCATGCTCACTTTCACGCTCTTAGCAAAACAGCTTAGTCCACAGTCTTACCTGATCTCTACAGCTCAGTTATGTGCCCCATACTAATTTTTCTTTGGCATTTTTACCAATTTAGCGCTAAAATTATCCAAACTTTCTTTCTTAGTGCGCGCTTGCATAACTAAGCGAAGGTCTATGCTAAATCCTAAATCTTTAGGATAAGCAAATTTGCTGGAGGGTTGATAACATGTCGGTCAGTCAGTCGGATATACAGATTTATAAGATTCTATGGAGAGAGCTTGTGATTTTGAAATTAAGCCCTTAAGTTTAGCATCATGTATTTATTTATTAATTCAGCATAATTTTTCACATCAAAACCTGTTGTGTGTTAATGACTCTCACAACATTTTTCTTTCCGTTAAACTAAAATGAATTTTAGTAAAACTTTTATCAGTACAAAATAAAAATAACAATTTATAATTTGTTTTCAAAATTTGTTGGGCCACAACTCTAAATCACAGAAACACAAGTGCTTGCTTAAAAGCTTCACGCGCGTGTGTCCATGTGAGGCTGCGGTTTGCAATAATTAATTATAATTGTAATAATCGTAATGTGCGAAAATTGCATTGTGGTCATTGCCAGTGAGTGTCGATTGCGGTTACACTTAGCTGTCAGAGGATGAATTCTTAGACAATTTGGAAAACAAAGAGAAAATATTGAAAACTTTGGGGTTTGAAGATCGAAAGGTATTTGTTATCTATAACTTGAAAAAAACCCATAAGTCTAAAACAATATGTCTTATTTGATCGATTTCTAGCTCCAGTTGAAGTTGTTGGTTCAACAAGCGGTCTCTTAAATAAACTCAAATGCAGCTGTGTTTGTTGACTAGATGTATTGTTTAATTGTATCATACATCATACATAGATATAGTACATATATATATATAGTTTAAGATCTTAAGAACAAGTCTAAACATAAGTAAGAAAAAAATCTTAAGTACAACTGAATGTTAGTTCAATACTTTGGAACTTGGAATTCAAACTCAAATTTTTTTTGCTGTGTAGTACAGTTAAGAGTCCAGGTGGGCAGAAACAATGCGTCGAATTTTAATTTTATGAAGATTCTTTTAAACAACAAGTAAGTTTAGTTTAAATTTTAATTTAAATTTTTAAACTAACATTTTTTTTTAGAGTTTTTGAGTCACTATAAGCTAAAATATCTCTGTTGATAATGCTTGATTTTGTGCAAGTGTATTTCTTGATTATGAGTGGAAGAAGAAGAAGAGAAGAAGAAGTTGCTGCCATACATGTGTGAACATCTGCCACTTGACTGATGTCATATCTTTTCTCAGAAATCTAAAGAGACTGGCATACAAAAAAAATTGACGACCTTAAAGTGTGTGCGAAAAAATGTTGACAAAAAGTATCAAAAACTTTGGAGCCTTTTCGCGCTCATTAAAACATAACTTTTTCAACTTCTTTTTGTTTCCCAACGGAAACGGTTCGATTTAAAAAAGAAAAGCTCCTTACCTATCTGGTTTCGGTCTAGAATTTTTTAAAGAACGATTTGCTCTTGGAAATTCCTACTTTGAGTACGAATCGTTCTTAAAAATTCAAAAATTTAAATAAAATTCTTGATTTAAGAACAAAAGTTTAAACTTAAGATCATTTCGTTCTTCAATTCGAAATTGAGCGTTCAAAATTCAATAATGGAATTTGAACAATTTTGCTCTTGCAATCGAGATAAATTCGTTCTCAATTTGGCGAGAGAGGGAAAGCACACTAGAGAGAATAGCTTTGGACGCGCTCTCACTGAGAGAGAGACAGAGAGCGCGTGCGCAGTTTGTTGTTGTTAGATGTGTACAAATACAAAAAGCGTATATTCTTAAGTAAGAGATGGACCAGAGGTTTCGCTGATGCCAAATAGCCGAGTGAGCTAACGCGCCGTAGTCCGTGTGGTCAATGTTGGAGGTCCCGAGTTCAAGTTCAAAAATGTTATCTAATGTGGCTACGCCCTTGATCAACACCACGCGTTGCTCGGTTGTCTCTAAACAACACTCTTACCGTACTTTTGAGAACGAATGCTTTTGATTCAAGAGTAAAATTCTTTACTTTTCCTCTGAGTGTGTTTATTTTGAGTTCAAAAAGTTCTTTAAAAATCCCGAATCGTGCTTTACATATCCAAAACGTTCTTGGAATCAAGAATTTCAGGATTTTTTAAAACGATCTTAAAGTTTTTAAACTGAAAATTCTTGATTTTTCAAATCAACAGAATTTCTTACTTGTATGCATAATGTTTGATACCAGAAGAAGTTTTTTGATGAATGAATGAATTTCTGATTCCGAATTTCCTTGCCTCTTAAAAATAAAAAAAACTCAACAAAGCAACTGCCAAAACAAAAAACTCCGTATAAAAACAACTCACAAAACAAAGAACTTTGGTGTCAAAGGTTGTGTGAGTAAATTGTATATGGAATTGTTTTGTTTTGGCAATTCTTTTTTTGAGGTGTAAAAATCTAAATAATCAACAAATGTAATTTGTTTGTCTTTTTCTTCACATTGTTTCCAATCACCCTACTCAGCGGCTGACTGTATGGCTTAGCTTAGAAGTTTTCATATATTTAATAGGTAGTTTGTTACTTCTAAGAATAAGCATATAATAATTTTTAGATAATAATAGTTAAATGTATACACAGTTCTGGATTGCTATATCTGGTTTAAATGGCAGCAAGTCGAGCAACTCCAGCCTTCTCCCTTAGCCATATCCCCGATGCTGTTGTTGTGTACCAGGACGTGGACAGCGTCCACTCTGTAGGCTATACAGACCATAATTGCATACGGGTTGACTGCACTCCTGACGCTGTATGCATCTGTAAATAAAATTACTTTCTGAATGGAATCACTTGATCTTTTTAGCAACTAACTCACCTGCGCTCCGACATGGCGAAACCCTCCTCGCCGTTCTTCAAACGTTGACACGTGACATCGCTCAGATGACAATCGCAGCGACAAGCAGCTGATAATGTGGCGGCCAATTCGTTATGTGGCCAACTAAAATTGGTAAAATGTCGGGGACACTGGCAGGATGAGCTGCGCTTGCGTCGCATCGTATTATTTGGACGGCAGCCGCATGCCGTGTGATTGGATAGCTCCAGCATTGTGGCCCGGGCCAATCCTTTGACGGGGGTTTCCCAAAAGGCCAACTCTACGGTCGTATGGTTAATCATTTGACATGAATAATCATGGCTGCGACAACAGCCTGTTGAGTCATTGCAGCGATGTAGAATTGTGGAGCGCGGTGAATAATATTTGGAGGGATCATCTATGTTGACAAATTGAGGCTTGGGAGTGCCACAGTGACACACTTTGTCCATGCGACTTTGATGGTCAGTTACCAATCTTCCTGAAATGATAAAAACAAGGAATATAGTGAGAAATGATGGACTGAACATGCAATCAATTCCCAGAGCAAAAAAACCAAGGGCGTAACTCCTCCCCTGTTTCCACGTAGGGTGTGAATTTTCTTGATTTCAGTTTCAAAAGTTTAATGAGATATTAATTTGTTTTTATTTATTTAAGTACGAAGTTTGAAAGCGTTTTTCAAAATACCCAAAGTCTTGATTTCAAGAACAGTTCAAAAATGTTAGGTACCAGAGCTGGCCCTTGTAAGCTCGTAGCTTCGGCCACAAGTCAATACGGCTCTTCTTGGCGAAATCAATATTCTCCGATCTATAACGATTCATAGCTTGTGCACGAGTAACCCAAGCAAGCAAAATCAACAATATATGAGAGCAAAAAAGATGGAACGATATAGCTTGTAAATTTTGAATTTTAAATTTGATAGCGTGTGTGTTAGACTTGCCCTTATATTAATTTTTTCCTTGATTTTAAAACACCGGGCATTTAGTGTACTTGCGCTCGCCATCAAAATTTTAAGTTTGTGGGAAATAAAGGGTATGAGTTTCGGATTTAGTCTCTAAAATCTGTAATTTTTTTTAAGTGGTTATTCTTGTTATATCGTTCTAGGGGGTTATCATACAGACAGTTTAAAATATAAGTGTTGGATATTTTGAGCGTAAACTAGGTTAAAATCATATCAAAACAGACAATTTTTCTAGTTTTTTTTTTCTGAGATGAGATGAGTTTCAGACTTAATCTCTAAAATTTTCAAATCCTTTCAGCGGAATATCATAGTAACATTTAAAATATAAACCGTTCAAAAAACATAGCAGAATCGTGGTCTCGTCCCATTGCAAATTGGAGTCCCCAACTCGTTAATTGGCGAAATCAAGGTGAATATGCAATACATAAAGTCCGCTGATGATAAGATGTGGTTATCTTTGAAACAGCGATCGTTGTACGGACATACCAATTGCTATTCCAAATTGTTGTAATTAATCTCTGTTGATTTGTGTTGATTACATTGAATTGTAACTCTCCACCGACCTCAAGCCAGCAAAACTTTAAATGATGGATATTTTGCTAGTAAACTTGATAAGAATTATATCAAAAAAGCCAATTTTTATTTTAATAAAAGATGCAATAGTATCGTTTCGAAATCGAATCAAAGGTAATCTGGTTTATGGGAAAACACGGACTTTATTTTTAGGGGTTGAGTTTCTATTCCGTGTAAAACAAAAATAGGATTTCGGGTTTTTTCGTATTGTTGATAATTCGAAAAGATTTAGGGAAAAGCTTCGGTAAAGTACGGAAAAAACTTTATTGAAAGATGTATGGAAAATCCGTCCTCAAGCACGGGCATTCCAAGAACATAAATCTACGTTTTCTTAATGTCAGGCTGTAAGGATCGTAGAGTGGCTTCATTTAGTACATATAAGGTCCGCGTTTAAATACTTTAAACAAATCAGAACCACAGGAGGGGAAACTGCGCGACTGGAGTACCGAAAAGCAAATGCCACATTTAAATCCGTGTGAACACAAAAAGGCCCAGTACTACAAGCGAATTGAGCTAGAAATTAGTAGCATAAGGGATAGCAAAAGTTTCTGGGCAACTGCCAAAAAGTTAAACGCCTAAATATGCAAAAGTCGCAGCATCAAAGTGGACGCTGAGGTGCTATACACCCACTTTAAAAGGCTACTCGATCATCCTTGCAGGTCTCAAGTCAGCTATGCCTTTCCGTACGTGTTCAATCAAGAGCAATGGATGGTTTTCTCACAGAGCTCTTGCAAGCTTATAACCGAATTTTCGAAGAAGGCGCGGCACCAGAAAGCTTTAAAAGGAACCTTATATTAGAGCCCTGCACGAGTAGAGTTTTAAGTCAGTTCATGTTTTATTCTAAAGTGAGTCAACGATTCATCGATTCAAAAGCCTTTGACATTTGGAATATTTTCTACGACTCGTTTTAAACAGTTCAGTTCAAACAGCTCATGTTAACTGAACAGCTAGAGCAAACGAGCTGAACGCAATGATTACATAGCTCGTTCAACGTACATAGGGTTTAACGTCAGAAATTCCAGAGCAATTTTAAAATATATCAGAGAAAAGTGTGTGCTCTTCCTAGTTGAAAAAACATATTATTTGCTTGTGACGAAATGAACGAAATGGACTCAGCGGTAAGTGTTGCTAAATATTATGGTTCAAATCGTGGCAGATGATAAAAATTAAGTTTGCAAGCTGGCAACTGAATGGGTTGTTAAATACTGCCGCCCTTTCCAGCTTATCTCTGGAGCAAATTTAAAGGCGAACTCAACTTTGTGAGGAGCTTCTCCGAAGAATCCGATGGCGACAAAATTAAAAGGAACATGCTGTCATATTTAAATACTTTAAACAGCTACAGCGATGAATTTGAACCTTTAAAATGTAATATTAAAAAAAACTAACCGCTAGCACAATTTTTTGTAACACTCAAAAATAATTTAATAAATTTTATAAAATCATGGCTTTGTAGTTATGTGTGGTCATTTATGGTGATGAAAAGTAGTTTCTTAAGTATTAAGCGGTCTTATTACCATGGAGATCCCTTATTAACGAATTGCGTTTATTGATTGATGGTTCTCCACTTGACTGAGTGCAAGGTTTGCTTGACATTGTTACAATTTTTGGTCCGCAATGGTATTTTTTCCGCGATTTGTTGATTTGTCAATCACGGAAAGTGATTTGAAACATTCTTTATTATCTAGACTATATTTTTTACTCTTGGTCATCCATGGTATTTCTCGCGGTTACAGTTTCCAGTTACCAGTTACCAGTTTCTTAAGCTCTTAGCGGTTTTATTACCATGGCGACCCCTTAGATCAGTGTCAGGCACCGTTCAATGTTCTGTGTATAGAAGTAGTGACGTCCATCCTCTGCAGCAGCGGCGTCGATACACAGACACTATACGAGCGTACACTGCTCTCTTTTGCACTAACAAACATGTGCTAACTGAGAGCGCTCTCGCGTGTCTGAACGCACACATTCAAAGGCAAAATAAGCATGTCTGTTTTGCCGGACACTGCCTTAGATGCAAATTGCGCTTATGCATTAATCCTGTCATGATTTTCTACTTGATTGGCATTAACGTTTTTTATTATTAATATTTTTATCCTCTTTGGTATTTTTTTTCGCGATCTAATAAGTCGTCAGCTAGTGCCTGCAGCTAGCTCCCTAATTGTGGCTCCAGGCTCCCGAATAGAGCGAAAAGACGGAGCGCATGGCTCGCTTGCAAGCTATTCCGAACCCTGCGTAGGGTTCTACGTCAGGCATTTCTGAGGAAACATTTCGTAGATTGAATCATTTGGAGCTCGAACAGTTGAGCTGTTTTATTTTGAACGAGTCAAATAGATCATTATGGAAAGGAAGGTACTGAACTATTCGATTCGGAAACATTTCCTGAGCTGATGTATTCGAACTGTTTTTTTGAAATGGGATTCGAAGGGCACTACGAGTAGACTCGTGCAGGGCTCTACCTTATATATCTAATATTTAAAAAAGATGACCCAAGCAGCACCGCCAACTATAGATTAATTTCATTTTTAAACAGCGTCCAAAAATTGTTTATGTCAATACTGCTAGAAAGGATAACGTCATTTGTTCCTGCATCAATACAAACGGAGTACTGCCAAAGAAAGGACAAAATGTATCTATTTTTTATCGACTTTAAAGCGGCTTTCGATACAATCGATAGAATGGCTCTACTGCTGAAGCTAAGCAATTGCGGAATTTCTACGAAAATACTGGAAATTATTCGCAACTTATACAGCGAGAATCGCACTGCCGTGTGGGACGGGAAATCAGTGTCGGAGTGGTTTGAGACCAATACGGGTCGAAAACAAGGCTGCCTCCTCAGTCTATTGCTTTTCTCACTGTTTGTGGATGATATTACAAAAATTCAGCCTGGAGATGTGAAAATCGGAGCACACATTGTCAAGGTACTCATTTACGCAGATGACATGGTTCTTCTGGCGGACAGCCCACAGAAGCTGCAAGAAAAGATCAACTACACTAATGTCACATAAAATTTGGAAATCAATCTCGACAAATCAAAAAAATTGTGCGTGAAAGATGCAAGAGGACGAGTGTCACGAAATGAGAAGTGGACTCCAAACGGCGCAGAAATTGAAGTGGTCAAGGAGTACAGATATCTGGGCGTGCTATTGACTCCATCAATGAATTTCACCAAACATGTGCGACAAAAATTCAAAGATGCCAGACTAGCTATCAACAGCACATGGAGTCCTTCATAGCAAAAAAGAATGAAAAAGCAGCGCAAAGTTTAAAGTCTTTGAAGCAACATCGCGATCCATAATGTGCTACGCCGCCCAAGTATGGGGACACACTCAATATGAAGATGTGGAAAAATTGCTGACGGGATTTATAAAGCGACTGTTTAGACTTCCAATGAATACGCTGGACTATCTCCAGTTTATGCCGACACGCTACACTTACATTTAAGCTATATAAGGAAGACCATGAACATGGAAGCGCACCGACCGCCAAAAATTATCGCTACGTACCAGATGCAAACGAAGAAGCAGTTCTTTCAAAAGTGGGAATCTCTTGCAACATCACTGAACATAAATTGCTCTTTTGAGAATCTATCCACCTGAAAAATAAACCACGGACTGTTGATCGAGGGTGTGAAAAGATCTTCTCGAGACAATGCGGAGCGCAGGGCGAGACAAAGCGAGACACGCGATACCTACAAAGCGTTAGAATACAACCTTGAAGCCAAAAACTACTACAGCGATGATATAGGCATAAACGGAATTGCGGCAATTTTCAAGGCAAGAGTAGAGCTCTTGAGTTTAGAATACACCCCCCACAGAATTGATCGCTCGGAAGAGTGTTCATTATGCAATATGAGAGAAAGAGAAGATACGCTGCACTTCATAGCCAGATGCCCAATCTTAAGGGAGATACGTCGAATTTATTGGAAAAGGGACTGTCTTAGCAGAGAGGAATGCCTGCAAGTTTTAAATGGCGAAAGCTGGCCCAGTTGAAGTACAACGTTATAGGCAATTGGTAAAGGATGAATTTATTTAGTATATACAGAAACTTGCGCAAATTGAAGCTTTTTTTAACGAACGATCTGGTATCTGGGGAACAACAGTATTCATAAAACAGCTAGCTTTACTTCTTATACAGATCATGTTAAGATTAAGTAACAATTTATAAATAAATGATAATTCTACTACTACTACTATAAGGTCGAAGAAACTTTAGAGTTCCTAAGCCAAATTTAATTAAGTGATTGTCTATAGCAACCTTTGAATAACAATCCGAACTAAATACAAGTCTGCTGCCTTTTAGCTTAGAAACCCCTTTTTATTTCTAGGAAATCAAAACTCTTACCCATTCCGATCAATTGAGTTAGGGAACGAGGAACAGGTCTGATTGATTTTTTTTTATAGATCTTAAAACTTTAACGCTCCCTGGTTTTAAGTGAAACCAAGTACTTTAATTGTCTTTCGCATTTGGTAGCCATTTTAATGACTTTATTGGCTAGTAGTTTCAGCCATCAGCTGCAATTACGTCTTCTCGTCTTCCTGCCTTGCCCTTCGACTCACTCCCGAGTTCAAAAGGCATCAACAGCCGCACGGAGTAGCTTCTTCTCGACGGTCTCGTCCATTGAATTATTCATGTGGATGCAGCAGCCGCCACAGCGTCTACTGTTGGTTGAACTCCTCCTGCTCCTGGCCCCGTTAAGTTGATGATTCAATCATTAAGCGTTTATGAAAATTACATACATGGGGAAAATGCCTTTGAAAGTTGCTCTAGTGGGTGGTCGCCCCTGTGTGACTTTATGACTCTACAAAAAAAAATGAAGAAAAATCGCTTGCATTTCTGCGGTTTTTTTTTTTATTGCCTCGCCTGCAACGGTAAATGCAAACAAGGCAAAGGCAATAAAGGTGCAATCTGCTGCCGTCGGATCAATAAAGGCAAAAAAAAAAAATAAACGCAAATGATTTTAAGCTGACGCGATAACATCGCCAGTGGGCGACAAAAAGCGCACGCAAAACGCCCGTAAAACGCGTTGAAAAAAGTCGTGAATGGAATTATGCGAAAAGGCATTGAAAGAGCATTCAACGTTAATTAAGTTTACTGAACTGGCCAACATCTGACAGCAAAATGGTTAATTACAATACATACTGTTATTTATGACCACGTTTATGTAAATGCAACTGCCAGCTCTCTGTCATAAAATATAGGTTAAGATAAGTAGCCGACCTTGAATAAGTGTAAAGACCCTAGTCGAAGTTCTATTAGAAAAATAAGTTTAAGCTTCTTTTTTTTATTAAATCTCTGGCCTTAATCCCATTGGCATGCCATCGTTAAACAAAATTGCATGTCCACTGACCATGAGTCAGGCGACGTCAACGACAGCTGGGAACAAACATTCGATAACGGTTAAGCGCAAATAAACACACGCCACAGCCAAACATAACTTCCCGCCGACAATAAGACGAAATTCTCCTACTACTGTGTGTGATAAGAAAATTGTTGCATCATTAACCAACAATTTCCCAGGCCAGGTGACACACTTTCACACACACACACACACACACCTTTAACGGGTTTATTTTTCTTTTCGAGAAACAATTTTCGCGCCCATTAAACGGCAATTTTCCTAGTCAAATGCAACAGAAAGAGATGCCCATAGGCTGAGCTCACATTTCATTGTCATTGCAAAGGGGGGGAAGATGCAGACCCGGGATGCTGGGGATGGGACAACTATCAGCGTAAGCTTGTAATGAAGTAATTGGTAAGATCTGTGCAAGACTAAAATGCCATCAACTCCCAGTCATTAGTCATTAGAGCGGGTAAAATTAAGACGAATTTCATATTCACTTTACAGGGTTTGTTCGGAAAGCAATAGGACTGATTTTCTTCCACCGCGACTGTACTTTGGAGCGTGCGTGCACGGACTGTATTCGCTAGAGGGCGTTCCTAGCTAACGAAAGAACGGCTGGTCAGTTGTCTCTGAGCACCTGGAGAGGCAGGACAGGCATTTTCGCGCAACGTGTTTCTGTGAGTGGAGCAAGCCGATATCTCATACTAGCAGCTCAAAAGTGTTTTTTACAGAGATTAAAACCAAAACCGAAACCGTAACCCGTAACCGATAAAAACACTTTAAAATTTAAAACCGAAACCGTAACCGTAACCGAAAAAAAGTTTTTTTTTAACCGTTACCTTGTAACCTTTAATTATAATTACCGGTTATAAGTACCGTAACCGAAACAAATATATGGGTTAATTTTGGTTTTTCCTCTTCTAGTAAAATTTTCGATTAGATGTATTCCAGGTGAATGAGTAGCATGTTGTTGAGAGCAGTATGAGGTCGTATGTTGTCGGAGAGCGACGTAGTATGCACAGTAAATAAAACCGTTTCGGACTCTAGTTTAAGTTAATAAGCATTATATCTTCTAGAAACTGTTTATCTGTACTAGCTCTTAGATCAGAAAGAACAAATTAAAGTGTTGAAAAGGATCGTTCAACAAATAACTTAGTTGTTTGAACAGTAAGCACATTTTTTCCAAAATCCTTAAACACTTTTCGAAATATAGTATGTTCTCTTGAACAATTTTCAAATGAATCTGTAACATATTTGTTTATTGCTTTATATTGCTTTCACAAACTTATCTTCTTTGCAATAAAAAGTCACTCAAGCGCAATCGTTTATACTAAAATCTCCAGATATTTTCAATATTTCCCTGTGCGTTTCGTTGGAAAAACTACTTAATTTTGTGACCCGAACCTAATTTTTCCAAAAAAGTGGTCCGGTTCGGGTTCAGGTTCGAGAAGTCAAAAATATTAGGGGTTCGACGGATCCAAAAAACCCCAACCGAACCGGTTCTAAGGGGTTCGGATCCGGAGCGGTTTGCAGCCTTGCTTATACGGTTAGACTTTAAATTAGGCAAAAATAAAGCTGGAAATTCTGAATAAGAAATTGGAGCTTAGTACATTTACTCAATAAATGAGATGATAAGTGGGGCCGCATTTGTCTGCATGATTTGTCAAAGAGATATTTTCTACTTAAAACCGTAACCGTAACCGAAACCTGAAACAGAATTAGGTTAATAACCGTAACCAGTACCGTAACCGATGTCCCACAACCGTAATATAACCGTAACCGCAAAAAGCGCGCGACGAAAACACCGCAACCGAAAGCGTTATTCGTTCGGGTTTTTATCTCTGGTTTTTATTATGTGAGAAGTAGCCAAGTAGAGTATCTTATATGATTTTTTGACATCCTACACACAATGAATTGGAGTATTTTTCCGTTGAGATATCAGGCATGTATAAATGCAGATATTTTTCTTTCCAACAGTTCATACTTCGAACTTATTTTTTATCCAGCCCAGCTATTGCCTCAGGAGGGAATATATTCGAACCTACGATCCTGCTATAGACCGGATATATAGGAGGATCGCGAATAGGGTTAGAAAGATTTTGGCCACGATCAAGAAGGAGGCGACCGACAAGCTCCTCGAGGATGCCACTCCCAATGAAAACTCCAAGTATGCCCTTTGGAGGCTTACAAGGAGGTTTATAAGGCAAGTGCAGCCAAAATTCCCAATCAGGAATCCTGACGGATCATGGGCCAAGCATCCACAGGATCGTGCTGAAGCATTTGCCTGCAATCTGGAGGATAGATTCCAACCCTACGCCACCGCCTCTGCTAATAGAGTGCTATTGGTACAGGAGACATTGGAGGTCCCACTGCAAATGGCTCTCCCTTCCGCACCAATCACATTCGAGGAGGTTAAAGGTGAAATTGACTCACTAAAAAACAGCAAAGCCCCGGGAGAAGACAATATGGATAATAGAACCATAAAGCTGCTCCCACATAAGGCAATATTGTTCCTCCTACTCATATTTAATGCAGCACTCCGCCTCAGCTACTTCCCTAACGCTTGGAAAAGTGCTAATATCATCATGCTCCACAAACCAGGGAAGCCACCGAACGACCTTGAATCGTACAGGCCAATAAGCCTCCTCCCAGCCTTTGGCAAATTGCTAGAAAGGTGTCTACTGCGGAGAATACTAGATTCTCCTGCAGTAAAACGTAAAATACCGAAATTCCAGTTTGGTTTTCGCCTAAGGCATGGTACACCCGAACAACTACACAGAGTGGTTAACTTTGTCCTGGAAGGATTCCACGCCAAGGAATACGTTGTGGCAGCGTACTTGGACATCCAACAGGCTTTCGACCGTGTCTGGCACGATGGCTTGCTTGCCAAAATAAAGGGAATACTCAACCCACAACTCTTCCTAATGGTTAAATCATTCCTCTCTGACAGGACGTTCAGAGTGGTCCAGGATGGCCTTGCATCCCAGAAGAAGATTGTTAAAGCAGGAGTTCCCCAAGGCAGCGTGCTAGGCCCAACCTTATATAGCCTGTTCACGTCAGACATGCCCACAGCTCACAACGTACCAATCGCAAACCCACAGGACCTACTAGTCGCCACCTTCGCTGACGACACAGCAATAATGGCAAGAGACGAGTGCATCTACACCGCAACTGACACTCTACAAGAGTACCTCAAGAAGTTTGAGAACTGGGCGTGCCGTTGGAACATTTCTATCAACCCAGAAAAGTGCGTCTGCGTCACCCACACGCTAAGAAGGGATATTAGCCCTGGAGTATACCTTCACGGAGAAGTCCTTCCACACAACGCGGGACACAAATACCTAGGCGTGACCCTAAACAAGCGGTTGACGTTTAAGCAGCATACTTCTGAGATAGTGGCAAAACTCCGAACCAAGGCGATAAAAATGGGCTGGCTCCTTAACGCTAACAACAAGCTATCGCTCAAGAACAAGGTTCTTATTTATAAGGTTATCCTGGCGCCCATCTGGAGATACGGCATTCAGGTGTATGGTATTGCGGCAAAAACCCACCTGAACAGAATTCGTGTTTTCCAAGCCAAAATCCTCAGAAGAATCACAGGTGCTGAGTGGTACAAACGCACTCGGGATATTGAACGTGATTGCGGGGTCCCTATGGTTGGAGACACTTTAAACAAACAGGCAGCGCGTTACCTCGATAAGGTAGCATGCCACCCAAACAATCTGGCTCAAAGACTACTTAGAAGGCGAAGGATCAACGGGATCAGGGCCAGAAGAAGGCTCCAAAGGATCCACCCAACCGATCTGCCCAACAGAAGAATATAGCTGCAAAAAGACCACAATACCCACTATACCTTTTCACCCACCTGTAACACATATTACATTTACATTTACAGCATAACATACTAGGTAACACGCTAAAAATCTAAAAGTTAAAATCCTTACTTCTAGATACACACACAGAAAACTCAACATACAAATAGCATTAGAAAATCGAAATTATTATAATCTACAATATAAGTTATTTTTAGAAGTAACAGTAAATTGTAAACAATTAGATCCAAGGTAACTAATTGCGAATAAAATATATATTTTACTCTAAAAAAAAAAAAAAAAAAAGCGCAGCTATCTTATTCCCTTTCACAAAAATGTTGCAGTTTAAGCACTCAGCCAGCAAAAAACCGGGTGGTGCAGATATATCGACCGTTGCCTTAGGAAAGCGAGGTCGTATGCTTTTTCTTCCTTATTTTTATATTGATTTGAACGCGTTAAGGTATTTTAAGATAAAGACCATGGTCAGTCACCATTAGTCACACTGTATATAAAATGTTGCCTGTATAGAAATGGACTGAAATTCCGTACTGACATTGTAAGTAAAAAACGCGTAAATAAAAGCCCGAAAAACCCGAATTATCCAGTCGTAATATTTTTCTCTGTGTGGCGTCGACCTTGACTGTCTTTCCTATTGATTATAATCAATTATAATTATACATTTTAGGTGCGAAGACAATTATTTTTTTTAACTGCACAAACCATTTGATAGACCCCGGCAAAGTGTATCTTCTCGTTAGCAGAGGCGACTCAGACTCTCCATTTAATTGCAACGAAAGTGCAGAGTTAGAGAAAATATGTCTGGCATTTTGAATCTTTTTTTTTTTGTGTGCTTTCGGTGACTTCTTAGGCAGGAATTTTCTTTTACTTATTTTCTGGTTGCAACATTTTACGAATGTGTAGCCGTCCGTCTGTGACTGAGACATTTGGAAAATAATGTATGTAGGTTCCAGTTGTTGCAGTTGGCCGTGGGCCCTGATGTTTCCATCATCATACACACCGAGTCACGTGCCAAAGGATAAAGCAGTCATTTTCATTTCCATTGCCATAAATAACCGAAACACAAACAGACATTTGCTCAACCCTAGCCCCGGCCGAGAGGCTGCTTTGGCACATTTGTTTAGGCACAATTTTTTATGGCCAAAACGTGATGATCAGGCGGCGCCTCGGCCTGGGCGCGTCTCTTCTATTTGCAGCACAATTACCAGAAACAGAATCAGAATTCAGCCCATTTAACGGCCTCAATGAACTCCCCCATGGACTTACTCAAATTTGCTTGACTCTCCATGCGTTGTCGGTTGCTTAGCACTTTGTTGCTGGTGCCCAGTTCATGCACCTTCTGGGCGGTCAAAACGCCTGGCGCCTGATCAGATTGATAATCCTGTAAATAAAAATAAAAAGGAAATAAAAAATTGAAATGCAAAACAGCATAAATGTGGCATTTGACCACGTAACTCCCTTTTGCCATATACACTGTATAAATGTATAATTTTTTTTGTGTTATTTCTGCCTCTGTGGCTTTCATTATTATTGCACAATTTCAATATGGCTTGACATTCACTCGGTAGATGAAATATTCAACATTTTGCGGATGTTTGTAAAAACAGAAAAGTGCATTGCAGAGAAAAAGTGTGTGACTATTTGTATACTCTTGAAAGCAATTTGTTTTGTTGTATATCAAATAATGACACGTCTATAAAAGACACAGTCATTTCACCCAACAACACAATTCAACAATCCGTCAATTCAACACAAACAAATTCAACACAAAACAATTTCAACACACGTCAATACAACAGTAAGTCATTTTACCAAACACAACAATTCAACACACGTTAATTGAACACAAAAGAATTTCAAAACGTCAAATCAACACAAAACAAAATAATTAATTTATTATTTAATTTAAATTTGAAATGACTTTTTTTTGTGAAAACTATTATGAGTTGAATTGACGTGTGTTGAATTGACGTGTGTTGAATTGACGTGTGTTGAATTGACGTGTGTTGAATTGACGTGTGTTGAATTGACGTGTGTTGATTTTACGTGTGTTGAATTGACGTGTTGAAATTGTTTTGAGTTGAATAGACGTGGAACCAGGCTTTGTGCACCTCTGAACTAGTATGAAATAGGCGTAAAAGGAATCATTTAAAATTTCATTCACTCAAGGAACTAATAGGTTAAATCAGCAATTTGGACTGTGCGTTGAAGAATCAGTCAGTTGGTCAATCAGTCACTCGAACAAAGAAATTTGTAAGTATTTGATATGGTTCCACGTCTATTCAACACAAAACAATTTCAACACAAAACAATTTCAACACAAAACAATTTCAACACGTCAATTCAACACACGTCAATTCAACACAGCACAATTATAACACATATACAATTTCAACATAATCAATTTCAACACAAAGCAATTGAACATGGGCATACTAGTTCAGAGGTGCACAAAGCCTATGAGCGCGTCAAGCTCTCTCACGCATAGCACAAACTAAAGTATCAACTTCTCTTTCTTTCCTATGATTCTTGCTTCAATTTTGCAACAACAAACATGCATGAAAGGTTTTAACCGTAGCTTTATTGTGGTCGACGAATTCAATAGTCGAGTTTCTCTTGCTATTTCTTGTGGTTGTTGTTTCACAAATATTTTCTGTCTACCCCACCATAAGCTGGCTCTAAGCACCTCTGTTCAAGTTATTTGCCTTCCATGGTACTTATTCTAAATTAAACTTAGCTGGCCATTACCTGCCGTTTCTTCAGCTAAACAAAACCTTCAAATTCATCCATTTCACTGGCCATTTCACTTAACGTTTCTTTGGCAAGCAAATGGCGTCTGGTGCCATTTTTCTTACATGCACACTTCATTTATTACCCCCAAAAGGCAACCCGGCAACCCACCAACCCTCGTCACAGTTGTCGCATTATGTATCACTTATATGCATGTCGTTAGTTTTCATGACATTCGAGTCCAGTGCACGCAGCAGGAGCAGTAGCACAAGGAGCAGCAGAATCCTTTTGTTGAAAATCGATATGTGGCATGCAAATTGTAAAAGTTTTTTTTTCTTTTCTGCTGCTGCTGTTGCTCTTTGAGCTGTAAGTGATAGCTTTTCCAGGTGCTCTCAGGTGTGGCAAGCTGCTGCTGTGGCTGGTCGTACAATTTCCTACACTTTTGTGTTTTAAATCTGTTAAATAAATCAAAAATTGTTGCGTAAAAAAAGAAAAAAACACATGCAAAGGCACAACACCGACGCATGCACTGCGAAAATACAGGGTGGTCCATTAAAATTTTGGAATTTATTTTGCTAAATATTTTTCAAAGGCTGAACATTTATTGCAAGTGTTGGTTCATGTCATTTATTTATGAAAAATAACCCATTTTTCTTCAAGCGAATATTACGAATACTAGTCGCTTTTCGAATGACGTTTGACGTTTTTGAAGTCAAACTATGAATAGTTCAAGTTTCAAACACTATATGGACCACCCGGTATTATATGATTTAATCGAATAACTATAGCATATAGATCTGTCGATTTTTCTTTAAATGGCTTGGCCATTGCTGCTGTAATTTTTCAAATTCTCTGCACGAAACTAATCAAATTCTACAATTTCACATTGTCTGCCCTTAATCTTACGAGAAGTTATCAATGTGGACAAAGTCAGTCAATTATGAATAGCTCTATGAGATCAATCTTTTATTTTCTATCACTCGGGGTTCCGCTAGGATCTGTTCGCGGTCCTTCCAAATGTTTTGTCCAAATAGCATGTCCATATGTATGCTGATGACAATCCCTTGGAGAGGTTATATTGAAATTGTTCGAATATTTGGAGGAAGCATCGCAGAAAAGGAAGCATCTCCGAACACATAAAGTAGCCCACAATCTCAAAAAAAAAAACCAAAACCTTTGTTTTTGAATCAAGTACGAACGTTGTCAATAGAACGGTAAGTACGAAAATACTTGATTCAAGTACAAAATCCTTATTTGAAGTACGGTTTTTTCAATCCCGAAATACATGTTTTAAGACGCTTTCGGGATATTTTAAGTACATTTCGAACTGCTATTATCATAATGTTAGTATGTTATGGTTTTAAGTACAGACCGATTTATTCTCAAAATTAGTGTAAATAGGCTAAATAGGTATAATAAATTCTAAATTCAACCCCAACCATTTTTGAAGCTAAATAATAATTCAAAAAAAAAAATAGAGGCCAGCTATCATCGGCTCGACCGAAGTTTATATACCCTTGGAGCTTGATATATGCCTGGCAGTTTGTATGGCAGCTATACTATAATGTGGGACGATTTCGACAAGCCTTGTTGAAATTATAAAGCGATAGCACTAAAAACAAAAAAGTTTTTCTTCTCGTTCCTATGACAGCTATATGCTATAGTCATCCGATCCGGCCGGTTCCGACAAATGTGCAGCGTATTTATACCAAAAGACTTTGTGCAAAGTTTGGTTAAGATAGCTTTAAAACTGACGGAGGAGATAGCATAGAAACAGACGGACGGACGAACAGACGGACATGGCTATATCAACTCAGCTCGTCATGCTGATCAAGAATATATATACTTTATGTGGTCGGAGATGCTTCCTTCTATGCGTTACAAACATCCGGACAGTTTTAATATACCCTCTCAAAGGGTATAACAACTACAAAATGTTCTTGGCTTAAGCCGAAAAAAAATTTTAAGCTCTCCCAATTTGTCTTCGAAACTAGGTCTCTGTATAAAATAAAAATCCAAAGGAACTGAATTAACAAAAGACCAAGATGTTAATGCAGTAGGTCGAAAATCTGCCCGCACTCCATAACCAACCTGTTAGAATCAGGAGGGAATTTCAAGAACAGATTCAACTTAAAAAATAGAGGCAAGCTAACTTCGGCTCGACCGAAGTTTATATACCCTTGGAGCTTGATATGTGGCTGACAGTTTGTATGGCAGCTTTACTATATAGTAGTCCGATTTCGACAAATCTTGTTGAAATTATGTAAAATCATTGAAAACTTTTAAATACGAGCGTTGGGAGCGACAACATTGAAAATAAAAATGTTTTCTCACTAGGACTATTTTTCAGACCTAACTTTTGTATGGCAGCTATACTATATAGTTGTCCGATTTTGACAAGGCTTGCTGAAATTATGTGAAATCATTAAAAACTTATAAATACGAGCGTTGGGAGCGATAACATTGAAAACAAAAAAGTTTTTCTCACTAAGACTTTTTTTCAGACCTAACTTTTGTATGGCAGCTATACTATATAGTTGTCCGATTTTGACAAGGCTTAATAAAATTATGTAAAATTATTAAAAACTTATAAAAACGAGCGTTGGGAGCGATAACATTGAAAACAAAAAAGTTTTTCTCACTAAGACTTTTTTCAGACCTAACTTTTGTATGGCAGCTATACTATATAGTTGTCCGATTTCGACAAGGCTTGGTGAAATCATGTGAAATTATTAAAAACTTATAAAAACGAGCGTTGGGAGCGATAACATTGAAAACAAAAAAGTTTTTCTCACTAAGACTTTTTTTCAGACCTAACTTTTGTATGGCAGCTATACTATATAGTTGTCCGATTTTGACAAGGCTTAATAAAATTATGTAAAATTATTAAAAACTTATAAAAACGAGCGTTGGGAGCGATAACATTGAAAACAAAAAAGTTTTTCTCACGAAAACTTTTTTTCAGACCTAACTTTTGTATGGCAGCTATACTATATAGTTGTCCGATTTCGACAAGGCTTGGTGAAATCATGTGAAATTATTAAAAACTTATAAATACGAGCGTTGGGGGCGATAGCATTGAAAACAAAAAAGTTTTTCTCACAAAAACTAGTTTTTCAACCGATCGTTCCTATGGCAGCTATATGCTATAGTCATCCGATCCAGCCGGTTCCGACAAATGTGCAGCGTATTTGTACCAAAAGACTTCGTGCAAAGTTTGGTTAAGATAGCTTTAAAACTGACGGAGGAGATAGCATAGAAACAGACGGACAGACGGACGGACAGACGGACGGACAGACGGACGGACGGACGGACAGACGGACATGGCTATATCAACTCAGCTCGTCATGCTGATCAAGAATATATATACTTTATGTGGTCTGAGATGCTTTCTTCTGTGCGTTACAAACATCCGGACAATTTCAATATACCCTCTCCAAGGGTATAAAAATGCGCATTTTTAGTAGCTCACTTTTTGGAGCTTGCATTTGAAACCTATTCTGTACTTAATCCAAGAAATTTTGTACTTGAACAAACATGCATTTTGTTCTGTCAGTACGAAATGTTCTTAAGTCAAGAACATTTGTTCTCATTTGAATAATTTTAACAGTCGTTTTTCTATTCTAGAGAACAGCACAGGGAAGCACAAACCATATTTATAAATTCAAGTACAAAACGGTATAAACTCTATCCCAAACTATCTAGAACTCTGACGGCCTTTTTTCTGAGTGTACACATAATCTTGATCAACATGACGAGCTAAGTTGATATAGCCTTGTCCGTCTGTCCCTCTCACAGTGGTACCAAATCCCAAAAAGTCAAAAATACGTATTTGATTTGGCTGAAAATCTGTACTCGAAGTAGAAATTTCGGAAACAAAATATGGGATCCTACATGATGGACAATTTCTTCAAAAATTTATTTGATTAGGCTGAAAGTCTGTAGTTGGGGGTTGTCGGGCGGGGGGTTTCAAAGTCGAAATTTTGAAAAACAAAAAAGGGCGAATCCAATAGGACGGACAACTTTTTTAAAAACGTTTTTGATTTGATTCAAAGTCTGTACCCGGGGGTTTTCGGGGTCGTTGATCACGAATTCGAAGTCGAAATTTCGAAAAACAGAATGGCGAATTCAATAGGGTGGAAAATTTCTTCAAAAAAGGATTTGATTTGGCTAAAAGTATTAAGGTTTTCGGGGTCACTGATCACGAATTTGAGGTCATGATGTTTTCGACATCAAGTACTTATGCAGCTTAGAAAAACATCGTGTTTATCGATAATAACTCGATAACTAATCGATAGATATATTAACTAGATTTTTAAATAGGTATTGAAGTTCATTGAAGTCGACGCCAAAATTTCCAGAGATTGACAGGACATCCGACTTAAATATTTGTCAGTAATAATATGAAGCTCGTGATTGTCATTTTTCTGATAATTAAGTCCAATACTTGTACTCACTCAATAAATACCAATACATGTATAACGTAAAGCTAAAGAGACAGCCGCATATATTGATCAACCAGCATTGTTCAAAGCCAAATAAAACCTTTATTAATTTTATATTTATTTATTTTTATAGATTTTCCTCAATTTTTCTCTGTGCATTAAATGCACAGCATAAATCAAAATGCAGAAATTTTATTTAATATTTCACTCTCCACCCTACCCCCCCCCCCCACCGAAAGAATCACAGAAAAACTGCGTGATGTGTGGGCAAAGAGCGTTAAAAAATCTTGTTGCATACTGCAAGGGGCGTTGTTATTGTTGTTGTTGTTGCCGTGACGGGGAGGCGAGTGTGTGTGACGCTGCAAATTGCTTTAATATTTATGTAAGCTGCTTATTTTGAATTGTTTTTAGCATAATGGTTTCCCTTGAGGGCTAGAACAACAGCTTGTAGGATGAGAAATTTATGAATGGAAGCATTTTTATCTGATAACAAAATTTCATTAAGAAGACGCGATTTGACTTGAGGAGATGTTGAGACAATTTAGATGGGAAATTTATGGTTTGGTGTAGGAAAACTCATTAAATTTTTGAAATACGTTTTTTCTTACTCTTTTTTATAAGGGAATTAATGATTGAAAATCGTTGATTATGGAAACCCAAGGCAATTTATTTCAAATCTTTTTTAACTCATGTATAGTTTCATAGCTCGTTCCCAACTTCTTATCATAGCAAAAGAATTTTATCCGACTTGAAGGACCTATAAAACGTAATTTGAAATGATTTAATTATTTTCATTCATTCCATGCAACGTCTGAAGCCGCTTTAAACCAAATGCTCATTCCCATCCTCCAATTCTGCACGCAACACCTTTTTCAGGCTACTTCAAAGTGCTTCCAGCCTGTTTTTTTTTTTTTTTATAACCAGTTCTACTTAAGCTTCATTACGCATGCTCAGCCATGACAGAGACTCCCTCGCACCTTTTTGGTTCCTTAAAGCAGATGAAAAAACCCATTAAGTGTCTGCCTGGTTGACAGTTTTCGAAAACGAAAACATTTCGTAGCAAACAATAAAAACAAACTTCATTTGCATTTGCCTCTTGTTCTGTTCAGGCTGCCTGCTCCGGGCATTTGAAGGATGCCCCCTGGACTACAGTTTTTGCGGATTCCTGTCGTGTGGGTGTGACTGTTGTTGGGATATTTTACGAGCCAGAAGGTAACAAAAACAACAACAATAATAATAAAGAGCCTGTCGTGGCTTTATTTGCAATCCAAAGAGTTATGAGCCAAAATGCAAATAGCCCGCACCCAGCAGAACTGTGTTTTATGATCCTCCACACCGAAAAAAAGAACAAATGAGAATGCGTTTAGGTGCGTGAATGAGCGAATGAAAAACTCGCTAAAAAGAAGAAAAAAAAGAACAAGATAAACAGTGGCAAATTCGCCGCCAACTGTGCAAACCAACAAGCTGCAATATTTGTTTACTCCAAAGAGAGCAGATCCAAACAAGCCCCGCCGGGAGAATGTGGCATTTCAAATAGATCCCCCTCCGTTCAATTGCAATCTGAGCTAAGGCAGTTTGTTTTGTTAAGAAAAACTTTCTAAATTGAGGGGTTCATAAATTATGAACAAGGAAAGAGCTTAAGAGCGGCAGAAAATTGGCGTTCTTAACACAAAATAAAGAAAATTAAAAATATTAGAATCAAAGATGGAGATCGTAGTCTCCAACTTGGCGTAACTTACAATGAAAACTTAGGAAAATGAAAAGAAGAAAATTAAAAACCTAAGAAATAAAAAAAAAAAAAATATTTAAATTACACTAATAGAAAGGAAAAACACAAAGTGTAAAGCAAAAAATGGCCATGAAGAAATGGGAAAAAATATTCCCATTACTTCTACAAATAGTGTTCAACCCAAAAACGGATTAAGTCATTCAAATTAAAATCTCATTTTCATGAAAATGAGTTTAGAGTTTGAATTTACATATGGGGCATTCCAGACAAAAAAATAGAGGCAAGCTAACTTCGGCTCGACCGAAGATTATATACACAGAAAAAAACGCCGAGATATTTTCAATCTTTTAAATCTTGGAGTAAGCCCGGCACGAGCTTGAAAATTCAATCTCGATTTTCGGGATATTCTACACAATTCAATCTTTTAAGGATTGGTCCATTCCTTTCGAGCTTGTATCATTCCAAATGTGCTTACTACAATCCCTTTCGAGATCACATGTCCATAAATTAGAGAGCGAGAGCGAAGAAATATAAGTAGCCTCTCAGACACGCTGAAACAAACATTGGGTATGGTGGTGTGCGATGAGATGCCGTTCCATTCCTGTTTAGTGCGAATGGTCGTGTGTTCGAGTCCCAGTGGAGCCAAAAATTTTTATATTTATTTCTTTGTTTTTTCAGATATCTAAATTAACCAAACCTGATGTGAGTAGTCTTTGAAGTGAATGAGGATGTCCTATGGCAAATGGCATGGCGAAGGAAAAGAAAAATAGTAATCTATCCTGAGATCAAATCAATCTTACATATCGAGCATAACTTAATCTAGAATAGGCATAAAATGATCCAGTTTTGGGATTCAATTGTGCTCGAATTTTTTGCACAATTCAATCTTTTATAGGATTACCCCGGGATATATGTAATCCTTCTTAGGATTGAAAAAGTCGGATCAACTCAATCTTTTTTCAGATCGGGTCAATCATATCCGGGATTACGTTGTTTTCATTACCGCTTGGGATTGATTTGATCCCATAGGGATTGATTTTTTTTTTGAGTGGACCCTTGGAGCTTGATATATGCCTGACAGTTTGTATGGCAGCTATACTATATAGTGGTCCGATTTCGGCAAGGCAGATCTTGTTGAAATTATGTAAAACCATTAAAAACTTATAAATACGAGAGTTGGGAGCGATAACATTGAAACCAAAAAAGTTTTTCTTACTAAGACTTTTTTTCAGACCTAACTTTTGTATGCCAGCTATACTATATAGTTGTCCGATTTTGACAACTTATAAATACGAGCGTTGGGAGCGATAGCACTAAAAACAAAAAAGTTTTTCTCACTAAAACTACTTTTCCGACCGATCGTTCCTATGACAGCAATATGCCATAGTCATCCGATCCGGCCGGTTCCGACAAATGTGCAACGTATTTATACCAAAAGACTTTGTGCAAAGTTTGGTTAAGATAGCTTTAAAACTGACGGAGGAAATAGCATAGAAACAGACGGACATGGCTATATCAACTCAGCTCTTCATGCTGATCAAGAATATATATACTTTATGTGGTCGGAGATGCTTTCTTCTCTCTTGAATAAATCGCTCTCCGCTCAGAGAACAACCCATATATTTTTTCCCTTTTGCTCTGCTCAATCAAAGACCGTTTGAACGCGAGCGAAGAAAATAAAGTCATTTGCATTTGTGTGCGTGTGTGTGCGAGTGAGGCGTTCGTTTCGGCTTCTGAGCAACAGAAGCCAAAAACAAACAAAAAATAAAAACGTTTGCGCTGAGCCTTTCATTTTTTTTTGCTCATCTGCTGACTGTTATTGTGAGAGCGCTCAGTCGGATCGCTCTCAGTAAGTGGTCATTAAATGAGCATAACAAGAATAGCTCAAATGAGAACAGTCTGAAAACCAAAACAAATCGGAACGAGATGTTTTGCTCAGAGAGAAAGCAAGCGTGTATGTTTTTTTCGGTTATGTTAGTGCGCGAACCGCAAAGGGAAGTACGGTCAACAGTTATTTGCGAGCTCTTCAATATACCCTCTCCAAGGGTATAAAAATTTCTTTTCTGGCATGATGTCTCCGAACAGAATGATAATTGGCCCAAAGGAAGCATATTGTGCCAGAGGCCTAACCCCAAAATTTGAGCTGTTTTGGAACCCTTTTGCGGAAGTTCTACTTAAAAGTATAATATTGGGATTTTCAAAAATTTTAAATAACTCGAAAACGGTAAAAAGCTCTTTGAAAATAAACTTTTAAAAATATTTTTTTTTACCTTTCTTGAAAAAAAAAAAAGATTTGGCTATAAAGCCAAAGCGTACTATTCTGGGTCCAAAAATTTTATTCGGTAGCTCAATAAAAATGTTTGGGCAAAAAAAATCCAAAAAATAAAATTTATATGAAATTTTGGACAAATTTTTCCAACTCATATTTTTGAGATTACATGACAAAAATGGTAATAACTTCCTCAATATTCTAGCTACCAATATGTTCAGGCACGCAAAATGTTTGCTTTTACAAAAATTTTTTGAGAATTTTTAATACTACTACTTTTTGTTACTATTTTGCTATACTAAATTTATTTTACTCTTTTGACAAAAAAAGGCGTTTTCTAAAAAGTAAAAAAATCTACAATTTAAAAATCAAATTTTAAAAGGGCTTTTTAATCCTGAACATTTTAAAATTAAAATTATAATTAAAATTCCAAAAATTTTATCTTAAACCGTTTTCTATTTTTATACTCTGTACCGAAGGTACCGAAGGTTTGTGCAAAAGTATGTATCAGGGAGAAGGAATCATTTCTGACTATATAAAGTATATATATTCTTAATCAGCATCAAGTATGAACAAACAGATCTCAGAGATGGTAGGAGATAGAGGTTTGACATGTATGGGACAAATGTTTCTTATAGCTGCAGGCAGATCAAGTTTATTTTAAATTTTTGCCACGCCCCCTCCCGCCACCGCAATTCGGAAAAAACGTTATATCTCCTAAAGTTTTGAAGATAGACGGTTCGTACCTTCTAGAGATAGTTAGTAATTAGCAAAATGAATCAATTCGCCGAAGAAATGATAAAGATCAGATCAGCGGTTCTCAAGTTATGAGCAAAAAAGTACTTCTCCCTCGCCCCACCCCCTCCCACCCATTCACAACTAACACCACACAATCTTAGAGAGAGAGAGAGCGAGAGTGAGAGAGAAAGAAAAAGAGAGAGAGACTTTGAGATGAGCGCAGCACCAGCATTGCATTCAGCTTCTACTCCAGGTACAGAGTATGTTATAGTCGGGCTTGACCGACTTTCTCACTTGTTTTAAATGAATTCACAATATTAGACTTTAAAGCAGAGATGGGCGCGTCGCGACGTTCCAATGCACACACAAAGCAGCGCGTGCATTAGGTTTTTGCCGCGGCCGACTGCAAAAATCACACGTACGCTATAAGCATTGACAGCTTCTTATATTTGCATGTGCTTGTATGCGTGTGAAAAGTGTGACGGTATGTGTGCATGCCCATCTCTGCTTTAAAGCGTAGAACTTCCGCAAAACAGCTCCAAAAAAGCTCAAATTTTGGGTTTATGGTTCTCTCAATATAAGTTAGTTTACTGCCAAAAAGACCCATTTCTTCCAACAATTGTTTTTAGTCTAGTTTGGAATAATGATCTAAAAATGAAAATATGGAGTCTTATAAATAGAACGCTCTGATAAGAAAGATATTTACACAAAGGTCCTAGGCGACGCCGGGGTACAAAGCTTATGAAATTGTCACCCAAAACAGACTTTATTTTTTAGGCTTTCGATTTCAAAGTTTATTCTGCCATGTTCCGGTTTTCACTAAAGTGAATTCGAATTTTTTATATGTTCTCTTTTCTATTAAACATCCAAGGAAATCCATATCTAACCTTTAGCTTCTAATTACTCTTCACTCGACGGACTCAAATTAAAACGTTGTAAGCTGATTAACCAAATAAATTTGATACAAGAGCACATTTAACAAATTCGAATTCGACAATTTTGGTCGAAAGTGAAAACCGGAACATGCCTGATTGATTGATTCACAAGAGGAAGAAGCTAAACAAAAATTCCTTATAAAATTTTAATTATCTGTACACTAAGAAAAAAAAAAAACAGAATATTCTTGGTTTTAATTTAAAATGCCTGCACATTAAGCATAGATTTTGATAGTTGTAACCATAAAAAGTAACGATTACAAACATATATGGATGTGATTTAAGCAGAATATTCATTCTGACATTAAAGACAAATTTTTCTTACTTACTTTCCTGGGACTTGAACTCGTAACCTTGAAGACTGAACACGCACGGATGACGACAGCTTAGCCCTATCAGCCATAAGCAAAAACTGGCCTCGAAATCATACTTCAGATTGTAACCAATTAGCATTTTGTTACTCAGCAAGCCCCAAGGGCCGTGGTCAATGTCGTGGGTGTTATTACTTAAACTATTTTCTCAGACCTCTGGCAAGGGAATTCGTCTTAACAATTGTCTAGAATTGCAACCATTTGGCTGCTTCATCCCATCAAAGAGCTTGGCCACATCACCATCTGTTAATTAACTTTCCCTTTCTCATTTGGTTTTAATTTGTTATTATGTTTCTGTTTGGAATTTCTGCGTTGAATGCCTCGCTTGGCGAATGCAAATGTTGCATTTGGCAATTTGGCTAAAAGCTAGAAAAACATAGAAACATAGAAAAGCGCAGCGTTTTGGAAAAGTTTGCCTCAGTGTTTTTGTATTTTTGCATTCAGCAATTATAAACATGGCCCAGACAAAAACGCACACATATATATACGGGACCGGACCACATGGCGTATGCTTAATGTGTGATGAGTTTCTGTTTCTTGTTTTTCTTTTTTTTTTTTTTTTACATTTTGACATAAAAATGCCAATTAGGCGAAGCGGAGGCGACCATAAACTTAAGTAATTAAAAAATGAGCAATACTTTTGCAAATATATCTCTTCGCCTTTTTTTTATAACTTAATTGAAACTACTTGTACAATAAATTTTCTGTACATTTCAAGTGCGTTTTTTAACGAGCGAATGCTTGCTTTTGCTCTGTTTATGAGGACAATTTTATTTTTCGAAAACGAAAGTCAAAACCAGAGAGAAAGAAGCAAGCGTCTCGCTGGGCCAACCAACCACCAGTCAATGTCAATGACAGATGTTGCCCAGCTTGAGCAACATGTTGCCGAGCAACATCATGCCGGAAATGTAGACCAACAGACTTAAGGCGATCAACGATCACATTGACTGATTGGCGGCCGTACGAGACGTCGATTTGAAGAACATGACGTTGGGGGCCTTTTTCGCTTCTAATTGCAACGCCCACACGCACCACGCACTGAGATTGAGCAGAGCGATTGCATAAGTGCGATTGTGCGGTCCAGATTGACTTTTCCAATTTGTTTTGTAAGTGTGTGCACAATGTAGACTGGGTGGACTGTGGAGCCGTTCTAAGAGCCAGAGCAGGAGGCTTTGCCGGGCATGCAAAATGGATTTGAGAGAGGCAGGCGGCAACAAGTGGACGATCAATCATGGAATGAAAATTTATGGCACTGGCGACAGGCTCCCCGCTACCAGGTTTTTCATCATTTTATTTCAGCTTATTAAGCAAGCAACGCAACGGACATCTATTAATAATACATATAAAAAAAGTTTTATAGTTTTGCCATATAAATTTAAGGCTTCCGCATTTTTCTGGGCGGCCTATAAATCACGCCTAGATCAAACAAACCAAATAAAAAGTTGTTTGCTATTATATCATAAGCCGATTTGTTTGTCATTAGTGTAAAAGTGACAGCTCTTACACATTAATTTAAACCATAAATCAAAATTATACTAAATATATTTAGACTAGTGTGGCAAGAGTGAAATTCTTGTTTAGCGACAGCTTAAAAGCTTACCATTAGAGTGGTATTTCCCCCATCTTTGATTTTTCTGGACTAGACAGAAATTTCGTAAGTCATAAAGAAAAATCTACAATTATAGTGGCAAGAATATCAATCAGATTAGGAACCCAGAAAAAGAACTTTCATTAAACGATGTGCGAGAAATGTGAATGACATCAATCATTCAAATTCTAATTATTCACATTTTATACGCTTTAGCAAAATAACTATTCAAATATCAACAAATACGTTTTTTCTAGAGCACAAATATATTGATCAGTGATCACTTCTTCAAAGATCTCTATAATAAATTGACATATATGGGGCGCACACACACTTAAAGAGTTTTGTAACTTGCTTTCGGTTTTGCTATAAGCCTGCCTTTGGGATTTCTAATGACGTAGCCTCTGCCGCAGAATACAGGCAAAGACTGCTGATGATTTAATTGTGGTGTGTTTTTTAACTATATTTCGTAACGTTAGATGGTTTGCGTGTCCCCTTGCAGAATATTGTGTCTTCCCAGCGGCGCAAAAGCCCATTACAAGTTCGATGTTATCTTAAATACTTTGAAGGCTGGCAGCCTTCAAGTATCGGTTACTACTCTGTATACATTTACATAAGCTTGGCCGTTTTCTTTGGCATACTGTGTTCAAAGCAGCATACTATGTAATCGGAAAAGTGGGCGTACGCGCGTCCACACACCAGGTGTATCGGATTGTAATGGGGATCAAAATTAAAAAAAGTAAAAAAAAAAATGGTGTATGAGAATAGGAAGGAATTGAACTCGGGACCCATAACAGAGAAACACATAGACGACGGCGCGTTAGCTCACTTGACTATTTGGCATATGGGAGAACTGGCGACAAAATCATAATTAAGCAGAATGTAAGCAGTGGCACTTTGCCGACCGAGGTGCCTTTTTTCAAAAGTCAATTGACACAAACATAACACAACTGTTATATATACACGAGCAACAATTCGACCCGAAGTTAAACTTCTCTACACACAACTGTGTATTCGAAACGTAGCGAGAAATTCCCATTACGTGGGCACCTACTGCGATGCATATTGTGGACCAGCCTCATTCACCTCTGCGCCGCTGGGTCTCTGTGTTTCATTATTGTGAAAACCCTTATCGTTACCGGATTATCGTTTTTCATCAATCGTTGCAATCTGGCCTATCTGTGTTATACAAAGGAATGCCAGCAAAACGTAGGGGTGGATGCTTGGGCCATCGAACGCAAGAACAGATTAACAATTACTTAAAATAAAAGAATTTACGCGTGTCAGAATATCGCACCTACGTTCTTCTCAATCACATAAGACACAATCTTCTCGAAGCCAATAACAACACTGCAGCAAATGTTAACAAATGTTAACACACGCAAACCCAAAACCCAAAACTTTTCTACACCTTTGTTAATTCAAAAAGGAAATCTTCAATTTTTCCTTCCTCTCTCTATTATAAAAACGACACTGCTACTAATCATGCGGACATTGCTCATTTGTTTGCAGACTTCTTCCAGTCCACATATAAGTCTGATACCAATAACTCGTTTTCATCTTATCCGTATGCACTCCCCCACACTTGTGGTATTTTAATGCCTGTCATTCAGGAATTCGACGTTTATCAATACTTAATGCTCGTTAAACCGTCTTTTTCGTCTGGGCCAGACAACATTCCTGGTTGTGTTTTAAAGTTTTGTGCTAGAGCTTTATGTAAGCCTTTAGCGAGTCTATTTCAAACGTCTCTCAATAAATCGTTTCTACCAACTATATGGAAGGAATCTTTTGTTATACCTCTCCATAAAAAAGGGAGTAAGGCCAACATCGAGAACTATCGAGGCATTGCAAAATTATGTGCGATCCCCAAGCTATTTGAGAAACTCATCACTACTCAGTTGCAACACTTTTGTAGCTCCATAATTTCTCCAACTCAACATGGTTTTATGAAGCGCCGTTCTACATCAACCAATCTCCTTGAGTTTAGCTCTATAATCTTATTTAATTCAACTCCATCAAAAGTAGTAAATGTCTTTTCTGGTGTCCCTCAGGGGAGTCATCTTGGCCCATTGCTTTTTGGTCTGTTTATAAATGACCTCCCCCAGGTAATCACCTCATCACACGTTTTGATGTATGCGGATGATGTAAAAATTTCTTTATCCTTGAATGGTACTGACTCACATAGTCTGTTACAGAATGATCTTGTCAGCCTTCAATCTTGGTGCCAAAATAATTTGCTTTACTTAAATCATTTAAAGTGCAAGCTCATGACATTTTACCGCAATAGACCTCATTTGTTTACCTACTCTTTAGGGCACAGCAATCTAGAACGCATCAATACTATGACTGACCTAGGTGTTCTATTCGACCATAAACTTTGCTTTAATGACCACATCGGCATAATTGTAAATAAAGCTAAGGGTGTTTTGGCTTTTATTAAACGCTGGTCAAAGGAATTTGACGATCCCTACATCACCAAACTTCTGTTTATCTCTCTGGTTCGACCGATCCTTGAATATTGCTCTTGCGTTTGGTCTCCTCAGTATGATAAGTATCAAGACCTTATGGAAAGTGTTCAAAAACAATTTCTTCTGTTTGCATTGCGCGGCCTAAACTGGGAGCCTCATCGCCCACTGCCATCCTATACTGACAGGCTACGGCTAATAAATCTGCCAACGTTAAAGAATCGGAGAACTTGCCATGGTGTCATATTTCTACATAAGTTGATCAATGGGGATATTGATTCATGTTACCTTCTCAGCCTGCTCCATTTCGTTGTGCCAACAAGAGTTACGCGGTCTTATCAACCTCTTGCACTTATCATGTGTAGGACCAATTTTGTAAAGCATGATCCTTTTCGCGTTTTATGTGCTAATTATAATATCTTGTACCATTTGTTGTCAACTGAATGTTCTCAGTATATTAATTCATGTAATATTATATAGTTTTTATCCTATCCACGCCCTTAAACCTGCCTTCTCCATCCACCTGATGTGAGCCGGGGCATATCAATAAAAAACTCCCCTATCTGGATGGTGAAGCAGGTTTAACACTATGTAACCCAGTTAATGTTGACAGACAATTGTTAACTATGTCTTTACAAATAAACAAATAAACGCAGAACAATTCACCGACAACTCCAACAAGTACATTGACCATTAACATCGTTCCTTCGTTTCGCATTCGAGTATGAGTCGAATATTAAATGTTAACACACGCAGAACATGAGTCAGAATCTGTCGATTACCATCTCTAAGGGTTGTACAAAAGCTCATTAAAAACGGTTTTAGTAAAAATCTAAAAATCTAAATCTAGCGCTTTCAAAGATACTCAAGAATAAAGGTTACTTCTAAAGGTGAAGTAATTGAAGTGCATTTTTTTTATGACACTTTCCATATTTGCTGTACTTTAGAGATAATTTCCTATCTTTTAAAAAGAAAACAACGAATCATATTTTATGATTTAACGTATAGTAAGTGTCTTTAAGCTGCCACGTGCAACGTTAACATAAACCTGCTCTGAATACAAACGTTATTGATCAAAAAACTCTGTGGATCGAATTACCTTACTAAAGGTCTAAAGAGTTTGCTTCTTAACGTGTCTCTCGTTCTCTCATCAATTACATATAATCATTAACAAAATCGAGCCTTTATTTAGGCGAACATCAAATAATGCAAATTTGCATCATGATAAATTGCAAAAAGTCTCAATCTCATGGTATGACACATGATGATCATGCCATTTTAATATTTCAATTATTCCACTTTACAAAAATAAATTGATGGATCAGCAGAAGGTGTGGTGTTTTATTCCAAAAACTCGCAGTAATAAAATTTCCAAAATCACTCAAGAGCTTTTTAAACGTTATGGACATTTGGTTACATTTAGTATTCGGTTAAAGCACTTAATTTTTCTGAGTTGCTGTAGAGTTCTGTAGGGGAATACCCCTTTTTGCCTTTTTTTGAAGGCTGGAATTTTATTTTATTTAATAGCACTTTTGCGGCATATGTATATACCTACTACAAATGCGTTACAAATACGTATTCAATTAATGATCATTGTGAGTTAATGAATAAACATTTGCATTTTTATTGACCCGTTCGCAAAATATTCTTAATAAACTCACTCTCAATTAAAGCAATATTTTATTGACCCATTAGCAAAGCGCGAGCGACAGCCGTAATCAAATTAGATTATTCAAACGAGATGCCAACTGTTGGACATTGAAAAAAAAGTAAGAGATAACCTCTTGACAACTTGGAATTGATATTACAAATGCCTCAAATATGACTAAGTGGAGAAGAAGAAGGTAAAATATGCAAAAACGATTTTCATTTCGGTTAGCACCTGGAATGTTTGCGCAAAATAAACAACAGAGAACGAGGAATGACTCTGGAGATGGAGACGAAGTTGACAGTCAGAAGTGCAGTGATTGAAAGCACGATATTAAATTCCATTCCTCTCAGCAAAAAAGGTCACCAGTCAGCGAATGGAACAGGACGGAGCCAGAACAGGCAAGGTAGTTGCATGACCATAACCATAAGCTTTTTATGCCGCTTGAGTGCATTGCATTTCCCCCCCACACCACCCACACCACAAGCTTCTCCTTTATGAAGCTTATTACAACAGCTTTTGGCCTTGGTCTACGGTTTACTTTGAGTGCAACTCAAGTGATAAGCTTCCAGTGGCAACTCATCGGATGCTCACATCAACCTTAATCAACCTGAAGTTGCTCTGGTCTCTCATAATAATAATCTTACATTTGATTGTGTGAGGGGAATTCCAGTTGGCAATTGACCTTGGGAATAGAGTAAAGTAGGAGGGCAAGGAACCTATGTACTTTCTAGTAAAGGTTTCAAGCTGATAATGTTATCTACGTTTTGTATAAGGCACTGGGCCCACTTTTTATTTCCGGACTATGACGATTAAACTCTCATCTTTTGCTTTATTGTGTTGCAAATTTTGATGAATAATTACATTTCGATCTGATTTAGTCATTATACCCTTGCAAAGGGTTATTATAATTTTGCCCAGAAGTTTGCAACGCTTAGAAATATTCATTTCCGACCCTATAAACTATATATATTCTTGATCAGGGCTACGAGCTGAGACGATTGAGCTTTCTCCGTCCGTCTGTCAGTCTGATTTTAAGCAAACTATTCTCTCAGTTTTAAAGCTATCGGGCAGAAACTTTGCACAGAGTCTTCTTTTTACTGCACACTGCTGATATGTTGGAACCGACCGGATCGGATGACTATATCTAATGGCTGCCATAGGAACTATCGGTCGAAAAGTGGGTCTTTGTGAGAAAAACTTTTTTGTTTTTAATGTTAACCTCCTCCACTTCAGCGATTATTAATATTATACGCTTTTACACAGATTTGGAAGTTTTGGTAAAAATCGAATGACTATATCTTATAGCTGTATAAGAACTATCGGTCCAAAAGTGGGTCTATGTGAAAAAAACGTTTTTGTTTTTAATGTTAACGTCCCCCACTTCGGCTATTACTAATATAAGACGCTTTTACACAGATTTTGAAGTTTTGGTCAAAATCGAATGACTATATCTTATAGCTGCCATAGGAACTATCGGTCGAAAAGTGGGTCCTTGTGAGAAAAACTTTTTTGTTTTTAATGTTAACCTCCCACTTCAGCGATTATTAATATTATACGCTTTTACACAGATTTGGAAGTTTTGGTTAAAATCGAATGACTATATCTTAAAGCTATCATAGGAACTATCGGTCGAAAAGTGGGTCTTTGTGAGATAAACTTTTTTGTTTTTAATGTTAACGTCCCCCACTTCGGCTATTACTAATATAAGACGCTTTTACACAGATTTTGAAGTTTTGGTCAAAATCGAATGACTATATCTTATAGCTGCCATAGGAACTATCGCTCGAAAAGTGGGTTTTTGTGAGAAAAACTTTTTTGTTTTTAAAGTTAACCTCCTCCACTTCAGCGATTATTAATATTATACGCTTTTACACAGATTTGGAAGTTTTGGTCAAAATCGGATGACTATATCTTAAAGCTATCATAGGAACTATCGGTCGAAAAGTGGGTTAAATTTAGAAAAAGTGTTGCAAGGGTATAAAAACTTCGTCAAAGACGAACTTAGCTTGGCCTTCTCGTTTTCATTTAATAAATCTTTTCCAATAATGTGTCACATTTCCGATTCATTGTGTTGTGATCAATTTAAATTATCCAACAAAGCTTGAAGCTTGGACAAACACTTACAACTTGTCAAGTCAATTAGGGCAATTAAATGGAGCCCGCCCATAACGGAAAGTTTAGCCTTTCATTGAAAGCAGCAGCTGTTGGTAGCTGGAAAGACTGGTTCTTCTTCTCTTCTTGGCGGCGTCGGCGAAGTTGGCCCAATTACAGGCCGGAAAGTGAAACTGAATGTGGAGGATCTCCATACAATTTACGAGTCCAGGCAACAGGCATTGTGTGCCAAATTGGCTTGTTAACCAAATTGGCTGCCGCAACACGTTTCATAATAACTGACTTCTGATGGACTCTCAGGGTGGGCCACATTACGGCTTAACGTGCACACTGAATGATGGCGCAATCAGAGCTTAAGATCATTAGCTTGGCATTGATCGTTGGTAGGTTCAAGGTGAGGCTTTTCTGATTCTAACAAGTTGCTGGGTAGCTCTGGCAACAGAATGTACAAATATGTATTTAAGCTTTGCGTCAGGACGTTACATCTTTTTATGACTGTGTGTGCCCACCCAGTTAACTTACCTGATCAAAGGCAGCGACATCCAAATGATTACCATTAAGATTGCCATACTGGGGCTGAGGCTGACGAGGCACACGTTTCTTTTGAACGGCATCGTGTGTCATCCACCTACTCCAATCTGCAGCTGTATTATCATCATCGTCGTAGCTATAATCATCATCTTCGTCATCATCATCATCATCGTATGAATCTTCATGATCTTCCAGCTCATTAGTTGTATTTAGCTCCAGTTGCCGCCTAAAGGCATTCTCCAGGGAACGAAAGTCTAATGAGTTTTTAGGTTCTGGTTGTTTCAGTTTTCCATGCAGTGCAGCAGCAGCCATGGCTAAGCCCAGCAAGGCACTGAGTAAGCCAAATAGTTTACTCATATTTAAAGTTTTTTAAAGACTTAAAATTGGAAATATTTTTGTGTGATTTTAGCTTGCACTTTTCATATTTTGATAGGATTTCACAATTTTCTGGAAATTGAAATAAATTACATTTTTGTTAAGGAAATATTAATTTATTGTATTTTTTAATTTTTAAAATTTCAGTTAAAAAATTTAATATTTTTTTTAAACTTAATTTATTATTTTAGCTTTATGTATTAAAATATAATTTTATTTGTTTATGCTGTCTGTCTCTATGTACTAAAACCTTCTAAACCTCTTCTTTTTAATCTTATTTTCATTATCTTTGTGCTTAACAAATTTGTGTTTGCATCAAGCTGTTTTATGACTTTTTATATATATAAAGTCTACATAAAATTTTACTTCAAATAATATTTGGCAAGTGTTTTTTTTTTGCTTCATTTTAATGGCACACGCCTCTTTCAGCTACGCGTAATCTACACAACATTTTTTTTTGGCAGCAACTGCCAAGAGACATAAACAAAAAAGAGGCGAAAAAGAAAATTGACCAATTCATTTTTTATTGCTGGCATTTGTTGGCTGTCTGCTTTTCAAACACCAAAAATAAGTGAAATGAATTTCAGCTGCTCAAAACTTTGATTTCTATGAATACCAATTGGAATCACGCTTCAAAATAAAATTCATATGTTTTATTGCTTTTCAACTACCAAAGCTTATAACTTGACTACAATTTGGAAAGGGTTCTAATAAGAAAATAAAAACTTTGCAGACTACATTATTGAAAAAGCGAAAGTAATGAACAATCGGCAAAGCCTTATGTCAGAAGCCTTTGGCAACCATGTTAGCTCCTAGGCGATATATAACAATGGGCAATAAAACCTTTAATTTGTCCTATGAAATCAAACTAATGCGATAACTTTTAAGCTAAGTTCACACAGGCAATTAGTTTGATAAATTTTTGAGGAGTATAAAAATAACTGTAGTGCAATATAAGAACAAATTTCATATTAATAATCTCTTAAGAAATGTAAGTAAAGATTTATATTGCACTCACTTAGCACTCACATTTATTAGGCTTATTCTCAGATCGATTTAAAATTATTTTCGTCAAAATGCTTTATTTGAAAGGAACACGTTTGAACAACCTTGCGCACTGAATTCTTTTTAACAACTGTCTAATTCATACTGTGACGAAAATTATTTATAGCATGGATCCAAAAATTTTAATGTTTGGAATTGTACTTAAAAAACGTATCGCTATACCATAAATATATATGGGCATTTCCGAAATACGATATGCCCGAAGTCAGCCACATATGGGCATTTCCATAGCTACGATCGTAACATTCGTATGACTTTATTATAAAGATAAACTAAAAAATATTTAATCAATTTTCCCTCATTTGGATTATTGGAAATGTTTAATATAAAATTCCCCCCATTTGGATTTTTGTATAGCATTTTATTAGAACTGTGGTTTTTATGTTGAAACTGGGAGTTGTCGACAGTAAGTCCCTAAGAAACTGAAAGGCTCTTTCTTTGGTTCACAAAAAAATCAAAAATGTCACATATTCACACTCAAAATAAAAAAAAAAATTTTATAAAATCGTCATGTTTTCCTCTTATTTTGTACAGTTTTTGATGTGAAACATCTTTTATTTTGGTACGAACGATTTTAGTAGGAGTAAAATTTGATTTCAGCGTCACGTGACGGGGACTAGAGTGTGACTAAACAATGAATGAAAAGTGACTCAACAGTGATTAAAGTGAGAATTATGAGTGACTAAAGAGTGAGTACACAGTAACCGAACAGTTACTTAAAAGTGACTGAACGGTGACAAGATAGTAACTATACAGTGACTTGCCAATGACTCGAAAATGACTAAGCAGTGACTTAACAGTGACTTGACAATGTCTAAATAATGACTAAGCAGTGACTAAATAGTGACTTGACAGTGACTTAACAGTGACTGAAAAGTGATTTAACAGTGACTTGACAATGACTAAATAGTGACTTAGCGGGGACTTAACAGTGACTATACAGTGACTAAGCAGTGACTTAACCGTGACTTGATAGTAACTTAACAGTGACATAGTGACTTGACAGAGACTAATCAGTGACAGTTTGTTGACAAAGACTTTACAGTTACTTAATATTGACTAATCTGTGACTAGAAAATGGCTAAACAGACCTTAAACCGCACTTAAATAGCTATTAAACATCATGTTTCACCTCAAAGCCTTGTGAGTGTTCAGAACACTCACACATATTTTTTAATTAACTTTTTTTACGAATTTGACTTAGCAATGCAGGGCAAAAACGTTGCTTAGACTTAAATAAACAAACGGTTAGGACATTTAAACTTCATTCGATTGGTTCTTTATATAGTTTTGGACGTAGAGCTTTCAGCAGATTTTGGTAGCAATCAGCTGAACAAGTCAAAAATTAAAATAAATTTTTATTGAATTAATAAATAGATACAAAAAATATTTATTTATTTTTTTTTTTTAATTTTTTACGGTTTTTATGGTTTTTCAGAAATTTACCTTTGTCAGGTGCACTTTGATGATATTTGGAAATGGAAAATTGTTTTTGGTTTGAAAAAATTAAAAAAAAAAAACAAATACTATTTGCCGAATATCAATTGATTGGGTTTCTTTATAAAAAAGCTCAAAACATCCTTTTACATCATTCGTGTGCTTAAAATTTTTACGAAGGGGCGGACATGTCTTCCAGAATGAACTAAAGAATGTTAATGGGAAATTATTTGGAAATAAAAAACAAAATACAAAAAATATGCTTTCATTCAAGTATTCCAAACGTGAAGCGGAGGTTTGAACGTTATTGCACCAGTTTAAATTTTAGGGTTGTCCAAAATATATCAAAATATCAATATATCGATAATATTTTTTAAAACTGATATATTTATATCGTGATTTTTTTTTTGACCAAATATCGAATATCGATTTTTTTTTGGGATATTTTATGATATTTCTGCGTTGGTAACTCTTTGATCTGGGTAGCGAGCGCAAGCGCATTTAAGAGGCAGAAAATGGACTCAAATTTGATAAAAGCAAACTAAAGCGACATAAAAAGAGCACAGCCAAGTGTAATTTGTTCGAAAAAGTATTTAAAGCAAGCGTTAGCACGACCAAATCTCCCGTGTGTTGATTTTATGCAAGCCCAAGAGTCGCAAAATAGCGGGCTGAAGTTATACTTTAGGTTGCCACAAACGTCATGGGAAAGTTATCCCTTAATATTCTAGAATTCGCATAAGGCGGCCATGACGGGACTATCCAGACTAGCCGTAAGGTGTCTTATTAACCCAGTGCCTTCGGAGCGACTTGCTTCTGCTATAAAATGTGCATATGCGTCAAAACGACGCGTCTTTTTAAAGACTTTTAAGGCCCTCTTCTGGTCTAGAAAATTTTTTTTCAAATTTTTGTTTTGTTTTTATTTTATAGCTTAGATATTCAAAAATATAATCCCAAATGAATTTTTAAAAATGCGAAATACCTTAGATTATATTGTTTTTACTTTAAACTTTAAACTCATTTATCTCGAAACAAAGTTTTTAGGACTGGTGCCCACATTTTCTCAAGTTCTACCGAACCGATTTTGATGATGTAGGGCTTTATGGACGCAGAATTAAAACGTGGCTACCGTCCCTACCTTAATTTTTGAGAAAGAAAAAATTTAACTATTTTTTTGTACACTGGACTGCAAAAAAAATGGTGAAAAATCGATTTTCGTTTTTAAAAGGCCGCACTTTTTTAAATTCAATTTTATTTTTACAATTCAGCTTCGGACGATAATGGCATTCATACTAACAAACTTCCCATCTTCCGTTTTGCATTCTGATAATTGTGAATCCCGGAAACGTGGGTACAATCGACACATCTTTTTTGGAAGAGCCTACTTTGGATCCCGAGAACTTTTTGAACAGCCCTTACATTCACAAATTTTTAGTTTTGTGTTTTTTATAATGAATTGTACAATCAAATACAAAAAACAGAATTACAAAATCTCTTCCCGATTTCTTTCCACGAATTTTTAAAAAAACATTTAAAATTTAGCCCTAATATTGGAACTAAAAGTATTTAATATGTATAATACATAGAAAACTAGAATCTCTTGAAAAATATTGTTATGTTTGCTCAATATAGACTATATCTTTTTATATTGGGGCAAAGTATTTCCTCTTTTTTGTATAAACAGGAAAAAAATTAAAATATCATTTATATCGATATATCGATGTTTTAAAAGTAATATATTTAATATCATTTGATATTTTTTCAAATCAGAGAATATCATCGATACGATATTTTAAAAATATTCGGCAACCCTATTAAATTTACTTTAAAACGTCATATATAAGGCTTAAAAAAATTTTTTCCCAGCCTGGTTGGACCATTTGGTAGCTTCAGAAAATTTTCTATTAGGGTCTTATAAACATCCTGTAAAACTTTCAAGCAGATCCGAAAATATGTTTAGTGAAATAAACAAAAACAACTTTATACATATATTCTCGACTCTCTTATATGAAAAAATTTTTCATCGACACTTGTATTTTTAGTAATTTCTAGATTTTCTTTTTTAAGTCGAAAAACATCAAAAAAGTTAAAAAATGTTCGGAATAAACAAAAAAAAATTTTTTCGAATAAATATTTTACTTGGAAATTTTGTTTTTTGACCATGTCGTGACGCACTTGGACCAAAATTTCTGGAGTGCTATTAAACCGAAAGCTAATCCATATTTGAAATCGAATTTTTTCGTCGAAAACAGATGTCGAAACTTTAAATGCGATTATTTCAGAACCAGTTTTTCCAAAATGGTTGCAAAAATTTAATGAGTATCTGTTGACCGATTTTCAAATTTTTAAATTACCCGTAATACCCACCATGTGAACTAGGATATTTTAGATAACGGAGCTGAGAAAACAAGTCGATTTTCGAAAGTTTGACTTTGAAAACCCATACCTCTGCTGTGTTTTGAACGGTCCAAAACTACATCAATTTTTAAGAAAACCACTTTTTAGTTTTACCTTCAGACAATCCGATCTCATGGCCCAATAATTTATATTTTCGCTTAACTTTGAACAGAACTATAACAATAGCCGCAAGAACAACAACAAAAAAATTTCTAAATTTAATTTAACCGATTACCTACCGAATGAAAGAACCCCGCTAGTTAATATCACTTGTAGTTTTTGTGTAATTTAATTTTTTTGAAACCTTTGACTAAAGGTTGAGATGGTCAAAAACCGCAGACAGATAGATGCCCATACTTTAAAATTTAAAATTTTTTATTTCTTTGATTGATTAACTGACTGAACCTAGCCTAAGTTACTTAATAATTTTTACATCGATTTTGAAAATTTTAGAGATTTGAACAATTTTATTTTAAATCAAATTTATGATCTTCACAAATGGTGTGAAGTACTTTATATTATTTAACACTTGAAATATTAGCACAAAATTTAGGTTTTTCACAATAACTATATTAATTTAAGCACGTTTTTCTTTAGGTTAATTTGTTTAATTTACTTGTATATTCTTATCTGCACTTTGTTTAATTAAGACACTTTGTAGCTTGTTGTTATATACTTGATTTTGATAAGCCCCAGTATAGGTTTATTTTTCGATTTCAGATATTTCGATTATTTTGTAAAATTTTGTAAATTTGACTCACGCTTAATTTCACAATATTATTTTAATAATTATTTTTTAATAAGCGTACGTTTTTTATTGTGCGGGACAAACGAGCTGCGAGCTGAAGAAAACGGGGCGATGTGCACGCGACGAATGCTGCTGTGAGTCTGTGGGAAATAGGAGCCGGAGCAACTGCCAACCGGCGACAGCAACAAAAAGCTCTCGGCAAATCGGCCGGCTGAGCAGCAAACGATCGTCTGGGTGTGCGTGAGAGGCAGCAAGTAAACGCAAGCATGCTTGTGCCATTTGCTTCAGCAGGAGTAGGATCCCTCCCTCTCTCTCTCTCTCTCTCTCTGTCTTCTGTGTGCGTGAATCATAACAGTAGGCCCAGAATCAAATGCAAATTTCCATACTCAAATGCAACTGCAAATGACTCATGCTTACCCAAAAAAAAAAAAAATTTCAAGTGTCATCGATATACCCCCACAGTCATCATGGAACTGGAACTGACATCACCTAAAACCTAATAAAAGTGCACGCAGTGTGCGAGGTCTTTATCTTAAGGCGACAATTAAAGTGATTTATTTAAGACTACACGATTTGCTATGCAAATATAAGACCAAGTCGAAGGCAGCGTCTCTTGGAAGACTTGGCTCTATCTGATTAGCGTGTAGAAAGGCAAAAAGAAGAAAAAGAACAGAAGAAATAAGTAGTTCATGTTTGACATGTGTTTATGGTGGCAGAAGCCAGCACATATCTACGATAACAAATTGCTTTTCCTGTTTAACTCATCAAATGTTTCCATTGATGATACTCATCCCATAAAATCAATTCAAATTCAATGAAACGAGAAATATGTTCACAGAGTTAAAATACTTCAAACCATTGAAAAGATGGCTTTTTATTTGGGACCTGCTGATGAAATATGGCCTATAGTGTAATAGCTTGATTTTTGTTTCATTTTCCTTCAAAAAGTCTCGCTTTAAGAAATTTGATTGTGACTAATTTCCTTATTTGGTAATTGAAAAATAATTGTCTCCATAGACTGCGAACTATGAAAAAGGTGGATTTATCAAAATATTTTTAGTGGTGAAGGGTTTTGTGGTGGAAAAATAAAAAACAGTTTTAACGAGCCTACAAATCATAGAAAGGCCCTCTGATGTTAAGTGTCGGCGGGAAACATAAAAAAATGGCAGATTGTGAAGGGCTGCAATTATGAAATAATTTCGAATCCAAAAGGTTTACCCAATTTATGTGTGAGATAAAACTGCTTTAATATCATTGACTGTTGCCAGATTCTATACATCGTTCGGCGCCAAGACCATAACTATATGAAGTTATTTAAGAAATTTTTATATATTGTTGCCAAATGAAATAAAAAGTTCATATTCTTAAAAAGTTTATTTTAATTGCGTTGTCCGGCTCAAAGGACCAGAATTTGTTTTCAAAATTTTTGATTGAAATGAAAAGCATTCAACTAAATCTTAGTTACTCTAAATAATAAAATATATAAGATGAGTTCAAAGAAATTGCAATCTGGTGGAAATCCGTTCCTGTTTTAGATTCCGATCAATTCATGTGGAATCGGAATTATTTAAGCTAAATTCTTTGGCTTTTAACTTCAAAATATCATTTATCTTCTTTCGATCCTCTTGACGCCAAAAAGATTCGCCCGAATTCTTTACTTGTCTCTTAGAAATCCCAGCTCTTACCAATTCCATTGACATTTATATTTTGTTTAACAATTCTAGAGCAACAAATTAGGGAAAACTTCATGAATTTTGCTTCGAGTTGGTCCCGACTAATAATATCTAATATTATATATGTGAAATTTTGCACTTTTGTTATCAATCACGAAGAAATAACTAAAGATACGTGCACTCAAAAAAATTGACCGGGATAGTTCTAAATCGATCGGTATAGAATTTATGCCGTTTTGTACTTGAAATGCATGTACTTAAATAAAGTATGAAACATACTAAAATAGAAAAACGACTGTTAAAATAATTCAAATGAGAACAAACGTTCTTGAATCAAGTACATTTCGTACTTACAATTAGCCTTAAAATTTAAGAAAAGATCGTACTTAGTTCAAGTACAAAATTTCTTGGATTAAGTACAAAATAGTCTAACTATGCAAGCTCCAAAAAGTGTGCTACGAAAACTGCGAATTATTTTAAGTTGAATCTGTTTTTGAAATTTCCTCCTGGTTCTAACACTTTAGTAATGCAGTGTGGGTAGATTTCCGACGTACAGTATAAACATCTTGGTCCTTGGTTAATTCATTTCCTTTGGATTTTGATATTATAGGCTTAGACCAAGAACATTTTGTACTTAGTTTTTGAAGTATTATTTTGCTTCAAAAATGCATTGGGGTTGACTTTTGAATTAATAAACTTCGACAAAGAACCTCTTTGCACTTATTTTGAGAGTAAATCGGGTTGTACTTAAGACCAAGGTGAATTTACTACAAGGTGACGTATTCCGTTGTTGGGACGGGTCTTAATTCTCGGCTCTCTGAAATAGATGACAGTTGCTTTGGGAGGCAGATGCTAGGCATCGTAAGGCCCCTCGAGAGATAACAGCTGTGGGGAATACGTCACCTTGTAAGTAAATTCACCTTGCTTAAGACCATAACCAATTAATAATATGACCAAAATGATATAATAATAGCTCGAAATGTACTTAAAATATCCCGAAACAGTCTTCAAACAAGTATTTTGGGATTAAAAAATTGGAGTTGAATCAAGTATTTTCGTACTTACCGTACTATTGACACCTTTCGTACTTGATTCAAGTACAAAGTTTTTGGTTTTTTTTCTGAGTGTGGATAAGATTTGGCACACGCATAATTGATTAACTAAAATAGGATAGTTTTTATTTAATTGATCAAAATAAAAAAAGACCGCAAAATTTGCAAAATTACTACATATTAAAGTATATATTAGTATATAGAAACCGTATATCCGACGGTCAAAAAAATCGCAAAATTTTTCATTTGGGCTTAGAATATTATTCAATATAATATAGACTGTTAAATATTTTCATTTGAGTATTTACGAATCCTCAGGTGTTAGTAAATAAGAGTCGTACTTTGATCAGTCCAAAATAATGCTGTTTGCCATTTTTCACATATAACCTAAGATTGTTATGATGATTTGATGGATGGCAACATAGACGGGTAAATACGGGTGTAGATCAAACAGTTCAAAATATGGTAAAATTTTGAAATTTTTTGTATGACCAATAATTATTATGCTAAATTGATAGACGGCAATAGAGAAAGTGTTGACCTAACTGCCCACAAAGTGCCAAAATTGATAATAACAAAATACGCATTACAAAAAATGTGGAAAACATTCCTTAAGATTATAAAATCTGGAAATTTGCAAATATTTATAATAAATCTTTATAATGCAAGGAAGATTTTGCAGCTTACAATATTTGTCTCAATATCAACATAAAACACGTTGTCTCAAAACTAAACTGAAACAAAAATCATTTGTGTTTTTTATTAATTGTATTAATATGGGCTTAGAGAGTATCAAATTGATATTATGGGTTTTTAATTGATACTAAAACATTTGATACGCAAAAGTATTAATTTGAAACTAAATCATTTGTCAACGAATGTTAGTTCAAAAAGCCGTGCTAATGTAAGTCGAAGCGCGCCGAATGACGACACTTTCCCAGAGGATGTGCTAAAGATAAATTAATGGATTTCTGTATGGACACAAACTTCTACAGGACGTAGACCACGCCACCATGCAACGCTGTGGCTGTTTCTGCGCTTTGCAAGATGACGCCCAAAGCAAGAGGTTCGAAACGAAGACGGCTGCAGTAGTGGCGTTTTTCACTCAATGTTTTCTGCAAATGTGTAAAAATTTGCAACAACTTTCGCGTGGACATGGAGCATGCAGAGCGAAAAAGCAATATTTCCCTCGAAATATCCTTTTATTACTTTTGAAAATATGAATTTGATACTTGGAGAGAATTTAATACTCAATAGATTCAAATTGATGACTAAATATTGTCATTTTGAGGGAAAAGAGGGAACTTTTTAACGAACTCACACTTCAAAATGTGTCAGAAATTGTCAACGACAGATCAACTCAGATAAGACCACATATGCAAATTTCTTGATGTGGGCTGATCAAGGGGGTTAGGTAGCGGAGCCACATATTTGCGCTTGGCGTTGTCTGCTAAAGAAAGACCATAAAACCCATTAAAGATTATTGGCCTGGTGCGAAGTCAACAACGCCCACTCGTACGCCCATTTTGTTTTTATTAAAAAGGGGATACCCCACATTCAGCATCAATGTTGCGCAACAATGTGTTCAGAAGAAGAAAACAGAAGGAAAACGAAGTTCAGATGCACTCTAAAGTGCTTCGATTCACGAAGTCTACAGTACGACACTCCCCATACTTCCCCCATGAAGTGTTTCTTTTTTGCTCAATTTCGCTCTTAGCCCTTTAAAATGTGTCTTTCTTCATAATTTGTTAGGTCGAGGCATCATATTTTGTCCGGGCTCAGACAGAGTTAGTGACTGATTGACGGTAGCGTTGAAAGCGCTGGTCCATCAACACTCCAGAACTCTAGAAATGAAATGCATACATAACTCGTACTCGTACGTATGCAGATCGTCGTCTTGTGGCTCACGGCCACTTGACAGAGATCATTAATAAGATTTATGCGCTATTAGCAAAACCAGCCAGAGGCCATAAATAAGACAAGAACGTGAAGCCATGGAGCCCCCAAGCCCGTTGACAGAAGTGCGCCTGACTTTGGTCAGACATCTGGAGTTCTGGGGAAACTGCGGAAAGACATCTTAGCCCCGGTTTGTGGAGGCAAGTCGATAAGCTTATTTGTAATTAGACTTTAACTAAGACTTTAATGGCGTCAACGATGATGGCAAGTTTTGTTCTACATGTGTCATTTCTTAACTGGAAACTGTAAAGCAAAATTTTTTGTCATTTCTAATTACAAATACGGGTACAAAGCTACAAATTATTTATTTATTAGTATTGGAGATACATGGAATAACATAATTGGCAAGCAAATTATTAGTACAAAAAATAGGGCAATACAAATGGGTGTATAAATGTTCTATGAAAAACACTTAAGCTACTGTGTTGGCAAAATATTAATAAACAAGAATTAAGAACCAGTTTTTAATGAATTTGCTTAATTACATAAAATATTCATATTTAATTGATTTTGATCACAGAAAATGGGCTTAATTGAATTTAATTTCTTGTTTGGCTGATATCACTAGTTTACAGCCAAAAAGACCCATTTCTACTGAAAATTTTTTTTAGTGTAGTTTGGAATGGTGATCTCAAAAATCAATTTCAAAAAATTTTTCATGGCTCCGTTTTTGAAATATAATTTTTTTTTTATTTTTTGGTAGGGGCACTTACATTTTAAGCCATATCTCACTTTATAATTGTCAGATAGAGTCAAGCAAGATAAGAATCGAAAGGTTATTTCGCTGCCAGTAATCGAGTAGAACATTGTTTTTAAATCGGTTTATTAGTTGAACTACAATATCCAAAAATATTTCGAAAAAATCGATTTTTTGATCGAAAATTCATTTTTGGTCGCCTGGAAAAAAATATAAAAAAATCCAAAAAAAATATTTTTATTTTTCTACATAAGAACCGCACTTCTACGAAGAAAAACAGATATCGATCATCAAAATCTGTGAACAAACACAGGAGCTGTAAGCAATTTAGTCCAAAAAAATGTGATATTTTCCTGAATATTTTAAAATAAATTTTCGTTTGCTTCGACTTTTGTTCCGTTTTTAATTTTTATTTTTGTGCTGGCTTTTCGTTCACTTCATAATTTGACCAAAAAAACGAAAAAAAAGTACAATGTTAATTTTTGAAAACACACAATATATTCAAATTTGACTGTTAGTTCCTCTACTCAATTTGATCCATCTATGGTACGTGTTACACGATTTTCCTCACCAATACCTTATTTTCTTCGTAAAAGTGCGATTCTTAAGTAGAAAAAATAAAAATAATTTTTTTGTATTTATTTATTTTTTTTCTAGTCGTTTAAAAATTAAATTTCTTGGATTTTCGAGCAAAAAATCGATTTTTTGAAATATTCTTGGTTGTTGAATTCAAACCACTGAACCGATTTCAAAACAATGCTCCACGCAATTATTGGCAGCTCCATTACCTTTCGATTTATTTCTTACTTGACTCTATCTGACAATTATGAACTGAGATATGGCTTAAAATGTAAGAGTACCTACCAAAAAAATTTAAAAAATTAATATTTCAAAAACGGAGCCATGAAAAAATTTTTGAAATCGATTTTTTAGATCACCATTCCAAACTATACTAAGAAAATTTTTCAGCTGAAATGGGTCATTTTTTTTTTTTTTTTTTTATAAACTAGTGTATTTAATAGAGTTTAAGACTAGGAATTACTGGAGACGAAATGCCAAATGAACAGAGCAAAAAATCTAAAAAAACTGCTTCATTTTGTCAAAGAAACAATCAAATAAATAAGATAACAATCAAAAAACATTTACTATACTTGCACAATTCAATTGACAGATTGCAACGCAGCCGTTGGTAAATTTTAGGCTACTTTTGGAAAATTTGCCACTTTTTCTTATGACCTTAGAATATTATGAATATTTGATGGATGGCAATGTAGACGGATATGTACGAGGTGTGGATCAAACTATTAAGAGAATCGCGAAATTTGCAAATTTTTGATATGACCAAAGATTATTGTGACCTATTTATAATCTCATTTATTCAGTAAATGTACTAAGCTCAAATTTCTAATACAGAATTTCTACATTCATGTTCGCCTATTTTAGAGTTTAACACTATAATTTTTAAATAAAAGGTATGAAAATACTTTATTCACAAAAGATTCGCAACGTAAACAACGTACATACCATTGGTCATACTCAAATAGTATCACTCTAAGGGTCGATTTCTTTCATTTGCTAATTAAATGCTTCATGTATGCCAACTAAACTTGAAATTTAGTCTTTTATGTGACAGAGAGATGTGAAATCGGCCCTATAAATATAAAGCTTGGAAATATATGATAACGGATTGTAAAAATTATAAGCCGAACCATTTAAAGTTTTAACAGAAAGGCCTTTCAGGCCAAGAATAATTCACAGCATTACAATTTGTTCGATAATCAAGCAGCAAGTTTTTTTAAATAAAATAAATTAAAAAACATGTTTATTGTATAAACACTTAATCGAAAATTTTACTAGAAAAGTATAAACCAAAATTAACACATATATTTGTTTCGGTTACGGTACTGATAACCGGTTAAGCGAATAAAGGTTATACGGTTACGGTTATAAAACAAGTAAGAAAGTCGGTCAAGCCCGACTAAAGCATACTCTGTACCTGGAGTAGAAGCTGAATGCAATGCTGGAGCTGCGCTCATCTCTAAGTCTCTCTCTCTTTCTCTCACTCTCACTCTCTCTCTTTAAGATTGTGCGGTGTTAGTTGTAATTGGGTGGGAGGGGGTTGGGGGAGGCTGATGTACTTTTTTGCTCATAACTTGAGAACCGCTCATCATACTTTTGTACAAACTTAATATACTCTATGTACCTTCGGTACAGAGTATAAAAATGTTATTTTCGGTTACGGTTACTATTTCGGTTTCAAATTTTAAAGTGTTTTTAGCGGTAAAGGGTTACGGTTTCTGTTACGGTTTTAATCTCTGGTTTAGATTATCATGATGATTTAATAGTTAGCGATAAAAGACGAGTAAATAGGTCAATCGGTTTATAGAAATTTTAGCATTTGCGATCTGTACTTATAATTCTCAAGGCCTTACTGATTGACATAACTTCGGATATATATTATTCCGAGCGCCTAGAAAATTTGGTTGGGTCCTTTAGAACAGGATGGGAAACCTTTTTACATTTTGTACAGGCCACTCTACTTACCATGCAAAATTTTTATATAATTTTACCAGCTGTGAACTTAAAACTGTCTACAAGAAAAAACAACACAATTGCTACAATTTCTTAAAATCTCGGGTAAATAGAACGTGTAGTTTAATATAAAAATTTTTATTTGGTTTTTGTTTTTTGGTAATGAGGGGGGGTTTTATTTGTATTTTTGGGTTAATTGAAACGTGTGGAAATTTTTTTATATGAGTTCTGATTTTCATACAGTCGGTTTGACTGGCGGGCAAATAGACGGGAAACGGATTAGTAAAGAGACGGGTAAATAGGAGGTGTAGATCAAACGGTCCAAAAAATTGCGAAATTTTAAAAAGAGGTTTGGTTTTTTAAAAAAAAAAAGGTGGGGGTTTAGAGAGGAAGTAAATATAGGAAGGTTTGTAAAAATTGGGTTGGGGAAAGAAAAAATCGCGAAATTTGCACAATTTTTGATTGATATCCTGAAGATTTGATAGGTGGCAATGGTAATACATTTAAATAAAAAAAATGGAACCAAGGGGTGTGCACTCACGAGTCTTTGATGTGAAACATGATGATAAGTTTAATAGCTTATTTTCAAATCACAAGCTCTGTCAATAGTATATAATTCAGCAAGGACACTCTTTCGAAAGAAGACAAATAACGGGGAGTAGAAATACTAAAAACAGAATCACCTGCTGCAGAGTTCTTTAATTTTTTCAGGAAGTTTAATGCGCTGATCGAAATATAAATGATGATGTTTCACCCCCCAAGATACCACCAGATCCGACCCTGATCCCTTCCAGATCCCACCCAGATCTTTTCCAGATCCCACCCAGATTCCATCCAGATCTCGCCCAGATCCACATCCCACCCAGATACCACCCGGATCTCACCCAGATCCCGCCCACATTCCACCCAGATCCTACCCAGATCTCACCCCGATCCTACCCAGATACAACCCAGATCCCACCCAGATCTCGCCCAGATCCCTAACAGATACCACCCAGATCCCATCTAGATTCCACCCAGATCCCACCCAGATCTCAACCAGATCCCTTCCAGATTCCATCCATATCCCACCCAGATCCCTTCCAGATCCCACCCAGATCTTGCCCAGATCCGTTCCAGATCCCACCCACATCTCATTCAGATCCCATCCTGATCCATCCCAGATCCCACCCAGAACTCAGCCAGATCTCGCCCAGCTCCCACCCAGATCCTCATCCAAATCCCACACAGATCCCACCCAGAAACCACCCAGATCTTACCCCCATTCTCACCCAGATCCCGTCCATAACCCTCCCAGATCCCACCCAGATCTTAGCCAGATCTCGCCCAGCTCCCACCCAGATCCTCATCCAGATCCCACACAGATCCCACCCAGAAACCACCCAGATATTACCCCCATTCCCACCCAAAACCCACCCAGTACTCTGCCAGATCTCGCCCAGCTCCCACCCAGATCCTCATCTAGATCCCACACAGATCCAACCCATATCGCTCCTAGATCCCTCCCAGATCGCGCCCAGATAAGATTCCACCCAAATCTCTCCCACATACCAGAAGATCGCACCAAGATCATACCCAGATCTTTTTCAGAACCCACCCAGTTGCCCCTCTTCAGCATCTTTCCTACCTATTCACTTCCCCCCTCGGCCCATCCTCTTGTGTGTTTGTTTGCTGCACAAATCAAAACAACACAAAAAATGATTGACGTCAGCGTCACGCGACGCAGAAACCAAATTTTACTTCTACTAAAATGGTTTGATGCTGCTCTCAGTGCCCTGTCTTTTCAGTACTTAGTAGCACTCACTCTCCCTCTCGCGTTTACAGCAAAAGTTGTGGGAGTACGCTCTCTCGTTGTTGTTGTGGTAGTTTTCTCTGTTTTGATTTTTTTGGCTGCGCCAAACTCAAAGAACTGTAAATGAAATGTTGGGAGTGGGTGTGTGATCTTAAACTCTTCTCTGCATCTCTCTCCGCCCCCCCTCATCAATCACCCCTCTGCTATCACTCTACCACCCGTCTTGTGTGGGTGTGCCGAGCCACTGCATAAAGCAAACACAGCAACAATGGTTGGCTTCGGTCTCACGTGACGCTCAAATCAATTTTTACTCCAACCATCTTGCGTGTGTGTGCGTGTGCCGAGCCACTGCACAAAGCAAAGACAGCAACATAATATGGTTGGCGTCAGAGTCACGTGACGCACAAATCAAATTTTACTCCTACTAAAATCGTCCGTCAGCGTCACGTGACACTGAAATCAAATTTTACTCCTACTAAAATCGTCCGTACCGAAATTAAAGATGTTTCACATCAATAAGATCTTAACCAAAAAATACAAGATGTTGTTTGCTTGATAATGAGAAACAGTCCTGAATGATTCTGATTAGGAAAGTTTAACAGCACTCCCCATTTATTTCCTCCTTTTAAGGATCAGAAACACAAAAGAAAACGCAAACAAAAAAATCCAAATCTTTACAAACATAAAACAAATTAACACTTGCGCTGTTGGCCAAAAATAAAGCAATTCATTTAAATGAATTGCCCACGCAATATACAAAAACCGCAAAAGAGAATACAGAAAATATTATACTAAAAAGACAGCGCTGACAACTTGCTCCTCCTCTTGCTCTGCTCCCACTTCATCATATGCCTTGCTGCACAGTTGGCAACTTGTTACGCATAGCCAGCACACCCTTCCCCAATCACAGCTAGCCAGAGCCAGCCCAGCATATGTATGTCTGTCCGTCTGTCTGTTTGTACTTGTATATATCATCATTAAGTTTTTGTACCCGCTGTGGTCGTCATCGTTTTGCTTTTGTCGCCATTCTGTCTCGATTTCTGCAACTATTTATATGCCAACATTTTTTCTTGGCACAGTTTCGTACAGCTGGCTAGCTGGCTATTTTCCTACCTCTGGCAATTTGTCTTGCCACAGCCAAAAATGTTGGCTTATCGTGACCAATGTGGCCTATAAATTTCACCCTCTTAAGCAGGAGCCTTGATAATTTGTTTATTGTTTGCACAGGGATTGAGTTATACCATTTGGGATGGGTCGTAGAGAGAGAAAACTGCAAATCATAAAGACACAGATCTTTGTCACTTACACAGTTTGAGGGTAAACAAACAAACAAACATGCAAACCAATGCAGGTCACCCGTCCCAGACACTTTTCCACTTTCACTAATTGTCTATTCTGTAGCTGAATCGGAAAAACAACAACAACAAAGCACAACAAAACCGCAGACAGCAAATGGTGAACGTGCCCGGGGCGGCAACAAGTCAGTGGGGAAAGAGACAGAAATGATTGCGCACAAGTTCTTTCCATTGGAAATTAATTTTTTCAAGTTAAGCTCCAAAATGATCAATAAATTGATCTTATCAACATCAATTTACTCAACTTCATTCTGAGCCAAGATCATTGAAGTAATCATATAGATTCGAAAATTGAGTTGAAGAAATGTTAAATTGGAAGGGCTGTTTTCCACGGGAATGAATAGATTCAAGTTGTTGTTTCCATTAGCAGATGTAGCTATTTGTGTTGATTTCATCTTATTAGCTTTGGCTTTTGATGGCATTGCCCTCAAATTACATGTAACTTTTCAGTTGAACTTCTCACCCTCGTCGTCATCATTCTTTAGTTTGTCTGAGTACTGAGTCAGTAGTGAAATTCGCTCGTCAGAGCCCAGGATCTGAACTCAAATACTCACACAGAGCCGACGTCATTCCTTGTGAATACGCGAAAAAGAATATGAGTATTATTCCAATAATATTCTTTAAAAAGTATGAGTACAGTGTTTTTTTGCCTTATGTAGAGGCTCTGACTAGCAGAAAAAATAGTTTGTAGTTTTTCCGAAACCGACCCGTCGAAATGTCAGCATCAAAAGCTCGACAAAATCATCGATAGCCTCGCGGGAGCAACGGAAGCTACCTCACTAACCCGGAGGGGGCTTAGAGCTGTTTGGCCGTGGGCTGTGGAGGCTACGAAGGTTTGGGCTTGGGATTGGGTAAATCGCATACAAGATGTACCAACGGGAGAAGCTTACCATAAAAAGTCTCTGCCACAAGTGATGCAGCTGCCGGTATCAAAATGCTTTTTACGGTCCTAAAAATTTTGCAAAAATTGCAAAGATTCAAATATGAGTTTAGATCAGAGATTAAAACCGTAACCGAAACCGTTACCCCTAAATGCTAAAAACACTTTAAAATTTGTAACCGAAACCCTAACCATAACTGAAAAGAATTTTGTTCTTATAACCGTAACCGTATAACCTTTATGTACATAACCGGTTATCAGTACCGAAACAGAATCAAATATATGGGTTAATTTGGGTTTTCCTCAACTAGTAAAAATTTCGATAAACGTTAATTCTGTGACAATAAGGAATAAGAGCACAAGTGTGTTTTCCAATTTTACAGGAATGCAATAATTAACTTTAAGTGAATAAGTAAAAAAAGCGAATATTTTCTACAGATTTAAACCGTGACTACTATAAGTAATTAAGTCTTTTTGAATAAATTAAGGTTTTATTTTAACATTTTGACGTCCTACAGACAACTTATGTATATTTCTTCAGACTTATGTTGTTTTGATTTCTCATTTATCATTTGTAACCACTTATCCGATTGGCGTGAAATTTTGGCACAATATAGAATTGATACTGAGAAAGCCTTTGGTATAGAAAATATCAAATTTAACATAACTCGAGTTGTGCTGTTATTCTTTATTGCCACAGAATTTATTTGATGTATGCACATTGAACATTTGACGTACATACAATGCGCTGCACTGTTGCTGACGGGCTCAAAGAAAAGTGAGCGAACAAGAAAGAGTGAGTGTGGCTAACCAATATCTTTACCCATATGTGATATTAAACTGGATGCTGGCTAGTTTAGCCGATCCAAAAATGCACGACTTTGGCTCAAATTTGGCAGCAGCTAATTCTGATTTTTTTCTGTTACCTAAAGTGTAGGATGACATTTGCGAAATATTTACGATTTTAGCAGCTAAGTTTTAGTGATTTTTATTCTATCTGGATTCAATGTTGTTTTAAAAACTGCATAATCAAATAATGGATAACAATAATTTAATTCCATTATCCATGTTTGGAAATTTGCCACAATTCTAATTAACTATAATCTGACATCTTCATTAAAAATATCCTTTTAACACAAAAAAGATGGCTTAGCAAGGTAGACAAATTGAACGGTAGGAAAAAAATTTAACAATATATCCAGATCTTTTTGAATTATCAAAAGTTGTATTAGCAGTACCACCCGCACAAGTAAGTGTGAAGCGTTTGTTTTCAGGAGTAGAGTTTATAACACTGTGATAGTTTTTTTCAAAAAAAAAAAGACAAGACCAAACTCGACGGTTTCCCCCTATTTCGGGTCCTACGAATCGAACTGCATCATTACTTTTTTGAGTTACAATCATGGTTTCATACAAAATTTTTTGTTGAAGTTTTTTATTGTATGGCAGCTACAAGAAGTAGTTATCGGTTCCGACATATTAGCAGCGTGCAGGGAAAAGAAGACTCTGTGCAAAATTTCAGCTCGATTGCTTCAAAACTGAGGGTGTCCTTATAGCCAAAATGTCGAAAAAAGTGAAACTTAACATTAACATTTTATATAACATTTAACACTTTAAACACTTTAACATTTTTATACACTTGAAAAGTGTATTATAATCAGGGACCGTAACGATTATAATTTTTTGTTAAAAAAATTAAGAAATAATGATTATTTTTTGATATTTATCATAAAAATTATTTTTAATTATTAAAATTAATTTAAATAATAAAAATTAAAAATAATTATTAAATTTCAATTTTTTTTATAAAAATTAAACCATAACTCTTATTTTAAAATAAAAATTTTATTTTTTAAAATAAAAATTGAAAATAAGAGTTATTTGTCAACTTTTATAATATAAATTGAAAATAAGAGTTATTTGGCAATTTTTATTATAAAAATTGAAAATAAAAATTGAATTCAAATATCTTTTGAACCGAGGAAGCCAGACCTTATATCAGCCTATATATATGATCTACACATTAATACCTTTCAATTGATATATAATATGTATGTACAAGTGCATGCACATATGGGTCATTCTTTTACAATCCGAACGCCTGCGTCGAGTCAACATTAAATATTAAAAAAAATTTGTTAAAATGCATCTTGCAATAATATTTGTTGTTGTTGCAAAAACAGAAGAAATTTTGTTTTTTTATACACTTGAAAAGTGTATTATAATTTTGCCCAGAAGTTTGAAACGCATAGAAGGAATCATCTCCGACCACATAAAGTATATATATTATTGATCAGCGTGACGAGCTGAGTCGATTAAGCTTTGTCCGCCCGTCTGTCCGTCCGTCCGTCCGTCTGTTTCTACGCGAACTAGTCCCTCAGTTTTGAAGCAATCGAGCTGAAATTTTGCACAGAGTCTTCTTTTCTCTGCACGCTGCTAATATGTCGGAACCGACCGGATCGGATAACTACTTCTTGTAGCTGCCATATAATGAAAAACTTCAACAAAAAATGTTGTATGAAACCATGATTGTAACTCAAAAAAGTAATGATGCAGTTCGATTCGTAGGACCGTCGAGTTTGGTCTTGTCTTTTTTTTTTGACTATCACAGTGTAATCAATCCTCGCTGGGGTCGCCTGGACTATCAAATTGTGAATTCTTTTATGCTATTTGGATCTAATTATAATCTCGATTAAGATGTCATTTCTCAGAATAAACATTAGTTTTATGAAGGTACATAACGCCAAATAATATAAGCGTTGACCAATTAATTAATCTTAAAATGATACTTTTGTGAAATGGTTTCCTATTTTTTGATTAAAACTAATAATTCTAAACATTAAAAATACTTCAATATTAGCTATTTGAGCTTAGTACTGAATAAATGCGGCGTAATTAATTTAAAAAAATCTACAGTTTTAAGGAACACAATCACTCAAAGCTCAAAGCAAAAAATTGAAAAACAAAAATTCTTGCTCAATTTGTTTCACTTTCAACTTTTGATATGGAATTTTCAAAGAACTTTTCCCTCCATCACTTTTCCATCGTTACCAAAAAGAACTAAAAACTTTGCTCCATCATTGAGATTTGCATTTCTAGCTCCCCCGACAATCATTTCCTTTAAAAGAGAGCCACAAAAGTTCTTGTCTGGCAGCAGCCAAAAAATTCGCATAAACTAGATTCTTGGCGACATATATATTATGTGGGTGTGGGTGCGTGTGCGTGTGGCAAATGCATAAAACATAAAACAAACTGTGCTAATGTTTTATTTTCTTGGAGGTTTTTTTATGACAATTCTTATTGGCGACAGTCTGGCAACAAGTGTGTTTATTTTTGGCCAATAAGTCCAAAAACGGTGGCGGAAATTGGGTCACTTGAGACCAGGCAACTCTCTTCTCCGTTTCTCCAAGTTCAAAGTTCTCCAGCGACTACAAACACAGAAAAACAATAGACAGACAAATAGACAAATGCTGTGGCAAACTTAAAAGACAAAAGCGCGATCCCATCAAAGACGCGCCCTTGTCGCGGTCTCTGACTTCGTCGTCGTCGTCTTCTGTCTCTTTAGGCGATCTTGTAGTTTTGTAGTTCGTAGACTTGTATCTTGCATCTTGACTTTGGCATCTGGCAACTGCATTTCTGTCTTGCACAATGCTGGACTGTTGTTGTTGTTGTTGCGGTTGTCGCTGGTGTTATTGTTTGTTAAACAAGCCCGAAGGGGAGCTCAGTTCCACATCCAGGTACATGAGCAAACTGTACGCCTCAAGTTATGCTTTGCTTTTTGACGACTGTCTTATCAATGGAGAAACATCGCCCAGAGTTCAAGTTCAATTTCAATGCGGCATTGCGTGAGGTCTGCTGTTAAATACCCTTACCCAATGGATCAGTTGGTTATATGCTAGTAGGTTATATTTTAATACCATTTTCAAAAAAAGTTTTATTTTCACTATTTTTATAAAAAATGTGTGAAGTCCGTTGGAATCATGGAAATGTTCAAGTGCTGAGCTGTCAAAAGAAATGACCGCCAACTGCGCCACGTTTTTAAGTGTAAGTGAACTGAACTGAAAAACGAAATGAACGTCTACAGCGCCACCTATTAAGAGTTTTTCGACTTCGATGAGCTACTAATCTACCGTAGAGCTGGAGAAACATCGATGGTTACATCGATGCGGCGATGTTTTTATCTAAGCTGCAGTCATCGATGTTTTTTTTTTACAATCGATGGTTTTGCAACCTTACATGAAAAAGACACGGTCACACTATTTTCTTATAAAAATTACTTGGCGTCCTTAAGATAGGTGAGATGAAATGAAAGATGAAACTATCCAAAAATATGTAATTTGGATGCTACAATCAAAAAGCGGGCAATTTATGAAGTCTCACAAATTTTCCATGATTTGAACAGACAATCCTTTTTAGTTCAAAAAATGTTTCGATTTCTCTGCCTTAACGTCGCGGTTTTCAAATGTCAGCGAATTGTGAGTTTTTTAATCACCAATAAAAATCTAAAACAATCTTAAGTACACATAATTTTAAGGTCATTATTCGGGAATTCGCTACTCGATGGAATAGTTTATATATAAAGCGAATTTTACTTCTGTCTGACCATTTATGCACAATTTTACTCCAAACTCCAAGCAACTCTAAAAAACCCCAAACAGAAACTTTACAAGAAATGTCAAAAACCCTTACCACTTTGCCAATTTCTGGGAGAAAAAATGCCACTATATCGCTTATTATCCCACTAATATGCGAAATGCAGCGTTACACACAAAAAGTGGGAAGTGAACTTAAGTCTGTCCAAGGTGTCTGAGCCTACTTATAGAAGTGAATAAAAAAACTTATCCCCTTGTTGACTCTTTCCTCTCGCCACCCTCCCTCTTACTGCGCTCTCCACTCTTTCCCGTCCTCTCCCCCCCTATATCTTCCTATCTTTTCGTTTAGATCTGTGTGTACTTCCTATCCTCTCTCTTGTTAATTGCTAATTCTTTCTAACACATGTCTCTCATCGCAGCTATCATCTTTTTGAGAGGTCGTAGCCTCATACATATAATATATACTTAATTTGTGTGGGTGTGAGTCGTTCCCTCTATCAATCTCTCTCACGCTACTAGCAATGCAGCTTTGTCCACAATATTGCCTGAGCGCCACAGCCATTTATGTGGCCCTTATACACCTTTCACCGACTTCGCGGACACATTTTAAAAGTTTTATTTCTTAGTGCGCCCCTGCTTAACTAATCGAAGGTCTATGCACAATCTTAGAACTCTTTGATAAGCAGTTTTGGCAATGAGTTGATAATATGTTAGTCAGTCGGACGTACGGATTTATAAGTATAGACACATTTTTTATTTATTTTCAAGTTTATCTCAAGCAAGAAATTGGTTTATAAAGGAACATCACCAGACTATCAAAATTTGAAATAAACATCGATGTTTCTCCAGCTCTACTCTACCAAACTCAATAGGTGCGATTGAACCCAGTACTAAACCAAAAACGACCAGAATAGGAGCAATGGCACGACAAGGTATTTTTTAATATGACAATAATTTTTTTTTTTCAATTTTTCCCTTTGGTCGCAGTCTTTTGAAGGCCAGCTGCCTTTATCACGGGGCGCTTGGCCGCAGCGAAAGAAATTTTCGCGGTCTCGTCCCACCGACCCTAAGCGGAATTACTCCCTATTTCTAGCCCCGTGGCCCCAACGACATCGAACTAACTCTATACTCGACGAAGTTTTCCCTTCCCAGCGTCCCAGATCTAACAAATTTTCTTGTGAGAGAATTTGGTGAGGCTGAGAACCGTACCCCGGCCAAGAAGCTTCTTTGCAAGTGGCGCCCGAGCAGGGACGAGCAGGACATATTTTTTAACTATGACAATCATTTTTTTAAATTTTCCTCTTTGGTCGCAGTCTCCTGAAGGCTAGCTGCCTATATGCGTGACAGGAGCCGCATCGAAAGAAATCTTCGCGGTCTCGTCACACCGACCACGTGGTTGTCCCCCTTGCTTCCCATTCTCTAGATCGAGTCGCTCTTTCTCAGTGGGCGTAGTTACATCCCGTCTACCGTATGAGCCGACTCTCCCCCACCTTTCTCACACCTAGCGACAGACGAGGTCTCATCCCGTTGGCAAAGATACGACGAGCAAGCTACCTCTTTCCCCGTGGCGACCGTGGCCCCAACGACATCGAACTAAGTCGATACTCGGCGAAGTTGTCCTTTCCCAGCGTCCCAGATCTAACAAACTTTCTTGTGAGAGACCTTTACCCCCGCCAAGGAGCTTCTTTACATGTGGCGCCCGAGCAGGGACGTCAAGGGATTTTTTAATAGCGCTAACTAGAAATATACAGAAATTTTGTTTGTCTTATGTAAATTTTCTGGTAGCTAGAGTATCTGCACTTCGACTTCTTTTCCTTTGAAAATAAGAGTACAAGCATCGTTTTGGTTTTCACATCTCCTCTATCCATAATTTGTTGTTTGGTTTCCAATTAAAGTCCGTATCGCTCTTTGCGCGTGAGTTAAACAATGGAAACCCGCCGGCCTCCGACAGAGATTTCATTTTGTAATCGTCTACAGATGCGGATGCGCCTGTCAAACAGATTTTTTTTTGGTAGCTGTTGCTCCTTTCCCGAGTGTGTGTGATGTTTGGACAATGTTGTTGGGTATACATTTCCATCATGCGCCTGCTGATAAGCACGTGGGCAGTGTACACACTCGGTGCTCGGCAGGTAGCTGGCATAACGTGTGGTTCGGCACTTTGGAAAACCACACACAGATTGAAGACCGAGACGAAGCCGCTTTTTGATTGATTAAAGAGACATGACTGTGGATGCACTTACACGTGGTGTTCCAATTAGTGTTGCTTGTTTTTGGGTTGCCCGGAGTCTTGATTAGCCCAGGTGTGCTTACGGTGTCAAAATTTGTCGTCGTTGTAAGGCCAAGGAGGGATTATTACCGGTTGACCTTAGCGGTTCAGTATATGTGTTACCTCATCTAATCTCCAAGTGTGTGTGCGTGTGTGTGTGTGTGTTTGGATTATGAAATGCCAGCAAACGGATTTTTGCATTTTTTGCATATAAATTGTTTCGACTGGTGCCCAAAGCCAAAGAAGAAGAAACAAACCACAACTAGACAAGGCTCCACCAAAAATATGAGTTTTATGCAAATTGCTTGGTAAATTTGCGATATTTGTGTCTGGCAGCGGTTTTTCCTCGACCTCCACCTCTTCTCCTACTCCCTCTTGTGTTTGTTTGTTTGTTGTGACTTGGTGTTTTTGTTGTTGCGGTTATTGTAAGCCAATTTGTGAGTGTGATTTGTCTTTTGTGTTGTGTGTGGACGTTTTTGCACTGTTTATTAGCCCTGTGGGCTGTTGTTTGGGTTAATGGCTGTCAGGAAGTGTGAAGAGTAGCCCTGACATTTGACTGAAAAATGGTCTGTATGGTATACGTTTGAAATTATGCAGTTTATGCAATTGGAAAAATGGCAAAGTTTGTAATTAGTTTCGTGTGTCACCAACTTTTATAGGGTTTTCGCTTTGTTCGGGCGGAAATTAACTATATAGAATGTGCTTGCTTGAAATAGTCACTGGAACTTTGAGTTCTTATCACATAAATAAGCAGAAAATGAAGGCCAGCTAAAATTAAGTTTAAAAGATTGATTTGATCTAGACCCTCGGATTAAAATTTCAAGAATGAGTCGTTCTAGATTCTGCTTGAATCAAAAAACCTAAAAGGCTTGTGTCAATCCGAAAATGTTCATTTCAAGTACAGATCCTACTTAAAAATCAAATGAACCTGACTCGAGATTAAAGTAAGTACGGCAGCCTTCATTGTAAAGTTGTTTGTGTCCTGCTTCTACAGTTGTATGCAAACTAATGACCTCAAGCCGGCTAAAACCAACTGGTTTGATAATCAATAGGGTCGTTAAAAAAGTATACTGGAGTTCTTGTAAAATGCTCTTAATGGGAGTCAATCTCAATCATTTTTGATGCAATTCTTTTCAGATTGAATAAAGTTTGAGCATCGAGCTCAATTTAATCACGGTTATTCTTGCATTCAGCCGACTTCGAGATCAAATCAAGTACGAATAATGAACAGAAAAAATATAGGACCTTCTTGATTGAATTCAATTAAGGAATCAAAGCTCGAATAACAAAATAAAATCAAGCTTTCCGGAGCTATAGTCGGGATCAAGACAAAATTTCTGGAACTGAAAAATCCGTACTCAAATCAAACCTTCTCAAACTTAGTTTGAAAAAGTCCGTTCTGGACAGGCTTCAGCCGGGATATTTCTGGGTTTTTTTTTCTGTGTATAATAAATGCGATTTTTCGTTTTAAAATTCGAAAATTTTTTAGTAGAAATATAATGCTCAAAGTTACACTGAACCACAGAACCCGTGCACAGTGGTCGGACTTGTATGGAAGTATGCGACAAAAATAGTTATACGTGTCCTCCAGGTTTATAATTTAAACTGTAAGCCTTTAACTAAAGTATAAAACTATTTTGAAAAAATTGGGCGTGGTCATACGATTTAGATTTTTTTTTAGATAGATTTTTTTAGTATGTTAAAATCTATATTTTTTTAATATATTTATCTCTCAGAGAGCTCTCCAATCGATACTAAAGCCTAGTACGGAGGGCGTTCGAATTTTCCTTCAGCTGTCAAATTCCATATAAAAAAAATTGCTTAAGGAATTTTTCCTTGCCTCATTCTGATGTTTGGTACGCAGAAAGCCAAGGAATACACACAAGGAATTTTGAGAGTTGCCATATCGATGAAGCGTGTGGACTGTATCAAACAGCTGATATTCCTTTCAGAGATATTGTGCAGTCATTTATTCCTTGTGTCAATTATCAAAAGGCAAGGCAAAAGTATAAAAATTTTATGTTAGTTATGACGACAAAAATGCATTAATTGATGCAGTGAAAAACAAAACATGATTGTGGCATCACGAATGACAAGCAACTAGACACCGCACTTACAAGAAGTGTTTGGGAATCCATGTTGGAATCTTGTCATGTTGGAGGGCCAATTGAGCCATTTTTCGTTGTAGCGATATGTGCACCTGAGGGGGGTCCTCGCCCGGAATGATGTTCCAAATGGAAATAAAACAATTATAATTGGACTTATCCGGCCTCGTGCAGACCATTAGATTCTTGGCAACAGGCAAATCCAATTCTGAAGTCTTGTTCACATTCTTCAGCTTAACAGCTGCCACTGCAATTGCAACTTCATCCATGTTGTGCAAAGCGCCTCATTTTATTTAAATCTTATAGTTAGGTCAAAACACATATCAGCTGGCCAATTTATTTATTTTCCGTTTTCGGTATATTTTTTAATGTTATCTGGTCACACTGCCTTTTACATTCCACAAAAAGGAATATCAGGCAAATTTCTGGAAGGAAAATTCGAACGCCCTCCGTACTAGGCTTAATGCTCTGTTAATAATGCCATTTAGAGCATACCACTTTTGAAAAATTTACTTGTTGGAATTGGTGCATTGAACATAATTCAAATGAACCAAAATTAACATTAGTAATAATAAATAAAACGCAAACGAATTTGACATTTACTACACATATAACAATAACATACCAGAGCACATAACATGGAAAGCACAAACAACAAAACACAAATACCTGCTGCATTCGGATCAAAACATAATGACACTGGGCAGCTTCGGGCAGCTCCGGGCAGCTGATTCTTTTTCTATTTTAATCTATTATTATTAACAATTAATAATAATAAACATAAACGTCGTAATCGATCGACATCACAACTAAAAGCTTAAGGAAAAGTAAAAATAGCAAACAAAAAACATCCACAAAAGGTCATTTATGATTTTCTTTTGTTTTATACGATATACCACATTAAACAATGCGTTAAATATTTCAAATCATAGTTAATACCTGTTCGCATGATATCCATATCATTAAGAAGCTATTAGACCTTTAATTTGTTAATTTGATATCCTTTAACTTTATTGTAACTTTGAGACAAAACACAACGCACTGAAATGCGTAGCACGAGGTCTAACTTTAAGGGATTGCTTCACAGAGAGCGAATGGTCACACTAAAAAAACCCGTTTGTTTTAAAAAGATAATTTATTTATGATATGATCGACATGCTTCAAAGTGTAAAATTTGGATTTCGGTTTTTTATACCCTGTACCCATTGAAAATGGGTAAAAGGGGATCATGAAGTTGTGCAAATGTATGTAACAGGGAGAAGGAAACATTTCCGACCCTATAAAGTATATATATTCTTGATCAGCATCAACAGACGAGTCGATTTAGCCATGTCCGTCTGTCCATCTGTCCGTCTGTCCGTCTGTCCGTCTGTCCGTCCGTCCGTCCGTCCGTCTGTCCGTCTGTCTGTATGAACGCGTAGATCTCCGAGACTATAAGTGATAGAGATACAAATTTTTGCATGTACATAGGTATAGGCCGTACGCAGATCAAGTTTGTTTCAGATTTGCAAAATTTCCCCCCTCCCCCTTAAACCGCAAAAAACTGTCAGAGCCACAATTTTAAAGTTACAACATCGTCGCTTAATATATATTATCTTAGGTCTATAATCTATCTATTCTGAAAAGCACATTGAAATCTGAGCAAAAACACAGAAGTTATTAACGAAACAATTTTTGCACCCCCCCTCCCCCCACGCTTTGCTTTTTACGCATTACGTTTGCTGTGTGCGTGTGTGTTTGTTTGTGTATGTGTGTGTTTGTCAATTGTACAGGGTATTTTGAAGTCGAGCTAACTCGACTGCAATGGCCTTACTTGTTTATTTTTGTCGTATGGGAGCGACCACTGTGCCGTGGTTTGGTTTGCTCTTAAATCCATTTTATGACGGCGCCATCTATGGGTCAGTTTTGAAAATCCCTCAACAACCATTATTTATGTATGAGAAACATTCAAATGCTTCGTTTATTAAAATTTTACGAGCTGTAAAAATCAGCGGGCACTGTATGTACAGAGTATATTACAGTCTGGTCTGACACCTCCAATTTCCCTGTCTTTTTACACGTTATATCTAAACTTAAATGATTAATTTGATATTTTGTTTCTTTGTGGGACAGTTTGGCTTACACTTCCTACTTCCCGTATACTATCGTCGTCTAGTAAGTTTTCATAATAATGTTTAAAAATTCCTTCCATCAAATCTTCATAACGTTCTTCATTACTTGATACAAAAAATTTTCACATTTCACAATATTTTAGACTGTTCAATCTACACCTCTTATCTACACACGCCTACTCTTTAGTGAATGCTCCAAAAATTTGTTCAATCTTTACAACTATCTAAGTTCCTTTGAAAAATTTGCAGACTTTGCGGTTTTCCAGACCATTTACCCGTCTTTGTGATAGTCTAAGACAAGGGTGCCCAAGCCCATTGCGCACGCAGCGCATTCGTTGTTGTTTTGCGTAAGAAAAGACGTAAAGCAACAAAAACGACCTTGAGCCTGCCATAAACTAATTCCTAAGTAACTAAGAATAGATCGCTAAAAACAACAACTGAGTAACAAAAACTTTATTGAGTTGTTGGTTAGCGACCTTTCTAATTGTAGAATATGATGCTTGCTGGCTCGAGGTCAAGAAGAAAAAACTCACAAAGAAGGAACCCCACTTAGACCAATTTGCTCGTCAGTGGATGCACCTTCCAGGGGGCTATGTAGATACATAGTCAATATATTGAGAAATATAACAGCTCACTCCATTTACAATGTGAAGGACTCTATGGACTTTAAACAACGAACCAATGACGTCCACATTTCAGACGATGAGAAATTAGTGTCATTCGATGTAGTCTCACTATTCCCTAGCATTCCCACAGACTTAGCGTTAGATATTATAAGGAAGAAATGGACAGCAATACAGGAATTTACAACAATACCAAAACAAGTTTTTATGGACATCATTAAATTCTGCATCGTTGAGAACAGATATTTTAAGTTCGAGGATCAGATATACACCCAATTGAAAGGCATGCCAATGGGATCCCCGGCTTCTCCAGTAATAGCTGACATTGTGATGGAAGAACTACTTGACAACACCATAAAGAAACTGACGCACCCCCCAAGACTACTTACAAAATATGTTGACGATCTGTTTGCAATAATTAAGGAAGCCGAAGTCCAAAATACACTTGACGCACTCAACTCCTTTCATCGAAATTTAAAATTTACTACAGAATTAGAAATAGATGGAACACTTCCCTACCTGGATACGACTATCAATAGACAAGGAAATAAATTAAAACTTAAATGGTACAAAAAACCCACAGCATCAGGACGAATAATTAATTTTCACTCCAAACACCCGAAGAATATGATAATAAATACAAGTCGTATATATCCTTGACTTATGTTCCTGACCTCTCAGAACGTTTTGCAAAATCCGACTGCTTTAACAAAAATACCATACAAATAGCTGACAAACCAACAAATACAATGGGACATGTATTCAACAAGACTAAGTCGAAAATTGACAACGCAGACAAAAGTAACGTAATATATAAAATACCATGTAAAGGGGATCCAAGAAACGCGTGCAATAAAATATACATAGAAACAACAAAGTCAAAACTTAAAACAAGGATATCTCAACATAAATCCGATTACAAACTCCGACACCAAACGACCATACAGAAAACAGCACTCGCGGCACACTGTGTGGAGAGCGGACACTCACCGAATTGCGAAGAGACCAAAATCGTACAGCAAGAGAGTAACTACAAAAAGCGTTTCACTCTTGAAATGTTAAATATAATAAATACAACAACAGAGAAAAGGATGAACTTTAAAGCAGACACCGATAACTGCGCGCACATTTACAGACATCTACTCAACAGACATTAGCCTAGTATTAAACTCCACGTTAGGCGGTACAGACGTGTTAAATAATGTATGTTAAAAATGCCCAAGATTTTGTTACAAATGTTTTGTTATAATTGGTGAATTGTTCTTTGTAGTGTCCCTGAAGACGGATGCCGATGTGCATCCGAAATATATTGGAAACAAACACAAACTGAGTTTTTTCTTCTTGACCTCGAGCCAGCAAGCATCATATTCAAAAACTTTATTATATTGCAGCATGTACAGTGCTAGCTTAAACTCTTCATTAATATAAAGTTTTTATCTGATGTGGTCTTATCTGAGTTTACTTACTGTACAGTTGACACATTAGTTATGGTTTGGATAAAGTTCCCCTATTGACGGATGATAATTTAGTTTAAGTCAAAATTTCAGACCAATTCAAACAATTCGAATTCAACTGTTAACCTTTTAAAAATTCACTTTAAGCAAGACCAACCCCTAAGTTAATTCAGACGATTTTGTTGTTTTAGTTTTCAATTTATTTTAATCAACTTTTTGGGCGCCCTTTCTCCGAATTCTGTACAACTTCTTAACTCGGCATAATCTTTCATCAGCAGCAATTTCCTTGAAGAACTTGCGGCAACTTGAATGGGAAACCAAGCCCACAGCTTAAGCCCACGCACACTTTTACGGCGTTTTCTATAGAATAGTTGCAACTTTTTGCACCGTTTTCAAGGCGCATTTTACAGTTGACATAACCCAAAGATAGACTAGAGAGGCAGCCCCAGAGGAAAGGGGAGGGATTGCAGTATTGCTTCAATTAACATAAAAGTTGAGCAGAAGCACACACACACACACACACACATATACATGCGAAGATATTAGCGCTTTTCATTACCACCTCTTGAGATTTCCCGACTTGAGTGTGTGTGTGTGTGTGAGCGCATTTTCACACTAGTCCACATCTTGTATAGACTTCCCACGAACTTTCTAATGCACCTCTGCCAACTCAAGGAGAGTTTGGCTAATGCAACGCCTCTTAATCATTTGACAACCTTTCGCCCCATTTTCATTTTCGACACCCACTCTAAAAGACAGATCGCTAAATTTTTTCTTTCCTTCGTTTTTGTGCTGGGTCATTGAACGATCTTGGTTCAATTTTATGGGAATAATCTACCCACCACGCCCCCACGCCCCCACGCCTGCTAAATTAACACGACTCTTGTTTTACACTGCAATTGATTTCCATTTCATTTGAGGCCAAGCCGGCAATAAAAATTATTATTTTGCAATTTAATTGCCCGCAACAACGCCCCAAAGGCCAGCAAAGTCTTCGACAAGTCAACATCGATTTGGTCTTGAATATGAATACCCAGATCTTGGTATCTCTGCATCTGCATCTGTGCATGCAACTCGGCCTCCCCCTCCCGCTCCTTGAGTCTGATGCAATCTTTTTTTAGTTTTTGTATTGCAGTTGACAGCCAGCCATTGGCAGCCCGTTTATCGCATTTGAAATTGAAAGCTGGTAAATTTACACGTCGATGGAAAATGGAAAAAAAATTATTGAAATCGAAATTGCAGACTTAATTGAATTTCATTTTTGACTGTAAGCCTACGGGTCAAAACCTTTGTCTGACCTGCATTTGTCTGGCCCGAGTTAATACTCGTTTAAGGAGTGCTGCAAATGCGTTAAGAAACACTTAAAAAACGAAACTGTCTGCCAGGCAATTGTGGTTGGTCAATGAATATCAACAAAATCCTTTGTTAGGTTTTACAAGTATCGTTAAATGGAAATCGTTTGAAAGTAAGTAATTTTTATTTACAAAATTTCCATTTTAGAGATTCCTTAACTTTCACATGATGATACCAAAGTAAGGAAATCTATTAAACAAGTTTTGAGGGTATCTACGAAAATTGATTTTCTTTTCTTGTTTTGAGTGTGTCAGTAAGTCAAACTAAATTCTCTGATTTTAAATCAAATTGATAACTTATTTAGCCAGCATTTTCGCCTTAAAACCAAAATACCCGTTAACAAACGCGGCTTATGGCAATTGACTATTTGTTCACCATTTGATCCCAGCTTAAATCTAATTGACCCAAAACAGGCCAATAACACGCCTAAAGCCCCTCTGTCAATAAAATCAATTATTATTAAGCCAAAACCCAAACACAACGACCGCCGCTGCAATGATACCCAAATGGCACATTAACAGGCGAGAGTCCGACATGCGCAAACAATTTCCGGGGCTAATAATAAATATCAATAAGCCGAAAAATTTATGGCCAAAACTAACCGCCAACTGGCAAGATCTTCTTTCCATTCTTTCCCATCTCAAGTTCGCCGAGCAAATCCCTTTGATTAATTCTAATAGCCTCCGTATGGTGCTGTTGCAGCCGCCACAACATCGTTTGTTGAGTTTAATACTTAATTTGGTGTGTCTCACCCTCTCATACCCTCCGCCTGCTGTGACTAATATGCAAACAACTTGGCCAATAACTTAACTTGGCTCAAACACTCCACATGTCATAAGGCAACGCAACCGCCACACGATACTCCACCAAAAAAAAAAAAAAAAACGACAACACCAAGTCCAGGTCCATGGAGACCATAAAAATAAGATTAGCACACGCACTTGGCCCCAGCTGAGCTCTGGGTCTGGTTTTCGGTGTGCCTTTTGGTACTTTCGGGCGTCCATCACGCAAACTGCTTAAATGTTAGTACACCAATTTTTTATGTAAGCCAAATTAGTGGTTAGTGAGTTGCCTTTTCTGAGAAAATTGCGCTTTAGTAAGTGAAATCAATACCAAAATTTAAATATTCCCTCGCTTGTTGAATATCAATTTACCTTCTATAAATGGGAAGTGGTTCACTCCGGAACTCGAACCTCCTAAAATGCTTGGGTTCGGATTCACGGAGCGGGTTCAGGAGATCGCTAAACCAAGGTTCAGGTTCAAACCGGGATTCGGGAATAATTTTGTTTTATGGCTAATTCAGACAACATTAAATTGAAAATTACTTCAAAATTTGAATCATTAAGGCCGCGCGCACACATGTGCCTTAATGATGAACTAACGGCAGAACTTAAGGCTGATCTTGACAAATAACGCGCGCGCCCTTATGAACTCGTAGAGTCTTAATATTTTCTATATAATATTCGAGTATTTCAATAAACTTTTATTAATTCTGGCTCTTTGTGCCTCAGGAAGAGTTTATACAAGAAATGAGATAGATTAGATCAGACTACAAACTCAGACATCAAACAACCATCCAAAAAACGGCGCTTGCGACACACTGTACGAAGAGCGGACACTCGCCGAATTTTGAAGCAACAACATCCTACAGCAAACCACTACAGCAAACGCTTCACTCTTGAGATGTTGTACATTATAGACACGCACACTGACAAAAGGATTAATTACAAATCGGACATGGAAAACTGTGCGCACCTATACAGACACTTACTGACCAAACAATTACTCAGTAGCCAACTCCACGCCGAACGGAACAGACGTGTAAAACAATGTATGTAAACTAGTTTGTGTTAATTTTTATATAAAATCAATGTTACATTGTAATTGGAAATTGTTTTATAGTGTCCCTGAAGATGGTTGCCGAGGAGCAACCGAAATATATTGGAAAACGAGAAGGCCAAGCTAACTTCGTCTTTGCCGAAGTTTTAATACCCTTGCAAATGTTTTAATACAACAGAGTTTACGAACGTCAGCATTAAAACAAACCATTTTTCTGATAAAAGCCACTTTTCGACTGAGAGTTTCTATGGCAGCTATAAGATATAGTCATCCGATTTTGACCAAATCTTCCAAATCTGTGTAAAAGCGTATAAAACTAATAATTGTCGAAGCGGAAGGCGTTTACTTTAAAAACAAAAAAGTTTTCCTACAAAAACCCACTTTTCGACCGATTGTTCCTATGGCAGCTATAAGATATAGTCATCCGATTTTGACCAAATCTTCCAAATCTGTGTAAAAGCGTATAAAACTAATAATTGGCGAAGCCGAAGGCGTTTACATTAAAACAAAAAAGTTTTCTTACAAAAACCCACTTTTCGACCGATAGTTCCTATGGCAGCTATAAGATATAGCCATCCGATTTTGACCAAATCTTCCGAATCTGTGTAAAAGCGTATAAAACTAATAATTGGCGAAGCGGAAGGCGTTTACTTTAAAAACAAAAAAGTTTTCCTACAAAAACCCACTTTTCGACCGATTGTTCCTATGGCAGCTATAAGATATAGCCATCCGATTTTGACCAAATCTTTCGAATCTGTGTAAAAGCGTATAAAACTAATAATTGTCGAAGCGGAAGGCGTTTACTTTAAAAACAAAAAAGTTTTTCTACAAAAACCCACTTTTCGACCGATTGTTCCTATGGCAGCTATAAGATATAGTCATCCGATTTTGACCAAATCTTCCAAATCTGTGTAAAAGCGTATAAAACTAATAATTGGCGAAGCCGAAGGCGTTTACATTAAAACAAAAAAGTTTTCTTACAAAAACCCACTTTTCGACCGATAGTTCCTATGGCAGCTATAAGATATAGCCATCCGATTTTGACCAAATCTTCCGAATCTGTGTAAAAGCGTATAAAACTAATAATTGGCGAAGCGGAAGGCGTTTACTTTAAAAACAAAAAGTTTTCCTACAAAAACCCACTTTTCGACCGATAGTTCCTATGGCAGCTATAAGATATAGTCATCCGATTTTAACCAAAACTTCCAAATCTGTGTAAAAGCGTATAAAACTAATAATTGTCGAAGCGGAAGGCGTTTACATTAAAAACAAAAAAGTTTCCTTACAAAAACCCACTTTTCGACCGATAGTTCCTATGGCAGCTATAAGATATAGTCATCCGATTTTGACCAAATCTTTCGAATCTGTGTAAAAGCGTATAAAACTAATAATTGGCGAAGCCGAAGGCGTTTACATTAAGAACAAAAAAGTTTCCTTACAAAAACCCACTTTTCGACCGATAGTTCCTATGGCAGCTATAAGATATAGTCATCCGATCCGGTCGGTTCCGACATATAAGCAGTGTGCAGTAAAAAGAAGACTCTGTGCAAAGTTTCAGCTCGATAGCTTTAAAATTGAGAGACTAGTTTGCGTAGAAACAGACAGACGGACAGACAGACGGACAGACAGACGGACGGACAAAGCTCAATCGACTCAGCTCGTCGCCCTGATCAAGAATATATATAGTTTATAGGGTCGGAAATGAATATTTCTATGCGTTGCAAACTTCTGGGCAAAATTATAATACCCTTTGCAAGGGTATAAAAAACAACATACACATCTGTGTGTTTTACTTGACCTCGAGCCTGCAATACTCAAACTCTGAGATATTTTAAGTTCTTTACAATGATAGTTCGTCCAAATCTTTAATACCTAAGATATTTGAAACAATCTTTAAGTTCCGAGAAAAGAAAGAAGATGAGCATGGTACAGAAGCATTGATACTTTTATTTATTAGTTCCTTTTGACGATTATACAATAAAGTAATACGTATTTGCAAGCTACATATTTTGGTTCTAAAGCCCCTTACGGAGAACGACGAAAAATTCATTTCGATACAGTATTTCATATAACTAGAATCATCTTGGCTTTGCTTTGATGCTCCTGTGCTGTTGGAAAGTGCTTCTATTTATGTGAAATACTGTAACGAAACGAATTTTTCGTCGTTCTGCATACGGGCGCTGAAGTCAAAAACATTTGGTTTCTTGGACTCGAAAATTCAGATGGGATTGATTTTAAAATGTGAGAACGGTTTTCTAGGTACTTTCTAAATATGTACGAATTTTTAAACTTACAAAAACCTGCACGAGTGCGCGAGTAGTATAGACAAATTCATAAACTACGTCTTGGAGACTGCTAGGCATTTCGTAAATTTATACCCTCTGTTTAATATGACTCCAACTTAAAATAAATTATTTGCACATAGCCTGGAAATAATTAAGTATGCATGGCTTTCAATTTGTTAATTAACCGAGGAATCCCAGGAAGCACTATACGAAGACTTTCAAATTTTTCCGAGAATATTTTTCGAGAAAATTCCAACTATTGGAGATCTCCCCTTCTTTCACTCTATCGATGGCGGAAAAAACGTTTATAAGTTAATAATTTTGATAAGAAATCGCATAAGCAAGTTTTTAACTTCCAATGTTTCGAAAACAAATTTTATTTCGCAAAAACGAGTACAATTTTATTTTTTTATTTCTTGGATGGTATCTAAATTTGTTTGATACAGGGCTCCCGCTGAATTATGGAGCGATTTTGGCCTTTTCACTCTACTGTGCGACTTTCCTAATTTATGTTCAAATGGCCATTAAATAAGTATAAAGTATAGCAAAAATACAACAAATTTAAAATGGTCAAATTTAATTCTAAAATATTAAAAAAAAAAACAAATTATCAAAATGATCGGTAAGTAAATAGAGGAATTTAGATATTTGTTTGTAAACTCAAATGTTGATGTTATATGTGTGTCCGAAACTTGGTTTACGTCTAGCTTGTGTGATTCGTCTATTGACTGTGACGGATATAATGTGTTTCGTTCAGATCGTGTAGGTCATGCGGGAGGAGTTGCAATATATGTAAACAAAAGACTGAAGACTAAAATTATATATAAACAACCGACAGAAAGTCCGATTGAATATTTATTTTTATCCATAGCAAATAGACATCTTGACGATTTAAAATTACTAATAGGTTGCATTTATCGGCCACACCGGGATACTGACTATACTGATCTGACAAACCTTATTTCAGACATTTCCTTAGAGTATAGTGACATCATCTTGACTGGAGATTTTAACTCTAATGTGCTGTCGGAAAATCACCTAACGGAAAATATGGAGTCGCTAGGTTTGGTACTGGTAAATGATACGCATGCAACCCATTTTTCTCACAATAATAATACTTTACTTGACCTTTTCATCGTTAGCAAAAAAGAATAAGTCCCTATTGTATGACCAGTTATCAGTACCAGTGTTCTCAAAACATGACTTGATATTCTTGACATATGACATTTACGTAAATAAAAGTGACACTTTCATTAAATATAGAGACTTTAGGAATATTGACTACTCACTATTATATAGTGATTTTTACAACTATGACTGGGACACTATATATAAAATACCGACTGTTGATCCCCAATTGGACCTTCTGCATTATAATATAAGCCAACTGCTCAATAAATTCGTACCGTAAAGACAGAAAATCATCAAGGCCTCTCTAAAGCCTTGGTTTAACCATAATATCAAAGCAGCCATATCAGAACGTGACAAAGCCTACTGTAAATGGAAAACATATAAAACGGAGTCAAATTATAATTTATTTAAGGCTTTGAGAAAAAATGTAGTAAATATGATAAATGCTTCCAAGAAAAAATATTATTCGGATAAGCTCAGCAGGGCAATAGCTAATAAACAAACATGGAATGAAATTCAAAAACTGGGTGTCGGGAAACAACATAAAGAAATAATCTCTGAGGTTGATGCCAATGATCTTAACAACGAATTTGTCAATTTAAACGAAATTCCAGATGTTACCCATAATATGTACCTGAACAGTATACATACAACGCCTGTGATAGTAGCTTTAATTTTATATGTGTTAGTCAATGTGATGTTCTTGAATGTATTCTTAAAATTAAATCAAATGCTGTTGGATTAGATGAACTTAACCCTAAATTCATAAAAATTCTTCTTCCACAAATTTTGCCCCACTTAACTCACATTTTTAATACCGCCATTACAACTTCAGTCTTCCCCGTAATGTGGAAATCCGCTAAAATAGTCCCTATTCTAAAACCTGACAACAAATTTCGACCGATTGCAATTCTACCTTATCTGTCAAAGATCCTTGAGCACCTAATGGCAGACCAAATCCGGCAATTTATGACCAAGAACTTACTATATAACGATAAGCAATCTGGCTTCAGGAAGAATAGAAGCTGCACCACAGCTATTCTAAAAGTCGTTGAGGATATCCGAAAAGAGATGGATGACGATAAAGTGACTTTTCTCACTTTGTTGGATTACAGTAAAGCCTTCGACACAGTGAACCATGACATACTATGCACAAAACTTAATCAAATGTACAATTTTTCAAACTCGGCATTAAACTTAATGAAGTCCTATCTGTTAAATAGGTGTCAATCCGTTGTTGTATCGTCATCCCAGTCCTCTTCACTACATGTTAAACGTGCTGTCCCTCAAGGATCCGTCCTTGGTCCTTTAATGTTTACCATCTATGTTAATGACTTACCCAATATTTTGTGTAAAAGTGATTGTCATATGTACGCTGATGATGTCCAATTATATGTAAGCCGTCCACTGTGCCAACTAGATGAGTGTGTAGATATATGTAATAATGAGCTACAAAAAATCACAAGCTGGGCAAAACATAATGGTCTCTGTCTAAATCCAACTAAATCTAAATGTCTAGTTATATATAAAAAACACTTTAGTATAAGCCATGTCCGTCCCCTTTTAATATATAATTCTCCTATAGAATATGTTGAACAAGCTAAAAACTTGGGCTTCTATTTTAATAGGAACCTAAACTGGAATACCCATATTATAAAAGCTGTAGGAAGAACATATGGGCTATTAAGAAATCTCAACATTTCTCAACAATATCTCCCTACAAATATCCGCTCACTTATAGCTAATGCATATCTGTTGCCAGCACTTTTCTATGGTATAGAGGTGTTTGCTAACAGTGACGCCAAACATTTTGGCAAACTAAATGTTGCCCATAATAATATTGCTAGATATGTTTATGGATTAAGACGCATATATCAAGTTTTTCAATTACCTCCCTCTGAAATCTTGGACAAACTTTAAGGTTTTGTTATTACTACACAAAATTATATACAATAAAGAACCATACTATCTTTTTGACAAGCTTCAGTTTTCAACATCTAGAAGAACAAATAACCTAATATCCTTAAAACATAAACTGCTAATCTCTGAAAGACAATTTGGCATTCATGCTGTTCGCATCTGGAATGAACTACCCAACGCTCTAAAAGGTACAAGCGGCGCAACGCAATTTTACAAAAACCTAAAAACACACCTTCAAAATCACGCTCTTTAATTGACTCACAATTGTAACGAAAAGTTAGGAAAATGTTTAGGGAAAGTTAGGGAAAGTAAGGGAAAAGATAGGGAAATAGATAGGAAATACAATATTAATTAATAATTTATATGATAACACAATGATCTAACAACTTTAGTATATAATAGGAAAGTAATGTCAAATTTTTATATGAAAACCCAATTTAAATTATTATTTTTTTATTAATAATATTAAGTCTAAGTTTAATATGTTTGTAAATCCAAGTTTGTAAATGTTTGTGACTAGTGCATTAATTTATAAGTTTATCTTGTAGCACTAGGAAATAAGCTCAATAAATCTAAGTAACGGTAGTTCAGTAACTGCCCATATAGAACATGCCAACTCTTGTTTAACAGCTATTTTCATTTGGAATTGTTTACTTAAGTTCAGAATAATGTTGATAACCCACAAGAACTCTTTGTTTGGAATTTTCTCCCATTTGCAGTTCATTCGCCAAACTTTTCTTGGTTTTGTACTCGTTTTACATTTAATGAAATGCTTTCAATGTTCAGACTTTATAGCACACTCCTTCTCCTCCCGCCTTGTACAGTTTGCAGTGCTGTCCTTCAGTTCGTCAATTGTTGTTGTTGTTGTTGTTGTGTGCGCATGTGTTATGCGTATCGGTTTCATACCAAGATACATTTGTATCTTCACACGGCAACACACTCCCTGCATGTGTAAATATTTTTTATGAGCTTTTTTCCTTTCTTTCTTCTTTGGCCGCAATCGCACATGAGTTCTCGTTGGGGGTACCATTCCGAAGCGTTGGAAGTTCGCAGGATAATCGCGAGGCTTTTGTGAAGGCTTGTGTGTGTGAGAGTGTGCAAGTGCTTTAAACCGAATGGAATCTCGTTGCTGTGGTGCGTGCCTGGGCATTGGGGTAGCTGTTGCTGGCAAGCTTAAAGGTCAATGCAGCATAAAACCCCGACACGATCCACTAAGCCCACATTTGCCACACACACGTTTTCAACCTGGCCTGGCCCCACTCAAGGTCGGGTAAGTAAAGTTTGTGAAAGATTGATGCTGCATTTATTTTTGGAATCACTTTGATTACTTCCGAGAATGTTAATTCAAAAGTATCAATTATTTTGAATATTTCATTTTCGTGATAATCAAGTAAATAAACAAAATTATCCAAATCAAATACCTATTTATGGCCTCATCAATAAATCAGATGCTCATTAAATTTGTGTAATTATTTCATAGATTCCGAGAACTGAAAACGTTGCACAAACTAACATAGAATTGTTGGCAGAAACAAAAAGAAAATAGAATTTGTTTATTTTTCATTTTGCATAGATTTTCCATGCAATTAACATTCTTTTGCAATGCAAATTGCAAACTGTGTTAATGCTTAATTCTTTATAAATGTTGGGCAAATGCAAATGGAATCAAATTAAAATGTTAGCGCTTAAATACGGACAGACATGCACAATGTACATATTTGCATCTGTGTTCAGAATTGGCTCATAAAAATGCCACAGCGTAATGCCAGACACCAAAAAAAAGGGCCACAAATTGTAAAAAGCCGCAGCATTTTATACGCTTAAATACAATGAATGCCATATATGGCGACATGAAAGAAAATCAATTACTGAAATAAAATCTATGCATATAAATATATATAAGTGAAATATCATAAATATTCTTTACAAAATTTTCGCTCTATGTTCATTAGATCGGACCTCAAAACGACTAAATGGAAAATGTAGGTCTCGGCATTCCCAAAGCTAAAAAAATAGAAAAAATGCTTTTGAGTTATAAAGCACATTTAGCTGTAATATCAGTCTTGGTAGCTGTAGTGTAGTGGGTAAGGTATGAGACTAAAAGTAAAAAAGAACTGGGTTCAAGTCCGATAAGGCACGTAATGTTTTTTTTTTTTTGTATTGTATTGAACAATTATCAATTTATCATAATAAGCTCACAAAAGTGTGTTCACTATAATTAAGGATTACTTTTTTTTTTTTTTTTTTGGTTTAAGTTTTTGGTTATATTTGGTACATAGAACTTAATCTATTTACAAATAGTTAACAAGAAGGACTAATATATACAGGACTTAGACAGTACGGCAAACGCCTGAGATAATTATAGGTGGGGTTAGTCCCAAGGGGACACTTAAGCCAGGTTGATGAGGCGACCCGAAGGACGCCTTCCATGGATCCAGAGGTCAGAGGGGTGTCGTCGATTAAGTCGTCTTCGAGCCTGTTAGTAGCCAGTTCAGAGGCAAGACTGTTGGTGTGGGCCACTAGTCGGTCATGATACCTGCTGGTATGCAAGTTGATTTGGGCACATAAAGGCAACACATTCAGATCGCGGTATAGGGTCATATGTCTGACATACCATGGAGCGTCCGCGATGCGCTGAAGTACTCGGCTTATTGAAGATTCGTGTTTCTTCAGTGTAGTGGAGCATGCTGTACCCCACAGAGGGATCCCCCAGGTCCAGAAAGGCATGATAATAGCCTTGTAGACAAGAATTTTGCACCGCAACGAAAGTCCGCTACGAGGTTTTAGAAGCCAATCAAGCTCCTTGGCCTTAGCTGCAACTGTAGCTGCTGCTCGTACAACATGGGCTTTCCAGGTCAGTCGGCGGTCCAGAGTCACACCAAGATATTTGACTGATGATTCCGAATACGGTACTCTCGACCCTTGCAGACGCACCCGAGCAACTTTCCCTCGTCTCTTGGCGAAGGTGCAGTGTTGACTTTTGATCGATTAATGGCAATGTTCCAGCGGTTTGCCCAACGACCAAAGCCATCCAGGAACTGTTGACCTTAGCAGATGCCCTTATGCGGCTGTTGCTAGAGGCAAGGAAAGCGGTATCGTCAGCATACGTGGCTATGAAGGTGCGATGGGCTAATGGGTATGGCAAATCCGAGGTGAAAAGGGAGTAAAGTACCGGTCCGAGAACACTTCCCTGAGGTACCCCCGCAAGAATGGGACGGATGCTGGACCGCTCGCCTCTCAGCTCAACCGTAAAACGGCGCCCAAGGAGAAACGAGCGGATCAATAAATATTGTTCTGGCGGGAGGAGGGACTTAAGCTTAAAAAGCAGGCCCTCATGCCAAACTCGGTCGAACGCCTGCTTTATATCCAGAAAGACGGCGGAACAGTATTGAAGGTTTTCGAAAGCTTTTAAAATGTGGTTGGTGAGTCGATGGACCTGTTGCGGCGCACAGTGTCCTTTGCGGAAGCCAAACTGATGGTCTGGTATAGCCTCTTCAACCGCGCTGACTGCCAACATTCTTCCAAGAAATATTCTTTCAAATATTTTGGAGAAAGTTGGCAGTAGACTAATTGGCCGGTAGGAGTCGGGCTTTAGAGAGATCCTTGCCCTTCTTGGGGGATCATTACGATTACCGCAGACTTCCAGGAGGTCGGGAAGTATTGGAATCGTATCATTGAGTTGAACAGCATCAGCAAGAACAAAATACCCACTTTGGGGAGGGACTTAACTGTTCTGCCGTCGATATCGTCAATGCCTGGGGCCTTAGTGGACTTAAGTTGTCGGATCTGAAGACGCACTTCATCCAGCGAAATGGGTCTGATGGGAGATAGTGGGCCAGCGTCGGTTAAAAGACCAGCTTGAGTGGTGGCGACATCCTCAGCGGAAGCCAGACTGAAGGGGGTGAATCGTCCCTCTAAGTTGTTGGCAAACTCCTCGACTATCTCCAGGTCAGACCTAGCCCATGACCCGTCTTCCCTTCGAATTACGAACCTTTGTGGGGGCTGTCTCTTGACGTGTCGGGTGCATTTCCAAAGGGAGAAACCTCGGTCCTCTGATGGGTCAATGTTGCGAAGCTTTTCCTCCAGGTATTCAGCCTTTATGTCATAAAGCATCTTTCTAAGAGCATCTGCAGTTCTGCGGTAGTCAGCCTCAACTAATGGGTTGCGAGAGGCCATCCATCTGCGACGAAGCGCTCGCTTGCGTCTAACCATGGCGATTACCTCAGGTTTTAAAAGTGCCTGAGGTGGGCTACGGATTCTGCTGGAGGGTCGACCACACGATTCATGCTCAGCGGCTGTGCGGATATTATGCAGAAACAGCTCAGCTGCGTCGTCAATGTCCGCAGGTGAGTTTAGTTCCATATCGAGATTTACAATCTGCTCCAGTTTACTCTGGAATCGAGAGATGTTGGCATGTCTGGGTAATATTCTCGGCTTAACACTGATGGTATAGGCTGCCGCTCGAAGTTCTATTACCAGCGGTATATGGTCAGAGGATAGTTCCAGCAATCCGTTGATAGCTAAGTTATTCGAACGGGTACCAGAGTAGACTGCGAAATCTAAGGCTGATGAGGAAAAGTTGTGGTTAGAAGGAAAAAACGTGGGACTTCCAGCTGACAGAACTTAAAGGTTTGAAGAGGCTAGGCAGTCATATAGCGCAGTGCCTCTGGCGGTTGCGATTCTACCCCCCCACAGGTGATGATGCGCGTTCCAGTCCCCAGCAATCAAGAATCTGGGACCAAGCTCTTCAAAGAGTTCAGAAAAGTCTTCGGCTGACCACTGTTGATTTGGCGGACAGTAGATAGCCGAAAGATTACATTTAATTTTTAAACAAAATGGTTGATAACCAATTTGACGTGAAAACCATTCAAATTTTTTTGATTTAGTTATTAATAATATCGAGTCTAAATGTATTTCAAAATCATCCAATGGATCATCAAGAAATATAATTTTTTCTGTGGTAATAAGAAGTTTAATAAATTAATAGATCAGAACCGGTATCGAACCGGTTTAAAAGTAGTTCAGAGCCATATCTCAGAAATTATTTTAGCTATGAGCTGGAAATTTTATGTGTGTCGAATGTTAATATTAACTTTTAGCCAGTTCACTCTAAGAAGAGATATATCCGTTCCATGCAAGGGATGTTCATTTAGTCAATCGAAATCGTATTTAGAAGAACGTTTTGCATGCTCGGCTCAAAAAGTCTCACCTTCTAGATCAGGAGTGCTCAAGCCCATTCAGGAATAAACGCATTAGGTGGCTCAAATACGGCCCACGCGCGGTATGAGTCTACGTAAAGCAACAACAACTGTATATGCATGCTCTTGTCTCTTTCTATCCGAGCTGAAGCTTTGTTATTGTCAAGCGCAGTCCTGATACAATAACATAATACGTGTCTTTCTTCTAACTCTTTTATGTCTCGGGCGAAATACGAAACAGCAACAAAGTTCTTATGCGTACAGACACTCAAACAAACAAAAATGGGGTTTCCCTTTATATTTCTAGTTGATGTTCTTGCTTAAAATATGTTTTTTTTATGTATACGAATTTTGTACCAAGCATCCGTAAGCTCATTCTGGGCCCCCTGTTCTAGATAGCTGCTTTGTGTCCGATAATTTTAAGCTAAGATCCCAGACGGAATTTGGAACAAGGCAAGTAGCCTTTACTCTGTAATGTGTAAGCTTATTTGAGAGATGAGAAATCGAGTGTTTATAATTTAAAAGACCAAACAGAATTTGTGCCATAGTTAACATTGCCTTATTTCCTTATTGTGCTGATTTAATCGTTTTGTGAGAGTAGCAAAAAATGTTATCAACGGGAAATTAAGCGCATTTAGTTTGGACACAAACCACCTCTTTTTTTTGGTGTGTGTGTACATTTGTATTTGGTTTGCTCTCTATGTAAGTTACAACTTTTGTGTGTCAGTGTGTGGGAATGAGTTTCAATTTAAGCGCTGCGGCATTTGCCGTTTGTCGGCATTTCCTGCGATGTGAAATGTCCCCCACCTGAAATTCTGCTCTTTCCGCTGTCTATTAATGCGTGTGTGTGTGTGTGTGTGTGTCTGTGTGGAAATTAATTATGCAGGCGTATCATGGCAACATCATTGCCTCCGCCCGCCTGGCACTCCTTGCCGTGTGCGGTTTTAATTTGCAAGTTGCGCCTCTGTATCCCGCTGATCCTTTACACTGTTGCAGTTGCCACGCCCACCTGCTCCGGCTTTTGCTTTGTTTGCATTTCCGTGTGATTTCACTTGGCTGGAAATCGATGAATGCAAATATTAAAGCGAAAGTCAGCGTTTTTAATTGATTTAATGTACAACCTCCCCCGCCCGCTTACCCTTTGACACTCATTTCGTTTATCTCCGTGCAGAGTGCCAGGTGACGCCTCTGTCCCCTTTGGGTGCAACTCTGTTTAGAAATTCTATAAATTTTAGATCATAATGTTTGTTCGCACTCAGAGAGTTGTGTGTGTGTGTGTGTGTGGCTGGTGCTTTGTGTTGTCTGCCTTTTAATGGCCTGAGAACTATTTGCTATGCATTTTCATTAGAAGTTTTGGTTATTGTCATTAGTCAGTTATGGGATGAAGGCGGCAAAAGTGAGCTTAATTAGCAAACGGACCACAGGTGAAGTTCAAACTTTAATTCCATCTATATATATTAGCTTTGCATTTAACAAAATGTTATGAAAAGGATCACAGAATCTTCACTTGCAATAATTGGCATCAAGGTTTCGTTCAATTTTACTTATGGGGGTATTCTCCATGTTCACCAGTTTTTTTTTCGATTTTTTTGTTTTTGCTTTTTTTATAGCTTGGATATTTGAGAAAGTCGCCCCAAAAGGATTTTCTGAAATTCGAAATACTTTAGAAGATATAGTCTTTTTAGTCGAACAATGTTTTCGCTGAAACAAGAAATTTTTGAATTTTTTTTTTTTTTCGAACTGGCGGCCATGATTTAACCAGTTAAACTGAACCGATTTTGATGATTAAAACTGAAATCGACGACCTACGCCACCGCCTCTGCTAATAGAGTGCTATTGGTACAGGAGACATTGGAGGTCCCACTGCAAATGGCTCTCCCTTCCGCACCAATCACATTCGAGGAGGTTAAAGGTGAAATTGACTCCCTAAAAAAACAACAAATCCCCAAGAGAAGATAATTTGGATAATAAAATAAAGCTGCTCCACATAAGGCAATATTGTTCCTCCTACTCATATTTAATGCAGCACTCCGCCTCAGCTACTTCCCTAACGCTTGGAAAAGTGCTAATATCATCATGCTCCACAAACCAGGGAAGCCACCGAACGACCTAGAATCGTACAGGCCAATAAGCCTCCTCCCAGCCTTTGGCAAATTGCTAGAAAGGTGTCTACTGCGGAGAATACTAGATTCTCCTGCAGTAAAACGTAAAATACCGAAATTCCAGTTTGGTTTTCGCCTAAGGCATGGTACACCTGAACAACTACACAGAGTGGTTAACTTTGTCCTGGAAGGATTCCACGCCAAGGAATACGTTGTGGCAGCGTACTTGGACATCCAACAGGCTTTCGACCGTGTCTGGCACGATGGCTTGCTTGCCAAAATAAAGGGAATACTCAACCCACAACTCTTCCTAATGGTTAAATCATTCCTCTCTGACAGGACGTTCAGAGTGGTCCAGGATGGCCTTGCATCCCAGAAGAAGATTATTAGAGCAGGAGTTCCCCAAGGCAGCGTGCTAGGCCCAACCTTATATAGCCTGTTCACGTCAGACATGCCCACAGCTCACAACGTACCAATCGCAGACCCACAGGACCTACTAATCGCCACCTTCGCTGACGACACAGCAATAATGGCAAGAGACGAGTGCATCTACACCGCAACTGACACTCTACAAGAGTACCTCAAGAAGTTTGAGAACTGGGCGTGCTGTTGGAACATTTCTATCAACCCAGAAAAGTTCGTCTGCGTCACCCACACGCTAAGAAGGGATATTAGCCCCGGAGTATACCTTCACGGAGAAGTCCTTCCACACAACGCGGGACACAAATACCTAGGCGTGACCCTAGACAAGCGGTTGACGTTTAAGCAGCATACTTCTGAGATAGTGGCAAAACTCCGAACCAAGGCGATAAAAATGGGCTGGCTCCTTAACGCTAACAACAAGCTATCGCTCAAGAACAAGGTCCTTATTTATAAGGTTATCCTGGCGCCCATCTGGAGATACGGCATTCAGGTGTATGGTATTGCGGCAAAAACCCACCTGAACAGAATTCGTGTTTTCCAAGCCAAAATCCTCAGACGAATCACAGGTGCTGAGTGGTACATACGCACTCGGGATATTGAACGTGATTGCGGGGTCCCTATGGTTGGAGACACTTTAAACAAACAGGCAGCGCGTTACCTCGATAAGGTAGCATGCCACCCAAACAATCTGGCTCGAAGACTACTTAGAAGGCGAAGGATCAACGGGATCAGGGCCAGAAGAAGGCTCCAAAGGATCCACCCAATCGATCTGTCCAACAGAAGAATATAGCTGCAAAAAGACCACAATACCCACTATAACTTTTCACCCACCTGTAACACATATTACATTTACATTTACAGCATAACATACTAGGTAACACGCTAAAAATCTAAAAGTTAAAATCCTTACTTCTAGATACACACATAGAAAACTCAACATACAAATAGCATTAGAAAATCGAAATTATTATAATCTACAATATAAGTTATTTTTAGAAGTAACAGTAAATTGTAAACAATTAGATCCAATTGCGAATAAAATATATATTTTAACCTAAAAAAAAAAAAAAAAAAGACGCAGAATTGTCACCATTCTGGTCTGAAGCTCAATCAAAATTCTAAAAAAAATTTATTATTTTTTTTCTTGCACTAAACTACAAAAAAAGGGACAATAATCGAATTTTAATTTTTTAATGGCCGCCATATGTCAAAAATAATCAAAAAAATTTTTTCGAGGTTCAGACCAGAATTACATCTAAACTGATTATAGCCCCGTTTTTAGTTTCCATTTGAGACATCCTGGAGACGTGGAATCATGGCCGCCAGCACTAAAACTATTTTTTTTGGACACCCACTTTGACGGCCGATAACTTTTGGAACTGCCCTGGCATCGAAGCGATCGAAAAATTTGTTTGTCTACATTAGTCTGTTTGTTACATAATAATATAAACAGAATTGGAAAAACTCTTTGCATTTTTAAATAAGATTTTTTTAAAAATGGTTCATAAGAAAGCCTCGACATGAAGAATACCCATTACTTAAATGTTATTACAATCCATCAATCTCATCCGTAGCAGATATAGCGCGATTTTATCTTATTGCCTTCTGCCCCATTATGAAACATCAAAATATACATAATCTTAGTACATTTTGGACACAATGAAACATTTTTTTTCAATAATTATTTAAAGATATACATATTTTTAAATTAAAGCTTGGCTGGGTCTCATGAGGAACTAATGCACTGGTCTGCCCCGCTCTTTGCAAGATATCCAATGGTTCATTCCACACAAAATTCTGCTACTATTTGTGTACTATATTTCATTATTTTACATATGTAAAAAAATGCCAAATTGCCATTTAATGCGTGTAAATATTACTTCTTCATAATATTCCTGTTCTCTGCTAACTTTTGAGCCACGAGTCATCTGGTTCAGCTTTCAGTATCCACAAAATGGTGTCACAATAAATCCAATATCAATATCCTTCTCAAACTTCCCATATGTCCTGGTCAAGCTGTTTCTTGCATCAGTAAAATATTGTTGCGTCTTTTGTAATTTTATTTGTGTTAGTAGATCCTTCATATTCTTAAACCATTCGGTCTCATTTGGCAGTTAATATCCCAGTTGAGAAAAAAAGATCAAATTCATTTTGATGAAATTATCAAAAATATCAATTGGGGTATTCACTTTGTTGAGCACTTGAGCAGTTTTGCCTGACTAGTATTGTGAGCAGCCCTCTGTGCACGAAATTTGTGCACAACTACGTTTGAGATATGATTCGGCAGTAATCCATGGTTCATTCAAAGTTGGCGCTTCTTCCATGCAATTTATATGAACGTTTGATCACACATTTGATTTTAACTTGTACATATAACACTTATAGCACTAAGGTACAAGTGACCGACTTTTCGTAGTCAGGGTCTGGGTCGAGCAAGCTGTGCACAATTTGTTCAGAGTAAATTGTAGTTGGAAATGTTTGCACTTTTCCCCAAGTGCTCAAGTGCTCAACAAAGTGAACACCCTAAATATTTCATTTTAATTTGATAAGAAAATATAAAATAAAACTAAAAATTCCGTCCATATTGCAATCCATCACACCTTCATAATACCATAAGGTCATTCAGGAAATTTGTTAATTTTGCCTAATTTTGAACACTTCAATCCACACTTCCAATTTACCAAGGCCTCCACTTTTGACAAAATTTGCGTTATTTTGATCGTTTGCTCTTCAACTTCTATTTAAGCGTCAATATTTTTCATCTATGAAATCTTTATGTTAGCTCAAATGAAAATTTTCGCAAATTAAGATTAACTCAAAATTCTATTAGGAACAATTTAAATTCATTACACTTACTGCTAGAGAGTCGCTTTCTCCCATACCTTGATTGATCACCTTTCTCTCTGCCTAGCACTTTCTCACCTATCTTCACTTTCGCATCCGTCCCATTCTACTCATCCTTTAGCGCCAGTCTGTTAATGAACTTTCCCCCGCTGCACAATGAAACAACATTAATTTTTGCATTTTTTTTTAGGTTTCTGTCATATTTATTTGGATTTTTGCATAGTAATAATATTTTTCATTTATTAATTATGTTTCGCTTTTTGTTTTTGCTGTGGTATTTTTTCAACGTTCGTTTTTTATACAATAAAATTTATGCTAAAATTGGTAAATAAAATCATGTAAAGTTTTGTGTATGTTGTTCCATATTGTGTGTGTGTGTGGGCGTGAGCTTACAATTAAACATACATTTAAGTTAAATATTTATTGAGATTGCAATTGGATTTTGTTTGTTGTGCATTTAATAGTTATATAAATTTGAGCAAATAAATTGCTCATAAATTATGGCAAATAAAAGATATGAAAATTTAACGTTTAATAGTTGTAATTTTTATAATAAACAGCAAATAGATTTGCGAAAGGATTTTCATTAAATTAATCTTATAGAATTTTGCTGGCGATTATTATGGCTTTAACTTAGATAAAAAGATTTAGATTTCATATATAATTTATATACAGTGCTTACAAACATATTTAAAACTAAAGATATTAATTTTCAATTAAAGAAAAGAAGTGAGAGCTTCATCGGAAATCACTGTCTGGCAGAAAGAGTTCAATAAGTATATTCTAATATTTTGGTTTTCTTCAACTTTTTAAAAAAATTAAGCAACTTTTGCAACAACTTGCAGAGAACTCAGTATCAGACCAGAGAAAACCAAAATATTACAAAATATTCGATTCTTGACCAGACAGTGTGAACCGAAATAAAGTGACTTAAATAAGTTTTGAATTCTTTTTTAATTTTCCCAAATTTTCTCTGATTACGACAATCCTTAAATTAAATCCCAAATATTTTGATCATTTTTTTAATCAGTGAGAAAACTAAAATTTGCAATACTTATTGTTTGAGGACGTTTATTTAATGATCAACTATTTTTCAAAATTTGTATAAATTTTTGTTGGATTTTTATGTAGTATCAGTATTTGTGGTAGAGAGATTCTTTTAAGGGCAGTGGGGACATTCACACATTGACTTTTGCACATTTAAATTGGGCTTATACATTTAAGTTTTCTATGCATATTATTGTAGCACATACGAAAGTTGGATCTAACATAGAAATTCTAGTTTTATAATGATGCAACTTTTTAATAAAATGCTTTGAGAAAATTTTTTTACAAAATTTCAGCTAATTTGATCAGGATAATCTACATGTAATTTAAAATTGGCTATACCGCTCCGAAAGGGGTCAAGCCAAGCTTCTCTAATTTAAAGGATAATCTACATAGAAGTTGTAATTTTAATAAACGGTTATTCAGAAAAGCAGGTAATGAATTAAAGCAGGAATTTAAACCGAAACGAACGGCTTGGTTCAAGGCATTTACTTAAGCCAAAAGCTTTAGACAAGCAACCTATGCCCGTTTCCCTTGATATACCCGACAGTTAGAGACCGCGACCGGTATCGAGGCCTGTTCTTAAGGTCAATAAGGACTTGCGAAGTGTTTAGAAGTTTTATACAAATGATGAGAAATGAAGAATCAAAAGTAACAATTTCACCACATTAAATTTTTAGCTATTTTGCAGCTAAGAATTAATGATACATTGACCCCACTCAATGGCCTTGTTCAGCAGAATATTGGATCCCTGAGCAGGTATCAGAAAAAAATTATGCATCGAAAAGCATCTGCTGAACGCAGTGCTAAATTTCTCCCCAGCGTCGCTGAAAACAAAAAATCGGCTAGCCGCACGCCTTAAGCGTTAGTACTTTTTGTGCAAAGGCGTTAGCACTTTATTTACTTTGACAGCTGTTTTCGTCGCCATGGAGAATGAATGTAAGTAAAGTGAAATTTTTTAAAAATATTTATTAATTAATTTTATTTACTTACAGCCGATGAGAAAGGTGGAGTTGCAAGGACACCAAACTCCTCCTAGCTTTGTATTTGGAGAAAAAGGATGATTTCCGCGACCCAAAAAAAAAAGAATCGTAATCAAAATGGAAGACCACGGTGTTTTTGGACAAACTCCTGATTAACTTGATTGTAAATTCCGAAACTTGAAAAAAACCTACAACAGCATAAAACTGCGAAATAAAAGCACTGGAACCACCAAGTGGGAGTTTTTTGACGAAATGGAATCCATTTAAGGTAATGACCTGGCAGAGCTGGTTGTCATACCCCAAGCTCTTCTGTGACAGAGGAGGAGAATATTGAGCAGCTATTGTCATGGAAAGACTGTGAGCTTGACGGACATAACAGCAGCACGATGGTAGAAGAAGATGACGCTATCGCAGTTGAATCCAGCGCAACTGGGCTGTTCCATTCGGAATAAACGGAAACGGAAGGCTGCTTCAGAAAACGCTACTACGCCAGCAAAAAGGCTATTAAAGTGGAGGAGGCCCAAGAGCTTAGCAAACTTGTGCATTTCCCACCGGCTGCTTTGTTGGGATATGACAGCCGTCGATAGCAACTCAAATATGCCAGCAGTAGTTGCTTGTTGTGCACAACCAAGCCATTTTCCAGCGAGTATATACACGATATACCCAAAAGTTTGGTGTCCAGAACTTTTGGGCGATGTTGAATCAATCACCTACAGCCAGAAACGACTCTTGTTTGGCCAAAAGCCAAATTGTGAACAAGAGTTTTTTCTCTAGAACCACATTGGCAATTGGTTCCTCAGTGGATGCAGCTCGAGTTGCAATTACTTGGAGAAGGGACTGAAATTATTATACTAGCCCTAACCACTTTTATTTCGTACACCATTTATTTTCAGCAAATTACTACGCTCAGTAGTACACATTTAGGAGATAAAGGTAGCTGCAGCTAAATGACTATATATTTTTGAAAGTTTACTTAATTATGTATTGTTCCTTACATAACATATAACACATATAAGCGAAAACAATTTTTTAAATTATATTATATGAGATCACTTCATTTCTGTACAAAATGATTGCGACCATTTTTAATTCGTACAGCTGATTCGAATTATCCAAAAATTGAAAACATAAAAATGTGAACGAACCAGGAGAAGAACTAAGTTATTTAGAACAACAAGAAGTGACATAACTGAAAACCTGTGCTTCTTCTTGTAATTTGATTTATTCTTCTGCGATGGATCGTGGTAGGCCGGTTTGTGAAGAAATTCGGCGGCTAATCACTGATAAGTTTAAATCAGGCAAGAGCTATCGGGTAATATGAAATGATGTTAATCTTCCGAGATCAACCGTGCAAAGTATTTTAAAAAACTTTAAAAAGAATGGCAATAATAACAAAAATGTAGCACACAGGAGTCGGGTTTCTAAAATCATAAATGGGCTTTGTCTGCAATAATAAAACAAACCCGTAGAAGCACAGTTTGAGAAAAAGCATTAATTTGGTCTGAAAGTATTGGCAAAACTATTAAACGTGAATGTCGCTGCATGCGGCTGGCTCTAGAGCGCTCTCTCTCTCTCTCTCTCTCTGGCTTTTGAAGATCGAAAAGCCACTTTGAAAAGCCAGGCCACGCCAATCGTGTGCAAAAAAAATCGTATGGCGTTACTCATCTTATTATTCTAATGTCTTTGCCTAAAGAGTCTTAAGCGCACTGTAAAGTTTCCTGCAAGAGTTATGGTATGTGGAGGCATGTATGCAAAGGGAGTAGGAAATCTTGACTTTATAGATGGAACCATAAATGCTGAATAATACATCAATATTTTACAAAATCATCTCATTCCTATAGCACCAAAGCTGGCTGATTTCAGCAGGACGGTAAATAATATACCGCTAAAAGACCGAAAAGTAGGCTTCAACCAAATCTATTTAACGTCCTTGATTGGCCATCATCCAGCCGTGTCCTGAGCCCTATAGAAAGTCTAAGGGCATTAATGAAAAGAAAACTCGGAAATGAGCGCACTCTAAGCGATTTAAAGCAGAGCGGGCAAACAAACGAAACGTTTAACGAACCGTTCGCGAAAGGCCAAGGAACGATTCATTTGTTTTGTAGCTGTTACTCTAGTGAGGGAAAACGAAACCACTAACCTTATATTGCCGAAGAGCGCAAACGAAACGATTGGAATATTGTTCTTCCGAAAGCTGCACTGCCTTGAAACGTTTCGGAACGACAACAACAAAGCTGAGAGAAACAAAGAAGTAAGCAACAGAAAAAAACAACAACAATACAAATACAAATAGAGCAGCAAACGTTTCCGAACTATTCGCGCTCGTTGCAAATCGTTCCGATTTCCCTTTGTCCGCAAATCAAGATGAGAGCATTTCGCTTTACGTTTAGTTTGCGTTGACGAACGCAAACTGAACAGAACTCATTTTGTGTTACAGTTACTTTTCTGGGGTTTTGTTTGTGTTTCGCTCTGTGCAAAGAACGAAACGAAACGATTCAGAAACGTTTCGTTTCGTTTGTTTGCCCGCTCTGATTTAAAGTCCAAAATTAAGGAAATTTGGAACTCGATTAGTTCTGAGGAGTGTCAAAACTTGGTTAATTCAATGAAAAACCGAATAGAAGCAGTGATAAAAAATAAGGAAGACGTTACTCAGTTTCAAAACTAATATTATCTGCTGTACGAATTAAAAATGGTTGGCTTAAATTCCGTCATCAATGAAGTGCTAACATTTAATTTAAGTTTAAATATTAATTTCTTCAAGTTTTTGCACCAAATTAAATATGAAATAAAAGATAATTAAACAGCCTTTAAAAAACATATAAATATGTAGGGGTTGTTACCTTTATCTCAAAAAAGTTTTCTACTGAACGTTGCACTTTGCAAAAAATAAGTGGTGTACGAATTAAAAGTGGTTAGGGCTTGTATAAATAAATTAATAATTTTGTTTGTCTACAGTGAATTAAGTACCCCAAACGTAGTCCGAGACATCCTGAAGTGCTACTTAAATTGGTCCATTCGGTAGTGATTGAACGTAATCTCAAAAAAAAACTTTGAGCGTACGCGATGTCCTTTACGTTTTTCGAATTGACGTCTGTGCAAACAATTCCCCTCAACTAAGTCGATCAAGGTCTTGTTTAACGAGGGCGCAATAATATAATATATATATAATGACGGTAAACTCATTTTAAAAAAATGTGTTCAACAAAGTGAGAAAAAATTACCATATTGGTATCGATAACAAGCCTATCGATACACAACAACAGCTGGTGGTAGCAGTATCAGTTCAAAGTAGCGTACTATTTCTTCGATACATGCTCCTCTATCATGATACGTCAAAGTGGCTATAATGATACCGTATCACTCGAGTTCAACAGGAAGATCATTAAAAATGTATACATGATCAGGGAGCAAGCTGCTCTGCTGAACAAGGCCAATGTTACGTCGCCCTTCTTGTAACTTCAAACTCTCAGCAAACAATTGAACCAGTTACTTTTGACTATCAAATCCAAACAGGCAGAAGGAATCATTTCCGACCATATAAAGTATATATATTCTTGATCAGCATCAACAGCCGAGTCGATTTAGACATGTCCGTCTGTCCGTCCGTCTGTATGAACACCTAGATCTCAGAGATGGTAAGAGATAGAGGTTTGACATGTATGAGACAAATGCTTCTCATACTTGCAGGCAGATCAAATTTGTTTCAAATTTTGGCCACGCCCCCTCCCGCCCCCGCATTTCGAAAATAACGTTATATCTGGTACAGTTTTAAAGATAGGCGATTCGTACCTTCTAAAGATAGTTAGTAATTAGCAAAACGAATAAATTTGCCGAAGAAATGATAAGGATCGGATGAGCGGTTCTCTAGTTATGAGCAAAAAAGTGATATATAGCCGAGTTAAAAAGTTTTGCATACTTTTCAGATGTTCACCCTAAGGAACGCAGGAACACTTTTTGTTTTTTCATGAGTAACGGGTATATCGAAGTCGGTTAGAGCCGACTTAAACTTACGCTCTCGTTTTTATTTAGTGATTGTACATATATTAAATACTTAAATATATCAATCTGTCTGCCCATCACTAATAAATCTGGCCTTCCGGGTCTTTGCCAGATACCAAAATATTTGTTACTTCGCAAGTCCGTAGAGGCTTTTTAGACCTACAATAGAAATTTTCGTTACGCGGAAGTTCATTTAAATAAATTTGAAATATATTTTAGTGGAAGTCGATTAGTGAAGAATTTCCTTGGTTCTTAAAGAATTTTAGTTTCAGGAGATTCCCAAAATTAAATATGCTTTAACAACTTTAACCCTTACTTATTAAACCACCGTTGTAAATCATTGAGTATCCATACCACCCTCTCTCTGATAGTCATGCACCCTATGTGTTAAACGAAAACATAACTGTAAATGCAGCACAAATCCCTGACCAAATTAGCTGAAGTTTTGTAAATGTTATTTCATATAAATGCTCATAGTTTTTCTGGTGAATTTAAAACTAAATCTAAATGAAAATTTGACTAGAAATTAAATTAATCATATGAAAGTCTAAATTATAACTAAAATTTAATACCAAAATGCTTTGTGTTTGTGTGTGTTGTTTTTTTTTTTTCTTGTGTAAACTTAGCTTAATTAACAGGGTCATATATAATCATATAATTATGTATACACTCGTTTATTCATATATATATTAAATAACATAACATATTAGTTAATTAAAAACTAAAACGCAGTCAATTTATATTTTTGGAATTTTTTTGTTGTAGTCGATAATTGTGTTATAGGTTTGATGAACAATGCTACTTTTCTTTTGTGATGATTAAAACATGCGCGAAAAAAGTCTTATATTTTTTTTTAATCGTTTTTTACAGCTATTTTTGTGTGGAAATTGAGGGCAAAAAAGTAGCAGATATACTTGCATATATGTATATATAGAATAGTATTTATTTTTGTTTGTTTGTATTTTCGTATAGGATATGCAACTAAATTCACTTTTTTCGTCTTCGATAACAAATCTGTGTTTTTGTGTACGTGTGTTTGGCGCCTGCCTTGTTGTGGAGCAGGCTAATACTTTTCCCGGTGCCGGAGATTTGCTCCTGGTTGACTTACGACATGGCATTGTACACGGGCTGTTCGTGTTGCTTGGGGCAACGTCCATGTTTATCCATATACTGGCCATACTCACAGGTGGGCGGCTTGCATTGACCCCGCTGTATGCATCTGCAAGAGGATTGAGATATGTATATGTGATTGTGTTGTGCATGTTCACTTGTGTGCATCTACTTACTTCCTGTCATCCATGGAAAAGTGCTCATTGCCTCGCTTCAACCAATCGCAATCAGAATTCCCCGAACTGCAATCGCAACGACATTGTCCATCGTCTTGTAGTATCTTCTCAAAACTTCTGGGGCAAGTACAACTCAATATGGTGGCACGTACCACAGCTGTGCTGGCCACTTCGTTTGCCTTGAAATTGGCCCTCTCGATGCAATGGCATTCGGTGTGATTCAGAAAGGTTTGCTTCTCGATAATGGGTCGATGTTGTTTGTTGCTGCGCACCTGCGAAATTGGGAAAGGAAGTTGATGGGAAGTGCAACACTTGATTAGTTTAGGTTCTGTGCAGTCGCTCTTAATGATATGCTGAATTTGAATGTAGATTGGAGTACTCTCCCCCCCCCAAAATGAGTTCAACTTGTGTAGACAGATACTGTTGACAGCTCCTTAAGCATGAACTGTTCTCATCAAACTTGTCATCAATGTTGTTGTTGTTGTTGTTGTTGTTGCTGCTCTTATTGCTTTGGCCTGTTGTAATTCTAAATGAGTTGTCACTTGTCAAGGCAGTGGCGGGGCGATTTGTTGGCCAAAAGGGACTGTAAATGAATTACTGTCAGTTTTCAAGCAAACTGAGTCATTTAGTTTATGTGAGAAATACCTTGGTATTATACAGAATTAGTCATCGCTCATTAAAGAAAAACAGCAAATAAAAAAGGAAATGAATAATTTCCCGTCCCCATCTCATTTCTCTCCATCCCACGCCCTATAATTTTGTTCAGTGTGTTTTATTTATCCTCCTTTCTTTAGTTGATTACTATTCCTTTCTTGCATCTCATAGCAGCTATCATCTGTCTCAGAGAGCCAAAACAAATACATACAACACATACCTAATTTGTGTGAGCGTGAGTCGTTCCCTCTCTAACTCTTTCGCGCTCTTTTAGCAAAATAACTTTGTCCACAATATTGCTCAAGCGCCTCAGATAATTTAATGTGGCTTGGACAAACTTTTCTTTGGCGTTTTCACTCACTTCGCAAAAAAATTGTCCAATTTTTCTTTCTTAGTGCGCGCCTGCATAACTCATCGAATGTCTATGCCAAGTCTTAGATCTCTACGAAAAGCAGTTTTGGCTGTGGATACAGTAAATATCGGTTATATGACGAACCGCTTGTATGCAAATACCGGTTATATGCAAAAACTTAACATTAAAGAGCATTATGTGCATTTTTTATATCAGAATTTAATTTCTTGTATGCAAATCGCTTATTAGCAAATATCGCTTGTATGCAAACATTTTTCACCACAATTGAAATTGCTGCGTACTATTTTAGTCGGTTGTATGCAAATTTTCCAACACTGTTCCCATCAATTTATTTATCGATTGAACTTTCATCGATAGCTGAAGTATCGAATAACAAGTGCAACAATGTCGCGTCATATTTTGACAGCTAAACAAAAAATTGCAGTTTTAAATGACTTAAAAATAAACAATAATCAAACGCTATTAGCTGCGAAGTATAAAGTAAGCGTCAGCACCATTTCGCGCATTAAAAACAATGCAAAGAAAAGGGATAGAAAAATCACACATGTACATTTGGACACAGCATTGATGACTTGGTTTAACCAAATCCGTTCCCAAAATGGAGTTGTTAGTGGACCAGTCTTGCTCGCTAAGGCACAGGAGTTCGCCATAAAGCTAAACGAAGACTATGCACCTGATCGGAGCTGGATACAACGTTGGTGCAAGCGGAATTCTATTAACTTCGCCAAGATTCACGGGGAAGCCAATGAAAATAATTCTGCAAGTGCGGCCGCATTTATCTCAAATCATTTGCGGCATATTCTGGACAAATTTACTCCAGATTGCATATTTAATGCCGATGAAACAGGATTATACTACAAGGCACTGCCAAACGGAAGCTACAAAGGAAAGCATGAGAATCCTAAAGGATTTAAAACGCAGAAGCAACGCCTTACATTGCTTTTTCTTTGCAATGCAACTGGTACAATCAAGAGAGCTTATTGTATTGGAAAGTCAGCCAAGCCTCGGCCTTTTAAAGGAAGAGAGGTGCCACTGCCATACTACAGCAACAAAAGCGCTTGGATGACGAGTTTTATTTGGACACAGATACTAGTGGATCTTAATAAGGATCTACAGAAAAACAATAAACACATTTGTTTAATTATAGACAATGCTCCTTGCCACAATACAGAAACGGTATTCTCGAACATAACAATCCAATTTTTGCCGCCAAATACCACCGCCATAATACAGCCACTAGATCAAGGTATTATCCACTCTTTTAAAATGGAATACCGGAAGGTTCTAATAAAAAAACAAATTGGAGCATTGGAAAAGGGATTATCCGTAGTTGAATTTCTCAAATCGCTTACTATTTTGGATGGAATACGATATGCCAATCGAGCTTGGAACTTAGTTAAGCAGCAAACAATTATTAATTGTTTTAAGAAGGTAAATTTGCAAAAGTGGATACAAAAAAGGTGTAAGTAAGCATTAAATTTGTTCATTTCAGGCTGGCATTGATCAAATTTCAGAGACTGATATTTCACCTGAGGCAGATGCAGAGGGCGAAAATTTCGGATGGTTCAATTTAGACACCGATTACATTCAATGCGACAATAATCTTCCCTGCTTTGGAAGTATTTCTGACGAGGATATTATTGCAGATGTACTGGAAGAAAATGAAAACCCCACTGAAGATGAGGAAAACTTTGCTCAATCTGATTTCAGTGTAAAACATCCGTCTACCAAAGAGGCCCTTCAAAATGTAGACTCGCTGCGCGACTACTTTTCTTATAATAATATAAACTCTTCAGAGACTTTTGATGACATTGAAGACCTGATCTTAGAAAATGCTGAAAAAAACAAAAACCAAACGAAAATAACAGATTTTTTTGAGTAAACTTGTTCAACATAATCTCAAAATTAATCAAAATGACTGATTTCATAAGTATTTAATAAATAATACCTGTATGCGATATTTGAAACAAAATGTGATTTTAAGTTGTCTTTTATGTAATATTTAAGTAACACTTAAATTAAATACATACATATATCAACTAAAGGCCATTTAAATAAAATGAACATAAATCACTGAATTGCTTATATGCAATTTTTTGCTTACAACCGATTGATTGCTTATATGCAAACGACTTGCATATAACCGATAACCGCTTATATGCAAACATCGCTTATATGCAAAAATATTGCTGCATTATAGCTTTTGCATATAAGCGATATTCACTGTATGTCAGTCAGTCGGGCATACAGATTTATAAGTATTCAAAAAACTTCATATTACTTTTGTTGCTTCTGGCCCGGACATACTTGTTGCAGCTCTTTCTGGACTGCGGACTGCTGCTGAAGACTCTCCATATCAACTGCATCAAAAATATTTTTATTGGTCCTAATAATTATTTGTTCAAACGATTTTTAAGTTCACCTTTCCTTTAGGACAATTTTTTTTACTTCTGACCATCGAAATAATTATAATTAATTACTTTGGGCTCTTAAAAAAAGCTCGAACAGCTGTTTATACCATTCACAAATTCAGAGTTCGACGTTCGAGCTTGATGTTCGTGTGGATTTTACACACCGTAAAACGTTTGACGTCAAACTTTTTGAGAGTGGTTTTACAAGGATATTTTTAATGCGGAGTTTTTCGTTTGCGAGCGCTTTTTAAGGAAAAAAGAAAATTCCGAACAGTTGGCGCTGAAGGCGCACCTTTTCGTTTTTCAAATGTGGCGCAGTAGGTGTTCATTCCACTTAGCAGCTCAGCATATATTCTCTTTAATTTGTTTTTTTTTTCAATTGTTTGACAATTTTTTATTTTGGCTATTAAATAGTGGGAACCTCAGTTCTATATTTGTTATGATGCCAAGAAGAGGTTGCACTTACATTGCAACGCAAAATCGAAATGTCGAGGGAACGGGAATCGGAATGTTTGAAGTAAGGCTGCAAACCGGTCCTGAACCGAACCTCTTAGAACCGGTTCGGTTCGGGTTTTTTCGGTCCGACGGACCGGACCACGAACCGAACCCCTAATGTTTTTGACTCCTCGAATTAGAACCCGAACCGGACCACTTTTTCGAAAAATGAGGTTCGGTCCGCCAAATTAAGTAATTTCTCCGAAGAGACACCAAAAAATATAGAAATTCCTTATAATCTCACTTGTATCATTTAAGATGTTCTCCAATCCTCCAATGGTTTTCCTACTGGTTTTGTCGAAATCTTGGGACCTACTGGAATTTACTTCTTAAGTGATTCATGGTTTCACTCAAGGTAAACAAACAGATGTTATTTTTACCGATTTTAGTAAGGCTTTCGACAGTGTTTCTCATTGTCTTCTGATTCTGAAATTGCGTCAGTTGGGATTTCTGCTGGGGTTTCTTAATTGGACAAAATCTTATCTTCAGTCTAGAACTCAGAAAGTTGTATTTAATAGTTGTACTTCTTATCCGGTTTTTGTGACCTCTGGAGTTCCCCAAGGTAGCCATCTTGGACCTCTTCTCTTCCTGTTATTTATTAAAGACCTGCCTAATGTAATTACGCATTCTCGTGCATTGTTGTACGCAGATGACTTAAAAATATTTCTGAGCCATAACTCGCCCAACGATTCTGCTTTGCTTCAGGTTGATTTGAATTCAATATATATGTGGTGCTCTCACAATTTGTTGTATTTGAACAGGAAGAAATGTAAATCTATGACGTTTTATCGTAGAACCACTTTTCTGATTAACTATTTATTGAATTCTTATCAACTTGAACGTGTTGAATATTTCCATGATCTGGGTATTACACTCGACCATAAACTTTCTTTTGGCACTCACATTGAACTTTCCGTGAATAAAGCCATGGGCTTGCTAGGTTTTATTAAACGTTGGTCTAAGGAGTTTAATGATCCCTACACGACCAAGCTCTTGTTTATATCTCTTGTGAGGCCTATTTTGGAGTTTGGTTCGTGTATTTGGAATCCTCAGTCACTTACCCTGTGTAAACGCATCGAATCTGTCCAGAAACAGTTCCTTTTGTTTGCTCTTCGTAACCTGAGTTGGGACCCACAGTTGAGACTTCCTACTTATATTTCCAGACTTAAACTTTTAGACTTACCTACACTTGAGCATAGAAGGACTATGTTAGGTATAATGTTTCTAAATAAACTTATTAATGGTAATATAGACGCTGAGTACTTACTCGGGCGTGTGAATTTCAATGTCCCTTCTAGACAAACACGAAACTATATTCCCTTGAGGCTTCCTTTTGCTTCCTCTTTATATGCTTCTAACTGTCCATTTCGCATTCTGTGTAGGGATTACAATGGTATCTCTCCTCTTCTCAGTGATTACCTTTCCGACGAAGGCTTTAGGTCTTTTATTCTCCACACTCTTGCACTTGCATAGTTTCTAGAAATCTTGTTTTTTTTTTTTTTTTTTTTTTCCTTCCGATCATTAACGCTGCGAGCAGGGGCGTAGCACAATAAATTACCCCCACCGGATCGGAAGGAGTTTCTTCTATTTGTACTTAATGCTTTTTTTCCTACCCCCTTATTTTGTAACTCTTTCTATTCTATTATATTGTAGCTATGTCTTTTAGACGAAGCTGCAATTAAAATAAATAAATAAATAAAAATGTTTGGGGACTATATGTTCTCGTGAGTCCATTGTATTTCTATGTGTCAAAAATTGTTGCGTCATCTAAATGCGGTATTCTTCCAAATATTGAATATTTATTTATCCATACTTCAATTAAATGATTGCTATTATTAGTTTGGGTTTTGTTACCTTGATTAGAAAACAATTAAATTTGGTGTTTTCCAAACTTGATTTGTAAAAAATCATAATTTTCACCTACAAATACAAAATAATTGTACATTTCAAGCAGAATTACTCAATACTGACCCTTTACAGTAACAATTATCTAAGTAATTGTAAAAGTTATTACATTTTGGTATATTCACTGAATAATCATAATTCCACGTTACAATTCTATTGTATTGTTATTGGTATTGTTTTTTCATTATCTAAAAACTTGTGTTTATAGTAATGAAAGTAATTAAATACGGGAAGTAATGAATACATTACAGCTCTGCTAGAAGATATAATGCTTATTAACTTAAACTAAGCAGTTCTCAAATGTTTCAAATGTCAACTAAAATTACTGTATTAAAGTACCTATAGTACCCAAGCGAACCAAGGCTCGAACCAAAACCTTGGGTTCAGGGGTTCTAAAAACCGGTCCGCGAACCGAACCTTAGACTTAATAGCGGGTTCGAACCTCCGGACCGAACCTTCTGCAAAATTTTGGAGGTTTGCAGCCTTGGTTTGAAGGTCCTTTCCGGTCAGCAAAGAAGAACAAAGCTTACAATAGGCAAGAATGATGAAGAAAAAGAGAAGTTCGTGATAAAGCTCGACAACAGCGTGAACATGGAACACACAACGTTTTAAGATGAACCAATCATTCAATACAGTGACAAGAATTAAGAACACAAATTTCTCCAATTATATTTTCTTGGGGCTTACCAACGTACTGCAGGACTTGACAAGTACATAAATATATTTTTATTGGCTTAAATAATTTTTGTTTCCCCCTTTCCCCTACGCCCTGTTTTTCCCCCACCAGAAGACCACAAACTTCTACAGCTACACAACAGCCCAGCAGCTTATGCTTGGGAACGAGTAGTTACTCTCTGCTCTTTTCGTCTGCGTTGCGCAAAACGTTTCGAATTTGTGTTGCATGACAAGTGCAAAATGATGAAATGCGTATGAATTGCATAAATTAAGTTGAATTCGTTTAATTAAAATAACAAGTTGGTTATTAATCAAACTGCTGGTACACCACTCAACCGGAGGGAATCCAAGACAAACATCACACAGAGCTCTGCCAAAATGGCAACATTTACAGTAAAATGGACAAGCAAATCCTTTGAAGCATTGAATTTTGATTGGACGCATCAATGCAGAAAACTTTGGCACTTGTCAATACGAAAATCCCCCAAAATTGTGTAAATTGAGTTTTAGTTTTTAGGTAAATTTGTGAATGCAACGAATTGAAAAAGTTTTACATGCTTCACCTCACCACGCATTTTGCTTGGAAAAATTGAAAACTTGCCTCAACCTGAGCCTCAATCTGAGCCTAGGCAGAGCACCACACGCAATAATTGCCGGAAACGGAAGTGCAAAAGTGCTGCTGTTGCAGTTGCTGTTGCTGTTGTTACCCTTTCCCTTGTTTTTGTTTTGCACAAAAATTGCACTAAAGTGGTTTAGTCCTCCGGTCTCTTCTGTATGCAAAAATATGCCTATAGCATGATATTATATATGGTTATATTCTATGCAAAATACTTGGGCTGTGGTTTTCTACTCCTAATTGAGGTTAGGTCTTTAGGTATGCAAATAGTACTCAGTTGTCCCTGAAGTGTGGCCAAGTATGAGTGTGTGTGTGTGTTTGTGTGTGCACTTTATATTCGAGCAATTAGTCAGCTATGGCTTGGTAGAGGAAGGACTGCGATTATAGCCGAGCTCTTAGTGTGCTAAACTACCAAGAGAATAAGCTTCAAATGTTTAAAGAAATTTGCAATTTTGAGAAAAATGTTAATATTTATGAAGCGAGATTTAGAGTTACTGTTTTCATTCAGAAAAAATGTTTGATGTGAAAAATTCTTAATTACGGTATGAACGAACATAAGAGGGTTTGGTAAAGGGTGGGCGGGGGTAAGAGGTTGAAATGGGTGGGGATAAAGGGTTAAAGTGGAGGCATTAAAAGGATTGAAAGAGTGACTTATCAGTGACTTGACAGCGACTTCACAATAACTAACCAGCGACTTGACAGTGACCAATTAGTGACTAGATAGTGACTAAATAGTGTGTGAAGTGACTGTGAAACAGTGAATTTACAGTGACATGGTAGCGACTTCACAATGTCTAATCAGTGACTTGACTGTGACTAAATAGTGACTAAGCAGTGACTTGACAGAGACTTGTTGATGACATGACAGTGACTTGATAGTGGCTTCACAGTCACTAGACAGTGACTAAATAGTAACTAAATAGTAACTAAACTGTGACTTGAATGAGAATAAACAGTGAACAGTGTCTTGTCAGTGACTAAATAGTGACTTAACAGAGACTTGATGATGACATGACAGTGACTTGATAGTGGCTTCACAGTCACTATACAGTGACTAAATAATAACTAAATAGTGACTAAACAGTGACTTGATAGTGGCTTCGCAGTGGCTAAACAGTAGCTTCACAGTGACTAAAGAGTGACTTGACTGTGACTATACAGTGACTAAATAGAAACTAAATAGTAACTAAACAGTGACTTTAATGAGAATAAACAGTGAATAAATAGATAGTGACTAAATAATGACTAAATAGTGACTAAACAGTCACTAAACAGTGACTAAACAGTCACTAAACCAAGGCTGCAAACCTCTAAAATTTTGCTGAAGGTTCGGTTCAGGGGTTCGAACCCGTTGTAAAGTCTAAGGTTCGGTTCGCGGACCGGTTCTCGGAACCCCTGAACCCAAGGTTTTGGTTCGAACCTAGGTTCGCTAGAACATATATGAATAGTTTCGATTTATTATTACTTAATTTTAAAAATAATATTCTATATTTCAAAAATGAAATTTTATTTATAAAATTTATTAGCTGACACTTTCAACTTTTGAGAACTGCTTTGTTTAAGGTAATAAGCTTTATATCTACTAGGAGCTGTTGATCTACTCCAGCTCTTATATCAAAAAGATCGAACCTAACTGTTGAATAGGCCCTGACACAAGAATTGCTGAAACAGCAAATATAGACAGAGCCATATTTTTTAAGACCTCGTTTTTTGACCTTTCAAGATATTAAATCATTTGTTCCCTCCTTCGCGTTTCGGCAAATATATTGCGTTCTTCAGGGAGTCTGTACATTTTAATTAACATGAACTCCATGTAAAATACTCTGGGGTAATTTTCGATTATCCACAGATTTGAAATTTATAATGTGATTAAAAGGTCTGTTCTCAATTCCACTTCGGTCTTAGTATATACTTTGGAATTGGCCGTTTTACTTTTTCAAATTTATGCGCAAGGAGGCAAAGTAATCTGTGGTTACTAGATCAAGGCTTTCTTTTTCTACGAATTGAATCCACTTGGCATTGAACTGTCTGTTTCAACTGCTTAAGAAATTCCGAATTTACTTAATCCGAATCTACTTACTGTTGATATAAGTATCAACTTCCGTAAACCTTATGGACCTAGAGCTCAACGAACAATCGTTTATACGAAAACCGAAGTGGAATTGAGAACAGGCCCGTACGGCTTTCGTAAACTTCCCTTCTTCGTAATCATACGTTGAGTCATTTAAAGTTAAATTTGGACAACTCTCATTAAGAATTTCTTGTTGGACGTCAGCATTCTGTAATGTGCTGCTTTAAAACTTATTTGTTTGCTCAGAATTTACCTAAGTTGGAAATCTTGGGTCTAGGAGTTTTGCAGTAAACATTGATACTGAGCTCATAATATAAGAACGTTTATCGAGGCATTTAGATCTTTATAAACAATGTTTTGCTAAGGAATTTAGAACAATTGCTCGAAATTAAAAACACGCGTAATAAAAATCACTTGGTAGTAATTGTGAATCCTGCAGCTTTACAAAAGTTTTATAATTGGCTGTAGAATTAAACAGATATTTTGAACTACGTTCCATTTTAATGTTTTTAGCTGAAGCTGTTTAAAGAGTTAGTAAACGTTCGAACATTTTGTAGACTGAGTTCCATCGCGTCCAGCAGTCTAGCATCGTTATTTTACAAAGTGTGCCTTCTCTGTCAAAGTAAAACTAAACGTCCAAATCAAGAAATGCTTTTGATTCACATGAGCAACATTCATCAACATTTCATTCTTCATACATAGTTGCATACCTTTTCTGCTCTGCAGTTATCATTTAAATGTGCTCCAGCTCCAACCATATTCGCTCCATTAATGACGTCAATAATATAAATCCAATCTAGAGAAATGTCGTAGGATTGGAGAACTTTTTGAATGATACAAGTCGGATTACCTGGAATTTCTTTATTTCCCTGGAATATCTACTTAATTTTGCGAACCGAACCTAATTTTTCGAAAAAGTGGTCCGGTTCGGGTTCAGGTTCGAGCTGTCAAAAATGTTAGGGGTTCGGTTCTCGGTCCGGTTCGTCGGACCCAAAAAACCCGAACCGAACCGGTTCTTAGAGGTTCGGTTCAGGACCGGTTTGCAGCCTTGCACTAAAGAGTGAGTAAATAGTGTTTAAATAGTAACTAAATAGTGACTAATTAGTGACTAATACAGACTAAACAGTGACTTAAAACTGGCTTGATTGTGACTTGATAGTGGCTTGATTGATAGTGATAAACTTACAGAAAGGAAGAAAGAACAAAGCAGCAAGTGATCTTGCTGTTGGTATATTTACTCCCTCTTATTACACTGTGCAACAGTCAAAAAGAACTACCAAGCTATACTATGCGGAATCGATAGAGCTACCCGAACTGAGTAACTCCCTATCAGCGTTTGGCTCAAAGTTTTTGAAATTGGGTGTGATAACAAAAAAAGGTGTCATCAGATTTGGGCATACAGCTCATTCAGTTTTAGTGATAGCTGCAAACTGTCTTTGGCAAAGTTGTAGCTGACAATACGCAAAATAAATTTTCTTACAAAGTTTTTCAAAAATATTATGTTTTCCGGGAGTTTTTTTTTTTAAAACTTTTTTGAAAAATCGTGTTTTTTTACATTTTCGAGCATAACTTTTGAAAAATCAGAATTTTGGCACACACTCTTTGGTAAAAACAAAGCTTTTGAGATAACAAACATCTCTTTCGAACAAGGTTTTACAATCTGAACACTTCTAAGTCCTCTTAGGCGGCCCCAAAAGTGTGCATTTCCAAAAAAATTTACGAATTTCTTCGTTAAGCTTAGAACCTAGACAGCTAAATCGCTAAATCAGCGCAGTGTGACCATTGGAAATTTGGTGGTATTTTGATAAAGGGTGGTATTTTGGCGTTGAATCGTCCCACTGCGTAAAATCAAACAAAAAATTGAAATGAACAAGTGTAAAGGATACATTAACAATTTTTGCTATGTGTGTGGAAAATTTATTACAAAAATAGACTTGCGGAAGAGATACAAAAAAATGCTTGTGGTTCCAGTAAAGATTTTAAAAAACATACCAAAAATGCTATAAAAAGTATTATTCAAAAAAAAAAAAATGGGCGTCAAATTTAGTATGTTTGATATGTTCAAGAAATGTCCTCGAATATGAAAACGGAAAGCAGCAGTTTCTTTGCTATGATACCCCTGTCATTTGGACGAATCCGGACAAGAACCATAATCCCGAGGACTGCTATGCTTGTAAAAATAAAGTGCGGGGCATGAATGCCAAAGAGCGTTCAGTGGACACTTCATTGCGACTTGAACTTCAGCAAAGTGTGCCCATTGACAGTCAAGCTGCTGGAGACATGTGCTGCGACAGCGATGAAACAGAGACTGTGTCTGACTTTAGTCCGGGACCATCATATTCACAAAGGCCACAAAATTCTGATATCGAAAGCCCGGCTCGATTTTTTTGTTGCGAAACTAGAATTGTCTCAACGGAAGTCGGAAAAACTGGCTAAACTGTTAAAGGAACAAAACCTTTTGATGCCTGACGTGAAGATAACTGGTGTCCCAAAATTCTCCTCCATTCCGATTTAGCAAAATTCTCCATTTTTTAGCGAGAGATGCAACCCTGTTTTAGAGATGCGCCACCAGCCTTCTAAATAGATTTTCAAATATGAAAGTTCTGTGGCAACGACGAATTTTTCGTGTCATGGGAAATTTTTCTGCGATTCATTTTTAATATTTTCTCTAAAATTTGTATTCAAAATAAATGAGTAAATTTAGTTCTTGCTTTGAGTTGACAGCAACTTAAGCTCAAAGCTTAATTTTTCCTTTGTAAAATAGTTTTTGGAGCACCTTTCAAAACTGCTTTAATATTTTTTCTCAAAGATTTTGATACTGTATAAATTTTGCTTGCCTTCTTGTTTTATCTCTTCTCTATGACAATCAGGCAAAACTCAGTTTAACAGCCAAATGCATTTAGTTGTAACTAGTTCATCTTTTCTACTCCCCAATTGGGAGGTTCATGGTTTCCACTCGAAATTAGTTGAGCATTTAGTTTTCATCTTTCCAGACTTAAAACTGTCATCAGCTTGGTTTAACATGCAAAGTTTACCAGGCACGTCGGCTGGGTATTAGCTGCTGCTCGGGGTGCTGCTTCCACCTGTTTACGTGCTCACCATTTGGATTTGCATTTGCACATGTCGTCTGCCCGGGGATTTATGCTGGGGAAATTGCATTACGCAGCGGCGGATGTGTCACGAGCTGCTCCTCGTCGCATTGTCCTCCTCATCCTCAGCTGATTATGCAGGCGCCTCAAGCCTCCAACCGCATTTTGCGGTAAATTAATTAAATGCTCTCAGTCGCTCCCTCTCTGAGGACGATTGGACGTGGACATGGACAGCATTTTGCCTGTCAGCCAATTGACTTTTACTTTTGAACCAAAACCAAGGCAGCCGCAGAGGCGTAGTCTTTGAAGTGTAGGCGTGGGCTTTCACGTTTAGGAGGCCTTTTTCTTTTCTAGCCACAGCTTCTTCTTCTTCTCCTGGCCTGGGTGTGTGCCTGCCTGGGTGAAAGCAGGATGAGTGCATTGAACCCAGAACCAAGAGACCAACTCATAAATCTGCCAGCCAAAGCTTACAACATGTGCCTGGAGTCCACGGGTGCATTGCCCTCCGCCCGTTGAGTTAACAATGCAAAAGGAGGAGAAGACGAATCGCCCTGGCAACGTACTAAAATTTGTGCAACATAAATTATGTTTTGTAAGAATATGGGGGTTTTTTTTAACTTTTTTGGTTGCAGCTCCTGCTCTCCTGGCTCTCAAGCTGTCACTTGACACCTCTCAATGACAGGCGCTGAGTTGCCTGTTGGCTTCTGCTGGAAGCTGATGTGTTTACTCATCCTGGTCACATGCATACTAAACTTGTGTGGTTAATGGCCTTCCCAGGAAGCATAAAATGGAAGTTTGAAATTTGGAATTTCCAACTGTCTTTTTAGAAGAAAAGTAGTTTTATTAGTTTACTTGCGATCGAAACGCATAGGAGAAACCATCAAAATTCCAGTAAATGGGCCCAAGGAAAATCACACAGCTTATCAACATTATTTTGTTACCTTCCAAGTATGTACAAACATATTTCTAAAACCATTTTTATCACTATTATAATTTGGTCCTACTTTTAAGCAGTATTCCCTCAAAATCAACACAGTTTCTATTTAATGCTGATCTACTTTTATGCGGTTTTGTTTGGCTTCCACTTTGAGCATCTTTTGACTTGGTATGCTTCGTGTGAGTTTTTACCATCCCCTTGTGTGTGTGTGTGTGTGCATAAATCTTCCAAGTCGAAAAGTTTTTTTGCGGCAAGCACAGCATAAATATTTGAAAATTAAAAGCCACCCAGTTTAAGGCAGCAGCAGCAAAGTAAATTTTATGAAAGTCTGGCTACAAAAAAAGTAGCAAAGTCAGTCATTATGAAAAACTATGTAAGCAAATGAAAGGAGTCCACCGGGTAAAGAGTTGAAAAATATACTGCTAAGGTGCAATGCTCTGGTTTTTGTTTGAGGCAAATAAAGTTCGATGTACTCAACGATGCAAATTAGCATCGACATATTTCAAAGATGGGTAATGATTTGGGGCTTTGATGTCAGTTATAAAATGCAAAGCTATAAGCAAGGATTGTTTGTAGACAGAATTAAACAAGTCCTTGAGACCCATTTTTCCGTTGTTTGACTCCAATTTATAATACTTTTATTCTGAAAATTTACGTAAAACGATTTGACAATTGAAAAATAGAAAAAAAAAGTCATCAAAGACTAGAAAGTCATGTGAAAAAGCACTTTGCGTGAGTAATAATAATAATAATAATAATAAATAATAATAAATTTATTTAAAACCAATAATGCAGATATTATGAACATTACAAAGTGTTAAATAACTTAAGGTTTTAAATATTACTCGACTATGACTTTAAGTCGTCAGTCGGAGAATTCGTTTCTATGTTTCCTTGATTTTTGATAATTTTGTTATTGTATTTGGGGATCCCCGTTCGTCGCGAGATACAGGATCGTTGGGACCCAGTGTCGGATTAGGAGCCCACCAAATTTTTTGAGTTTATGTGCATGATATTATTTAAATTTAAAAAGATTCTCCCAAAATTCGTTTCCTATACTGAGTGGCCTGTTGCAAAAACTGCACTAAACCCTTCCAGTTAGTATCGCTCGCATCGTTTAAAATATCTATGACCTGATTCGGACTTAGCACAGGTTGGTTAAAATATAGTGCTCTGTGTTCTCTAAGTATAGGACATCTGCCCAGGAAATGGTTAATGTCCTCTATTTCATTTGTATTGCACAATTCGCATTTATTTGTCCGTCCTGTAACAAACCTATTTCCATTTAACAATATCATGTCGCTTCTTGCCTTAAAGATCCATGATACTGCCCTAGTATCCACTTGTGCATATTTTTTGCCAACAGTATGGTCGAGTTCTTTGTAGATTCTCCCTTCGCTTCTTAGTTTTTTCTGCAGGAGTTCCGTATGCCTGTCTTTCCTTAGATCCGCGATGAGCGCATTGCGATTGGCATTCCATAGGTTATCGTTGTTCCAGTCCCATTCTATGTTATGCAGTGTGCACAATGTACCTAGCTCTTTTGCCCAGAAAATATTTTTCTCCAGCACCATCTGAGAAAGGCGTCGTGGCAGCCAATGACTGTCGTATGTAAATAGAGTCTTGTATATGTAACGGAGGTGCTGGTCCAACATGTAGAATCTACTGCCGTATTTATCCGTTTCCAGTGCAAGAGCATAGTGTGGCGTTGTCTGTGGCAAATTATAAATACGTTTGATGAAAAAGGCTTCCAGCTTATCCACTTCACCGTGTTGCCCAAAGCCCCAGACTTGCGCTCCGTAAGCTTGTATTGCCCTACACACGGCATCATAGATTTTCCACTTCATTTCGGTTGAGACATTGTTTTTGCCAAGTAATGTTGATGCTTTGCTTTGCAGCCGCAGTTCTAGCTGTAACATGCTTCTTGAAATTTAAAGTGGGCGTCAAAACAACTCCTAAATACTTGTACTCAGGTACAATCTTTATGGGTTCGCTTTGAAGTGTCCAATTTTCAGCCTTTGCCAGCCGCCCCCCTTTCCTGAAAACCATTATTTCCGATTAGGTCTATTAACTTCCATGTTCCACGTCTTACAATATATTTCCAGCCGATCGATCATTTGCTGCAATACAGTGACTTCATCAGCAATTATGACTATGTCATCTGCATACAATAGAAGGCGTATATTTTCTCTTCCCACTGTTAAGCCGCCCCCTATGAAATCATGGAGGTCGTCGAGGAAGAGCGCAAACAATAAGGGCGAAAGGAGACAGCCCTGCCTCGCTCCGATATTGGTTTTGAAATACTCCGATAGTTCCTTGCCTGTCAAGACTGCCACCTTCGTATTTTCATATATATTCTCCAGCACGTTCAGAAATTTGGTCGAGACTCCCATTGAATATAATTTGTACATTAACAGCTTTCGTGGGATTTTATCGAAGGCAGCCCGAAAGTCAACAAAGAAGGCGTATACTTTCTTTTTCTCCTCCCGTTTCAGATATACGATCGATATTAAATTATATATATTGTATGTTGCGTGAGTATTCAAAAGAGATACCTTCAACTTATACATAGAGTTTAGAGAGATTTAAGTATACTTTCGAATTAAACATAATTTAATAATACATATTTCTTGCAAAATAATCGATCACCAAGTTTGGATTGGAACGCTATACAAATTGGATGTTAGAGGAAACCAAAAAAGCCAAATATTGTGTCGTTTTTTTTTATCAAAGGCCGTAAGTCCGTATTTGTGAAAGTTCGCTGCGGCAGTGAAGTTTCTTTTGGTCATAGCTTGACCATTAGATGTCGCCTCTACTGTGATCATATCGCTCACTTACTTCAATACTGGCATAACTCAAAATAATTCATTTTGAGAAAAACAGGTTTGAAGTTCTCAATGGATTTAACCTAAAAAAAATGGTTGTTTTAGTTTCAACTTAATTAAGTAAAATATTATAAATTAAGAATGCTTATTAATAAACATTGAAAATATGATGTTTTAACTGAAAGACGAAGTATGTTTGGTCAATATCGACGGCAGGACAACTGAGATATGACGGTTCTTGCATCAACATGAAAATGAACCTGGAAAATGATACTGCGACATATTCTCATCTCACATGGAAAGTAGAAGAGATAGCGATACGAAATTTTTTGCATAAAATAGTACAGAAGAGCGCGCACATTTCTGCATCATTAAGTCAAAAATCGTATTTTTTGAGTTATGCCAGTATTGAAGTAAGTGAGCGATATGTCTACGCCATGTTAAATATTAAATTTAAAACTTAGATTAGGTTTAAGATCGGTTTATTGGAGACGGCGTGCTGCCGGTTAGAATGAGTATAGAGCATTGATAGTTGCTAGTTAGATGAACTGAATCTGTGATTGGAGCTGGAAGAACTCAAACATTTCAAAAATAAGAAATAGATGGCGCCACTACTGCTATTAATTCAAAACTGATTTTCGATTTTCGGATATAACCAGGAAATCAAAACGAATCGACGTGGTTCTATTATATATTTTTTCGGTATTTGGTTCCGGTACCTTCATTTTTATTTCGGTACACCGCACAGTAGGCTGGATGGACAAATTTTTGGCATAAAGTCGAATTTTTCATGACAAAATTTTTTGATTTTGGCTATATATTATTAAAGTGGATACCTTAAGTACCACAACTCAAAAAACAAAAGTTATCGAAATGCAACCGTGAGCTTTTACCAGGGCTGCAAAGTCTGAACTTCGCTTTTCTGTTTGTTTACCAAAAAAGCGGGAAAATAATCCACAACTTTGCAATAAAAGAGATTGGCAGCTGGTGACCAAAAAATTTGTGTGAAATATGGAAAATACAGCTAAAGGTATGTAATTCGCAAATAATATGTTAAATGTGTGTTCTATATGTTAAATGTTTATTTTTAACTTGTTTTTTGCGACGTCCTTAGCCAGAGAAAACTGAACCAAAACACCTGGGCACAGTGGAGTTAAAACTAACTTTCGCCCACTTTCGGCCAAAATGTAATTATGTTATTGTGTTCTTAAAAGTGTGCACTTTAACTTGTTATTAACACTTTTTGCCCGATTTTGCCCGTTCTACGTCAATTTTCATATTTTTAGGAAAGATTGTGTTCAGCCATGCGACTCTTCTCGATGTATGGCTTGGCAATAACAGGAAAGACAAAGCGATTACGGGAAGGATTTTTGAGCAAGGCCACATACAAATTATAAGCGTCGGGGCAAAAAATAATATTACTAAAAAAATCACAAATTTTACACACTTCATACTGAATAACTTGCCCAAGTGCAACAGAACAATCTCCAATTTTAAGTTGAAGCACTCAAATTGGCTTTCGTCTACAATGAAGATTACTTTGGACAGCGATGAAGTGGTAACTACCGGGCCCAGTAAAATTGGATGTCCACATCTTTCATATGAGGCAGCTGGTCCACGTCTGAAAAGAAAATTATCAGCTGAACTGGCAGATACCCAGAAAAATGACACAAGTCTTCTAATGCATGTAGCCGCGGTTTCGCGGTTTCTATTGATGCACTTAAATTCCAGAACTTAATTCTGCGAGAAAACCTTTGCTTTGTACATAGTCAAATACCCGTGGTATCCAATGTCGCCTACTCTACATAAGATTCTAATCCATGGATCCCAGATAATAGAGACTTCAATAGTACCAATAGGTTGCCTTGGGGAAAACGCACCAGGGAAAACGCACCAGAGACTCGTTAGATCCTCTTCTTACGAGTATTATGATTAAGAAAAAGTCTGGTCAATACAAAAGTAAAGTGTTGCCAAAAAGAGTCATTGCACTTTTAGAAGTACCTTACTTTGAAATGGAAAATAAGAACGACCTTCAACCTTAATGACTGCGAAGAAAATTTATATTCATTTGAATTAGATGAAGAAAATGATTGTAATTTATGTGTAACTTTGTTAAAACAAGATCTCAAACTGTTTAAAAAAAAAAGGATAACAAAAAAATTTCAACTTAAAAATAAAATTACGTATACGCAACATGTGATCATATGGGCGGCGAGAGTGGGCGTAATCCGATCGGTCCAAAATTTTTCCCACATGTTGGTTTTCCCATAGTTATTAAATCCTCCAAGTTTCAACTCTGTGGCTACATTGGTCGACTTTATGCCAATAAATTGGCCATCCAGCCCACTGTGCACCGGTACGTACCGCTATGGACCGGTAAGATCAACAGAAAATTTTAAACGATTGTCCAAACAAATTGGGTAAGCAAGTTATACACATGTATGTATACAAACAAAATTCTTCCCGCGATCTCAGGCTGTATTCCATCGCTTTACAGTCCGATGCAACATTTAGGTTCTTTTCGGTTCTAATAATATCGGTTCTCGGACACCGGTATGCGAAAAATTTAAAATATCGGTTCCGGTACCGGTTCCGGTTTTGAGTTTCAATCGGTTCTTTTTGGTAAACGGTTCCGGTTTTGGTTTGATTCCCTGGAAATAACTTATATTGCGTTCTGTTCTTTCTTCTTTGGGTGCTGTGATTGCTGCCTGAGTCGCTATACGGCTTCCTCCGATTTGGTAACATGTGATCACTATTTCTGAGCTCCTGTGTGAAGCGGGAGATCCAGATCGCATCCTCGTTAGAGCTATGTTCACAAAAGGCAAATAGTTTGTCCAAATTTTAAAGCAATTTTTGCTAAATTGGCCAAAACAGGGTTGCCAATCGGTTTCGAACCGAACCGGATCAAACCCGTAATTCCGACTTTTTATTTACTGTTAACCGAACCTTGAGAAAAACAGCTGAACCTGAACCTGCCCCAAACCAAAATGGTCGATTCGGTTTAACAAAAAGTATATTTGACTATAAATCTGACCTAGTGCCTGCCCAATTTGCGATAGCTTCAAAATTGATGCCGCTTACGTGAGTTTCTCAAAACTGAAGAAAGTAAAAACGAATCAGAAAATGAAACATCTTACGCTTACTTTACGATAGTTGGCTAAAAGAATTACAAACGCCAGTTAAACCCTACCAAGCACTTTGACAAATATCTTAAAACTTTAATTTTTGAACATTAGCCTTTGGTAAGTTCTGATTCGAACCGGGGAACTAGATTTTGTCAAAAAAAAAATTTGGGCTGGCAGCCGTGGTTTTAGAACCAGCAAAATATGAAATCATGGATATTTGGCCAAATTTTCATCCATAAAAAAAAAATGTATTGAGCCAATCGTTACAATTCGTTAAAAACTTTTAAATTGGGCATCTTGTGCGTTGATGCAGCGCCGCCAGCGCGATTTCCAAGTACTGAGTACTGACCAAGTACCTACACCACTCAGAGAAACACGTTGCTTGAAAATGCCTGTGTCCTGACTCTCCAGGTGCTCGAAGACAAGTGATCAGCCGCTCGTTCGTTAGCTAGGAACGCCCTCTACCGAATCCAGTCGGTGCGCGCACGCTCCGAAGTACAGTCGCATCCGTCCTATTACTTTCCGGACAAACCCTGTAGCTTTAGCAAATTTTTGTTTATTTTAGTCAAAGTGTTTGCTTTGCTGGCTTAACGGTTGATTTTAATCTACACTCAAAAAAAAGTTGTCATCACAGTGACACAATTTAGACATCAATTTGAAACTATTGAGTATCGAATTCTCTCTAATACTCCAAGTATCAAATTGATTTATTCGAAAGTATCAACATGATACTTCGAGGATTTCAAATTGATACTACCGTGTATCTGGTTGACACTTTTTTGTATTACTTTATTAGTATCAATTTGACACTAGGTCTTATTAATTTGACCCTTCAATTATCAAATTTTTAGTATCATTTTGAAACTAGCTTTTATCAATTTTATATTATTTCTTATCAAGTTTGTAGGATAATTTCAGTTCTTTACAAACTGCCATTAAAATTAATAAAAAAACATTTTGAAAACATTATCTTTTTATTTCAATTTTATTCATTATTTTAAATGTATTTTAAATTCATTTACAATAATAAATTGAATTTGTCAAGAGTGGACACCTCGTTATGGAGAAACATTGCTCTCCCACTGCATGTGTCTTGTCCAAGAGAATGGTGTATTTTTAGAATCACTGTTCTGATGTGCCATTTGCTGGAACCCATACACGTAGCGTGGTACTCCTTCAGAGACTCTAAAGAATAAACGCGAAAAACGCCTCTACAGCAGCTGTCTTTGTTTGATAACTCTCGCGTTGTGCGCTAACATGCAAAGCGCTGAAACAGGCACCGCAGCATTGTGGCATGTTATGTGTCCTGTCTGAATAGTTAAATTTGTTATTACATATGTTTGCAAAAAACGACCACAGCAACATTAATACTTAGCTGCTTAAACTTTCCTTGTAAGTGTGCTCCATTTGAAATCCATTTAAATATCTTCATCACTTCGACTTCCATAGCGTTTACTTTTTTAGCCTAATCATACTGAGAACATCTGGCATCCAACATCCTGAGTCAAAAATATTTACCAAGGCTAAATTTGCCAGATTTGTAGATGTTGCTATCATCGACCCTCTTAGCAAATGGTTATTAAGCATTTTAACCAGAGTTCGACACGATTCTATTTGCTGTGTATAGAAAAGCCACAGAGTAGCAGCGACGTTGCAACTCCGACAGTATACGAGCTTACACTGCACTCGTTGCAACAACAAACAAGTGCAAAAGCGTGGCTGACACACACACGCGATGCCAAAATGAACTTGTGTATTTTGCAGCCACTGATTCAAAACTCAAGATGTTGGATGTTAGATGTGCTTAGTGTGATTTGCCTATTATTGAATTGTTTGCACATAATTAAATTTGGCAGGTCAAGCATCGCCAGCTGCCACATTTGGCCTGCTTTCTTATACAATTCATGCATTCTTCGAAATTTCGAACTTAAAAAAAAATTGTTAGTTTCAAATTGATACTTCTGCGCATTAAATTAATATTCCAAGTTTCAATGTAGTACTTTCTAGGCTAACATTGATACTAAAAAAATGATACTAGTTTCAGTTTCAATTTGAAACACGTGTTTCAAATTGATATTGATACAAATTTTTTTGGGTGTAATAACTTCGTTTATAAAAATTTGCATTTGGTGAATGTGTCGTATGATTAATGTTTTTTAAAACTTTCAGACCTTGTCGCGCCCATTTGAAATTAAAATGAATATTTTAGATTTTCACAATTATTAATTATACAAAAAATACTAGCTTTGGGAATGCTGAAACCTCTTTTTTTGCATTTTGCCGGTTTGGGGACCGCTCTACTGTACAGTAGTGTTTCAAGGGCTTTCCGCTTCTCTAATCAGCAGACTTTTTGGCTGTCTCAAAATGGTTTTGGAATGTTAGTTTTATATTGACTGTCGACGGAATAAGGATTTGGGAACTGCAAGTAACGCAACAACGAACGCTAATTCAAGTAGAAAATATTGCGTGCTTTTATGCTCCCTTTTTGAGGCAAGCCGAAAGTTAGGCAACGAGTTTGAAGGTACTCCAATGTAATTAAATCTGCTAAATAAAATCTCCTTCTTGTCACGTTTTCATAGCTCAATCATAGAACGGAAACGTTAATCATGTCAACATTACAATGCACACCTTTAATTTTGATAGATAACATACAAACATAATAATACCCCACACTGCCTAATTACATTCTCGATTTCCGCATTTATCGAAAGCTCGTTACACAACAACAATAATATCATGAAGCATAAATCACCAAACAAATTGAATTATCATTGCGTCATTAAAAAGTCATTTCTGGCAAAAGCGCGCACAGAAAAAATACCATGAAAACCCAAATCAAAATACACAAATAAAGGTGAAACAATATAATTATGTTGCAATATGGCGCCCTCAAGCATGACCTACGCCCACATTGAGGAGACAACGAGAGCAATTTAACCGGCAATGGGAACGACAACGGCAACAAGAGACAATTAGAAGTCGCCTCCTCGACGCCGGAGTGGCTGGGTGAGGTAAAATGTAAACACAATGAATGCGTTTCGTGCTGCAGGGTAAACTGTTGACAGCGTTTAAAGAGTCACTTTCATCGGTTGTAGGGCTTACAGGTATGGTTACAAAAGAACTGAAGTGGGAACCCAACATAATTTTAAATCCAAATCCCTATACTCACAAAGAAATACAGTTCCACTTTGCGTGTACTTTTGGCCGCACAAATCTGTGTCCGGCTGTGACAACAACCGCTATCCTCGCTACATCTATGTAAAACGGTGCAATGCGGTGTATATAACTTCGAAGGATCATCCTGTATTCGCTCACAGCGACGCTGGGGCACCTGGCAGTTGGTCTCCATCAATACCTGATTCAAATGGGCCATGGCCAGAGCTGTGGGAACAGATGTCCAAATTTTGCACATTTCCATCACATTTCCATTCCCCTCCCACTTACCTCTCTCTCGCTGCTGTTTCTGGCGATGTAGGCGATGTGATTTGATTACCGCTTCGGGTGTACCCAATTGTTCCACTTTCTTTTGTGTTAGCTTTCCCGTTATGTAATTGCGCGAGTAAATGTTTTCAGCATCCTGCAAGACAACAACAAGAAAGTTTATGTTAATTAATTTATCCTTCACCTTTAAGAGCTATCGCTCACACGAGTCCCATAAAAGTCAGCCCGTGTGATGACAATTTGTCACAATTTTCTTTTTTCCGGGAGGGGAAACAAAACACAGATTTCAAACGTTAACGTGCCAGACGTACATTAACAAGAAGTACATACAAACGATATTGAGCACACAGAAGTTCATAAACTAGGAATTCATGTGCACACAGCCGGCACCAAAATGCGGCGAACAGGGAAAAGAAGGTTGTAAATGGTGGAAATTCAGTGACTTGCGAAAACCTAAAATTGAATACTCTTTAGAATTGAATTCTTTTATAAAAATAGTCCTTTGAAGGGTGAGGATATATGTTTGTCAGGTATAGTAAGTGCCTGCTTAAAACAACTTTTAAAAAAAACGGAAACGGAAACAGGCCTGTATATTTTTTGTATTTTTCATTTCTTATAAGAGCGAATTGTCGGAATATACTCCTTCAAAAAGGTTTTGAATATGTTAAGCACGATTTGGGGTTTGTTTTAAGAACTTTTAGAGCTCCTAGACTTATTTATGTTAGCTAAAAGTGATTTGTAGTTACAATGACTCAATAACGAAATGATCTTAGGTTAGGTTGCGATGGCTAAGAGCAACAAGTTGCTCTCCCAGAAGTAATGTGTGGTCCCTTCTGGTCCCTCATTTTCTTCTACAGGCTACCATCTCTGCTTGGTACACAATACAGTGATCAGGAAGGAGGGACGATATGTTCAAATCTAGGTTAGAAGAGAAAACGATAAAATAAGAACCGTCAGTGTAGATCAGTGTCCGGCACGCCCGTATCTTTAGTGTAATTAATACTGCTCAGCGGCAGCGACATTAAGACACAGACAGTGTACAAGCTAATTCTGCTCTCAATGCAACAACAAAATAGTGCTAACGGAGAGCGCTCTCGCGTGAGAAAACACACACATGCAAAGGCAAAATGAGCATGTGTGTTTTGCCGGCCACTGGTGTAGATGTAAATGGCGTTAGCTCTGCTGTGGGAAACGCTTGTCCCAATCGTGTCGGCTGGGATATAGACTTCGTATAATTTGTCGATCGTAGTTTGTGAATTGCAACTGTTCAAGGTATCGGATTCGTGTAGTCTTAAGCTGTTGTGGTAGCCATTTGCTTAGCTACGAGGTCTAGTGGTAGAAGGTGAAGAATAGTATATTAGCGCTTCCGTTGTTTGTAGAGGCCAGCTTCAAACAGCTTGGGGCGAATACTTATTCGCTGCACTGTAACGTCGGCATAGGCTTAAAAACTCTTTTAGCAGTGCGCTGTCTTAGGCAGCCGATATAAAGGTTGAGTTGGACTAAACCGTTTCTTATCATGTTTGCCTCCTACGCTTGATCCGTAGCTTCGTTTGATTTCGGAAATCGGCCTGCTAGTCAGCATAGGCTGGAAGCTGCTTAGCTTCGGGAGACGTGATCATGGAGCGAGCGTCTCTGGAGCAGTACACACGCCTAATTCATTTGTACAAGATTATATTAATTTTTCCTCTAAATTGACCATGTGCAAGTTATGCAAGAAGGCCACGCGGTAACCAAAAATTTGCATTCAACTATAAATTAATTTGTGGATTAAGCCCTACATTGGATAGACCCTTCCTCAATACGCTGTGCCAGTCGGAAAGCGTTTAGCGAAATTGTGTTTTATTAATTTTGGCCAGGTACGGAAAAAGTGTAGTGTTTCAGCAGAAATCTAATTTTTCTTTTCTTAGTGCCTTGTGCCAGTGCCTCCTTATGCCAGGCTTTAATGACGGTGCCTTGCTATTAATATGCTAGTGTTTAATCTAGTGGAGTAGCATTTGTTGGAGCAATTCAAGCCAAATGGATGCCCTATCATTCTGAGCCGGATTGGATCAGCACCATCGAGAGGATTAGCTACCCTAGGATCCAGCATTGCCCATCATATGACGAGCTGCTCTGTGTCCCATTGTGTTTTTTAAGCATGCATACAAACGTCTTTTAAAGTTTCCCTTTTGAGGCTACAGTGGTCAGAAGTGTATAAGTGGCAACCAGATAATTGGGCTGCGACCCTAAAAGTCTCCAAATCAATGAATTTCTCCTCCGAAATGTGGAAGCCACAACGAATTTAGTTGCATAATTAATTACTTAGTTTTTCTTTAATCAATTATGGCTAGATTGTAATATATACCTAGATAAAATAATTGTTGGTAAATAACACTAGTTTACAAAATAATAAAAATTTCGCGATCCCGAACATTTGGTAGCAATTCCTTGTGTAAGTACTTCCGCTGAGTCCAAAAATCCAATCCGCAAATTTTTTTATGGGGCCGTTTTCGAGAAATCGCGGAAAAGCTAGATTTTCGATTTGTAAAAAAAGTACCTTTAGAAAAATGCGTATATCTTTGGTACCGGTTCTTTCATTATGAACAGGTAATGCTTACTTGGAAGGTAATTGAACGCCCTATCATTCGTTGATACACCACTTCTTAATCCGGTGCTGGACTTCAGCGTTATAAAGGCTTTTATCGGCAACTTTGCATTAAATTTATCACTTTTTTAAAAAAAGCTAGATTTTAAGCGCGATTTTCACCACGAAAAAATTGTGTAAAATTTATTTTATTGCTGGTCACTAAAGATTTATCTATTAAAAATACAACGCCACATAACTCATTAAAATCCGATCAAGAATAATGAAGTTATTGGCATTTTAGTAAAAAATGGAAGGTTTCAACTTCAACCAAATTGACTTAGTTTGACTGTTTTATTTTCGTCACAGGAGGCATAGTTAAAATTCAAAAAATTCTATTTAAGAGCTACTATGACCTAACAAATTTATTTTATACCTGGTTAAGTTTTTTTGTGATTGACTTAGGTTGAAAAATGAGTGCAAGACGTCAAATTGAATGCAAAATGATCTTGGTATGCTTGCGGGCATTACTTATTTTCGACTCCGCTAACAATTTCAATGACATTTGTGTAAATTATATGAGCTTTACCGACGCCCGAAGAAAATTTTTTTGTTTTTTATGATAAAATTCATTTTAATAATGCAATTTTTCATCCTATCGTAATATCAAAAATTCTATCGGGTGGTTTTCCATAAAATTCTTTTTTCTAAATTAGACTTCTGAGGGCGGGGTACTAACCGCTTGTCCATTGGAGTCGGGAATTTGGTATAACAAATGTGTTGAATCCCTTCACCATTAATCGCGAACTCGACGTGATAAAAAAAAATAGAGGCAAGCTAACTACGGTTCGACCGAAGTTTATATAGCCTTGGAGCTTGATATAACCCTGACTGTTTGTATGGCAGCTATCCTATATAGTGGTCCGATTTCAACAAATCTTGTTGAAATTATGTAAAATCATTGGAAACTTATAAATACGAGCGTTGGGAGCGATAGCACTAAAAACAAAAAAGTTTTTCTCACTAAAACTAGTTTTTCAACCGATCGTTCCTATGACAGCTATATGCTATAGTCATCCGATCCGGCCGGTTTCGACAAATTTGCAGCGTATTTATACCAAAAGACTTGGTGCAAAGTTTGGTTACGATAGCTTTAAAAATGACGGAGGAGATAGCATAGAAACAGACGGACGGACAGACGGACTGACGGACGGACGGACAGACGGACATGGCTATATCAACTCAGCTCGTCATGCTGATCAAGAATATATATACTTTATGTGGTCGGAGATGCTTCCTTCTATGCGTTACAAACATCCGGACAATTTTAATATACCCTCTCCAAGGGTATAAAAACTGGGTATGTGGTGTTGCTATCTGAGGCCTCTTGTTTCACAATTTATTGGTCCCGTTCCCAGGTTGTTTTGAGTGCTAACTGTGTTATAAAATATGCACAATCAAAACTTATAAACATTTTTAGATGAATATCCAATATATAATCGATTTTCTATATGCCTAGTTATTGAAATTGTTAGCATCCCAAGATCATTCTTGCATTCAATTTGACGTCTTGCACTCATTTTTCAACCTAAGTCAATCACAAAAAAACTTAACCAGGTATAAAATAAATTTGTTAGGTCATAGTAGCTCTTAAATAGAATTTTTTGAATTTTAACTATGCCTCCTGTGACGAAAATAAAACAGTCAAACTAAGTCAATTTGGTTGAAGTTGAAACCTTCCATTTTTTACTAAAATGCCAATAACTTCATTATTCTTGATCGGATTTTAATGAGTTATGTGGCGTTGTATTTTTAATAGATAAATCTTTAGTGACCAGCAATAAAATAAATTTTACACAATTTTTTTCGTGGTGAAAATCGCGCTTAAAATCTAGCTTTTTTTAAAAAAGTGATAAATTTAATGCAAAGTTGCCGATAAAAGCCTTTATAACGCTGAAGTCCAGCACCGGATTAAGAAGTGGTGTATCAACGAATGATAGGGTGTTCAATTACCTTCCAAGTAAGCATTACCTGTTCATAATGAAAGAACCGGTACCAAAGATATGCGCATTTTTCTAAAGGTACTTTTTTCGATTTCTCGAAAACGGCCCCATAAAAAATTTGCGGATTGGATTTTTAGACTCAGCAAATGGATTTACATACGAAATAACTGCCAGATGGTCGGGATCGGAAATGCTGTAAACTAGTGTAATTGTAAGTGCATAGAGATAACGGCCCTCAAGATCGAACATAAATTATAGCCTTAGTAAGCCAAGTATGCATGTATGTATGACAGGTCATATTAATCCCTTTTTTTTTGGCAGCAAGTCATCTTTGAGCTCAACGACGGCAGTGCCTGGTAAGTTTGCTTTTATAAAACTGATCTTTAAATGCAACATACACACAATGGTTGCCTACAATTAACGATTTACGTTCGATCCATACATTTACATTTACATTACCTATTTACATTTACATTTATTTACCCAAAACCTACTTGTAGAACGAAACCTTAAGTGAAATGAAAAGAATGAATTGAATAGAAATGGATACTTATACGAAAATAGAAGATAAGAATAAAACTATGCGCAATAATTGTTATGAAATGAAATCTTAAGTCTTCTTGATGGATCCGTCGCCGAACCAAGTGCCAATGCCAAACCAAACCTAAATATCAGCTATTAGTAGCAGTAGGGGCAACCCAAAACCAACTTCTGTAGGTGTTGCCATGGTAGGGAGGGTAGAGATCGGGGTTAAATTCCAGCTAATTCCCCTATGCCAATCTATCTTTATAAGTCTCTTGTCTGTCCGAGTCTTTAAGATTTAGTATGTACTCCTAGTCGATTTTCCCCATCATAATATTTTCTGACAGTGCACTTAGTATTGTCGTGGTGTGTCCGCTATGGAAGGATGAGGAAGAACCCCACCCCATCCGACGAGCTGAGCAAGAGCAGAGCAATAAGTGCACGCCCCGAGTCCTCCATAGCCAGGTCGAATGCGCGGAAGCGAGCCGATCTTAAGGTCAGCAGGTCGTTCGACTATCAAAATATTTAGTACCCACACGCTACATGTTGTCTCTTGGAGATCGCCGCTAATACAAATTTGCGCATTACTCTGGACTTCCCGAGTTACTCCGGTAAATTCAATTCAAAATAGTCATAAATGTTTGAGATTCGCTGTACCACTTTTGAACCGGTCCAGCCGGTTAAGTGGAAGCCAGGAATATGTCTTTCATTGTACAAACCTACACATTGAATTTCCAGTTCAAGACCTGAATAGTTGCGCAGGTATGGCACTGAACCACTTTCGAACTCTTTAACTCTTTCGCGATTAGCATGTTCTTAACTCCACTACTTTTTAAAAAGTAAATCGAACGCAATTCCGCTTCGTTTTAGATTTTGTGTTCTGAATTCCAAATGAAATTGCTTTTTTTTTACTTTTGCAAACCACTGGTCCAAATGCGATACTAGATATATAGGAGGGAATCCATTCCAAGCGAAACGATCGAAGATGAGCTAGGCTAACTTTAAGGTTTCACTTTTGGGTTTTGCTGGGCCATGTTGGAATTAACAAGGTGAAGCCGTCAACCTCAGGCCAGTTGATGTAAGCCAGAGGGATAGAAAGTGACGGCAATACGTTCGCTTCTAGCATTCACAATGCAATGACCCTTTGGCCCTACAAACAGAAAGAGCGCTGTCTCGCTCGGCTTCACCTTATTAATTCCACCATGGACTGGGCAACGCCAAATTCTGGTTACATTAATAAAAAAAATTCACTAAACAACACTAACAATTTCTAAATCGATAACATAAGTACGAAAAATTAAATTTATGTACATCAAGCAAAATATTGGGCTTTAGTTGTACTCTCATGTTTTTTACTCTTCTGTGCACTGTTAAACGCCGTTTCTGATTAGTTCAAGATTACATTTTTCAGAAGCTGGACTTACTAATCTTGAATTACTTCCAATTTTTCGAAATTTACCCTGCTTAATGATGGAGTTTCATTCTGTACGTCATTATAGGTACTTAAGGCCTTATTGTGAAATATATGTTTGCTCAGGGGCACTATTCTTGGATTTGACTCATTAAATGTTTTTCTCTTTACTATTTCAACTTGATTTCCCCATCGGTTATACCCTTCTCCAATAGCCAGCGTATGGGCACAACGGCACAACACAAAACAAATTGACATAGGGGGCAATAAATACAACAGCAACTGCGAGTACAATAGAACAGAAATATCTGGACATGGACATGGAACCTGGACTTGAGCCAGTCAACCACAAACGACTCACGACGAAGTCAAAATGTTGACCAATGCGCACAATTGGCAATTTGTGAAGTTAAGCGAAATTAATGAGGCAGAGGCTGGGCGAGTCTAAAAAAGAACCTTTGTAATTCTATGGGTGGGCGGCAGCTGCCAATGGCTAAATAAAAGACGCAGGCTGTTCATTAGTCACACCAGCACCAGGGAGCTGGGGCTAAGGTGCTCAAGAGCAATTTGGCATAAATCTTCGTCTTCATTTTCATTTCATTTCATTTGGCTTAACATTTGGTTTTTTTTTTGTTTCTCGTTTCTTTGGAACACACAATGGCGCTTTGATGTTAGTCAATGATTTTTAGCGGTTTAACCTTGGAAGCTTATGAATGGGTCCATTGTTTTGGGCTTTTGGTTTTGCTTCTTGGAGGCCCGTTGGGGGTTTGGTAGGAATGTGGCGTTAATGCCCATTTCGGTTGATTTGTACAAGTAGACGCTTATATGGCCATTTGGGTGGCATTAAATGGTAATTCAATTTGATTAAATTGCTTTATGCTCGGACATTGATCGGCATGGGCCTTGACAAGTTTATTCTAGAAATTGTTTGCAGTTGTCTGAAATTGGGAGTTAAAGACAAACTTAGTTCTAAGACGGTTTCGCATCAGTACAAAAGTTCTGTATAATATAATTATTGCACAAACACACACAGAACACAGAACCACTATTGCATACTTTTTGGCTAAACCGAAATAGATATCCAGATAACTTGTTATGTCCTTTTGAAAGATTCAACATAAATAAAAACCACATTTGAGTAATTATTTTGAGCCATCTCAGAAATAAATCCTTATAAAAACTACTTTTCTAGTCTGAACAATATTAAAAATCTATGCTCTAGATAAAACATCCACAGTTGTCCCAATTAAGGAGCCAAATAAGTTTCCCGAGTCCACTTCTTTTAAATTATTATACTTGAATCAAGTACAAAATGATTGGAACTATCATTAAAGGCTTATTTCAATCTGGAAATGTTAATTTTAAGTTTGCACTCTACTTGAAAATCAAAAAGTCCTGACTCGACATTGAAATTAAAGAAAAGTAGTTAAGTCAAGCTCTCCCGTGCTAAAACCAGGATCAGGTCAAAAATTTCGGAATTGAAAAGTCCATACTCATGTCAATCCTTTCGTACTTGGCTTGATAAAATCCAAGATTGACCAACTTCTGACATAGTTTGACTTTTTACATTGATTACAGAACTTATTAACATAATCAAAAAAAATTTTAAAAAGACGGGCTGATTTGTTACGGGCTGATTTGTTAGAAGGGCTCATTTGGGTATAAATAGTCCTGCAGGATGCCTCAAGGGGTCCAGCTTTACCCTCTTCTTTATAACATTTGTACTGCGAGCTCTCCGAACATCATCTTCTCAGGGCTATTACCAACAAAGGCATTTGACTCCCACAAATCTTTTTTACAATATTATGGTTAACACTTACCATAAGAACTAAGCTCATATACTTCTCCAGAAAAAGAGAGCCCAGATTAATCACTTAGATCTAGATGTTAGTGATCTTTGGTTCTCTACCCAAGAGTCATCTAAGAGCCAAAAGTAAACTTTAAGGAACATGTAATATAGCGATTTTTGTTCAACTCAGTTGAGTTCGCCTTGATGGGTTAAATAGGGGCAATGTCTTCCGGGCACGCTAAGGGATAGTAAAGAAGGCAGTCCGCCAATTAGATAGTTGAATCATAGATAATTCTATTCTGGTCAATAGAAAAACAGAGCAGTAGTTATCGATCGCAATCGATGTATTGATGACTTGACGCTGAGCCCTAAGTATCAACTGTGGATCTAGGTAACTAGTTAACGGAGTGGGAACTCAGGATCGCAACAAAACTGTTGATCAAATCCACTCTTTTACTAGATTTCTATATCGCCTTCATCAATAGGAATTCAAAGTACACTTGTATACTTGTAATTTTCATCCAAAACTTAGTGTATTCTGGTATAACTAAGTGCTATAATAAGAGACAACAAAGAGTCCAGTAGCCGTGTGTGGCCCAGCGGTTAGTGAACTGGACTGCTGGGGAGGACGTCGTGGGTTCGAACCAGAGAACTGCAAAACGTATCAAAAACGTATACGCATACGTATTGCTTCAAGTGCTTCAATACTTCAATGCGTATCATGTCAAAAAACGTATGCGTACTTCAATACGCATTTTTTAAAAAATACGTATACGTATACTTCATAATGCGTATGGGTCATTCTTTTATAAACCGAACGGCGAAAAAATTTTTTATTTTTAATTTTAATAAAAAAAAATCCGAAATTAGATCTCGACATGCCCACCAAAACGTAATTTGCGGTTTTGCACGAAATTTTTTTGTTAATTTTATAAACAATTTCAAAAATCGTCAAAATCGTAAAAATGGAAAAAAAGGGTTTTTTAAAAACGTGATATCTCAGGTTTGGTTCATCGGACAGGTCTCAAGTTGATATCGATAGAAAGAATTTCACTGTATCTACTCAAATTATAATTTTGTAGATTTTTAAATAATTTAATAATATTAAGTAATTGTTGCTAAAAATTACATATAATTTTTTCTCAGTGTTAACCACCATGTTATAGCTTCTGAGGATGTACAATCAAATGTTCTAAACATAACTTAAATTTTGGTGTTTTCAAAAAGATGGAGACTTTTATAGTTTAAAAGTTATGAATTTTTGAAGTTATAAACAAATTAAAAGATGCCATTGAAAAAAGCTTCGCCATGCAGTCAGTTTCAAAGCTTTTTGATTGAAACTTGGCACGTGTGCTTTATATTTATCAAGCTTTTCAAAAATGTTAACATTAGGCGGGTCGGATGAGTATATCATATAGCTGCCATACGAATGCTATGATTAATTGAATTTTGTTGTGAATTAGGCTGGCCAGAGCTTGCAAAGTAATTTATAACACAACTTAATTCAGCATTTGTATGGCAGCTATATGATATACTCATCCGATCCGCCTGATGTTAACATTTTTGAAAAGCTTGATAAAAATAAAGCACGATTGCCAAGTTTCAATCACATGACTTCAAAACTGACTGCGTGAGAAATTTTTATTTAAGGGCATCTTTTTAATTGTTTATAACTTCAAAAATTCATAACTTTTCAACTATAAAAGTCTCCATCTTTTTGAAAACACCAAAATTTAAGTTATATTTAGGACAATAAACTGTTTATCCTTCGAAGCTATATCATGGTGGTTAACACTTTGAAAAAATTATAAATAATTTTTAGCAACATTTACTTACTATTATTAAATAATTTAAAAATCTATAAAATTATAATTTGAGTAGATACAGTAAAAATCTTTCCATCGATATCAACTTGAGACCTATCCGATAAACAAATCCTGAGATATCACGTTTTTAAAAAACCCTTTTTTTACATTTTTTCGATTTTGACAATTTTCGAAATTGTTTATAAAATTTACAAAAAAATTTTGTGCAAAACCGCAAATTACGTTTTGGTGGGCATGTCGAGATCTAATTTCGGATTTTTTTTTATTGAAATGAAAAATAAAAATTTTTTTAGCTGTTCGGTTTATAAAAGAATGACCCGTATGCTTATTTGTACTACGTTTACGTATACGTCAAAAGTACGTACACTACTTATTTAAATTTGAGCCATACGTACACTACGCTTAAAATCTGTGCGTATACGCAAAACAAATGCGTATACGCACTTTTTTTCAGGATTCTCAAAGTACCGTACAAAGTATCGTACTTATGTTTGGTACACAAAAATTAGTAGAGTACACGAAGTGTAAAACGAATTTAGTTACAGACTTTGTGATTGGTGAGATAATTAAAATCGCCAAAAAAAAACAATGAGGATAAAAATAGTAATTATGAAAAACGTAATTGCCAACCAAGTAAAAAATTATGTCAGGATCAATGCATACTTAGGCGCCATTAAGGGATATCAATGGTAATAAAACCGCGAAATGCTTAAGAAATTGATTTTATGGAACACAAACTATCACACATAACTGCATTGCCCTGTCTATAACAATACCAAACCGCGATTAATACATACCAAGGATGACCAAAGGTAAAGAACATAGCCAAGATCTTAAAAACTGTTTCAAACCACTGTCTGTTACTGCCAAATCATTATATCGCGGAAAAATACCAAGGAGGATCAAAAAATCTAATAATGCCAAACAAACTTTACTTTGGAGATAGTGAAAAATCATGTCAGGATCAATGCATAGGCCCAATATGCGGTTAAGAGGTCTCCATGGTAACAAAACCGCAAAATGCTTAAGAAACTGATTTTCAAAGCCACAAATGATCACACATAACTACATTGCCCTATCTATGACAATACTGAACTGCGATAAATACCACGGATGACCGAGGGTAGAGAATAGAGCCAAGATCTTAAAAACTTTTTCAAACCACTGTCTTATACTGACAAATCGTTAAATCGCGGAAAAATACCAAAGAGGATTAAAAAATGTAATAATGCCAAACAAACATAACCATTGAATAAATAAACACTCATTACAATTGGAACTATTTTTGAATAACGCTTATGCCATACATCTGGTAGGATTTTATACAAATTTACTTGACAAAATTGTGGATAACGGTCATCCATGGTTCGCGTGGTTCACCATCTTCACCATCTATTCGCCCGTATTCGTTATAAAAATCTAATGTCATAATAAATGTTTGGAAATTTTGGCGATCTTGGACCACTTGATCTTCACCTCCTTACTAGTCTATTTACTCGTTAATTAAATAAATTGGGTGGCCTACAACCCAAATTTACCCGTCGACAGTTGCCAATTACTTATTATTCATAAAAATCTAAACTTATAAAATGTTTGCAAATTTCGCGGTTTTTTAGACCGATTTGCCATTCGACAATTGCCAACTACTAAATTTTTTAGAAAATTTAAACTTTAAACGCGCGACTTTATTTTATACTAGCACATAACCCGTCGCGCTTCGCTGCGCCTTTGACAGTATAGAACCAATATCAGACCGTGGTCGGATTTTCCATCATTGGGAAATCACACTTAAAATAATTGCGAACTTTATCCGTACAAACAGAATCTCAAGTCAATCGGATGAAAAATAGTTATTTTCCATGTAGAATTTTACTGGAATTTCGCGCCTGGGGCGGAATTTCCGTCATTGGAAAATTATGCTTCAAATTAATTCGTATTCTATCGTTTAAGCCAATCGGATGAATAAAAGTTTTCTTGCATGCAGAATTTTCTGCGCATTTTCACTCGCGGGGATCAGATTTTCCGACATTTTTCTATTTCATCAATTGAATCCGAGCTTCAAGCCAATCGGATGATAAATAGTTTTCTTCTCGCAGAATTTGCCGGAAATTTTACGGCAGTCGGGTAAAATTTTCCGACTTTGAAAAGACGCTTTTAAATTAATTCGTATTACATCTTTACAAACCGATTTTTAAGCCAACCTGGGGGCGGTTTTTTTGGTAAGAAAAATCCCATTTTAAATCATATAGTCTGTCCGTACAAACCGAGTTTCACGGAAATCGGATGGAAAATACTTTTTATGCAGAATTTGCCGACCTTTGGATAAAATTTTCCAACATCAGAAAATCACATTTCAAACTATTTCGTATTCCATCCTTACAGTTTTTGAGTGCAGAATTTTCCGTCCATTTTCCTCGTGGGCTCCGTCTTAGTACGCAACTTCTCCACTAACAGAACTCCTCTCCAAATTTCAGCCCTTTATCTCTTACCGTTTAGGCTGTGCGATGATTGCCATTGAGTTAGTGAATCAGTCAGTGAATCAGTCAGTCAGTACACTCTCTTTTTATAGATATAGAGCGAGGCCAAAAAGTGAGAGAGTATTGATGTCGATTCGAACTCTTGCGAGCGCATGACGGCTTTCTGCTCTTTTGGTCTCAGCTTCGGCAAATGTTCGGGTCGTGTACGTGTGAATAACGAAATGTTTTCGCCCCCCCTGGGAGGAACCAAGGACTAAGTATCGCTAGAATAGGGATATTAAAATTCCATTCAAACAATTAAGCATTTATTTGAGAATCTTTATCTTTATAATAGATTACAAAAGAAATATGCCTTGCGGACTGAGCGCTTCATAATTATAGGTGGTCTGCCACCGAATAGAAAAAGACCAAAGTGGCGCGAGGGTAGAGAGTCAGCCGCCCATGTCAGCAGCTGTGGGTTCGAATCATGGCCTGACGCAAGCGAAGATTTTTTTTTGTTTTTTTTGTTTTCAAATTGTATTTTTATTGTATTTTTAAACAAATATAATTTTTTGTTATTTTTGATATCAAGAAAACACACATCTAGTAAATATTTTCAGCACTTAAACGTTTTTTTCGTTTTGGAGAGCAATGGGAGCTGCGTTGAGGAAATGCTTTCTTAGTACAACGTCCGATCACTATAGGAAGTTATTGTGAAATTTTGAAGTTTCTAGCTATTACGGTTTAGCTTCAAGTGTGATGATCAGGTAAAATATCTTATCACTATATGATTATAGATTTAGAAGAAGATTAATAGCTATGATAATAAAATTTTAACGGGATTACTGTTCACGGAAAGACCGAGGATTAGTTCTGGCTAAAATTAACTCAAAACATGATAAACTAGCTAACTAAGTATTCCGCTAAGTAAAAAAAAACCAAATGTAACGGAAGACACTTAGATTTTCCATAGAAATTACAAAGTACGCATAAATGAAGCACAAATGAAGCATAAATGAAGCAAAATGAAAATGCCTACTGCTCAGTTAAAGTACGTATATAATGCGTACTTTTTCAAATGCTTCAGCGTACGTATACGTATTTCAACTTTTGCGTATACGTAGTACGCATACTCAGTTTTTTGAAATGCGTAGTGTGCGTATGCGTAGCCTACTATTTCTAATGCGTATGCGTACATATGCGTACTTAAAAAAATACGTAGTACGCACGTAGTACGCATTAATGACTACGCATTGCAGTTCTCTGGTTCGAACCCGCCTCGGAACATCTAATAAAAAAAGTTTTTTCTTTTTTTAGAAAAAAGCATTTACACATCCCGTCACTTTCGCCAGCAATAAGCGCCAGCTGAGAAGTAACTACACAGAGAAAAAAAGATCCCCGTCCAATGAATATTCGAGTATCCACATTAGGATTAATTTTTTAAAAAATATCCTTTTCACATTTTTCAGCTCCTTTGGATGAAGAATAAAGATCAAGGAAATATTTTTTTCTGATTTATCCTTTTTATGCGAAAATAAATCGACGTCGAAATTATCCAACGGATCCCAAATATCTATTAACATTCAGGATCCCTTAGGCAATATCCTAACTCAATGTAGAAATGAAAGCGGACGGACTCTACCGACTGACAGGTTTGTTTTCTTCTGAGTTGGCAGCAAGACAAAAAAATTAATTAATCAGCTGTGCTCCGGCTTTCACTTACTTTTGCGATTTCAACAAATTCGTACGAATTTAATTTTAAGTGCTCCCGAGTTCGCAATTTTTTGTTATCGATTGTGTTTCATTCCCAATTCGTTTTGCAACACTTCGCGTGGCAGAAGCAGCCATATCGATAAATTTATCGGTTATCGCTTTAGCCAAATTGCAATTTGTTGTTGTCAAAGGCTGTTTTGCTGCATGCGCAAGTTTGGGAGGGTTAGGAAAATTTGTTTAAGACAATAGTTTAATCCAAATTGTATAGGGCAGTCCACAAAAACAATTTTAAATAGTCACAGAATATTAAAAAAATAAATTCATAGGAAGGCAGTTCTTCTCTCTAGTGACATTTTCCTTTTACTTTTCATTTCACGGACTTATACGTCGCCGGTTTTAAATCGGCGAAATCTTGCGATTTGCGAAATTTCGTAAAATTTTTGCGAAAGCGAACATGGGAGCATGGCTGAATATAAAAAATTTTAAAACTATTCCTCGGTTGTTTGTTTTCCTACTTGGCGAATGTTACTAGCAGACAGTATTAAGAGTAGATAAAATCAAAGGTGGTTGCTAGAGCTGAACATTTCAAAAATGTCTTCGACAAAATGCCACAGCTTAAATGGACCATTTGCCAAACCTTACATAAAATAGTCTGCAGTTCTATAAAACATGCCAAAGTTTAAACCGAAAAAAAGTGCATTCATAATACAAATTTATGCGTTCAGGCCTCAAAGAGGAGCAAACAAGCGAAACACAAAACTTTTGTGCCGAAACGCACAACGAGAGAGAACAGTGAGTGAAAAAGCGTAAAAACATCAACTTCATTGCCATTATAAAGTTTAACAAATAAAATTTATGTGCAACACAAAACGCATCAGGCATCAGGCAAACAGGTAGCCAGGTAGCCAGGGGGTGGTGGTGCCTAAAAGGAGTAGGAGAGTCTGTGAGTAAACAACAATTACCAGAGTACATTTGCTCTGGCAATTGTTGTGGCCAACTTGGTATTTTTTTGTTCAGAAAAGTTGCCGTTCAGGTTTAGAAACTTTTATCTCATTTCGGCCATATATCAAATAACTAAAAGAAGATAAAAACTAACTTAATTTGGCTTCTGGGAGGCGCCAGAAAGTATGCAGCAAATATCAAAAAGCTAATATTTCACTTTTGCTATTGAAATTTTTGGATATGCCATTGCACCCGCCACTTGAAGCTTATGACAAACAGAAAAAAAAAAGGGGGGGAAATACGGGCAATATATCAGCCAGCACTCAACTCGACAGTTGAGTTGCCGTCTGGCAGGGAGAAGGATTTTTTAATAAGCAGCCAACGCGATGGCGACGGCATCAAATGCCAGAACTTTGATGGAAGCAAGAGGCAGCATCCGCATCACCATCTCCACTTGCAGTTGCTCAAAATTGAATAAAGTTGACAAACGAGGCGTGACCCGCTTGCTCCTCCCGCACCCCACCAAAGGTGATAAATTCTCAACGTCAGAGCATTTGAAGTGTCATCAACAGATGGAAAAGCTCAGGCAAAGGTAAAGGCAAAAGGCAAGCAAAAATGGACAGAAATTTAATTGTAAGCTGGTATCGAGGGGGGGGATAGGGTTGGGGAAGTGCAAGTGCATGAGACCGGAAGTTTATGATTTAGCAATGCAATTTATGAGATCCGTCTGTTAAACAGGGCAGAACTCATTAGAGATTTTTGCATTTGAGATAAGAGAGAGTGAATGCAATTTCAATTCATTCGATTTTACTTAGCGGGGGGTTTTGGGCGGGAATGAGAACCATTCTGTTTCTTTGGCAAAAGCGAATTTTAAGCAAAAGTCCTCAACAAGAGGCATTGCAAAGGTCACCAACGAGAGGCTCCACTAAAGTCTTTATCGAGAATCACCACAAAAGTTCTTAACGAGAGCCACCACGAAATTATACAACAAGACACACAAATGCAAAATGTTACCAGCGCAAAAAAAAAATTTGTGTGGAAACATGATAACAGCTCTAAATAAATTAAAACTTTAAATTAATCAAAGTCGAGAGGGACAGTAACAATATTTATTGCCAAACTTACAAATTGATTTTTTTATCAAGTAAGAAAGTCCGTCAATATCGATAATATCAAAAATCAACATTTTCAATATCGATAATTGATATATCGGGTCCAGAAAATATCGATAATCGATATATGGTTATTCTCTAAAGCTTTACCACCAAACGACAATTTCTAGTCGCCGTTATATCTTATTTTTCTAATGGGATAACTTTAAGATTTCAGTGACTTGATTTTCTGAAACTAGATTATTAAAGCTGAAGATTGTAGCGGATAGCAAAAACGGAAATTTTACCCAGATCCCATGGATCCAAAATAAATTCTTAATCGGAGCAATTCGATCTCAAATATAATAGATATTTAAGGATTTTGTCTTTTTGAACGGAACTGGATAAAGAATTTTTATATATTTTACTTAGAGATCGTACTTCTACGAAAAAAGGAAAACCTCACCAAGAAACCATGGGTCTAAAATGATAAAAGATAAAATGGGTTCTTGCCAGCGCAAATCCACCTCAACTATTAAAGACAAAGATTTTGCCTTTTCCAACAGGAGTGAAAACAACTACTAAACTTTTATTTATTCAACTTAGAAATCGCACTTCTACGAAGAAATAACGTATAAGACAACAAAATCTATGCCGAAATACCATACCTGGATCAAGTTGAATGGAGGAATTCATTTTATTTACGGTTTTTGGACGAAATTTTCCGAAGATTTTGCTTTTTCTTTAAGCTTTGGGCAGAAAAAAATCGACCGTCTTGTTATAACATTTTGCTCCTACAATTACCATAGTAATTTTGTCCGATATGTTTATAAAAATATCGATAATCGCCTATATCGGTACAAAAAATATCATAACGTTCACCAAAATATCGATATATCGATAAAATATTGACAACCCTACCGTCTAGCCCGACTGTAATATCGTGTACTGTACCTGCACTACCAGCAAAAAGCAGCGCTGCTGCTGAGAACATTCTTTTTGTCATAACTTGAGTATAGTTTATCCGATCTTTATAATTCTTTTCGCAAATCGATAAATAATCTTGATTACAACATTTATTTAGAAGGTACGAACCAACCATCTACAAAACTGTGAGAGATATGACTTTTCATATGGCGACTACATCACCATCACCCAATTTTTTCTGCTTACTTTGATGGGTCTTGAACTCAGGACCTCAAAGACTTAACACTCGAGCGACAGCTTTTTGGCTTAGACAACCATTTAGCTCTCCCGAGTTATACCGACAAAATCAAGGTAAAGAATGTAAGCACTTGGCACTTAGCTTCTCATTTGTTTAAAATGTAAAATCAATTTAGCTTAGTTTACTGTTATTCATATTATTTATCTAAAGTATTTTAAAGAACTTGATTTGAGAATAATTAATTTGATTTGAAGTTTTGTTTCGCTTCAACAAAGTCCATTACCTCCTAACTATGATTTCCTCATCTATCTTACTCTCTTTACTCCATCCAAGTGTATCAAGGCATATTAAATTGAGCTGGTCATTGTCAGTTGGGGGGGGGGTCATCAGCCATACACATTGACACACCCATTGAATGTGCATCAAACTGAGTTCAAGCACGGCCTATGAGTTGGGCGCAAAGTGCAATGTGTAATGCAGCTGCCTGTTGTTTGACAATGGCCCTAAACTGCAGTTGACAGGCAGGGAATCTGCTGGCCAAACAGGCACACACCTTTCTATTGTGCATATGTACCTCAACCGGCATCCCTCATCTAGAGGGCAGTGCAAAAAAATTGAATTTAAATTACAAAAATCTACCCTGAAAGCAACTCAATTCATTCACTTAATTTATTTATTATTCATTCATTTGTTTGTTTTAAGCGCCTGCAAATGAAATATAAGACACCTGGGAAATTTGTGTAAATGTTGCGCATAAATAACGGCCAGTACTCGTATGTATATAATGCGGCTAAAGGAAATGTGTGGATTGTGGGCAATATAATTAAATTTATGAAAAAAAAGCGTGGAAAAGAATGCATCTTTTAAATCTATAGTTGTTTGATTAACATTATGCATCAGCTGCTAGCTTTTAAGTATCAATGTCAACTTGGCCATTTATTATAATTTTATGGAAAACAACTCAAGCATCGTACTCTTTTTATACACTTGAAAAGAGAATACAAATTTTGCCCAGAAGTTTGCAAGGCTAATAAGAAACCATCTCCGACCACATAAAGTATATATATTCTTGTTCAGCATGACAATCTGCGTAGATTGAGCTTTGTCCGTCTGTCTGTCTGTCTGTTTTAAGTGTCTCGGTTTTTAAGCTATATAGTCTTCTTCGGTCGGAAAATGGGTTTCAGTTAGAAAACTTTAATATTTCAAAACATTTGCAAGGGTATAAAAACTTCGGATCTGACAAAGTCAGCTTAGCCTTCTCGTTTTAATTATAAATCGAACAATCAGATTAAAAACGAATGGAACAATTTTAATGGGCAATTTGCATCGTTGACTACAGTCGCTAAAAATTTGTAATTTAAATTGAAGAACAGAAATGGTTGACAAACTTCACGTAATGTTGATAAACCAGAAATAGCTTAGCATTCAAATATGTGAGCTTACTGCCAGGTTAGTTTCGACTTTAAAGACAAATGAAAGCAATCACAATTAGGAATATTTATTTTTAGCATACATATTTTTAAAGATTTAAGTCTATAGAACTATTTAAAAATCTTATGAATTTGGAATATATTTTTGTTTAAAATTGACCTTCTGGGACAAGGCAAGGTGGGACGACCAGATGCATTACCCATCGCTGCTTAAGTGCAAGCTGATTTTTTTTTTGGCGTGGTTCACTTTGGTATTTAATGGTTGTTATAGTGATTTTTATATTCTTACCAATGGGTCATCCATGGTATTTTATCGCGGTTCTCTAGAATCGTGGTTAGACAGTTATCATTGGGCCTTGTTTGTGGACTTGAAAAGTAATTTCTTAGGTACCAAAGGGGTTTATTATTAAATAGAACCCGCAGCTAAATTCTCTGCATTAGACCAGATATGTCCAGGCGTGGCCAAGGCTTGCGCCATGAGAGCAATCTGCTTTTCACAAGCCTTAACCGTGCCTATCTGTATACGATTTTTGCTGTGCACGGCTCTTTTGTTGAATATGCAAATTTCAGCTCATTAACAAATAATAACAACCACTTACAGCCCTCATGCACTCACTATCAGGGTTGTCCTGGAAATCTCTAGAGATTTTCGTATAAGCGATTGCACTTCGAACTAAACTGGGACTACTTTATTTGTTTTTTTTTTTTTTTTTGAATACGTTTATTTACAAAAAATATATATTATATAAGTACATTAAACAAACAAACTGTAATAATCCACTCGATTTATAACGCCCTGCCTTTTAAAGGAACTTTAGCGTAGCAAAAAGTCTTAAACATTAAATTTATATAATATTTCGTTTTTCATACATATTATTTAATTGTATTGGAAATCGGTAAATACTTTAATGGATAGAATTAATTGTAGCAAAAAAATGTGTGAAAAAGGCTACACAGCTGGTTTAAATGATAAAAAAAAGGTTAGGATAGAGAACATCAGCCATTTAGCCACCAGTGTTGACGTTTCAGGTCCGGAACGTCTTTGAGTGGGATAGTGGAGTCAAATCTCCAGTCTTCCATCGCAATTAGAGAATCTGAAACAGCTTTATTGGTTGCTCTTCGGTAAAGGTGGTAGAAAATTGGAACACCCACTTGGTTTTGAATGAACCCGTTGGAGTCCAGAAACAAAAATGCCTCTGGCGGTGCGAATCCGTTTGCTAGAGCCGTCTTTATGTACTCAGCATTCTCGTGGTATGGGGCCAGAATAAAGTTGTTTTCATCGATGCTCAGGCATTGATCTATATGATGTCGTATTAGGTTGATGATGAAGTTGTCTATTCTGTGTACATTTGCGACTTCATATAACTTTTTGTTCGGTATGTATTTTGTATAATTCGTTTCTGGCGATCTGTACAGTGATGTACATGCTCTCAGACATTTTCTTTCAAATAGTCTGATACGTTCCATATAAGACGGTGATATGTTAAACCATATTGGACACGCATATGTAATTATTGGCCTGATGAGAGACTGATATAAAATAATTTTTACTCTTATGCTTATGTGCTGTGAATAGAACACGTTTTTATAGCAGAAGAAGGCTTTTCTAGCTTTTTCAAGTTGGATATTTATGTGTTTGTTGAAGTACAAAAATCTATCAATGGACACCTAAATATTTTACTGAGCTATAGGATGGTATAGCGCAGTTTTGTGCAGTAATGCTAAATTGTTTCCAGTTTTTTCTCACGTTACTGTTACATTTTTTGATTGGAGGTCGAAAGAGAATTGTTTCGCACTTGCTTGCATTTATTTTCAGCTGCCATTTGTCGGCGTACCTTTTAATTTCGTTGTAATCTTGCTGGAGCAACTGATTTATTTCTTCAATGGTTTTTCCTGGGCGGTATATTATGATATCATCCGCAAATGCAATGCAATTTTGTACTTTTTTTATAAGATCAAGTATATATATATTGAATAAAATTGGTGAGTTGACAGTTCCTTGTTGAAGACCGTTTGTTACATTGAATGTCTTGTTGCTGTGTGTATTGTTGCTGCATGTTACGAAGTGTTTATCAGTGATCATGTTCATAATGAGGAAAATTAAATGCGTTGGGAACCTGTATTTTATTAGTTTGAAGGTTAAACCTTTAATCCAGACACTATCAAAAGCCTTTTCCAAATCAACTAAGCATGCTCCTGTTACATGCTTTTTGTTCAAACTCCACTGAATATCAGATATAGAGTAGAGTAGAGTGCTTGTGCTTAAAACCAAACTGACGATCGTTCTTTATTTCGTTTTTGTTACAATGGTCGATGATTGCGTTATTAATACCCATTTCGAATATTTTGCTTATATTGGGTAATAGGCTGATGGGTCGTAAGTTGTTGATATGTGTTGGATCTTACTACTTTATTTGCGAAGTGCCAAGAATCTGACCGCCAACTAGATTATGTGGAAGGAAAACCGTACTCATCAATATGCTTGGCTTTGAGCAGGCGGTTTCAAATCGTTCAACTTTTGTCATCTAATCTAGTAGCCGGGCATATTTAAGCCCCTATATAAATTCAAACAGCTTTAATAGGAGATGGTATCGTTCATACGAAAACCTCTAGAGATTTCTGTGACACACCCGTATAGCTCAATTTATCTTTATGCTAGATAACTGTATTCAGAGATCGTTAATATTTGCAAAAATATTTTGAAACGGGGAAGTTTATATATATTTTAAAATAATATTTGTATCTGGCGCCAAACAAACCTGAGTTTACTTTTAGGGGCAATTATGTGAAAGCAAAAATAAATATGTTAGCACACTAAAAAAAAAGTACTAGATTGTCGATGTGTACTCAGAAAATCGCGCATAGCTTCGTCAAACGGTATCCAAATTCATTGGGACAACAACCGTTCGACCGAGAATTAAATGGGCTTTTATTAAAAATTTTAAGGAAAGATCGCACACAATAAAATATTTAAGCCAGTGATGGCCAAAGTACAAATTTCTCAAAAAAAGTTGAAATTGGCAGATCTGTAAGCCACATTTTTCAGCCATCGCGTTAAATAGACTAACCATTGATTATAATGTATTAGATTTCTCTCGTCACTATCGGAAAGGTAAGGGTTATGAACAATCTGACGGTCCGTTCGCGTGTTATATCAATTAATTTGAGGTAAAAAAACAAACTTAACTTCAGATTTTGGGGGTGTTAGGAGAAAACCAAGTATGAGGAAATGATATACTTGACTTGCTCTACAGCATAGGTTAGGTCATTTCGAAAGTATTTTTTCGCTGTACCACTGTGTAATTATTAATCATAGAACTTTTGAGCAGGCTCTAGGTCAATCAGTTATAATATTGGGTATAACATTTCTAGAACAAGCACACCCGCAGAGCTCCTGTGATTTGATTTTGCCTTTGGGATTCTCAAGCGATTATAGCAGGTTCACTTATGAGGTAGTTTCTGCCTGCTCATAGAGGACAGAAAAAGATTGCTGATGATTGAATTGAGGAAATTCAGGAAATAGCTATACAATCCACCAGCCTCCTTTGTGCTGTTGTGCCTTCTTCTCTTCTTTTAAAAAATGTTATGAACAAAATAATAACTTATTAACCTTGAGCCTGATAAAAAGTTCTTTAAATAAATTTTTTTTTTAATTTTTGGTTACTCTTCTAAGTATTCCTAACAATTTGTACAATTTAAACAATTTTTATATTTTATGTAATTAAACAAATGTAACTTTAAATAAATTGATTTTCCTCTCATTTTCAGCCATCAGTCATAAAACCTAATTAAATTTGTCTACACCAAGAAAAAAAATCGAAAATCTACCTGCTCTGCTGTTCTTCCCCCCTCCAACAAAATATCACAGTTCATTAGCCTCCATTAGAAGGGCGGCAACTACATAAAAGAACCGAATCTGTGTGTAAAAAAGCAGAACAGGGAATCTCAACTGTGCAGCATCTATGTAGTCCAAAGATAATTTGTGAAACCCTGCCATTCAATTACTTACAGCAAACATCCAAAATACAAGTACCACAAAAAAAAGGGTAGAAAACAAAAAAATTTCTCAGGGCGCCAATCCTCAAACAAAGTTCGAAGTGCAGTTGGCGACGTGACTGCACTACCGCCATGGGTTTAATGAACGATAAATGAACATTGTACTTGAAATGCCAACTGATAAGAGAGAACATGCGGGGAATTCCCCTAATTAGCCTTGGGTAAAAAGTTGATAAATTCCAAAAGGCACAAATATTCAAGCCAATGAACCTTTCGCTTCACACAAATTCCTCAGAAATATTTATGTTGCTTCTTCAATCGAAAACTTTAAGCCCTTCAGACATCATCATTTATGTATTTTAAAGGCTACTCAACGGTTAAGCTTCTTTTGGCGGCGGGAGGATGGCCTGTCAAAGTTCGATAAGGCGCCTAAAAGAAATTATGAAAAATTAAATAAAACACGAAATCAATAAATTGCAATATTCTGCTTAAATATTGCCTGAAGTATGCATATACATATACATAATCGTTTGGGTTTGGGGGATAAAAAAAAAAGCATAAGAAATAATGTGTGCAAAAGCAGAAAGATAAAATGGCATAAATTATGTTGGCAGATATATGGGGAGAGAGAGAGAGGGGTACTCAGGTTTTGGGGGTACTGGCTAAGAACATGAAGTAAGGCCTTTGAGAAATTCCTAGAAATCACAAAGAACGATTTAGGTTGTGAATGTGTAGATATGTGATTGAGATTATTTAGTACAAATTTCATTTTCTCATTTAACACTACTAATAAATGCGAACCGATTACATTATTTAAAACTCCTCTTACAGTAAAATTATTAAGAAATTATTGGAGATCTTAAAGAACTTTTTTCTTGTTTCTCATGTTGAAATTTTAAACACGCGCTCAGTCGTACTTCGTGCTTGATAGTGTGAGTTTGGGCACCACGGCTTTAAAGGTATATGTAAATGTAATGTAGTTGACTTCCTCACCCAAATTTTTCTCAAAACTTAGTTGTAAAATCTCTCTAATTCAATTTAAGTTACTTTTATTTTAAAAACTCTCGGTAAATAAATATTCAATGTCAACATCTTGAGCCACCCTAATGTAAGACCGCCCAGCTTGGCCAGCTCACGAATTTATTTATTTTCAATCAATGCTATCGCTCCAACTTCCCACAGAGAGCCACCCCACCTTCCGCAACACCCAAGTTTGTCGCGCTCGTTTTGCCACTTTTGCCAAGCGAGCGCCGTGGAGCGCGTGCCTCTTGGAATATTTATGAGCAGCGTCCAGTGCCCGCAAACCGACCATCTTGGTCTGATACTACAACCAAGCCATCAACTGACGGAAATCAATGTTGACCCACTTGGCAGTGGGCAAGGACAGCAGCCCGAAGTCGATGCTCTTGCATTGTTGATGCGAAACGCAGCTTGGCCAGGCCAAGTGAAAGTCAAGTAGTGAAGAAATTAATTTCGAGCAAAAGTCATTAATATTAAGTTATGCCCGAAACCCCCCAAAAAGGTCATAATGAGAGGCCACCTTGTCGTCGCTTGGCCTTTAATTGCATTTTCCAGCAGATTCCGTTGGTCAAATGGCGCTCTGATTTCCGTTTCCGTTGTCCACTAAATTGTTGTCTTGTTTTGGCCAAACTCGAAAAAAAACCCTTCGTTTTTTTGTTGTTGCCACGCCCAACAGAAATGTGATTTATGGTACAACATTACAGTAAATGGAAGGATGGAAAAAACACTCGAGAGCGATAGAGGAGAGCAAAACTTATGCTGAGATATAATTGTAGCAGAATGCTCTTTGATCTAGTGAACACACCATTTTCTATTTATTACTATCACAAATTGATAACGCTTTAAAAAAGTCACAAAATTAATGTGATTAAGTGTGACTGGCAAAAATACTCAAAATTAATCAAGAAATAATCCGACTTCTTTTAAAGATTTTAAAACATTTTTGGCTGGAGAAGATCAAAAGCTGAACTACCTGTAAATGTGCTATATATTTGAAATCAGAGAATCAAACCGAATCGAATTTCGGTTCCAGATCCGTTTCTGGTACGTACCGAAACTGCCGTTTAGGTAAAAAGTTGTATTTGTTTCGGTATTCGGTTCCGGTTCCGGTACCTAGATTTTAATTTCGGCATACTGGTACGTAGCGGTATTCTTCTTGTTCTTCTTCTTTATTGGCCATCACAACCACTGTGATTTACGCTCTCCATACGCTTCTGCTCTGTGCGAACTGGCACCAGTTGGTCCCACCCAGCTTGGCAATGTCTTCCCGCACCTGGTCTTCCCATCTTAGTGGTGGTCTTCCCTGCTTGCCGTCTCCATAGTCAGCCGCCTTCGATTTATACGCCAATTTTGCTGAAGCTTCTTCCTTCATTCTGGCAACTTGTCCTAGCCAGCGCAGCCGCTGTTGCTTTATGAGTTTATAACGAGCTCATACAGTTCGTCATTTTTTCGAATGCGGAAATCATCGCTGACTTTTAAGGGTACTGTATACCTTCAGGTATCATTTTTTAAAGGTTTACAAAAAATTAGATTACTCAAAAACTATAAGTGGTTTAAGAAGCGGATTTTTTCATTGGATAGGTAATCGGTTAAACTAAATTTAGTAATTTTTGTTGTTGTTGTTGTACCTACGGTTGTTGTTGTATTTTTGTTCAAAGTTAACCAAAAACTTAAAACATAGGCCCATGGTTGCAAAAATTTTTTGAGAACGGATGATCTGAATTTAAAACTGAAGACAGGGTTTTGTTAAGTATTAATGTAATTCTGGTGTGAACTAGGATATTTTGGATCGGTCAATAAATGACGTAGTTATGGGGTTTCAAAGTCAAAATTTCGAAAATCGACTATTTTTTCCCACTATATTGGTCCTAGCTCCGTTATTTGTTGACCGATCAAAAATATCCTAGTTCACACCAGAATGGTAGGTATAAGGAGTAATTTAAGGGAGAGAATTTGAAAATCGGTCAACAGGTACTCTTTAAATCTTTGCAACCATTTTGGAAAAAGTGGTTCCGAGATAATCGCATTTAAAGATTCGACATCTGTTTTCGATGAAATAAAAATCGTTTTTAATAAATGTATAAATCGGATTTGGTGCATTTGGGTGTTAACTTTCACCGTAAAAAAAGATTATCAAAATCGGTTAAGCAGTTCTCCAGAAATTTGAGTCAAAGTGCGTCAAGACATGGTAAAAAATAAAATCTCCAAAAATTTCCAAGTAAAATTTTTTTTTTCAAACATTTTTTTTCCATAATATCGAACATTTTATAAATATTTATAAAGTTTTTGACCAAAATAGGGAAAAAATACGAATTTCTAAAAATACGAGGATCGATAAAAACAATTTTCATATAAAAGGGTTGGAAAAAATAATTGTTTTTGTTTATATCTTTAAAACTGAGTTTCGGATCAGCTTGAAAGTTTTGCAGGATGTTTATAAGATCCTAATAGAACGTTTAAGCAAATAAAAAAAAATCCAAAAAAAAATTTTCTGAAGGTATACAGTACCCTTAAAGGTCCATAAATCCTCCGAAGAATTTTTCGTTCAAACACGCAAATCGCCGCTTCATCCGCTGCTGTCATTGTCCATGCTTCTGCGCCATATTGCAGGACTGGGATGATAAGCGACTTGTAAAGGGCTATTTTTGTTACTAGGTAATTCGTCTTGTCCTCATTTACCGCTCAACCAATTAGTTTAGACTCCTTGTCAATCTGTGAAAACGCCTTGCTTACTGCCCGTTTGGTTTTGCCGATAATGTCAGTATCATCGGCCTATGCACGTAGCATTAGATCTCTATGAATATATGCGCCAGTTCTATTCTGTTCTATTCCATCAGTAGATTAAAGAAGTCACACGATAAGGTATCGCCCTGCCTAAAACCTCTTTTGGTATCAAATGGCTCGAAGAGGTTCTTTCCTATTTTGACGGAGCTTTGCGTACTTCTCAGCGTCATCATGCAAAGTCGAACGCAGTGCTTTGAAGAAGCTTGACCTTATCGGTGTGTCGTACGTACTTAAGCTGATAATTTTAAACGATGGTCCAAACAAAGTGGGTAAGCAAGCTATACACATGGATGTGTATATAAACTATCAAGTTTGATTTCGTCTGTTTGCCATACAAAACAAGCTTATATTCATAAGACGATTAAAGTAAAAGAAAATGAATAAAACCTTAGTTACAAGCAACAAAAATTAATGGTTACTTTTTAGAAGAATAATAGCGGTTAATGTATTTCCGTAGTCCTGTGTGATCACCTTCACACCGGGCAATTATAATTCTACGGAACAGCAAGTATAACTTTTGTTCGTTCATGTAATTCTAGAAATTTGTCAAATTTTCTGACTACAATAAAGTAGTTATCAATTTTGTTTTGTCAACATTTATTGCTCAGAAAATTGTTGTTTAATGCAATGAAACAACTTTGTGAAATTTCTAAACTAATTGTATTGTCCTCTTTCTTTTCGTAAAAATTCATATACATATGTTTCAGACAAAATAATTGGGTCATTTTTTATTTAAAGATTACAATTAAGCCAAATTGCGTAAAAATCCGCCAAATCAAACTACTCGATTCGCCGTCTAGCGGTTGCACTCAGAACCGAAACTGTACAATGTTTAGGTTCTTTTCGGTTCTAAAAATATCGGTTCACGGATACCGCTATACAAAAAATTAATAATATCGGTTCCGGTTCCGGTTCTGAGCTTTAATCGGTTCTTTCGGGTTTGAAATATTTTATTCTCTCTTAAATATTTCTTACCAAAAAACAGATACAATGCACATCTTCTCATTTATCTTTAATCAGGAACAAGATTTTCCATTCGCTCTTAAAGATATTATAGTTCAATGGACTGACGCGTCTACTGATTTGGAAGCAGCTGAGTCGGATATAAGCCGCATTGTGCCGAATTCCGGGTGGTTGATGTAGAACGGCCTGGTTGATGGCTGACAATTTATGTGCGAATGTCTGGCGTTGCTGTGCTGATCGATTAGGCCGATGGCTACCCCTTAGCAAACTGCCGGATGGTTGACAAAAATTGTATGAGCGCCTGGGAGTGCTGTGCCGAACGGGTCACCGGATGCATTGCTTTCGGCAACACCCGGCAGAAAAAAGCTACAGGGTAGATATGGTATTGCAAAATACTAATGTGGCTATCGCAATCTAACTTAACCCAGCAAAGGCTAATAAATTTCGGTCTCCTTTACTGGAGGCAGCTTTTGGCAAAGCCAACATTGGCATATTCTTGCCATTGCTTAACCTTACACCTTGGTGGGTGTTGATCTTTGTCTCATGGGTCTTTTATAGGATCTGTCGCATTAAGAATATCTATCTGCGGTGAATTTTGACTTTGCATGATGACGTTGAGAAGCACGCAAAGCTCCGTCAGCGGTAAACGAGGACAAGATGCAGAGAGTTACAATGGAAGAATACAACTTTAAGATTGTTAAAGATTTGTCTATCTCGGAACAATGATATAACCAGGAAATCCGAAGAAGAAGTTGTTTTGCCGATACTACTACGGGCTCAGAAGGGAATTCAGGAGCCTTTTCTCAAAGCACAAAAATAGCGCTATACAGTGAGAAGCATAGACACTAACAGCAGCGGATGAGGCGGCGATTAGCGTGTTTGTGTAAAAACCTATGGGGGATTTATGGACCTTTAAAAGTTGGCGATGGATTTCATATCCGAGTAAATCACGAACTGTATGATCTGCTTGGAAAGACCAGCCTAAAAAAGGCCATAAAACAACAGCTCAAGACTTTCGAAAACAAAACACAAAGGGACGACAGAAACTGAGTTGGGTTTGTGATACAAATATGGGTCCAAAGAAAATACAAAAGAAGATAGTACCATAACTTAGCTTAAAACAAGTGAGAAAGTCGGTCAAGCCCGACTATGTCATACTCTGTACCAAGAGCAGGAGCTAAATGCAACGTTTCTGCTGCGCTCATCTCTATGTTTCTCTCTCTCTCCCTCTCTCTTTCACTCACACGTTGTTGAATAAAAATGCGGTGTTGGTTGTCTGCGCGTGGGAGGGGGTGGGGGAGGGGGGAATTTATTTTTGGTCATAACTTGAAAACCGCTGATCCGATCTTTATCATTTCTTCGGCAAATCGATACATTTTGCTAATTACTAACTATCTCTAAAAGGTACGAATCGTCTATCTTCAAAACTGTAGGAGATATAACGTTTTTTCCAAATTGCGGGGGCGGGAGGGGGCGTGGCAAAAATTGAAAATAAACTTGATCTGCCTGCAGCTATAAGAAACATTTGTCCCATACATGTCAAACCTCTATTTCTTACCATCTCCGAGATCTGTTTGTTCATACGGACGGACAGACGGACGGACAGACAGACAGACGGACATGGCTATATCGACTCAGCTGTTGATGCTGATCAAGAATATATATACTTTATAGGGTCGGAAATGATTCCTTCTCTCTGTTACATACATTTGCACAAACTTAATATACTCTATGTACCTTCGGTACAGAGTATAAAAACTAGTCCCAAGCAATTCTATGATTTTTCAAAGCTAAGATATAACATTTTGATTACATGCTTTGGGAATTGACAAAATTTTCATAATGCAATGAAAAGAGTATGAGAGGATAGTCATCTGTATTGAATTTTAATATTTAGCATAATCCATTGCATACTTATGGGCAGTTTATAATGTTTTCATTTTGAACGAATATATTCAAAATGGTATATTTTCGCTTAAAAAAAAATCGTAGAACGGTTTGAGATAATTTATCCAAAAGTTAAGAATTAAAAGTTTAAAACAGTATCAAAGAGAGCTACGCATTTAAAAATCTGCTTTAAATTTGAATTTTTGCAAGAGTGAAATTTGAAACAGATTGTTTCTTAGTCTGTTATCATTTCTTGCATACCCTCAAGTCCTAAGTGTATACCACCAAATGGTGAACTATTTTTATCGCTTTTGGCTTTTGGATTGTACAACTGTTGTTATATTTGTTTTTTTGTTTTTCACGCCAATCGATAGCAACAAATTTATGACCAGAGTTGCCTTACTAAATGAATTTATGGCAAACGTTTAGCAGAAAAACTCTGATAGTTTGTAGGCGGCCTGGCGGGGGTGGTTTTCCATTTGCGCTCTAAAAATATTATGCGTTACAACTCCTGCTTCTGTTTTGCCCTGCAGCCACCAGCCCGCAAAAAGTTGGCAACACTGAAAATTCATTTTGGTTTTTTCTCCCATTTTTGGGGCCAACAAAACTTTTTGCGGTTAGTGTTTTTCGCCTAAAAGCAGGCTTTAAACTTTGCCTAACCCGCAACCGTAGCGCCGCTGCAGCCACCGAGTTGCAATTTTACATTTTCTGAGGCGTTCATAAATTTTGACACTTTTTGGCTTCGGACATGTGCAGGACTGTACTAGTTTTTGTAGTTGTTGTTGTTGGTTTTTTTTTTTTTTTTGGGTGAACGGAGGTGAACGACTGGAACTTGGCAAGTATTTCTGTGGTTTTATCTATGCAAAAGTAAACTTTTTGGACTCTCGCTGTGGTTTTTTGTTTAAGGCCTTTGAATTGCTAACGAAGTGAGGAGCTCTGGAGGTTGCTGGAATGACGTGGCCAGATTTGAGTTTGGGGTATAAGTTACTCTTGCACTTCTTGAGCCGGGACTAATTAATTGAAGTTTTACGGCGGTTGGGAAAAAGTGTGCTACACTTTAGGGTAAAAGTTGAATTCTTTTTTAAGTTTGTTAAAAATATAAATTATTAAAAAATTATCAGCTTCTCACTTGAACCTGAACAATGATTTTAAGTCTCAGATGGACGAGTGCACTATGTAAACAGTCTCGTCAAAAAAAAGTAATTAAAAATCATTGCTGCTGGCCATATTTCGACCATTTCATAATTAATCTTGTCGCATAAATATTTGCGTTGAATTAAAATGGCAAAAGCCAAACAAAAATATGTATTTATAAGCTGCAGCAATCATAAATGTAAATACACAATTTCAACTGACGTAGCGTTTTGTTTTGAGATGACTCCGCAATGTCCTAGTCCCCCTCTCTCTCTCTCTCTACGACTCCTGCGGCTGTTTCTGTCCCGCAAACAAAACAATTGAAAGCCGTTACGAGATTTTTGTGGTCTACAAATTGAATTTGCCATACTCTGATCCAATATTTGAGTATTTTTGCTGATGCTAAACAATTTGTGTGTTGCATTTGATGGATATTTTAATGGTTATGAGCCAGACGCGCGATGCAGTTAACAGAGTTTTTAGACTAAACAAATTGGCCATTTATGCAAAAATATTTGGCATGTCATGTTATTGTTAAGGGGAAAGGGGAGCGAGTCATTTCCTTTCCGCATAACAATAAAAACATTGAACCAATTTTTTATACCCCTGAAGGAAACATTTCCTAACCGAAATCAATAAAAGTGCCCAAATTTAAATGCAAGAGGAGCGCTAATTTGTTTTGCATCATTTTCAGAACAAGTCCAGGCTAAAAAGATAAACTGGGAAAATAGCAGAAGTACGCGATATCAATGAACCTCTTGAAAAGAAGGAAAACATTATTCTGCCGCCACTTGACATCAAGTTGGGGATAAAGAAAAAAAGTGTGAATGTCGCTATTTTCAAATCACAAGCTCTCTCAATCTAGATCAGTGGTGCACAAGGTCAAATTGCCCTATCCCCTGGGATAAGAAGTAATAATTCTGCCAGCGTCGCAGCCGACACACGCATAGAAAGAGAGAATACGTGTGCTCTATAAATGGCACGCACACACATATGTGTGTTTGTATGTAGCCTATATTTGACATATATGTCGTTATAACGACGTTTACTTCGTGTTGCTCTGCTACGCACACCAGCGCAAATCATGATAATGTGCGTTTGTGCACCACTGATCTAGATATATAAATCTGTTCGCCCGACTGACAGACTAACATATTATCAACGCACAGCCTAAACGGCTTATACTTCAGGTTTGAGATTTGGCAAAGACCTTCGTTTAGTTATGCAGGCGCGCACTAAGAAAGAAAATTTGGAAAATTCCACCCAGAAAAGTCGGAAAAGCGTAGGAAAAGTTTGTATGGGAAAAATGTTATTTTTCATCCGATTGACTTGAAACTTGGTTTGTAAGCATAGTACACATGTTTTCCCGATTTTGGAAAATCCGCCCACGAGGAAAATGGCCGGAAAATGCAGCATGCAAAAAACTATTTTTCATCCGATTGGCTTGAAACTCGATTTGAAAGAATAGAATATGAAAAAGTTTTAAGTGCGATTTTTCGATGTTGGAAAATTTGACCCAACGGTCGGAAAATTCCCGGAAAATTCTGGATGAAAAATACTATTTTTCATTCTGTTGCCGATTGGCATTTAACTCGGTTTGTAAGGACAGAATACGAAATAATTTGAAATGGGATTTTCTAATGTCGGAAAATTTGACCTGACGGTCGGGAAATTCTCGGAAAATTCTACTTGCAAAATAACAATTAATTTTTCATCCGATTGACTTGAAACTCGGTTTGTAAGGTCAAAATGAGAATTCATTTTTGTTTTGATTTCCGATGTTGGAAATACCGCCGGGATGCCCACTGAGAAGTAGTTGGGAAGTGGATGGGATGTGGGTGGAATGTGGGTGGGATGTGAGCGGGAAATGGGCGGGAAGAGGGCGGGAAGTGGGTGGTATGTGGGTGTGCGTTGGTTCTATACTGTTGAAGGCGCAGCGAAGCGAGACGGGTTATTTGCTAGTGGTATATAAATCAGCAAGGGCACTCTTTTGAAAGAAAGAGTTTAACGGGGGGTAGAAATACCAGAAACAAGATCACTTGCTGCTGTGTTCCTTCATTTTTTCAGGAAGTTTATTGTGGTAATCCATAGATAAATAATGATGTTTCACCCCCAAGATACCACCAAGGTGAGATCCAAGATCCCACACATATCCCTCCCTGATCTTACCCCGGATGCTACCCAGATCCCTTCCACATCCCATCCAGATCCCTCACAGATCTCGCCCAGATCCCTTCCAGATTCCATCCAGATCCCACCCAGATACCGCCCAGGTCCCACCAAGATTCCATACAGATCCCGCCCAGATCCCGCCAAGATCCCACCCAGATCCCTTCCAAGATCCTACCCTAAACTCACCCAGATTACATCTATTCTGATTATAACCCCGTTTTCACTTTTCATTTCAGATATTTTGGAGACCTGGAATCATGGCCGCCAGCACTATAACTTTTTTTTTGGACACCCTTTTTGACGGCCCTCGCATCGAAGCAGTAAACATTTTTTCCTGTACTCTAATCTGTTTGTAACATAATAAAAAAAACAGAATACGAAAAACTCCTTGCGCTTTGAAATAAGATTTATTTTAAAAAAGGTCCAAAAAACAGCCTTGACATGGAGAATTCCCCTTTAACACCTCAGATCCCAGTTCCTTTTTTGTCTAGAGCTTTAAAAGCGTTTGAAAAACAAAACGAGAAGGCCAAGCTAACTTCGTCTTTGCCGAAGTTTTAATACCCTTGCAAATGTTTTAATACAACAGAGTTTACGAACGTCAGCATTAAAACAAACCATTTTTCTGATAAAAGCCACTTTTCGACCGATAGTTCCTATGGCAGCTATAAGATATAGTCATCCGATTTTGACCAAATCTTCCGAATCTGTGTAAAAGCGTATAAAACTAATAATTGTCGAAGCGGAAGGCGTTTACATTAAAAACAAAAAAGTTTTCTCACAAAGACCCACTTTTCGACCGATAGTTCCTATGGCAGCTATAAGATATAGTCATCCGATTTTGACCAAATCTTCCAAATCTGTGTAAAAGCGTATAAAACTAATAATTGGCGAAGCGGAAGGCGTTTACATTAAAAACAAAAAAGTTTTCCTACAAAAACCCACTTTTCGACCGATTGTTCCTATGGCAGCTATAAGATATAGTCATCCGATTTTGACCAAATCTTCCAAATCTGTGTAAAAGCGTATAAAACTAATAATTGGCGAAGCCGAAGGCGTTTACATTAAAAACAAAAAAGTTTTCTTACAAAAACCCACTTTTCGACCGATAGTTCCTATGGCAGCTATAAGATATAGCCATCCGATTTTGACCAAATCTTCCGAATCTGTGTAAAAGCGTATAAAACTAATAATTGGCGAAGCCGAAGGCGTTTACATTAAGAACAAAAAAGCTTCCTTACAAAAACCCACTTTTCGACCGATAGTTCCTATGGCAGCTATAAGATATAGTCATCCGATTTTGACCAATACTTCCAAATCTGTGTAAAAGCGTATAAAACTAATAATTGTCGAAGCGGAAGGCGTTTACATTAAAAACAAAAAAGTTTTCCTACAAAAACCCACTTTTCGACCGATTGTTCCTATGGCAGCTATAAGATATAGTCATCCGATTTTGACCAAATCTTCCAAATCTGTGTAAAAGCGTATAAAACTAATAATTGGCGAAGCCGAAGGCGTTTACATTAAAAACAAAAAAGTTTTCTTACAAAAACCCACTTTTCGACCGATAGTTCCTATGGCAGCTATAAGATATAGCCATCCGATTTTGACCAAATCTTCCGAATCTGTGTAAAAGCGTATAAAACTAATAATTGGCGAAGCCGAAGGCGTTTACATTAAGAACAAAAAAGTTTCCTTACAAAAACCCACTTTTCGACCGATAGTTCCTATGGCAGCTATAAGATATAGTCATCCGATCCGGTCGGTTCCGACATATTAGCAGTGTGCAGTAAAAAGAAGACTCTGTGCAAAGTTTCAGCTCGATAGCTTTAAAATTGAGAGACTAGTTTGCGTAGAAACAGACAGACGGACAGACGGACAGACAGACGGACGGACAAAGCTCAATCGACTCAGCTCGTCGCCCTGATCAAGAATATATATAGTTTATAGGGTCGGAAATTAATATTTCTATGCGTTGCAAACTTCTGGGCAAAATTATAATACCCTTTGCAAGGGTATAAAAATTATGAGAGTTTGAGTAGAGGCAACTTTTGGAAAAATCGGAATATAACGTTAATTGATAATATCTAGATAACGCGTTCCTAAAATTTTTTTATGGTGGTTTTTAGTGATCAGCGGGCAATTTTACTTTAGAAAAAGCTTGTTTGGCGCTGTCGAGCAGTCTAATTTTGTTCGTCATTATTTCAATCAGTTCGGGTGTTTTGTTCTTTTTGCTCAACGATGATTGATCAGAGGATGATACAACTAATATGGTGCGCCCTCTGCTCGGTTCGAAAAATTTTAGTGAGTAGTTGACATTTGATCGAGAAGGTTGTGTGAGCGGAAGTCTATTTCCACGATCGCTTTGTTGATTTATCATTTTGTAATCTTAGGCTGCCTTCACACAGTTCGACACATGACACATGATAGTCCAGTAGTCCTGCTTTTTGTTCTGTTTTAAATTTGAAAAGCTTGTCAAATTCATAGAATTTCATGGGGAAATGCGGGCCTACTAGATGTCATGGGTCATGTGTCGAACAGTGTGAAGGCAGCCTTAGAGATTAAAAAATTAAAAATATCGCGACGATTTTTTTTCTGAGTAAATTTTATTTATTCTGTTGTTAAAAGTAAGCACGAAATTAGCACATTTAGCATGCTTTAAGGTTCCACTAAAAAAGGGTACTTTGTAGCCAAAGCGTTCCTTGATAAAACTCATAAATTTGTTGTAAATGTTTGAGTGGGCTCTTGGCCCTATAGCAAGTGGGTCAGTTAAAGCTTAAGATATATTTGCATAATGTTCTCTATTTCCCAGTCAAATCAGCGTCAAGTTGTGGCCAACAATTCAATTAAACTAACAAATGAACTTGCCCCAAGCCAGACTGTCAACAGACCAAAGACAAAAGCCAGACAAAGTCACGTTCACAAGTGGCAGTAGGCAAAACAAGCGCCAAGAACGCCGGTGAGCGATGGGCAGGAGAGGGTTTGGCGGGGGGTAGAGAATCAAACATTTTTTGCTAGGGTATTTATCAGCGTAAGTGTAGTTTATGCATTTCCATTTGGCTTTTGCCAATTGCATATTCCAAGCACACAGCCAGACGCCAATTGATTGACAGGCCTCGAGCAGCGGCTGCGACTGTGGGTGGGTGTTGGCTACTGAGGGAGAAGGGGGAAAGGGGAAACGGTAGAGACTGCAGACTGCAATCGAGACGAATTGCGCTCTCTATTCTTAATGTAAATATGTGCAATGCGTTGAGTGCTGCGACTGATGTCGATTGTTTGACTTGTTCAGTTGCAATTTGGTCACGATCGTTAAGCAGACGCCCGCCATTCATTGGGGTCATCCACCCCCAGTTAAACAGAGAGCTGACAAGTTCAATGTTTTGTGGTGTACACTTGGGAAAATAATGGATTTATTTAAGAAATCAATCATAGAACTTTTAGCTTTAACTAAAGGCTGGTCAACTGTACAGCTGTTTCATGAATCTCCCGGTTCAATCATCAGCAGGGTTTGCCTGTTCGCCATAACTAAACTTGCTATTTTTTTTTCCTGAGTGTATGTTTTTAAGCCATTCGGCAACGGAAGTGCTCACAATTGTCAGGAGTGGCTCCAAACTTAACATGTGGGTGGGTGGCTTTTTTTATGTTTCCCATGTTCCTCGTACTTACATCATGGCCGCCATCTAATGCTCGGCCTACTGCACTTACCTGCAAATAGTAGCAGAAGAAAAAGAAATATTATTGCATTTTGTAGTGGCAAAAGTTTCTCGTGGGTTGCCTGCATGCAACTCACACACAAAGTTGCAATTGTCTTAGTCCAAGTTCTGTCCACATTTATGGCTTACAAATGTGGCCAAGCACATTACCTCGACTCGAGTTAAAGTTTTCTTTCCTTTCTCTATTTTTTTTTTATAGTGTACATAAAAATAGTTACAAGTTCGTACGTAAAGTGCTTAGTGTCTAGTTGGTCGCTTATTGTGAAACATGTCTGGGGGGTGGGGCAGCCAGCCACCCAGGGTGTGCTTTAGCAGCAGGTGGAAAAAGGTGATTCAAGTGATTCTATGTACTTAGCAGCCTACTTACTTAAGTTTTGTGTACAAACTTGGGTTAGATTGTTATGCCACATGATTGGCATTAAGGATGCCTCAGGTGATTTGGCAGTTAGACTTACGTCTTGGGTCGTGAAGATTGAAAGTGAAGAAAAGATAAGACGAATGTGTGAGTGTGGTTTGTTGAGCAATTTGTGGTTAATGTAATTATAGGAAAAGCGAAGAATTGTTGTGCCTTTAATTAAGACCACGAAACTAACTTGTCTCAGACGCTTGACTAAAGAGATTTCGAAAATATCCAATGGATCCCAAAAAAGGAAAGTTAACTCTCCAGTTGAAATGGATACCGAAAAGATCCTAAGGATCATCAAAACTATCTTGGTAAATACCCTAAATGTGTAAATACAAGCTCCATAGCCAATAGAAACACCCGTTTACAATTACTTCATTTAATTTAGATAAAAATAAACAACATTTAATTCCTCTGAACTCATCATTAAATTATTACATTTGGTCTATCATATCCAATCAAAAATTTAAGTAGCTTTCGTGACATACGCACACGAACTCTGACCTACCCAATCACACCGACATGCACTTGTCAAAAATGAAAAAAGGAAAGAAAGATCTCCTCAAGATCAAACTGGTCTGGTCTGGGCTCCGCCCCAAACCCATTAGCCACACGCCAAGTCTCAACCAGCAACCCCATGCGAAGAGGAGTCGGTCTATAATTTGTTGAAGAAAATGTCCAAATGCGCCGTGTGACACACTTCAAACTGTCAGTCAGACAGCCAGAGTCAGTAGTTCCCCTTCTTCATTTACTTCTCTCCCAATTAAGCAATTTGTGTTTGCAGTCGGACACGCACACGACACGACCATGTTGTCGGCATTGGCATTCAAAAGAAAAAACTCTAATCTTGGCTAGGCATAAAATGGAAAAAGAAAAAAAAATGTTATGTGTATGTGTGTGGTATAGTTTGATGACACATTTGACACAATAAAAAGAAAAGAGTTTTACTATCAATAATAAAAACAATTTTCATTTCAGTTCAAAAGAGGGAAATTAATTTAATTTGATGACTTTTGTGACTCTGAACTGTACGGAAAAGTAATTATCAACAATTAGAATTGTTTGAAAATATGCGCCAATAAATAAGTATATCGATATTTTAGTGTTAAGGTAGTTTTAAGACATCGAATGATGGTCACACCATAGAACTGTCAATAAAAAGGACAGACAACCCGTTTAGAGAAATTGTAAATAGAAAACTGTGACAACAGGATAAAAATTAAAAAACCGAAAATCTATCGAAAAAAAACCTTGAGTAAAATATTTAAATTGGAAAAATTCATGCTGGGAAAGAAGGGTGACACAAGCGGCAGGCAAAAATTTTACGATATTTACAACGTCTGCATTCGGATGAAATTTATTCAAGTTGTGAACAAAAGCATGTTATCTCTGGTGCTTTCAAATGTTCGTACACTTTCAGAGGATATTAAAGTCAGGTTCGACTGACATTACCACAGATTGAAAATATAACTTTTTTCAAATTGTTTTTTTTCGAGTGTTGAAATTGTCCTGTGTTGAAATCGTAATATGTTGAAATTTGCCGATGTTCAATTGCTTTGTGTTGAAATTAGGGTTGTCGAAAATATATCAAAATATCAATATTTCGATAATATTTTTTTAAACTGATATATTTATATCGTGATTTTTTTTTTGACCAAGTATCGAATATCGATTTTTTTTGGGATATTTTCTGATATTTGTGCGTTGGTAACTTTTTGATCTGGGTAGCGAGCGCAAGCGCATTTAAGAGACAGAAAATGAATTCAAATTTCATAAAAGCAAATTAGAGCGACATAAAAAAGGCACAGTCAAGTGTAATTTGTGCGGAAAAGTATGTATTTAACGTTTGCACGACCAAATGTCCCGTATGTTGACTTTATGCAAGCCCAAGAGTCGCAAAATAGCGGGCTGGAACTATACTTTAGGTTGCCACAAACGTCATGGGAAAGTTATCCCTTAATATTCTGGAATTCGCATAAGGCGGCCATGGCGGGACTCTTCAGACTAGCCGTAAAGTATCTTATTATCCCAGTGCCCTCGGACCGACTTGCTTCTGCTATAAAATGCGCCATATGCGTCAAAGCGACGCGTCTTTTTAAAGACTTTTAAGACCCTCTTCTGGTCTAGAAAATTTTTTTTCTAAAATTTTTTTTTTCTTTTTATTTTTTAGCTTAGATTTTCAAAAAATGATCCCAAATGGATTTTTAAAAATGCGAAATACCTTAGATTATATAACTCTTTTTTTGTCGACCAATGACTTCGGTAAAAAAGGCAATTTTCAAATTACTTTAAACTTTAAACCAGCGAAGGCCAGCGAGAGCGAGGCCAAAAAGTGAGAGTGTATTAGTGTATGAAAACAAAGCTCCGTAAATTTGCTTCGACCTAATCGCTTCGAACCCTGTCGAGCAAATGACGCTTTTTTGCTCTTGAGGTCTCAGCTTGGCCCAGCGTTCGGGTCATGTATGTGTAAATAGCGAAATGTTTTCGGCCCCGGGATGAAACCAAGGGCCAACGCTGCTTTAAACTCATTTATCTCGAAACAAAGTTTTTCGGACTGGTGCCCACATTTTCTCAAGTTCTACAGAACCGATTTTGATAATGTAGGGCTTTATGGACGCAAAATTAACGTGGCTATCGTCCCTACCTCAATCTTTGAGAAAAAAAGTTTTTACTATTTTTTTGTACGCTGGACTGCAAAAAAAATAGTGAAAATTTGATTTTTCGTTTTAGATAGGCCGCACTTTTTTTAAATTCAATTTTATTTTTACAATTCTGCTACGGACGATAACGGCATTCATACTAAAAACTTCCCATCTTCCGTTTTGCTTTCTGACAATTGTAACTCCCGGAAACGTAGGTATCATCGACACATTTTTTTTTGGGAGAGCCTACTTTGGATCCCGAAAACTTTTTGAACAGCCCTCGCATTCACAATTTTTTCATTTTGTGTTTGTGTTTTTATAATGAATTCTACAATCAAATACAAAAAACAGAATTACAAAATCTCTTCCCGATTTATATCCACGAATTTTTAAAAAACATGTAAAATTTAGACCAAATATTGGAACTAAAAGTATTTTATACATATATATTTTATACAATGCATAGAAAACTCGAATCTCATGGAAAATTTTGTTATGTTTGCTTAATGTAGACTATATCTTTTTATTTTGGGGCAGATTATTTCCTCTTTTTGGTAAAAGCAGAAAAAAAATATCAATTATATCGATATATCGATGTTTAAAAAGTAATATATTTAATATCATTTGATATTTTTTAAAATCAAAGAATATCATCGATACGATATTTTAAAATTATTCGGCAACCCTAGTTGAAATTGATTATGTTGAAATTGCATATGTGTTATAATTGTGCTGTGTTGAATTGACGTGTGTTGAATTGACGTTTGTTGAATTGACGTGTGTTGAATTGACGTGTTGAAATTGTTTTGTGTTGAATAGTCGTGGAACCGGAATAAGAGACTGTATCCAGCTTCAGACTCCTTCTGATCATTATGAAATATCTTGAAGATATTATCTTCTATTTCCCTTATTGCTTTATACTCCAAAAAAAAACTTACTTGACTCATTGTCTTAAGTTGCATTGTGGCTGGTTTTTTCAGCTCGTATTTAATCGCTTCATCAAATCCAATTTGTTTCCTGTCTTATTTCAATTTGCTGTGCGTCAATTTCCATTAACCAAATATTCCGAAACGCATTGGGAAAGTGCGTGAATGTAAACGCCTTCAATTTCTGTCTGTTGTGCCTGGGCCAAGCCCAGGCAAAGTCAAATAAATTTGCGAACCAAAAATAAGAAAAAAAGAAAAACTGTCAAGCATTCAACAAATTATGCAAAATGCCAGCATGACAGTCACCGCATGCATTCCCTGCCAGTATCAGGATCCCAGAGAACACTCCTCCCCAAAAAAAATACCAAAAGTGCCACTCAAAAGTGGGCACGCGACAATTAGCACATCATTGACACATGGGCGAGGAGAGAGAGAGAGAGAGAGGGTGAGCGTGTGCTTACCAAGAAATGGAACATTTTATGCTCCAATAAAAATAATTAAGTGCCGTAATTGATAATGACTTTTTCTTCTGCTGCCGTTTTTTTTTCCCTTCCTCAGTGTTTACAAAAAAAAAAAGTGTTCATGTCATAATTTTGTGGATTTATGTGACTTTTGAAGGCGTCACACAAACACAAAGTGTCAGAGAAGCGTGACAATTTCATAAAAGCGATGGCCGATAAGCAAACTAGCGTTGAGTTTCAATGAATGGGGGAGGAAAGTGTGACATTTGATTTCAACATGCAAATGGGCAATCAGTTGGTTAATTGTATTGCATTGAAATGCGCAGAGTGTCACCTAAAGATTAGAGATAGGTTGGGAAAATAAAAAAAAAAGTACAACAAAGTGTTGTCATTTTACGCGATTTGTGTTTTGTACTTGTGACTTGAAATTAAAGTTTTTCTTACCATGATTCATATGTCTAAAGTAAGAGCGGTGATGGTCACAAAATATAAAAATCTATATATATAAAAGAGTTTGGCAAGATTCACTGATGGTTCGTTCAATTACACTAGTTTACACTACGCCTGCTGCTTCTCCCTCCACCCATATATCCCATAGGAATCAGAAACATCGCTCCAACGACCCACTTCACCTGACTCGTTTTATTACCTTTAACACAAATTTACACAGAAAAAATGTTTCGGACTTCACGCGGATTTGAGCCCGGTACCTTATGCACTCAACGTATGGAATGACGCGCTAGACAATTCAGCACGTCTAAAGTGCTCTTTTGAGCGGACAAGAGAGAGAGATCAAGAAGAGAGCCTACTCGCTCTAACTCACTCTCTCCTGTATATCTTTCTGCTGAAAACCGGTTTTTGTTTTAAGCAAATATTATTCGATTGAGAACGACTGTACTCATTCCAAGAACATTTAGATCAATTGTTCTCAAAAATTTTAAGAACGTTCTGTTCCCATTGTAAGTTGAAAGCGACTTATTTTCTGAACACGTTTTTTCCCTCTGTGTACCTACCAAAAAATTTGAAAATTAATATTTCAAAAACGGAGCCATGAAATTTTTTTTTAAATTTTGGAGATCACCATTCCAAACTATACTATGAAAATTTTTCAGCTGAAATGGGTCATTTTTTTTTTGTTTTTTGTAAACTAGTGTTGTTGACAATCTATACACAGAAAAAAACTTTACTTAAGACCTTAGGGTAATAAATAGTTAGGACGTTAGGACGATAGATAAGGTACCGTGCAAAAACGTAACAGATATTATCATAACTGATTATTTTTAGGGTGTACGAAATAAATTATAAAATGTTAGAATTTTGATTTGAGTTTTAAACTCTGCGAAAAGGCTTGAAAATTTTCACAAATATTACGTATACGACACGTACACCTAATCGGAATTTTCCCAGACATATCAGTGATAGAAACCGACACAAAGAATGATTTGAAGACTCTACCTGAAGAGGACTTTGAAGCCTGTTTGAAAAATTATAAAAGACGAGACAAGTGTAATCCAACTACTTCGAATTTACAAGAATAAATAAAGATTTTTTGATTTATAGACAAATTCTCGGTATTTTCGCCCACAAAAGTAGTCCGCATTATTTTTAGATCGTCAAAGTTTAGGAGATATTAAATGAAATTATAAGTAGCACCACAAAAATAGACTATGCGCGAGAACGGCCGCAACCGTGATCAGTAGCACTTCGGTTCAGTTCGTGTGGGGCCTCACTTCAAAGAGAGAGAGCACAAGCTCTCTCAAGGGTAATTAAATCAGCACAATCGTTTAAAAGTTAAAAGAAGAAAACAAGGAGTTAGCATTTGGAAAATCATTTGAACAAGAATAATCTAAGAGAGTCATATTTAAGATATTTTAATGATTAAAATTAGATAAGTAATTTAAGGAAGGCTCAGAAATACCTCAAACACAGTGATTGTTCGAAAAACGAATCGAGAAATACTGCCAAATGACTCAAAAATAAGTCTCAACTGATCTGAAAAAAGGGGTATAAACGGCTCTTGATGAAGAGTCGCAACTAGGGTACCATTTTCTTTCGACAAAAGTTTTATTTACGAACAGAAAACGAGCGCATTTGTAGCGACTATATTAATCAGACTGAGGAATTCATAAAAGACTCAGACTTGCTGGGAACAAGTTCACTGGCTGCTGTTTTCTACTTTCGTTTCTGTAGTGCTGTTAAGGCACTGTCAAGTCACTTTTTAGTAACTTTTAGTCAAGTCACTGTTTAGCTACTGACAAGTCACCACTAAGTCGCATTCAATTCGTTGTTAAATCACTGTCAAGTCTCTCTTTAGTCACTGTCAAGTCACTGCTAAGTCACTGTCAAGCCAGAGTTAAGTCACAGTCATATTCACTGTCAGGTTACTGTTTAGTCACTGTCCAATCACAGTTTAGTCACTGTCCAATCACAGTTTAGTCACTGTCAAGTCACTGTTTACTCACTTTCAAGTCACTGTTTTATCAATCTCAAATCACTGTGAAGTCTTAGTCACAGTCAAATCACTTCTTAGTCACTCAGTTTGGTCATTTTCCAGTCACTGTTTTGTCACTATCAACTCACTGTTAAGACACCGTCCATTTACGGTCCAGTCACTGTTAAGTCACTGTAAAGTCACTTTTTGTCAATCTCAAGTCACTGTTAAGTCACGTCAAGTCACTGTTTAGTCACTTTCAAGTCATTGTTCAATCATGTCCTCCCACTTTTTGCCTCTTTCTACCACTTTCCCCCCCTCTCCACTTGTGACGCTCTGCTAAAACAACACAAAATATGCATGACGTCAGTGCAGCGCAGTAGCGTCACGTGACGCTGAAATTAGTAGGAGTAACTAAAATCCTTCGTACCGAAATTAAAGATGTTTCACATCAAAAACATTTATTTTAAATACGCAAAGGTAACAGCAAATTGTCTGAAAATTGTGACAAATATTCGCCTAATTTATACAAATTGTACTTTAAAATTGTCTTTTATCATGCGCTGATTTAAGTTAAATTGCCAGCGTAAACCATGAAGTTTTTCTTTTTAATAATTATTTTTCCACTCTGTTTTGCGCTTGGCATAAATTTGTGTGTTTTCTATTTTATTTGGTGTCCTCGTTTTGGTTTATGTTTTTTTTTTTTTGTCGCTTTGTGTTTTGTGTTAGTCAAAAAGCTTTGCATTTAATTTGTGTTGATGTTTTCCACACAATTTTTCCGCCACATTTTTATGTATATATATTTAATTTTTTGTTCTCTCGCTTGCTCAGTTTTAATTATTTGCCAGTTGAAATCCTTTTGGAGCGGCAGCTGCAGCAGCTAGTAAATGGCCAACAGGCTGCTTGAGGCAAAACCCAATGAAGGCCAAACGGTTTGGCCTGTTTGCTGGGCTAAAGTTCAAAGTGCAGGGCAGAATGCTTGTGGCTTTAATTAAACTGAAGTCCCAGACACAGCAACAGCAACAGCAACGACAACAACTTCAGTAAACTTGGCTTTTGTATTGCAAACTAATTAAACATGGGAACCCTTCCACCTTCTTTTTGTTGTTCTTGTTTTGTTCTCTTACTATTAATTTGTTTTAAATCGTTTCTTTTGCTTTCTGTCTTGCGTTCTGGGGAAAGTATGGGGAGGACTTGATTAATGACCACATTGAAGGTAACTTCATTTTGATTGCCTGTCGAAATTGGCTGGTCGGCACTTCATTTGTTGTTGTGTTCTTTTTTTAATCCAAAAGCATTTTGTTTTTCTTGTTACTCAATACAAAATATTGGCTTTTCAATTTCACTGGATTCTGTGGCCTTTTATGCAATGTCCATTAATCACTTGGAAGTTGTTGTTGTGTGCGTGTGTGTGTGTGGTCTTAACGTTTCGATTGCCCGCTTGTTGAGTGTTTACACTTCGAAAACATGATCAAATTTCCAAATATTCGATTGCTCACGTTTGCGGCTTTCAATTTAATGCTTAAGGTATGTAATTGGTAATGTTTAAACAGTTGCTTTTGTTCAAGATGTCAAGTCAATGAAGGAAATGCTGGAATAGAAATGGAGAGAAATGATTCCGGCACGAAATCACACCTCGCTTCATCTTAAAGGGCATAGCCGGATAAGTCTGGGAAAACTGCCCCAGCAGATTTTTGAATATTTTGAATCAGGGATGGTAGCTATTATATAGGAGCGTATGTATGCCAAATTTCAAGTCAATAGGTCTTTTGGTTGGCGAGTAATCTACAGAAATGCTAAAACATAAATGTCGATATATCTGGTCTCACATCACGATTTACCATGAACTGTTGATTGAATATTGAAAAGATTTAACACAGTTATCCGTTATAAAATTCTGGAATTTTTACTCTTATTCCTTTGGTCCAAAAATCGTGGTCAAAATTTTCCAAATTTAAAATGACCACTTTCCAGTTTTGACAATACCATGGAATTTTTACAGTTCATGTGTCCTCTAACCAACTAATTATTTAAAAAAACTCAGATTTTTAAGAGTGGTGTAACAAGGTCAAATTAAGAAAAAACATAAAAATTTAAATATTTTATCTATCTTCGTTTATAATGGTACATTCACCAGTTGTCTTAAATATATTTGTCAGCATCTCGGCAGGCTTAACGATTCTTGACTTGAACCTTGCATAAAAAGCTAGTTTTTCGAGCACGACTTAAATAATCTGACTGCATTCTGTGGCTTCAGTACTGTTTTAAAATCAGAAATTGCCAGGGCTCAATACCGGAACCGAAACCGGAACCGAAACCGGAACCGTTAACCGAAATAAACCGATTGAAATCGCGTACCGGAACCGGAACCTGAACCGATACAAAATTTTTTTTGAGAACCGAATACCGTTTACCGTTATTATTGGAACCGATAAAACCGGAACGAAACCGAAACTTTGATACCGGTACGATTTCGGTTTTTTTTTTCATACTCTGTACCTAATTATATTAAAAGTGTGCAAAAGTATGTAACTGAGAGGAATCTTTTCCGACCTTATAAAGTTCTTGAACGGCATCAACAGCCGTGTCATTTCAGCCAGTGCATATATACAGCAAATGCTAGTGCAACTGTTGATTTGATTTTATACTTTTCACGAAGGTACACAGAGCATATATTAAATTTGTGCATTTGCACTGCAAATATAAACACATTCGTCCTGTCTAGTAAAATCGCACTTAAACGTATTTGAAAACATTAAAACGTTCTTAACTGGTGGTCGGATTCCTTCGATAGGAGTTGTAGATCAAACGGTCAAACGGATCGTAAAAATTTCTACATTTTCATAGGACCTAAGATTTTTATGTATGTAGACAAAAAAAACCAAAGATTGAACAGCCCAAGCGAAGTTTGGAAATGGCAGTGTAGACGGATAAACAGGACGTGTAGATCAAAGAATTAAACACCAAAAAACAATTAAACAGCTAAATTAAATTCGATACTTGCTAAATTTTCTTATTCCCAAAATTATTATGAAGATTTGATAGACTGCAACAGTAGAGAGTAAAAATATGTGGAGTAGACCGAACTGTCCCAAACTATCAAAAATCAGATTATCATAAAGATATGATATTAAAAATTTGCAAAAATTCTTATATGAGTTAATAAGACGTGTTGATCAAACGTACAAAAAAATCCCAAAATTTGACAAATTTTATAACGATTTTGATTCTCATGAAGACGGGTAAATAGACGGATGGTGAAGTTTGCTAGATGAAGAATTGATAGATGGGAATTTTCAAGTATACTCTACTTCTTCGCTTTGTGAGCGGCATAGCAACGCGAGTCTGGTACCTAATAATAACTGCGTAAGAAAATACGAAATATTAAGCCCATATAATAGTGAAATTTGGTACCATTCATTTTGTTTTTGATTTTAGATTCGTCCTATTATACAGGAATAAAATCATTTAGACTTATCTCACAACTTTGTTTTTTTTTTTTTCAGTATTAAAAATAAATAGTATTTATATCGGTGAGTACCGGTACGTACCGGTATACCGAAATAAAAGTCCGGGTACCGGAACCGATACCGAAAACCGAAATTAATTGAAATCCGAAATAGAACCTTTAACCGAAACATTAGTTTCGGTACGTACCGGTACTGGAACCGGAACCGAAATTCGTTTCGGGATTAAGCCCTGGAAATTGCCGAATTGCTCAATTTAAAAGTGGATAGTAAAACCCAAGTGGTTAAGTGATAAGCAGCTTTTATATTTTACAGGTATGTACGTTACGATTTGTCAAAAACTTATGTACATGCAAACATATATAATTAAAAATATAAAAATATAACTTCAAAAACTTAAAAAATATAGGTCTTAACTGGGAGCAATTATACCAACTGATGGCATCTTTACCTTCAATGAGAAAAGTCAAAGTTTTTGCTTTTTACAGCGCTGGCTCAAGGTCAATGGTTGATAACAATTTAATGCAATCAACACAATTTAACAGAGATAGCTCACAACATTACATCGGAATAGCAATTGGTATGTCTGGACAGACTGTTTCGGATTTGTCCCCAATTGAGAAAATTGACTGGCAGAGGCTTAAAAACATTTTTAATCCAAATTGGGACTTGGCAAAAAGCAACAAAATAATTACTAAACTATTTTTAATAACCCCGCAGCAAGTGGTTTCTTTATTTGTATAAGGAGTAGCAACGGCTTTTCAAAATAATTTATAACCAATCTGCACTTACCGAATTAATTCATACGGCAACTACTACAGAAAGGACCAAATTGTTGTGAAAAGTAGGGGACGATAAATTGGTGATCATTTGCGATCCGCCATCAAAAAAAAACCCATTTACATCTACCAAAATCATATTCAGACCAGAGGAACGTTCCTTGTGCAATCCATTCACAATTTGCACCTTCAATGGTTATATTATTGACATGGCAGGCCCATATACTACCAATGTAAGCGACGAAACAATTATATAGCAGTTACTACATGATCAGAACGGACTTAAAAAATTGCTCCACCCAGCAGATATAATTGTTGTTGATTGATGGTTCGGAGATGCTGTTGCGGTTCTTGAAGGCAAAAGGTTCTGAAGGGACGTCGTGGCACAGAAATTGTCATATCACATTTTGAATAAGTATGCACATAATGGGAAAACTCCTGACTGCATTATAAGGCACTATTGCAGTTGCCCTAATGGTATGCGAACTGTTAACTGTTGTACGCATATACCTGCAGTTATTTTTTCCTTGATAATGCAACTTTCAAGTCAAGGATCATCAAGCCTGCCGAGATGCTGACAAATATATTTAAGACAACAGGTTAATGTACAATTATAAACGAAGATAGTGATGAAGACTTAAACAAAATTAAATACTAAAATTTTTAAATTTACATGTTTTTTATTAATTTGACCTTGTTGCACCACTCTTAAAAATCTGAGTTTTTTTAAATAATTAGTTGGTTAGAGGACACATGAACTGTAAAAATTCCATGGTATTGTCAAAACTGGAAAGTGGTCATTTTAAATTTGGAAAATTTTGACCACGGTTTTTGGACCAAAGGAATAAGAGTAAAAATTCCAGAATTTTATAACGGATAACTGTGTTAAATCTTTTCAATATTCAATCAACAGTTCATGGTAAATCGTGATGTGAGACCAGATATATCGATATTTATGTTTTAGCATTTCTGTAGATTACTCGTCAACCAAAAGACCTATTGACTTGAAATTTGGCATACATACGCTCCTATATAATAGCTACCATCCCTGATTCAAAATATTCAAAAATCTGCTGGGGCAGTTTTCCCAGACTTATCCGGCTATGCCCTTTAAACTAAAACAGTAACAGATTTTTGGTATCAATTTATTTTAATACTAGAAATTGTCAAATTGATACAAAAGAGTATAAAATTGATATTCTCGACATTATTTTAATACCTTCAAAAATATCAATTTGATACTTGGACCCCGCGTTATCTTAAATTTATACTAAACCCAGTATCAGTTCGTAGTATCAAATTAATACTAGAAACTGTCAAATTGATACAAGTGAGTATCAAATTAATATCTTCGAAATCCTTCAAAAATATCGATTTGATACCTTAACATTAAAGGGAAATAGTGTCAAATTAATTTTTAAAGTTTACTTTTCCTATCAAACCAAAAATGAGCAAATCTCCTACTCATCTCATCAAAAACTTTTCTGGCATCAGCATCTGCTGCACTCGGTCTATAGACTCAATTTTAATTTATGTCTGACTTTACTTAGCACGATTCTGGCCGCAAGTGTCATAAATTTTGGTCAAATTATGACCCAGAAAATGTCTGCTGAGTGACTTTAACCATAATTCATTAGACAAAGTGCAAAATTTTGTACTTGGTCAATGATTTAATTAAAAACACAGCGACAAAGCGCCAAAAGGCATCAGGCTGAAAGACATTGGAGTTGTGTGGCATATTTTTTGGGGTATCTGAACCCGAGGCATAGTTCACAGCATGTCAGAGAGCCATCAACGGGCTCATCATCACTGAGGAAAACTGACATAAATTCAGTTAGCTGCGTTGCATACAAAAGTATCTAATAGATATCATCTTGATATTGCCAGAGACTCAGACAGAGACAGACATCATTGTATAATTGACTGCATGCCTGACTGCCTGACTGACTGACTGGCTGGATGACTGAATGACTCAATGCGTGCACTTGGCTACAATTGCTACTGTACGGGTCTCGGTCCGTGTCTGTGCGATGCCATCATCAGTTTATGGATTGCCGTTGCCCTTCTCCCTTTCTCCCTCTCTTTCTCGTCCAACTGACTCCCTCTTTTTTTCTGCCCGCATATTCAATCAGTTTATGTCAGTTGAATGATTTTTTCTTCTTTTTTCGGATTTGGTTTTAGATGTTTCGGTAGTCAATTAAATTTCTCAGAATTTTAATAACTGTCAGTTGGCTTTGGTTTAGGAAATATGGCAGACAGGGTCAGTGGGTCTTTGTTTTAATTTTATGGAAAAAAATTAATAAAGTACATTTTTAACCAGAGCGAAATGACATTAAAAATTCAATAAATTTCATAAAACAGGAAACCAACAATAATAAAAACTGCATTTTGTAACAACGGAAACTATGTTCAAAAGGGTTAATAAATGTTGATTAACACCGAACGCCACTTATGGCCATCAAAAATTAAAACTCGAATGCTTCACAAATGCTTAACTTGATTATTGGGCATAACTTAAGTATTGACCACGATTTTGATTGCCTTCCTTTTCAATTTGCATAACACTTCAACTTTTTATGGATTTACGGCTTGTCAAGTTCGTTACGCCTATAAAGATTTCAATGCGATCGACACTGAGCCATGTAAAAAAGGGTCTTGTGAATGCATGAAATGTAAATACACCAAACAAAAATAAAAGTGACATATGCAACACTTGTGGCGAGTCTCCAAGTTGAAAGCAAATATTTACAATCAATAAAAATGAAAATGAAAACGAAATCGAAATCGAACAACTGTTACCCATATGAAAATGAAAGAAACTTAAAGTGGGCGTTGCTAATTAGTATTTGTCTGTTTGACCTTCTGTGTTAAAGGGCAAAGATTTATGATGGGGAAAATGTCTTCCTTTCTTTGTGTTTGTTAATCGATTTAAATGGAGTCAACTGATTTTATGTATAATTTATTTGGTGTATATTGGCCAACTTTTAGGTGACCATCGATCACTTTAATGGCAGTTTGTGGGTCTGGTCTGGTCATGCCATCAATGGCAGCTGCCTTTGGTTCAAAAGTTCAATGGGTTCTACAAAGCACTTGAGCATTTTATGTTCCTGTTGTCAGCGCATTGGCAGTTGCATCCATGTTGTTGCACTTTGTTGTCAATGGCAGAGCTTGAACATGGATTTTTTTTTTGTGTTCACTCTCCCACTTAAGTGAAGGTAGGAAAAAAGACGAGGACTACGTAACTTGGCTTAGTTGTTGATGGCAAAACTCAAACTGTGAAAAAAAATTGGATTCATATAAAAGAATAAATAATGTACTGAAGTTCAAAAAGAAGAGATGCAAGTGAATCAGCAGCAGGATGAGATGACAAATAAAATGCAACTAAGTATATTTTTTTCTTATACTAAAGTTTCAGAGTCACTTAGTTTAACAGCAAAAATAGATTGAAGTTAAGGGAAGGACTTTTTATTTATATTAATTTAACAATAAATTCTGAGAATTGTTCGCTTCAACAATTTTGGTGGAATTGGGAACAACTTGATTCGTATTTGAAAGTTTCATTTAAGGGTACTGTATACCTTCAGAAAATTTTTTTTTGGATTTTTTTTTTATTTGCTTAAACGTTCTATTAGGATCTTATAAACATCCTGCAAAACTTTCAAGCTGATCCGAAACTCAGTTTTAAAGATATAAACAAAAACAATTATTTTTTCCGACCCTTTTATATGAAAATTGTTTTTATCGATCCTCGTATTTTTAGAAATTCGTATTTTTTTCCCTAATTTGGTCAAAAACTTTATAAATATTTATAAAATGTTCGATATTATGGAAAAAAAATTTTTGAAAAAAAAAATTTTACTTGGGAATTTTTGGAGATTTTATTTTTTACCATGTCTTGACGCATTTTGACTCAAATTTCTGGAGAACTGCTTAACCGATTTTGATAATCTTTTTTTCGGTGAAAGTTAAAACCCAAATGCACCAAATCCGATTTATACATTTATTAAAAACGATTTTTATTTCATCGAAAACAGATGTCGAATCTTTAAATGCGATTATCTCGGAACCACTTTTTCCCAAATGGTTGCAAAGATTTAAAGAGTACCTGTTGACCGATTTTCAAATTCTTTCCCTTAAATTACACCTAATACCCACCATTCTGGTGTGAACTAGGATATTTTTGATCGGTCAACAAATAACGGAGCTAGGACCAATACAGTGGGAAAAAATAGTCGATTTTCGAAATTTTGACTTTGAAACCCCATAACTACGTCATTTATTGACCGATCCAAAATATCCTAGTTCACACCAGAATTATATTAATTCTTAACAAAACCCTGTCTTCAGTTTTCAATTCAGATCGTCCGTTCTCAAAAAATTTTTGCAACCATGGGCCTATGTTTTAAATTTTTGGTTAACTTCGAACAGAAATACAACAACAACCCTAGGTACAACAACAACAACAAAAATTACTAAATTTAGTTTAACCGATTACCTATCCAATGAAAAAATCTGCTTCTTAATACCACTTATAGTTTTTGAGTAATCTAATTTTTTGTAAACCTTTAAAAAATGACACCTGAAGGTATACAGTACCCTTAAACAATAAAATAATAAGGCTACTTACATAAAAAACATACATAGTAGTATATTTTTGGCATAAAGCAGGCATGGCATTATTTGCCGTGAGCCTAATGCCGATTCTTCAGTTTTACAATTTAACAATTTTTATTGCTTAAAATTGTTTTTAGGTTCCAGTTCTTATTTAAGCATTTTACAGGTTTTTAACAATTTAAAGAAAATTCAATTAATTTACATAAATAATCTCCGTAAAAACTTTCTTCTATTATTCGTTGCCTATATTTTTGTGCGCGGCTGACATATGATGATAGGCTGTTCCAGTTGCTCCCGTTCAATAAGTTGTTACATTCATTTACTGTGTTCTGAGGCATGCTGCCCTGATTTCTTTTAAGATTGGACATTTTCCCAAAAAATGCATTATATCCTCGCGTTCCCTCGAGTTGCACAGTGAGCATTCATTAACACGATTTTGCGGTAATTTAGATTAAGCATCTCTACTCTTGCTTTAAAAATTTGCATTATCGTGTATGAGCCGATGTCGTCCTGGAAGTAATTGTTTTCTTGCAAGTTGTATGATAACCGTTTGTGATTTTGTGATTTTGTAACTATTAACTATTAACTATAATGGGTATCGTCGGTCCGTCATGTTCCAGGATTTAAGAACATATTTGAAGTGGATGTCTGGTGTGTACGTGAATAATGCAGGGATGCCAGTTTCCAGATGAATTGCGTAGTTTGGAGTATTCTACGGAAGATGGAAAACTCTTTTTATAAAATAGCGTTGGCTCCTTTCAACATCCTCATAAGATTCGGAACCCCATACTTGAGCGGCATAACACGTGATCACTTTGGCTGTTGCCTGGTACATTTTGTATTTCGTGCTCATATTCACTATCTTCCGTTTCAGCAGACCGTTCCACGTACTACTTATTGCCACTTGTGTATCCTTCCTCTTGGTTTTCATCGGGTAAAACAAAGGCCTATTTTCAATAATTTGTTTTCTATGTAAAAAATTATTTATTTAATTCTAACTTTTTTCTGTCTTATAAATACATATTTAAAAAATAATTTCTGAAATTTAAAAAAAAAAAAATGAAAGCGTCAAAATTAAAACGTCATTTCCGGTGACCCCTCGAAAAAAAGGTGCGTCCGCGTTGTCAGCAAAACTCCTGACAGGATCATCGAAAATGAAAAACCAAAAAATGTGTTTTAGTTAAGACCATAAACTCGTGCTTGAACGAAGGAAAAAACAAAAAAGTAAAAATTGGAATTTTGGCAGGAATTTTTCCAAAAAAATGAAAATTTCGGTCATAATTGCTTTTAATTTTTTTTAAATAGTTGTAATTGACCAAAAAAAAATCCTTCGTTCAAGCACGAGTAAATTGTATCTCGAACACCTGTGTAAAATTTGATCAAGATCGGTTAAGTAGTTTTCGAGAAAATTTGACAACCGACTTTTTCGAGGGGTCTCAGGAGATGACGTCACAATGGAGGAGTTAAAATTTTTTTTTTTTTTTTTTTTTAAATTCAGAAATTGTTCTTTAAATATCTATAAGACAGAAAAAAGTTTGAATTAAATAAATAGTTTTTTACATAGAAAAAAAATGATTGAAAAAAGGCCTTTTTTTTACCCGACGAAACCCATGTAACCCCTTAAACGATTGGACCACCTCCAACTGTGTGTCTTCGGGCAAATCTTCCTCTTCCATTTCGAACTACAAGTATTTTCGATTTTTCGCTATTAATAGCAAGTTTCCATGTATTGCAGTATGTCTGTGTAGTATTTATCATTTCCTGCAGCATTTCTGGTGTCTCCGCCAGATTGACTCCTCCAGCCAGTTTGTCTTCAATATCATCGACATAGAGGGCCAATAGTATGGGACTGAGTAAGCACCCCTGTTTGACGAATTGGTTTGTGGTGAATCCTTCCGGCGGGCAAGAAGTGCAGACGCAAACACTTTCGTTGCAGCATTTAAGAAGGAGATTCCTCTATAGTTTTGAGCTTCGTTTAAGCTTCCCTTCTTATATATCGGGTTTAAGTAGTTGTCTTGAAAGCTGACAAGAACTTTGGAGGTCTCAAAAATATTGTTCAAAGCTTCGGTGAGCTTTAAAATAAACGATTCAGAAGCATTTTTATAAAACTCACTGGGGACTCTATCTGTACCGGGGGCTTTGTTGTGTTTACTCCTTATCAGGGCGCTTTCAATCTCCTGTGGTCTGATAATGCAATCCATATCATCTACTGAGACGTTAGGTAGAGCGAAACTCATCCTACTGGTGTGATCGTTTTTCCAAAGGAGACTTTTAAAGTATTCTGCTAAGGCTGATGATTCAACAGATATTATTTTGTTCGCGCGCGATCCATTTAGGCTTCTCACCAAAAGGGTCCAAAAGGATTTACTGTCTGCAATTTGGCCAATCTTCTTTTCCATATCGTGAAAATAAGCCCCTAATTTGTTTTTGCATAATTTCTTGTATGTTGCATTTAGGCATTTATAATTTTCTTTGTCTTTCTCTGTCTTTTTTAGGTGCGTTGTTAGAGTTTGTTCTGGCTTACTCACAGTCCCCATCGAAGCATGGTTGAATCCATCTTCGATTGTCTTTCGACTGCATAAATTTCGCAGCTGATGTGATGCAAAAAAGAAAGGGAAATGGTAAATAACAGTTAAGGGAGTATTTCGAATATTCAATGTATAGTCGCGGCGGAAGAAAATCAGTCCTATTACTTTCCGGACAAACCTTGTATATTATCGTGTATATCGTGGTAGATTCAGCTAGTTCATCACCATTTTTTCTTGATCCGAAAACCAAAGAAGAGGTGTCACAACACTCAAGTTCATTAAAACGAAAATTAAAATAGACGCAAATGGCGGATAATAAGAACGCTTAAGGGAACTCTATTCGTCAGAGCGACAGGCGATGATGACAGAACACAAAACACAAAAGGCAAAACAAAAATATAGTAGCGCATAGGAAAAATGATTCCAAATCTAGCGAAATAAACAGCAGCTGCAAAAAAAAAAAATTGCAATTTAAAATGCTAACATAAAAATAGAATAAAGAGCTAGAGAGAGGAGACACAAAAGGAAAATAATATGGAAAAAATTTGTTGTTGAGATAAAAAGACCACTGCAAAACAAGGGGACGCCGGCATAAATGAAAAACTGTGCGAAATACGGCAGGGAAAATTATTTTCAAGGAGGTGAGTCGGTAGCATGAGGCTTTGTTTAGCCTTGCTGAGCTGGACAGGCAGCGAATGGGGAGGGGGTTGGAGAAACGCCACCGACCAGTTAACAAAGGCCAACTTGAGAACGGGAACACGGGATGAAGGCTTTTGTTGTCTTTAAGGTGACAAAGAATTAGCTTCGCCTGAAAGGCTGACAGTGTAATGTAAAAGTTAGCAGGCAAAGCAAGTTAGACTGGCAGATAGATATCTTTGCTTCAATATTAAACTAATTAAAGCCAGGACAAAGTTTATTTTTCTTTAATATTTTCCTTTTTAAGAAATGTACTCAGATATGATATAAATTGAGGACATTTTTTATTCGTGCCACAGTAGTTTCCTGTGCAAACAAAATTTAAAATCAGCTAACCCAAATATTTTTAGCCAATGCTTTAGTTATCTAATTTTTTTGTGACTTCATTGTAAGGCAATTAAAAAATCATTTACCCGCAACCGTTTAAAAAAAACAAACAAAAATGTAGATAAAAACTAAATTGAGCCACACATGTGGCTGCGTTTATTGCACATTAATTGCCAATGCTTTTTGTTGATTGAAAAACTATTTCAATTGTGCGGCAAATTGCTTGCCTTTTTTCCCCCCCATAATTAAATTAACGTTAGGCCACCTAGTGAGACAGACTCCTACGCCAAATGTGCCAAATCTTTAGGCATATTAAAACGACAGAAACTGCCAAATAACAAGGTAAAATTTAACAATTTGTTGGCCTGTCAACAGCAACCTCCACTTGTGAAAGTTACAAATAATATTATACCTGATATTAACAACTCTCAAGGAATGCAATTTCACTTGTCAACCTGAGAAAAGTAAATTAATATGGGTCCTAGCTTATATTATTACTTTGGCAACATTTAATGAACTTGGCAACATGTTGCCACATAATTCGCATCATGTATGGAAGTCTATTTAGTATAAATGATTGATGGGCGAAAAAGTTTAGTTATGCCCGTTGGAGGCCAACACTTGAATACTAAAATTGCTGAATGACTCAACAAGTTGCAGGTTGTTTTCGTGGCTGCTGCAAGTGTCTGGAGGGACACACCCACTCACCGAATGGCAACAATAATGTGGCTTTGGCTTTGTTATTTATTTGTTTGCACTTAATGAGCGCTGCTGATTATGTTAATGGGCTAGGGATTTCTGGCGAAAATTGAGTTTTATTGAAATATTAGCTAAGAATTGTGGTGAGAGAGTTTATCGAACTGCACCTTGAAAGCACACATTTTATCTAGACAAAGTTCATTGCACTCTCTCTCCACCAGAATTTGCCCTTTTGCATCTCAGAATCGAATCAATGATGCAGCTGTTTATGCCTGGGAGCACTGCAAGTGGCACTTTTTACTTGTAATAAACACTCAGAGAAGTATGAACAAAAACACAAAAGTACAAGCAAGTGTAAACAAAGGCCAGTTGGGGCTTTGCCATAAACAAACTGAAAGTAACAGCACAAAAGTAACTCAAAGATTTGCCGCTTTGCCCCACTTGACTCACTTTTCCTGTAGCTTTGATACGGCTGAAGGTCATTCAAGCAGAAGGAGCAAAAGTTTTGTGTCAAACCCATTAAATATGCCTAGCTGAATCCTAAGTACAAATGCCAAAAGTGAATGAGCAAAAGTTAATGAAGCCCAACGCGCATGCTTGGTTCTCCAATGAAGCCAATCGACAACAAAACAACATCAATGAGATGTGTTATGCATGGACTTGGTGGTAAAGGGGGGGATTTGGGGCTAAACTGTGACTGGCTTTGGAGCCGAAATGGCTTTGACAATCGTTTAAAAAAATGTAGAACATTTTTATTTCAAGCATGATTTAAAAAATTTAAAATAATCTTAAGGGGGTTTTTTTCATGTGCAAAATTTTTTGGTTTTTTTTTTTTTTTTTTTGCATTTTTTTATTATTTTTTATAGCTTGGATATTTCAGAAATATGCTGCTACTTTGTACGTAAAAATACTGTTTTTATTCGGTTGACATAAAACTCGGTTTGTTAGGAGAAGGGTGCGAATTCGATTCCCAGTAAATTCAGGGTTACGCATTATAAATTCGTTCTTTTTCTTGTTTTTACAAAGCGATAAAGAATAGTACTAAGATTACTTACATTTATTATGTTATAATGAAATTATGAAATATCATTTTTATCTTAATAATATCCTTTTGAAATGATCGAAAACTTCACTTTGATATTTTCGAACAGTTCAATTGTAAAATTGTCATTTCGGTTTTTTATTGATATGAACAAATATATCATATAATTTTTTTTCTGTGCAGCAATCGGCCACGGTATATTTTAGGAGAATTGAATAAAAGCCCTTATGTAAACTCCAAGGACAGAAAATTACCTCGGGTGTGTGTTTTCGGCCAACTGTTACTTTTAGCCGATTTAAATGAAAGGGTCTAGCCCGATAAGGGAAGGGGGGCGGCCTAAAGTCTGGGATTTTGAAATATCGCATATAATTGGATAGATAACTTCAAACCAAACTGATCTGGCCCAATGTTAGGTCATTTTGGAGCCATGTCCTTGAGATAGCGTCAAGAATCCTTTTTTTATAAGCTTTTCTTTAAATAGAAATATCTCGGGAACCAGAGTACCTAGAGACATGAAATAAATTGCCAGTGAAAGAAAATTGATCAAAGTTTTCGAAAATTGGAAAATTTTTGACATACACTGAAAACATTTTTTGCTATAATTAAAAGAAAACTTGAATGTGATGGTTTTGGCAGTTCGCGTTGGACCGCCACCTTAAAGTTTTTCCTGGTATTTCCCCCAAACTTAGAGCCAATTATCAAAAAGTTTGAAAAAAATCGAAGATACGCTTCCTTATGAAATATTCAACAATATATATTCGCTTATTTTTATATCAACGTAAATCATATTCGGGACAGAAGAAAACTCATTTATGCAAGCCCTTTACCATTTGTACCACAAATGGCTTCGTTCTTGACATATGCGGTCCGTTTTATGGTAAAGAAAACGATGCTTCGATTATGAAAAAATTTCTTGCCATCACTAATTTAATAAGGCTTTTGCGACCTAATGATATATTCGTTGTGGATAGGGGTTTTCGCGATGTCGTTGGTGAGACAGAAGAAAAAGGCTTAGAGTCCTGATGCCAGCATTTAAAGGGAAAAAAGCTCAACTGGACACCGAAGAAGCAAATGAGTCTCGAAAAATCACCAAAATAAGGTGGGTTGTCGAAGCCGTTCATGGATCAATTGCTCAAAAATATAAACTTTTACATCATAATCTGGACAACAAATATCTCAACAAAGTTGGTGATCTATGCAAAATCGCTGGGTATCTCAACAACATGTTTGGAATGAGGTTGAACTCAGATAAAGAAGTAGAAAGCAGAATTCTTTCTCATTTTAAAAATCGTATGATGGCTCCGAGTACTTTGTCTGAAGAAGTTGAGCAAGAGCGTTACAACCGAAGAAGAAGTTTATTAAGTCCATTGAATACATCATCGCTTTTTTAATTTCCAAGACTCACGGAAGACGAGCTAAAGGTATTATATTCTGGATCTTACCAACTGTCGCTAGCAGTCTCATACCTAGCAAAAATCCTGAATGAGGACAGGACGATTGATGCTTTATTCGTTAAAATGAGTCCCTCAATAATAAAATTCGACGTTCGCTCGAGGCATATTAACAGCAAGTCCTGTCTACGGCGATTTTATTCCAAACAATAATAGCATAGATAGCGTACAACGTTATTGTTGTAGTTTTTCCAACGGAAAGAGGACTGCTGGCTGTTGTTCTCATGCTGCAAGTGTGATTTATTACAAGATACTAATCACTCATTATCCGTCCAGCAGCAATTTTATCAAGAATTTTTTGAGGCGGATGAAGCGAATGTTGTAATAGACGAAAATAGTGAAGACTACGAGTAAGTAAAATAAGCAAATATATATTTTTGAATTTTTTCATTAGGGAAGCGTATCTTCGATTTTTTCAAACTTTTTGATAATTGGCTCTAAGTTTGGGGGAAATACCAGGAAAAACTTTAAGGTGGCGGTCCAACGCGAACTGCCAAAACCATCACATTCAAGTTTTCTTTTAATTATAGCAAAAAATGTTTTCAGTGTATGTCAAAAATTTTCCAATTTTCGAAAACTTTGATCAATTCTCTTTCACTGGCAATTTATTTCATGTCTCTAGGTACTCTGGTTCCCGAGATCTTTCTATTTAAAGAAAAGCTTATAAAAAAAGGATTCTTGACGCTATCTCAAGGACATGGCTCCAAAATGACCTAACATTGGGCCAGATCAGTTTGGTTTGAAGTTATCTATCCAATTATATGCAATATTTCAAAATCCCAGACTTTAGGCCGCACCCCTTCCCTTATCGGGCTAGACCCTTTCTATTACAACCTCGTTTTGGGAAAATATTTGAAACAACTAGTTTCCAATTTGGAAAACCCACCAGCAAAGTTGAAAAATTGAGGGCGGCGTTGCGTTTAAGGATAATTATTATTTATAAGTATGAAACTATATGTCCCTGAGCGCTCATAAAATTTGAAAAATTTCGCGATTATTTTGACAAGTTGGCCTGAACCTTCTTTATAGATAACCCAAGATTATAATCTTAATTAGAATCCAAATTTAACATTTTTGAAAAAGGACCTTCATTATCGACTATAAGATGATACAATCTCATTTCATTGTGAAATGCCAAAGTCATAAATAAATTATATTCTATGTTTAAGGGAGGGTGGGTTCGTCAAAACACACATGCTCATTTTGGCGATGCGTGTGTGTGTTTAGCCACGCTAAAGGGGGCTCATTTAGCACTATTTTGTTGTTGGAAAAGAGAGCAGTATAAACTCGTACACTTTCGCTACCGCAGAAAGCTCTGTTATACACAGAAGATAAGGACGTAGCGGACTCTTTTCTACTGACTGTTTGTTGGGTTGATTAATATTCTTCTTTATGAATAACTTATACAAATTTGTATTTTTAAGCCGATAGTTGGGAGCGTACATACCCCATTACAATTTGGTTTGACTTTTCGAGCTCGGTTTCGAAGTCGATTTCATAAAAAGCTGACTGACTGGCCTGCACGCGTGTTTGTGTATATCGACAGCAGCCAGAGTTGTCACCATCTCTATAATTTTAAAGCTCTTTTTACATCTTAAGTCTTTTTTACTTAAACAGTATTTTATTATTCCATTGGAATCTGTCATAACAAATGTGGTTAAATATAGAAAATAAAGAAAAAAGGAAAAGTGCTGTCCAAATACATTAATTTCTATGAAGAGACCCCAGCAATCAATTCCATTCCACTAGTTTTCGGAAGTCGCAACAGACCCAAAAATTTTTGAACATTCAAACAAACAATACAACAATAAATAACAACAATTTCGAACTAAACATGAAAACTTATTGACTCCATGGCAGCAACTCTTCAATTATAATTCAATTCAAATTAGCTTGCTCCACAGCTCTCTACTATCGCCGACCCTCCCTCTTCCTGCGCTCACCACTCTTTCACGTCACCCACCAAAATATCAATTCGTTCTGTGTGTAACACTGTGTGTAACACATGTCTCTCATAGCAGCTATTATCTATCTCAGAGAGCCAAGACACAAACATACAGCATGAGTGTGAATCGTTCTCATCAATGTTCACTTTCTCTCGCGCAGGGCTGCAAACCTCCTAAAAATCGGGAGGGGTTCACTCCGGGGTTCGAACCCGCGAAACTTTTTGGGTTCGGGTTCAAAGAGCAGGTTCAGAAGGTCCCTGAACCTAGGTTCGGGTTCGAACCGGGGTTCAGGAATAACTTTTTTCTTTGCTCATTGAGTAAGTAATTTGAAACAAAACTAATTGCCGATTTCTCATTATTCAGATAGCTGCTATGTGTCAGATAAACTTACCATTTACTCTGCTCTTTGTCTCTTGTGACATATGGCTCTTTGAGAAATATAAGATGAGAAATCGGCCCTTAAACATTTTATTTATAGGTGGAAGTTAAGAGGCTTGATATTAGAGGTTGGATCTGGTGTCGACCGTTCAGTCTACATCAGGCCAGTTCCCAGTCCAGTGAATGATGTGATTTCTAAAAAACTGTTAAAGAACTCGACCGTATATTTTTGCTATCAAGAAGATCGAATGATGGTAAGTGGGATTTCAAAGAAAGAAGCCCAACAGAACTATCGATTTTTGGAAGAGAGAACATTTAACAATTCCGATTCTGCCTGATTTGATCGAAATCGAAAGCGTATATTTATGTTTGATTATAACTTTTAAAACAAGACACATACACACACAACTGATTCAAGAACCTCCCGGTTTTATTATAAGCAGGATTTGCCTATCTTCTGCAAGTCGGCATAGCACATTGCAATAATTGTTTTGGAATTGCAAATGTTACACAAGTGGAAGAAGTGACAACAACACACAAGGACAAATTGACAGAAGTAGTCATTTTGTATGTGTGTGCCCCCATTTCGGCCCTTCTGTATTAGTGGAGGAAATTCTATCGCCTTAGTTATCACAATTGGTATAGGTTCATTATTAGTGTGTCTTCAGCAATATTTCATTATTACTGACTCCATCGCTGGGTAAAACAATTATGGAGTAGGAAAGTGCGCTGGACTGATACTTGTGATGCAGGAACAGCTGATTCAACAAATGTGACATCTTTAAGTTCTTTACAATGATAGATTTTTCAGAACTTTAAGGCAAAGAGATTGCTTTTCATCTTCATCAAATATAAACATGGTTAAGAATTGTTAATTATTTTTTTATTTATCATTCTTAAAGCTTTTGATTGTTAGCTTCTTCTGAATATTATACAATGAAACAAAATGTTTCTTTGTAAGCTGTTTTTATTTCAAGGCTTACAAATATTAGGAAATGACAGTATTCACATTAATAGCACCTAGAAAAAATTTAATAGAACACGTGTTTTGAACCGAACCCTTTCCTACTATATTTTGCTTCGGTTCAGGTTCGGGTTCGAATAGAAAAAAATTGTTCTGCTCCGGTTCAGGTTCGGTTCGGACCAGTGCTGCCAGATTTTCAAAAGCAAAAATTGCTAGATTTGGGAAAAAAAGTTGCTAAAAATTGCTAAAAATTATGTAAAAATTGCCAAGAAAAATTGCTAAAACAATAAAATTTTCGTTTTAACAAATATACATATTTATGCATTTTAAGAATCAAATTCAAAATACTCAAATTAAAAGGGAACATAATTTTGTTTGTTTTTTAACAATTAAATCATTTTTATGTATTTTAAGAATTTTATATTATTACACAGTGCAACCCATAAATTGGTTACGCCTTCGGACCCCGATATTTTTTAAGAGCATACCGATATATGGACAGTTTGGGGTGAAAATATGTTGGGTATGAAAGTAGTACCTTTACGATGTGATAGGACCAAGTCCTTTGGGGATTTTTTCAGTTTCGGTATGCTCTTAAAAAATATCGGGGTCCGAAGGCGTAACCAGAAAATGACCTTAAAAAAGTTGCACAGTGCTATCTACAAAAAGCTTATTTAGACTTTTTGTAAAACTAATGTCAGTGGACTTGTCCAACAGAAGACTAAACGCGACGTTTCCGATATTGGTGCTTAAGTCGTCCATGAAATGCATTGCAAGTACATTTTTACATTTATTTATTTTTGATGTAGGTTCACTTCGTTCTGCCTAATTTAATATTTGCAGCATCTTTGTAAGATGAAATCTGCTCCACACACAACTTAGGCAAATGTTCACTTGTCGGTATCGCCGTGTGTTTAACAATGCCTAGGTATAGTGCCGCTTCTTTTTCCTCTGTTTTGTTGACTTTCGAACGAGAGGTTATCATAAAAGGATACAAAAAAGCTGTGCGACCATTGGCGGATTTTCAATACGCACAAGATGCTCTCGTTGGACTAGTGCAATCCCTAAGAATCCATTGCCTTAACTCCTCATCTTGCTGCCAGGCATCACGAAAATCTAGCTTACAAACTGTTGGCTTCTTAACCCAATCACAAAAAACAGCAAAAGAGTGAGCAAACCGTTTGAAGTTTTTCATATAATCGAACCACTACAAGATCCAATATCCTTGGGAACGTAATTTGTGAGGTCGATTACAAAAAGGAATAAAAAACGGCAAAAATGCTAAAGAAAAATAAAATATTGCTAGTTTTAGAAAAAAGTTGCTAAAATTGCTAAAAAAAAATCAACAATATTCATGGTTTTTGGGGGTTATTTTTTATAAAAAGTTGGAATTTTTTTAAAAGTTGCTAGATCTAGCAACTAAATTCCTAATCAGCATAACACAAATAAAATTCTAAAAGGCCAAATTTTTATTCCTGAAGGGAAGAAGTTTTGACTGTGTGGGTTGATAATATGTCAGTCAGTCAGTCGGGCCAACAGATTTATAGGTATTTATAACTTTTTAATTTTTTTTTTGTCAAATTTTCTCCCCAAAAAAATTAACCTTTAATTTTATTAAAAAAGGGAATTAATATGTTTATCGTTCGTCGTTTTGGCGACGCTAATTCAATCAACCGATCAACCAGCAAAATATATGGTCTTAATAGGTTTTTAAAATACTCTCAGAATATTTTCGATATTTTTTCTTGCATTTTGCTCATCCGCCCAGATTGCTTCCAACTCAGCCTGGTGCTTTATTTGATTGGAGCTAGAGTATTTTTGGTTTTTCTATTTAAACGAAAAGTGCATAAATTACATGAAATGCTTCAATATGTTAGATCTAATCTCTGTTTACTTCAGAGCAGGAGAATTATCTGTGGAGAGTTAATAGATATATTAGGGAAACGAATTACCTGGCTAATGATAATAAACAGCAAATGGCCTATAAAAATACCGAAAGCATTCTATTTATATGCTGCTTTTCATTATGGAATGTTAATGAGTATTACAACTTTGGGTTATTTGTTTCATTAAAGTAAATTACAAATTGTGTTCTTTTAATTAAGGGAAAACAAAAACAACTCTTTCATCTTCCGCTCAAGGAGGGCTGTGTGCCACTTCTGGGCTTCTGCATTATTAACACCGCAATTTATTCAAATGGCGCCTTTTGGCCCCAAAGGCAACCGACAGGCAGTTCAATTTTTATTTGCTTCTCTAATCGATTCCCAACACTTTCACTCAACTGTTCTGTCTTCCTGTGTGTAACTTTTGCAATCAGTCTATACGCTGGCATTCCCCTCATCCTCTAACACTTCAAACATATTCAGCCGCAGCAAATTTGGCGCAAGTAAACAGAAACGCAGCTGCATGGAGATGGTGGGAGCTGTTGGAGGAGTTGCCTCTGCTCTTTCAATTAATTCAAAGCATTAAAACAATTAAACAACTTTGGCTTCATTGACTTGGTAAACGCCTCTCGGCCATGCCTCCCACCCTCCCACTCAGTTGTGACCCAATTTTCACTCAAATTAGTGCAGCTAATTTTTAATGATGATTTTTTCCACTTCACTTGGCATTTTTCATAATTTCCATTCTATAGTTTTACGCAATTTATGATGTGTTTCCCCCCCCATCTGCAGCTACCCCACCCGCCCCCGCTGGCTAGGCGTCGTCGAGCCGGCAAATGCAATTGAAATAAACATGGAAAAGTGTGGAAAAATAAATTTTTTTTTCTTTCATTTTAGGCAAAGGCTTTGAAGAGAGAGAAAGAAAAAACTGTGCTGAGCAGGCCACTTGGTACCGGAGGTATATTTTATTTTCTTCTATTTTTTTTCAAGGGCCGCCTCCATGCGTTTTAACTCATTTGCACCTAATTGTCATGCACGCCCAGAAAACGAGGCGCAAAAAAAAGTATAACAGAAGTGAATGTGCATATATACGTAAATGTAGGTATGTATATATCTCAGATGAGGCTACAGCTGGTTACAGTTTTCATTCCTCTTTTCCATTCTCATATCTTGCATATCTCCTGGGCAAGTTGTTGACTTAATCTGCATTTTGTTTCGTACGCAAAAGAAGTGAAAAAATGAAAAAGAAATTTGCATAGTTATATTTCAGGAAAATAATACGGACAAGATGATAATCTCTAACTGCCCAAAAAAAAAAAGTGTTTAATTTACTTTAAGTTTATAGCATTTTAATAGAATTTTTAGAATTTTCCAAGATTTGTTTTTAAGCAAAATGTGGTGTATAGTCCAGAGACGGGCATGATATAACAAGCAGTGGAGGACATTGGGCAGGTAAACAAATGGAAGTTTAAAGGTGACCATACCTGTATTTTTGGGAATTTTAATCGATTCTACAAGAAACTGTTTGTCCGACTTTAAACTAAGTTTCGACGATGCTAGATTCAGGTATAATAATATAACTGTCACAGACTGCATTTCTACCTTGGAAGTTGGTAATTGATCTGTGTGAGAATCGCGATTCCCCTAGCAGACGATTTTCTCAATACTAAGTCGTGTTTCTTCACCTTAGCCAGGAGATTCGTTCGATTCGATCTACACTGAGAAAAAGACTTGAACGAATTATTTGAGTACGAACGCTCTTGATAAACAAAATTTATTCGTTCTTGAATTTTTTCGAATTGCGGTCTTGGAATCAACCTAAACTCCTTCTTAATCAAGGGGAGTAAGGGGAAGCAAACTTTTGAGAGAATAGCGTTAGACACGCTCTCACAGACAAAGAACACAATCAACGGTCTCTTCGTTCTCTAAGCGAACAAGACGTCCATTCACCGAGTACTTACTGCCCGGTCGAGTCTCACACTCCCACTTTTTTCACTTTTACCGTACTTTTGAGAATGAATTCTCTTGATTCAAGAGTGAAATTCTTTATTTTTCTCTGAGTGTAGTGGCAGACTGTATATGAACCAAGCGCCCATATTCTCTTTCCCAAAATTTTTGCTTTTGTAAAACGGTTTTGGACTCAAAATCGCAAAATTTTTGCGAAACCAAAAAATGGAAAAAGGAAACAGTCTATGAGGAATGGTTATTCCCCACAAACGGCTGGGCATGTTGCAAGGGGAAAAGGCGGCGAGCGAGAGGGAAAACAAATGGGCACGAAGGATCCGTTGGGCACGAAGACTAGTTGTCGCAGTCGCTCCAACGGAATGACAGGCAGAGGAAAGTGCCATATGGAAGGTTTTGGAGTCTCGAACATTCGAGAAAGAGACACCCGGAGACAGCCCAGGAGGGCTAAATAAGGCGTCGCTGATGGCGCAGAAAGGAGTCAATGTGAATCTGGATTTAAGCGAGTGCGAAACGAATCGTGAAATTATAAGAGCGGCAAACGTAGAACTCAGAAGTACTAAGGAAGAAGAATCCTTCAACTTGATACGCAATGACCAGGATAAGGCATATCCTGGTGGAAATACCAGGACGTGAATCGTGAAAAGGAAGCTGAGCGCAAGTAGAGCCTGTGTGTCGAACGTAGATTCGACGTTGTAGGCGCTCTTACTAGTCAGCGCATACTTTGTAGTCCGTGAAGGACGTAAGTAAGGCAGAACGTGGGAAGCTGTGCTAGAAGGGCGATTGGCCGGATAGAAGGCGGACCTTGAGATTTGGCAAGGATATCTCAGATAGGTATTAACAAATGTCAATAAATTTAAGTGAAATATCAAATAAAGTGAACAATAAATAAATATAAATTTGTTAAAACGATCCTCGAATACCGTGAGCATAGCCTGTATTGGTTTTCTGCTATTAGTAGCCTCCAGAGCTGTAATGTATTCATTACTTCCAGTATTTAATTACTTTCATTACTAAAAACAAAATTTTTTAGGTAATGAAAATACAATTTCTGATTACCATTTTTTATTAATCGTAATTGTAACGTGGAATTATGATTATTTAGTGATTCCTAAATTTAATTACTTTTACAATTACTTAGATAATTGTAGCTGTAAAGGGTGATTATTGACTTATTCTGCTTGAAATGTTGAATTATGTGGTATTTGTAGGTGAACATTTTTAAAACACCAAATTTTATTGTTTGCTGATCAAGGTAACAAAACCCAAGCTAATAATAGCAATTATTTAATTGAATTATGGATATATAGATATTCAAAATGTGGAAGAATACCGCATTTTGAAGACGCCAATAGCAACAATTTTAGACTTTCTTCAGAAAGTTTACATTTACATTTTACATTTCTGGCTCTGGCCGTAAAGTTGCAGAGAATCTCTGAATCCACTAAGTTATTAAGCTCAAAGAGTGTAACGAAAGGTATTCTGGAAAAAGTCAAAAAGCTCTTTTAAAATATTTTTCAACTTTGGACAAAAGCGAAGACTGCTATTGTTGCAACTGATATAATTGCGATGGTTTAGTTGTCTTGGAAAAATATTTTTTTATGGTCGGCAATCTGATGAAATTCGGCAAATTGTTATAGCGAAAGCAGTAAAATATGCTTTGACACATAGAAATACAATGGACTCAAGAGAACATATAATCCCCAAATGTAAATAAAAATGTAGGGTAAAAAATCTTTTTGCAATTTGATGACTTCTTGTTGCGGTGTCCTCCAGGTACCTAGATGAGGTGGACGCGCAACTTGTACTATCCCCTTAAGTCTTCATAATATTATTTGGTCAAATGAAATTGAAAATTTTGCGATTCTTTTAAAAGTTCGACTTTAGGTCATACAAAAAATTTGCGAATCAAGAGTTTTAATAAATGCTCTTATATGTAGTCATTTCGCAAATTTCGCGGTATTTTCGACCATTTATAGAGTTATATAGCCTATGTTCAAGTCCAGGTTATCAACTATCTAAGTGCCAAATTTCATCCAAATTCATTAAGCCATTTGTGCGTGATTGATTAAAAGAATGTTTTCATATACAAATATTATTAACGACTCAAGACGTCATTTCCGATTTGTCGTTTGAAAAAAATAAGTTGTCATAAAGGCCAAGTTAAATTTTATGGGTAATATGAAATAAACTTGTTATTATTTTTACATAAGACCATGTTATATAATCCATGAAATTAATAATTGGGCTTAAGTAATTTAATTTGACACCTTAAAATTCATGAATAATTCAACATTTCAAGCACAACTACTCAATAATCATCCTTTACAGCTACAATTATCTAAGTAATTGTAAAAGTAATTAAATTTTTAAATATTTACTGAATAATCGTAATTCCAAGTTACGATAATAAAAAAAACGTAATTAGGAATTGTTTTCAATTATAAGAAAAATAGTAATGGTAATTCGAGTTTACCCGATTCCTACACAATACCTTCCCCTTTCCCTCCCACACAACTCACCCCACGCCGGACTAAAAATATGAGTAACCTAGAACCCACGATAATCCTGACCTTTGTTCAGAAAAAAGGGCTGTTAGGATAAATTTTAAAGCGTATACAGATTCGGGTAAGAATTTAAAGTTAGATTTAGACTTAGTTTAGGGCAGTAAAATGAAATGTGTTCAGGGTTAGGTTCGAAACCATTTGCAATTAAAGCTTTGAGCTTTGAGCTTTTGTACTCATTACACCGCTCTGAGAGTGAGTTATTGATACGAGCTTTGATTTGGAAACTCTCTTCGATCTTGAACCCCCGTGGTAAATTTAGTGAGAATGTCGTGCTGCAAGAAGTCGTGCCCAAACAAAGATGCTCATGGTTTGGACCAACTACGGTTTGTTAGTTGTTGGTTGTGCCAAAACATGATGCATGGGAAATGTGCTTCACTAAGCGGACGCGAACTCGACAAAATTTGCTCGCCTTAACAGGACTGCGGGTCTATAAGATGGTCATGCCCTACTTGCACAGATACACAATTTGATTTTTCTCGAATGTGCAATGACATGAGAAAAAAATATAATAACACTGTGATAGTTTTTTTCAAAAAAAAAAAAAGACAAGACCAAACTCGACGGTTTCCCCCTATTTCGGGTCCTACGAATCGAACTGCATCATTACTTTTTTGAGTTACAATCATGGTTTCATACAAAATTTTTTGTTGAAGTTTTTCATTGTATGGCAGCTACAAGAAGTAGTTATCCGATCCGGTCGGTTCCGACATATTAGCAGCGTGCAGAGAAAAGAAGACTCTGTGCAAAATTTCAGCTCGATTGCTTCAAAACTGAGGGTGTCCTTATAGCCAATATGTCGGAAAAAGTGAAACTTAACATTAACATTTTATATAACATTTAACACTTTAAACACTTTAACATTTTTATACACTTGAAAAGTGTATTATAATTTTGCCCAGAAGTTTGAAACGCATAGAAGGAATCATCTCCGACCACATAAAGTATATATATTATTGATCAGCGTGACGAGCTGAGTCGATTAAGCTTTGTCCGTCCGTCTGTCCGTCCGTCCGTCCGTCTGTTTCTACGCGAACTAGTCCCTCAGTTTTGAAGCAATCGAGCTGAAATTTTGCACAGAGTCTTCTTTTCCCTGCACGCTGCTAATATGTCGGAACCGACCGGATCGGATAACTACTTCTTGTAGCTGCCATACAATGAAAAACTTCAACAAAAAATTTTGTATGAAACCATGATTGTAACTCAAAAAAGTAATGATGCAGTTCGATTCGTAGGACCCGAAATAGGGGGAAACCGTCGAGTTTGGTCTTGTCTTTTTTTTTGACTATCACAGTGTAATCTGCGCAAGTTACATAAGCAATTCACTAGCGAGTTTATCTCCAGTTCTGAGTTGCTTAGTGAATATAAGTTTGAATCGCTGCCCTCGCGTCGGTTAGAGTCAGCTGGTCAGTATTTAGAACCGCCACCTTCCGACGTTGGCAAGTCGTCCGAATCGCCTTCTTCTGTGCCAGCTTCGCCGCAATATTTAGATAGGTCACCAACCATTTCTCTGTCCGCATCACCAGGTACTTTGCTTGCTTTGTCTCCCTTGCCTCCGTCCTTAAATCAAGCTGCTGGTAATGTTGTTGATAATACTCCAACACCGAGACTAGTCCATCCCCCAATTGTGCCGTCTATACCTGATGTCACTATTTCAGTCCACTTCTTACTGTGATTGCACCACGTAAGCAAGTTTTTGTGTCTAGGTTGTCCCCTGAAACTACTTGCGAGAATATTGCTGCTTATATTGCGAGCAAATCTTCAGCAAGTGTTTCTATTACAAAGTTTAGCTTTGCCCAACCTCGTGAGGTAGCTTCCTTTAGCATAAGTGTTCCAGCGGAAGCATTTTCAATCATATGTGACCCAGAATTTTGGCTGCCAGATATGATTGTTCACGAGTTTAAGCAAAGAAATCGAAATAGGCCGAATCCTGTCAGTATGTCTGCTTTTAACTTATCCTCTCAGCCAGGGACCAACTCTAGTAGGATTTCAAAAAACTAGACACAACTCTTTGTCCTAATATAGCCTATCAGAATGTTAGGGGTTTGTTATCCAAACTTTCTACTTTGTTCTTGAATAGTGCTTCATTTGAATTTGACATTATTGCATTTTCAGAGACTTGGTTAAATCAAACCATCTCTGATTCTGAAATATTGTCCAATGATTTTTTATCTACCGGCATGATCGACCAGTTCGCAGAGGTGGAGGTGTACTGATTGCAGTTAAATCCAGCCTGCGATCTGAGCTGATCAATGTTAATGTGCCTAGGGATGTTGAATTTGTTGCCGTAAAGGTAACTTTTCAAACATTCGCTTTATTTATTACCTGCTCGTATGTCCCTCCATCTTCTGATAGTCAAGTTTATATGCAACATATAGCTTGTATTAAAGATGTTTTTACCCAATTAAGAGACATTGACTCAATGGTTGTCGTTGGTGATTTTAACCTACCAAACATCACTTGGTCTAATTTTAATGGGTCAACTTATCTTGTACCTTCAGCACATCATGACTTTTTAGATGGTCTGTTGGACATGTCGTTTTTACAAATTAACGCAGTACCAAACAGTTTAAATAAATTGTTGGATCTCGTTTTCGTCTCTGACAGAGACGATTTCTAGTTATTTTATTTTAAGTATAGCTTATAAATTTTGTATTTTTAATTAGTTTTAAATTTCACTTTTAGTTAGTATTTTTTTTATTTTTTTTTGTTATTGTTTTCTCCTAAATTTTTTTTCTCTTTAAATCTGATTTATTTTAGTTGTATTATTATTTTTTTCCTTTGCCTCTATTCTGGTTTCGTTTTTTTCCTCTTCTCTATCTCTACATCATTAAAGTTTTTTGGTAGCTCTAATAACGTCTCTGACTACAGTTGGCTGTGAATCGGGGCATAGCTGGCCGGACGGGCAAATAAATCTCCCCCATCGAGTCGGAGTCGTTATTAGTTATTTTGTAATTTTGTTAGTTTTACTTTGTTAGGCTTTCTTAGTCAATAAGGCTTTTTTTTATAACGTATGTGTAATTGAGTTGACAGCCTTTTTTTGTCGACTAAATAAAATAAATTAATAAATAAATAAAAAAAAAAAAAAAAAAAAAAAAACATCAATGCGCACTGCTAATTTAGAATTATCTTAGCCAGCCCAATGTGCCCAAAGATCTGACATCATTTTCTCCATTCGCTCGGATTTCGCCATGCGATTCCGTTGAAAAATTGATTTTAAATTAATTTAAATTAGGTGGCGTCGTTTTCTTATGCCGCTGATAAGTGAATTGTTGCTACCCGCGCATTTGGAATACAAATTATTGCGCTTGGCACGTTCTCTTTCTCAGAGATCTGCTCATGGAGATAAGACGACGCGCTTTTTGATTATTAATTGCTCACGGGGGTAATTGGTCAGATTCAATGGAGATTTATGGACAAGACATTTGCAAAACAAAACAAACAAAAATGTCGAAGTATGACCAATTAAAAGCGTATTAAATGCACACGCCTCTGACTCAGAAGATTGTTATTACAACGATGAACGGAGTATGCCATGGACGAGTGGGAAAAATCGTTTCGTCTTGGATTATGTACGTTTAAGTGGGCGCATTTTATGCGCATTAATTATTGAAAATAGACATTGACTTAATGTAATTAATGTTAAAAAAAACTTAATTCTGCTTAGGTTTAACCAAATATTTTCCCATTAAGATAGTTTAAATTGGTTGGCCAATCATCTAGAGACTCACATCATTAAATCCTGTTGCCGCCTGGCGTAGTCTCAGAGCCTGCATTTCTTTGGCATGCTGTTGCTTCTGCCAACGATGGGCAGTTTCGATTTGTTGCCATTGCTTGGCTGAGTAGCCATCTCCAGAGTCGCCACCTTCTGTATCTAAGCTATCTGCAGCCACAACCGAATCAATCCCCACATTCCCGTTGTTGTTAGGAGTCGTTTTCTTCTGCTGGAAGGAGGAAGCGTAATCAATGTTGTCATCGACAGGCAAAGTTTGGCCATGTCTAATGCCAGGCAAGCGATTCAAGTTTAACTGAGATTTATGCTGATGATGACGCACTGGTCGGGTTAGTTCCCGCTGCTCTAGCTCCTCCTCCTCCCACACAGTTAGAGGTTGCTGCCGCGCTTCTCGTGTCGTAGATGCGGCAGAGTCTTCACTTTACTGACAGTTTTATCACGTTCCTTTCTGAAGTCATCAGCGGCGGGTGAATGGGGCTTAAGGCGTTCAAGCTGCTCGGGCAGCAACACCTTCTTTGGGGATCTAACCAAAACATTATCCAGGCGGTCATTAGCTTGAGTTCCCACCAGCAGGAAGAAGCAGATGAAGAATAGTGGGCAAAGCCAGCAACACCAAATGTTTAAATGCATTTTTGGTTTGGTTGTTTTTTCAGTTAATTAACAGTTTGGGCAATTTTTTCCAAAAATATCTTTTGTTTTAAGAGTTTTTCTAACTGTTTTAAAAAACATTTTTAAATTAAACACAATTTCCAAATAATTGAAAAATATTTGAAAATTTTATTCAGATTATTTTTGAAAATAAAAAACACAACTTCTAAATAATTTAAACAAATTTTCAAAATTTTGAGACAAAAATCTTTCTCAGATTTTCGGGAGTTTTTTTTTAAAATTACTGAATGACTGAAAAATATTTGAAAATTTTTTCTAACTATTTTTGAAAAAAACAAAACAATTTTTACTGGTATAAAAACAACAAATTGTAAAATTTTGAGTCAAAAATCTTTCTCATTTGAGTAAGTTTTTTTTTAGGATTTTCTGGAATTTTTCTAATAATTTTAATAATTTTATATTTTTGTTGGAAAAATTTAGGCTACAAGTATTTTATACTTAGGGAATTTGTTGGTTGATTTTCAAAAGTTTTTTTTGGACTTAAAAGTATTTTTGAATTAAACATTTTCAAATTATTACAAAAAAATTTAAAAATTTTCATACAAAATATATTCCAAATATTTTAAAATTTTTGTAAAATTTTAGGCTTAAAATATTTCTTATTTAAGTAAGTTGTAGAAGTTTTTGTAATTTTGAATTGAACAGAAAAATTTTTGTAAAATTTGTTAAATTATTAAAAAGTTTGCAAACAATGTTATAAATTTATTTTTTTATTTTTTCTTAAAACATTTCCGAACTATGTTGAGCACATTTCTGTGCACTTTGCGGCATTAATTATATTTTTTCAAAAATATTTTCCACACATTTTTCTGTTGTTGTTAATGTGACAAGTGGCATAAATCATAAGCGCGCACGTATGTATTGCCAAATCTTTTTTTGTTTTCTGTGTCACACACAAAAACACGCGCACAGCTGGTCGAAATTTTCTGAATGAAAATACAAGTGAGCCGCGCCACTTATGAATGATTTAATTTCATTATTTCAAACGGAAATCGGCTAGACAAACAAATTGATTGCCAAATGCCAACTTGTCTGTCGGTTCTCAAATCCACAAAACATCAAATAAGTTTTCGTTTTTCTCATTATTTCACAATTGAAGGGAAAAGAGAAAAACAGAGATACACAGGCGGGCACACACACTACTCGAGATAACAGCGACAACTGACAAGACCCCACCACGGCCACATTAGTTGCCGCAACATATGTTGTCTGGGGTTTTGTTTACACTAGCAACATTTCAAGTGGATTGTGTCTTGTGTGGAAGGTAAACATAAAACAGCTGATACAGCTGAACATAAACAAAAGGCGGCTATTTCAGTTGAGAGCGTTTAGTTGACAGAGTAGAAGAGAGCAAGAGAGAGAAAGAGCAAAGGAAAGAGAGCGTAAGCCGTGCGCACGTGTAAGTGCAGCTGCTGACGGCAACATGTTGCTAGACTGAGGTGTGTTGCTTGGCAACATTATGGTCGTACTTGATTTTGGTTATTTATTTGTTTAATTTCCTTGTTGAATTTATTACATTAATAACTTTTTTAAGCTGTTTGTTATTTTTAGTAAAATTATAGACAGATAATTTTTTTTAGATTTTGTTAAATATAATAAGCTTATTAAAATTTGCAATTTTAGACCAAATAACTTAGAATTCTAATCAAATTCAAAAATTCGTATTTGCAGACTTTGCAAATTTCTAAATTTTAGACCCGCATATGCCCTTGTTTGGGGCTAGTCGAGGCAACAGTAGCTCAGCAGCATTAATACGTTTTTGCTGCATCAATGTAGGATTGATTCATCAATGATTATAAAGTACACATTAAATAAAAGAAAAGCATGGACAATTAACAAATCAACGAGTTTAAAAACTACATAATTTAAAACAAAAATGTTTTTCCCCTTAAATTTATTTTCCGACCGATTGGACCTATAGCAGGCATAAGATATAGTCATTCTCAGACAGATAGAAGGACGAACAAGGCTAAAACCACCCATATTGTCACCCTGTCCAAGAGGATACATAAGGTATAGGGTGGAAGATGCATATCTGGTTAAATTTAAATTAAGGGTATAAAAATAAATAGGGAAGCTCAGGATCTCGGATAAGAAAATTTCGTTTTTAATACATTTCAACCCATTTTCACTGTTAAAGCTTGTATTTCCCCATAAATAGTGTAATTGTTGTAAGATTTGTGATTAAAACTCACTGTTTTTTTGTTTGATCAAGATTTCCAGTTGCTGCCATTATTCATTATGATGATAAGCTTACCTGCAACAATAAAAAGAAACCAAATGTATTATTATTATTATAGAAGTTTACCGATCTTAAAATAAATAAATTAACAAAAAATTAAACAGATGCACAGAAAAAGAGGGAAAAATGTATTTTGGTGTTCAGAGAATTAAATAACCTAGGCTAGGAAAACCTTGTATATGAGAACTTTGTTCCTTAGAGACAGCTTGTTGTTGGCGTCATTGCTTTGCTGCGAAGTCTGCTAGTCACTTCAGCAACATGCTGTTTGAACGTGAGTCTTTTATATAAGTTCACAGCTAGATATTTGTGGCTCGTGTTCTGAGGTAGGACCTCACCGTGCAAGAATACTCCAGGACTAATGTCTCTACTGAGTGTGTGCGTAACACAGGCACACTTGTCAGGGTTTACAGATATATTCCAGCGGCACGCCCAGTTTTCGAATCTCCTTAGATATTTTTGGAGTGCATCTGTTGCCATATAGATGCACTTATTTCTAATGTTGCGATCAGAAGGTCCTGCGGGTCTTCGATGGGAATGTCATGTGCAGTGGGCATGTCAGAGGTGAATAGGCTGTACAGTGTTGGGCCTAAGACGCTACCTTGAGGTACTCCTGCTCAAATCCTCTTCTTTCGGGACGCAAGGCCACGCTGAGGATTGAGCGTTTATGCCAGACGCGGTCAAATGCCTGTTGGATATCTAAGTACGCTGCCACAACGTACTCCTTGGCGTGGAATCCTTCTAGGACGAAGTTGACCACTCTGTGAAGTTGCTCCGGCGTGCCCTGTCTTAGCCGAAATCCAAACTGGAACTTAGGAATCTTGCGTCTTACTGCGGGCGTTTCCTGTATTCTAGGCAGTAAGCATCTCTCCAGCATTTTGCCAAAGGCTGGGAGGAGACTGATCGGTCTGTAAGATTCCAGTTCATGAGGAGGTTTTCCGGGTTTGTGTAATATTAAGATGTTAGCACTTTTCCATGCAAGGGGAAAGTAGCTGAGTCTAAGAGCCGCATTGTATATGAGCAACAAGAAAAGTATTGCTTTACTAGGTAGTAGCTTTACTGTCCTATTGTCCATCTCGTCTTCTCCAGGAGCTTTGTTGTTCTTAAGTAAGGCTATTTCATCTTTAACCTCATCAAACGAGATAGGTCTGGAGGGTAGCGCCATTTAAGGAGGCACATCCAATGTCTTCTGAACCAATTGCAATCTGTTAGCAGAGTCAGTGCTATAGGGCTGAAATCTTTCCGCAAGGTGGGAGGCAAAGGCTTCAGCTCGGTCCTGAGGATGTTTTGCCCAAGTTCCATCAGGATTTCTGACCGCAAATTTCGGCTGAGTGTGCCTTTTGTACATCTTGGTGAGCTGCCAGAGAGCGTATCTGGAGTCCTCATTGGGCGTAGCATCCTCAAGTAACTTATCGGTGGCAGTCTTCTTGATTGTGGGAGATGAGATTTTCCAAAATATCATTTTAAAAATGTATAAAAATGATTAATCGTGTTGGAGCCATTTTACAGATTCCCTGAGAAAGAAGTAAGCCTTAGATATCTAAGAGGTGCACTTTATAGTACAACTTATTGGTATTTTTAATATTTTCTGGTAATTTTTCTAGCATTTTTGCCGTCTTATGGAATTTCCAAGTATTGATCCGGCTTTTACAGCTCACAAATTTTACTTTGATGGAAATTACAAAAGTGTATAAGGGCCAATAGTAGAGTCAGACTGAACTACCCATATCCCAAACCGTCCATTAAAAAGAATCTAAGTGTTTGTCTTAAAACAGCAGGGGTTTTACTATAAACTTTGTCGTGCATAGTTTTTTTTTCATTGTTTCTAGTAAGCTTCAATAATCCCATCACTGAGCAGCTTTTCTGAAATAAGAACCCACATCCCGGGCTAAAATTCCTTTCGCATGGCCATAACCCTGGTCGTTTACTCAGACAATTTGTTTTTGCATCACATTGTAACTCAATTACCTGGTAACACCATAAAAAAATCTCCTGCCTTTCCCTCGCCCCACATACTCCAAAAACAACCCACATGCATTCCCATTTTTTATGCTCTCACACACGCAACTTTAGCTTCTTTCGCCTCCCTCGACTAATTGCAGCCATGACGCCTTTCAACAGTACAAATGCCGCTTTAATAGTCTTTTCTCCACCTCCTGCAGCTCCGTTTGGAAAAATTTAAACTATGTCATTGGGTCTTCGGCATTTTCAACTGCATTTAAATGCATACATAAACTGCATTTTCGGCATTCAGCTTTTATTGTATTTTCTTGTTTTGGCTATTTAAGATTTCGGTGGAAAAAAAGTAGCAGTTTTCCGTTTAAATGGGCCATGAAATTTTTTGTAGTCTTTCCACCTTTCTTTTGGTGTTCAAATGGTTAAAGCTGGATTTTGCTAGTTTTGGTTTCAGTTGGACTTATCTTTCATTTCACATCTTTTAAGCATATGTCATAAGCCCTGACCTTTGACTATAACTCACTCACTCACTCACTCCCCCTCCCCCTTGGGCATTGAAATGTCTCGCAAACAATGTCAACTTTTCTTCATTTCATTTTGTTGATGACAAATATTTGGCTGCTGACTTTGACTATCTGCGTATCTTTCAAACAGGCGTAGACCAGAACATCAGGAAAAGGGGCCTTAAGAGGTTTCAAAAGCCCAAATACTGAAATACAAATGGTAGAACATTTTTTAGGCTACGCCTCTGTCAAACTTCCCCGCTTCTCTAGTCAACAAAACCGGAAATTGCGTTGCCTTTACTGGGGTTAGGTACCCTTTTTTTGTTGGTGCTTTGTGTTTTGGCCTTGGGCCTCTCCTCTTTGCAGTTTATCTTAAGTCAATTTGGTTTCCCCCTCATCATTGTTGGGAGTGTTTGCCTAAGCGGTTTAGCGACAATGAAAATTTTCCAAACATAATTGGGAAGTGCAGCCAAGTTTTTGTCATAGATCAACAGATTTGCCAATGACATTTTTATGGGGCACCCGCTGAGTGGGTTCAATTATAGTTTCTAGGGGTAGGCCTAGTTAAAATCATTTAAGGGTAATTTTTGGGGAATGTGGTTTCGATTGCTGTGCCCAAGTTTATTTCATTTGATTTTCTTTTTCCTTTTTCTGCGTTCTGTTTCTCATTTGCATATTGTAAGTATTGAGTTCGCTTTCATGTCATTTCATTTCCTGCGGTTTACCAGCTGCTACTCACTCACTTTGCCCTTCTGAATGGCAACTTAGGCAAATTGAAATGAGGTTAGCAAAAAACAAAAAAAAGGAAGTCAGCGATTTGGCAAGCGTTGAACCTGTTGGGCTATCAATAAGAATTAGATCTGGTTGAATATTCTCTCTAGATTATTTCTCCTCTGTGGGAAATTTATTATAATTAGCGCCTCGGCGCTAAGTGTGAAAACCGGGAACAAGGCTACACTTGAAAAAATTTAAGTATTCTGAATGTTCTTCTTTTTCCCAGAAAAGTATTAATAGCCCTCTAGTTGTAATGATAAAATAGAGTGTAATAGCTCAATGTGCTAGCGCACCATTCCATACTTTGTTCTTTAAGAGCATAAGGGTAAGAATAGAATAACTTAAGATTTATGTAAATATAAGTAATGGTATACAAAAAAAGTATAAATAAAAAATTAAAAGTTTACTCGGCGACTTGGTTAAAGACCGTCTGTCGCTCACCGCCTCGCACCCTCTACACGTAGCTTAATACACCTGGCTTCCCGGGTCTTCCCCAGATACCAGATCGTTCAGCCATGCGCTTTGGGTTTGCGAAATTGGTGCTAGCAAGAATTACAATTGATATAAATAACTAATACAACACATAATAAACAAAATTTCCCTATTAAAATAATCCCCTAATGATTCTATTTCTATATGCTAATGCTTTGATCACATAACTATGTAGCTTTGACCAGTCCGCGCCATTTAGTATGTCTACTACTTCGTGCGGAAAAAGGGTACATTTTCCAAAAACGGATTGCCGGAGTTCCCGCAGAATAGGACAACCTCCAATGAAGTGGATGATATTTTCTTGCTCCCTCCAGTTGCACTGTGGGCAGTTTGTATCATTCGTCGTGACATTTGGAATGAAATTCAATTTTAATATTTCACCTCTGGCCATAAAAACACTTCTTATTCCTTCAATGGGAAACTCATCGGAGAAATAGTTATTCTCTCCCAGGTCGTAATGCAGTTGCCTATATATCAAACGCTCTGAGCTTCTCCGGGATTCTTTAACAAATTTCATCCTATATGCTTCGTCCATTCTAGCCGTAATATTCCTAGCCCAAGTTTTCCATGTTGCGTTATCTTCAAGATTTAGTTGAACTCCGTGATCCGTGGCTAGACAGTCCCACTCTCTAAAACATTGCAGTCGCTCATTTAAAAGGTGCTCTGCCAAAATCCTAGGTACCCTTTTTTCCTCCATGGATAATGCCTTTTGCATGTAGTCGAAGTGCAGGTTAGCTGTATATAAATGCAGAAGCGATAATCCGGTCTCCAGATATAGCATCCTGTTCGGTGTGTATTGAGGTAGACGAAAGATTTTCTTAAGGAAGTATCTTTGAAGACTTTCCACCTCCTCGTATCGTCGTATCCCCCATACTTGTGCACCATAGCACATTATTGCCCGAACTGCGGCAATAAACAGCTTGTACTTAGTGCTGGTAGGGACCTCTTTTTTGCCAAGTATCGTTCTCCAAGTACTATTTATCGCTACTTTGGCATCTTTTAGCTTTTCACCGAGGTGAAAGTTGAATTCGGCATTGTGATAGATCCAGACTCCTAGGTATTTATATGATTTAACCACATCCAAATCAATGTCTCCCATTTGCCACTTTTCAGCAGACGCAAGCCTTCTCCAATGTTTCTTAAAAATTAGCATCTTTGATTTTTCGCAGTTAACTCTGAGGCCCCACTCCTTGCAGTACTCATCCAAAGCATTGATATTGTATTGCATATCTTTAGGACTTTCGGCGAAGACCACTATATCATCTGCGTATAACAAGGTTTTTATTTCCAGGCCGTTTATTTCAAGTCCTTTCGGAAGGTACTCCACTATATCGTTCAGAAATATTGAAAACAGAACAGGGCTCAACAAGCATCCTTGCTTGACTCCAGACTCAGTAGGAAACCATTCGGATAGCTTTGCGCCATCCCATACAGCAGCTTCATTGCTTTCATACAGACTTTGCAAGGTTTCTATAAGTTTGTAGGATATACCGATTCTGCTCAGCTTATACATTAGAGTTCTTCTATCAATCGAGTCAAAGGCTGCCTTAAAATCCACGAAGAATGCATAGAGTTTTTTGTCGTTGTCTAAATAGGTTCGTGCAATGGTATTCAGACAGAAGATATTATCTACTGTGGAGTATCCTTTTCGAAACCCCGATTGAAACTCTGTTAACACATCGACAGTATTAAGCCATTTACTCAGACGCTCAAGGAGAACTGCAGAGAAAACTTCAGCTAACGCGTTCTGAAAAGTAATTCCCCTGTAATTGATTGTTACTTGTGGATCGCCTTTCTTGAAAATTGGGAATATAATGGCCTTCTGAAAACTGTTGGGGGCTTTTCCGCATAAGGGTACCGGGTTCAATTCCCAGTCAAGCTCGGAAAAATCTTTCTATTAATGTAAAGTAATGGTAAAAAAATGAAGGATCTGGTACAGCACGGCATACTTCTTAATTGGAGTCGGTAGCTGGTTCCAAAAGTGCTGAGGGTCCTGGTTTCCAAATTGTGGGACTAATCTTAATATGGTAGAACAAATCTTCTTTTACATTTTAAAAAAGTTATAAGTCAAAGACAAAGTGCATGGGCCCGGGTACAGAAGTCGCTAGCTGGTTCCAAAATTCCTAAGAGAATCTTTAACAGCTGCAGCAATTGCCCAACCGTACCTTGCAGCTCTTTCAAAGCTGGAAATGACTCATTCGATACGCTTTTTAGGCAGGGTTCGTATACACAACAAAAGTACCGTACTCAATAAGTACCGTACTCAAAAAAGTACGGTACATTTTTCGTTTCGTACTGTACGAAATTACAAGTACCGTACATAATTTGTAACGCACCGACCGAAAAAAGCAAGTACGGTACAGCGTCGTAACGCACCGACCGATAAAAATAAGTACCGAACTTTTTTGCGTTCAGCACTCGTACGTACTAAACAATTTTAGTTACGTACAATTAAGTACAAAATGGTGCCAAAGCTTTTCTACAGGCGTGAGTCGGGAATTGTTGGTATAAACTGCGGTGAACAGATCCCGGAAAGTGGACCACTTCAAGTAATCACCACTAAAAATCTTGGTGTCACACGGTGGTAAGCTACAACCTCGTGGTAGTGAATCTACAACCGATGGACTCTTGAAACTACTCGTTGTAGCCTTCACTATCTGTTCTCTCAATTTTGACGCACACCTCTCATAAACGGTGTAGCACAGCTCGTACTTGCCCAGCACAGTTTCCAGTTCCTCATTTTTAGACTTTTGAGCTAAAAGCCTGGAGCATTGCTTATACTCTTGCACTATTGTGTCCCATAGAGTCTTAAAATGATCACGTCGAACTTCGTACGTGTATAAGATAACCTCCTCCTTGGAGGGAGCCGTAGTCCTGGCCTCAAATTGGTTGAGTCTATCAGTGCTAGCGATAAAATCATGCAACGACATCTTTGCTGCAGTCTGAATTGTCGATGTCTTTGATCTAGTCGTTAACGCTGACTTATCGACTAATTGCGACTTTGCTACTTTTTTTAGGAATTGTAGTCGAAGACTCGCTTTTTGATGTAGTGCGCAACGACTCGGAAGGAAGGCTAGAGGAAGGAGCTGGTGAAATAGTAGTTGCGTGTACTTACCCGTTGACATAAAAGGCTCTCACTGGAGTTTAGATTGGAACATATGGATAATTAGAGGCGATTGGCAAAGAAAAACTTGCTTTGTTAATATAGCTTTGATTGTTGAAGCCCAAAATGTGTTGAACTTTTTGGTATGAAAAGTTTATGGGTATAGCTAAACCACGGTAAAGTTGTACCCAAAACTGTACCTTTTGTTGTTATACTTTTTCAGTTGATGTCTATATCTCGTGTCACATGTTTTTCTGCCTTCAAACACAAGTGTGCAACATCAAATCGATCAACGATACGAGTCGCCTTTAAAGAAGTCAAGCCTCTTAGAGCTATAGGACCAGATGGAAGCGCTGCAATCTTGCTCTGGAAAAAGTAGTGCCCAAGATGTGGACTTATCTCCCCATGATACATTGACCACCCAATCGAAGCAGCTTCCTTCCTCGATTTGGATTAGGATTAGTTTGAACAAAACCTCTTGTACTTTTAACCTCCCTTTTCCTTTTAGTTTTCTTTCTACTTTGGAGTTTGCTGTAGAGTGATGTCTCTGATTCGCCGCCTTTCCTCCCTCCAATCCATGGAGGCATAAAATCAAAGGATTCGCTCATAACTTTATTCAAATCAAACTATTTTACAAGTAGAGTGATCAAAAATAATCATTATTGTTGAGTTTTAAAGTTCTTTTTGATCAAAAATATTCATTATTGTTGAGTTTTAAAAACATTACTTAAAATCAAGTAAGAGTGTTGCGGTCGAGTGCCCCGACATCAAAATACCCTGTCCCAAACTTAATGTGGGTACAGTATTCACCTATATACATGCCAAAACTTGTAGCTCCATCAATTATAGTCTCTGAGATCGACGCGTTCATATAGACAGACAGACGGACAGACAGACAATTCGGATGAAGAATATATATACTTTATACGTTCGGAAATGCTTTCTTGTCCCTGTTACATACATTTGCACAACTTCATGATCCCCTTTTCCCCATTTTTAATGGGAACAGTAGGTCGGACATTTTATATATGGAAAAATGTAACGTCATACTGATACCCGCTTAAACGATGCGTATTTGCGTATAAAACGCATAGCAAAAAAAATTTTTGAGAAAAAATAAGTTTTAGGATCTGCGACTTGGACTTAAAGTTTATCACTCATACGTACTGTTGCCTATGCCTACATTTTTAGTTTTTTAGTAGTTGGCGTAGACTTGATTTGAAGTCATAACATTTGACAAAAAAGTACCATGACCAATAGAAAATGTTTTTTATATAACAGACAAAATATGTAGGTAAATATATTTGGTACTTAATATATTAGGTAAAAATATTATATTAGGGCAAAATTTCTACTATTTTGCGCTGTTTACTTCTAGATGAAAGCAAGTTTTAGCCGTTCATTAAGAGGCTATCAAGATATCTTTGAAGTCAGGTCCCACACTGAACTGAAGTGCTGCGCATCACGGTTGCAGCCGTTCCTGCAAATAGTCTACTTTTACTGGGCTGCTTATAAATAAGCTTCTTCAGAATCGAAAAATAATGCGGATTACTATACTACCATGGGCAAAAAATACAGGGAAATTATTCATAAATTAAAAACTCTTTATTAAATATTGTCAATTCATTTCATTCCCTTGAAAGTAACCTCCCCCTACTGCATTACACTTGTGCCAACGTGTTTTACAATTTTGTTTGTGTTTGTAGGACAATTTTAAGAACATGCTGCAAAGTCTTCTTCTGGTATATTTTTTAATTTCTTCTTCGTTTGGGGCTCTGTCACTTTATCGATTCAAATCGGTGTCCACGGAGCGATCTCTTGAGTTTAGCGAATTGCCCATAGTAGCCAAAATGGTTTTCACTGTTAAGTCTGTAGTATCTGACTGGAAGGACAGTGCGTTCATGCGTACATGGCCCTTTGTTGAAACCCCGCTCGTGGACCACGCTGACTTCAAATTGCGAGCCACACTAGTCGCACTTTCTGAAATGGGCCGTCTTAAGAATTTAGTCCCATATAAAAGCGTTGAAAAAACGCATCTCTTCGTTGGAAATGGGCTCGCTTCGTCAAAATTTGGTCCTAGTCTACCAACCAAAAATACATTCGATTCCTGCTCCATTTTTATTTGTTGTTCGATTAAATTCAAATTTGACAACTTTTAAAATGATACGAAGAACTCGTCGACAGAATTTCGATTCGCTGAACGGGTCGTATACGTAATATTTGTGGAAACTTTGAAGGCTTTTCGCAGAGGTTAAAACATGATATAAAATTTTTTGATTTTTTAATTCATTATGTACACCCTAAAAGTAATCGTTTAAGATGGTATCAGTTATATTTTTTATCGGCGTCCACCCTAGGGAACAGGTTATAATAATCATTATTGAAAAAAAAATCAAAAATAATCATTAATGATGACGGTCCCTGGCTTTAAATGTTTTTGAATTGCTTAAAAACGGAACAATATTAACTCGATTTGAGTATTTGGGATCTCAAAAAATGTTTCTAGAAGTGAGAACATTGTACTTCAATTGAGAAAACCCGTTCATACACAGTTTTTAGTAAGGTAAAGGCTAATCTTGAGACAGCCCTCAACACACACCAAAGCAAATTCCAACATTAAGTTTCTAAGTTTTATCTCTTCGTTTTTCCTTCTAAGCCTTTTTCAAATTTCAACGCTACATCGTTCACAATGTATGAGTGTTCTTTCAAACGTAGATTTTGTTGTTGGCGACGACTGATTATGTGTGCATCAGACAATTAAACGGTTTAAACGGTTTGCTCTTTTTATTTCTTGTGGTTGTAGTTGCTTTAACACAACTTTCTACACATCACAAACACAAATTTAAAATAAAAATAAATTAAATCATTTTTTCTGAGTGTAGGCGCAAAAAAGAAAATAGAATGGAAGAAAAAACACATTTAGCTTCTGCTTTTGCTTTTACCATCGCCTGGGTGGCCTCCGTCCATGGCGATGGCGCTGCTGCTGCTGCTGCAACATAATAATTTGTAAACATTTATCAATTATGCAGCAAAACAACAACAACAACAAAGAGGAGCACCTCCAGCCTTGGCTAGCCATAGACCCAACTGGCCACATAAATTTTCACCATACACACAGCAGGAGAGCGCATTCCAGAGGCTTTGGCGGCATTGGGCGTTGATTTGCCTGACCAAACATGCAATTAAGTGCAAGTGGGCCACACCTCATCATGAGAAGAGAGGCAGAACCGAACCAGAGCAGGTGCCTTTTGCGTGTGTCCCACAGAGGCGTATAGTCAATCAATCACACTGCAGGGCTGACTTGTTGACACCTACCAAACAGCCAACCAACCGACAACAATGCGTGCAACAACGTGACTGCCGCCTAATCCCACGCATCTGCTAGTTGAGGCAGGTGATGGGTGATTCATATAATTGACAGGGATGTGACATGATTGAAGGAATCGTTGGAAGTCATATCTAAATTTGGCAAAAACAAAATTTTGCATACCCCTAGATGAGGGGTATCATGATTTTACACAAAACAAGAAGAACAAAAAAACAGATGCTGTCAGCGCCGAAGTGTTGATACCCTTAATAATGCTGGATTTAAAATATTTAAAAAAAAATAAAACCCATTATTCCGACCGGCAAAAAATATAGGATTCATTTTTAATTCCTTTCGGAGAAAGAGAGTCAACAAAATCATACTCCAGATTGCTCACCACACTATTCCACAAACTTCACCAACAACTTATCCACACAAAGTTCCATGGTGGAACATCCACCTATCAAACCTATGCACTGCTAAAAAGACAGCATGGAGAACCCTTAACCGCAACATTAACCAAGAAAACATTATTAACTATAGACGCTTAAATGCGCTATTTAAAAGGGAAGTAAAAAAAAGGAAAAAAGAAGCCACTGACACATTCACATCAACAATACAATCAAGTACACCTACAGCAAAAATATGGGCCAACATAAGACGCTTCTGTGGGCTCAACCCAGTAAAACAAATCCACTGCATAACAGACCCCTTAACCAAGCGAACTACAACAGATTACAAAGAAATAGCCAGCTCATTCGCAAACTCTTGGTCAGCTCTTTCAGAAGACTGCAACTTTAGTCAAGAATTCATTAGGAAAAAATACAAGAACATTACAACCAACTACTCCCTGTCTACAACAACCCAAGCAATAGAAAAAGACATAACAATACTAGAACTAGCTACCGCACAACAATCTCTCAAAGGCTCCACGCCAGGACTGAACAGAATTTCCTACCCAACGATCAAAAATAGTTCAATAACCACAAAAGACAGAATAGTAAACTTATTCAACCAAATTTTTAACAACCACATCCCCCAATCATACAAGATCAGCTTAATTATACCCATTCTAAAACCACAAAAAAGACAAATCAGACATTGCTTCTTACCGACCCATATCACTAAACTGCTGCTTTGCCAAAACACTGGACAAAATCATTGCCAAACGAATTTGGTGGTTCCTTACCCAAAACAGACTGCTACATCCTAACCAATTTGGATTTAAACGAGAAGGCCAAGCTAACTTCGTCTTTGCCGAAGTTTAAATACCCTTGCAAATGTTTTAATACCACAGAGTTTACGAACGTCAGCATTAAAACAAACCATTTTTCTGATAAAACCCACTTTTTGACCGATAGTTTCTATGGCAGCTATAAGATATAGTCATCCGATTTTGACAAAAACTTCCAAATCTGTGTAAAAGCGTATAAAACTAATAATTGGCGAAGCGGAAGGCGTTTACATTAAAAACAAAAAAGTTTTCTCACAAAGACCCACTTTTCGACCGATAGTTCCTATGGCAGCTATAAGATATAGTCATTCGATTTCGACAAAAACTTCCAAATCTGTGTAAAAGCGTATAAAACTAATAATTTACGAAGCGGAAGGCGTTTTCATTAAAAACAAAAAAGTTTTTTTACGAAGACCCACTTTTCGACCGATAGTTCCTATGGCAGCTATAAGATATAGTCATCCGATTTTGACAAAAACTTCCAAATCTGTGTAAAAGCGTATAAAACTAATAATTGGCGAAGCGGAAGGCGTTTACATTAAAAACAAAAAAGTTTTCTCACAAAGACCCACTTTTCGACCGATAGTTCCTATGGCAGCTATAAGATATAGTCATCCGATTTTGACCAAAACTTCCAAATCTGTGTAAAAGCGTATAAAACTAATAATTTACGAAGCGGAAGGCGTTTTCATTAAAAACAAAAAAGTTTTTTTACGAAGACCCACTTTTCGACCGATAGTTCCTATGGCAGCTATAAGATATAGTCATCCGATTTTGACAAAAACTTCCAAATCTGTGTAAAAGCGTATAAAACTAATAATTGTCGTAGCGGAAGGCGTTTACATTAGAAACAAAAAAGTTTTCTCACAAAAACCCACTTTTCGACCGATAGTTCCTATGGCAGCTATAAGATATAGTCATCCGATTTTGACCAAAACTTCCAAATCTGAGTAAAAGCGTATAAAACTAATAATTGCCGAAGCGGAAGGCGTTTACATTAAAAACAAAAAAGTTTTCTCACAAAAACCCACTTTTCAACCGATAGTTCCTATGGCAGCTATAAGATATAGTCATCCGATCCGGTCGGTTCCGACATATTATCAGTGTGCAGTAAAAAGAAGACTCTGTGCAAAGTTTCAGCTCGATAGCTTTAAAACTGAGAGACTAGTTTGCGTAGAAACAGACAGACGGACAGACAGACGGACAGACGGACAGACAGACGGACAGACAGACGGACGGACAAAGCTCAATCGACTCAGCTCGTCGCCCTGATCAAGAATATATATAGTTTATAGGGTCGGAAATGAATATTTCTATGCGTTGCAAACTTCTGGGCAAAATTATAATACCCTTTGCAAGGGTATAAAAAGGAAAATCGACTTCTGATAGTCTCCTTTATGCAGACTATTTAATAACGAAGTCGCTCGCGGCCAAAAAACACACCTCACTCATCTCTCTTGACTTCTCAAGAGCATTCGATCGAGTAGGTGTGCACAGTATCGTAGACCAACTAATAGAATGGAAATGTGGACCAAAAATAATAAAATACGTCATAAATTTTATGAAAAATAGAAAAATGATAGTCAGAGTCGGATCACACACATCTAACACCCTTCCACTTGATAATGGTATACCTCAAGGCTCCCCTATATCGGTAGTCTTATTTCTAATTGCTTTTAACAAGCTAGCCAACATTATTGCAATATACAAAGAAATTAGCTTCAGCGCTTACGCTGATGACTTCTTCCTAATCATCAACTTTAAAAAAAGAAAAAATATACAATACAATCTAGACGCACTTTTCCAAAATATAGCAGACTGGGGATTATACTCCGGTGCAGCCCTATCTCCAACAAAATGCCAGCACCTACATATCTGCAGAAAACTAAATTGTCAATGCACCATAGCTTGCAACAACATTACAATACCAAACGTACCTTCACTTAAAATACTACGATTGACAATAAATAACAGATATAATTGGAACTCTCACATAAACGCCCTTATTCCCTCACTGTCAAACAAACTTAACATAATCAAGTGCCTAGCCAGCCATAAATTTAATTGCAACACAAACACACTGCTTAACGTCACAAAAAGTATACTTATATCTAAGATAAACTATGGACTGTTTTTATACGGATATTCACCAAAAAGCACACTAAACAAATTGAAAACCACATTCAATTCATCAATCCGACTAGCCTTGGGAGCCTTCCGCTCCACACCCATCAAGAACATGCTATACGAATCGAACATACCAACAATAGAACTCCAGCGTGATTACCTAACAGCCAAACTTTCAAAAACCCTTTTAAACTCTAAAAACACCCCCATCCACAAATTTGTCAAAATTCACAAACCTAGAAAGAAACTCATTTCAATAATAGATCGTACCATACAATACTGCCAACAATACAACATCCCTTACTCACCTCAAAGAATTCGTAATCTAGAACCTCCCTGGTCTCTACCCACAAACTTAATAAACACAACTCTCTGGACACACAAAAAGAATGCTACAGCACCAGTCATATACCAAAAGCTCTTTAAGGACATACAAATGCAACAAATAAATCATACTTTTATTGACACTGACGGCTCACAACAAAATTCGATTACAACATACGATATAACTACAGAAACAGAGCCTTTAAAATACGGGAGTCTACCTCTTTTCTCCTCAATACAAACAGCAGAAATTATAGGAATTTTAGAAGCGATTGAGCTTATAAAAAAGAAACGAGGCAAATTTGTCATATGTTCTGACTCACTTTCAGCTGTGGACGCAATTCTCAACACAAACAACAACAGTACATACCCAGCAATTATTAGATCGATATTAACCTCACTAGCCCCGAAAATACAAATCCTATGGATACCAGGACATAGTGATATAGCAGGCAATGAACTGGCTGATAAATCAGCAAAGATTGCATTAAAAATGCCATTGATTTTCACCCCCAACTTAAACTCAGTAGACA